>CM035787.1:40183620-40783620 GCA_020466265.1 Siphamia tubifer
AAAATGAAAATCAAATCAAAATGAATCAAAATAACTCAGGGAAAATGTAGTTTGTCATATTTTCATTTTCAATGCCTTATTTTATCATTTACACATGTGCTGTGATGTCTTTCGGTCAAAGACATAAGTTCATATGTTGTATAAATATATGTTAAAATTAGTTAAAATGTAGTTGATTGGAAATTTATAGGAGTGAGATTTATTTCTTTAAAAAAATCTTTGTGTTCCCTGTGCGCGATTGTTCATGGAGAGTGAGCGCTCGTCTCTAGAGTGGAGCTTTACCTTATTTTTCCGTTCGGTGTCGTACGTGTATCTGCCAACTCATATTTTTCGTTAATGTGCTCCGTCATCTTTAGTCTTGGACAATTTTCATCTTTGTAATTGTACAGGTTCATATGATATAAATATATGACTGAACGATTGTTATGTAAAGTTTGTGTTGTGTGAGACAATGAGCTAACATTGATGCTATTTAAGCTAGCTCCATGAATGCATTACATGTGTAGCGAATGTGTTAGTAACTGAAGTTGTATGTGTTCTGCATGTAGCTGAAATTGTATACGTTCTGTATGTTGCAGTTACAAATTAAAACCAAACCAAGAAAAAGAAAAGAAAAAAAGAGAACCTCCATTACAAGAAAAGTACACACACAGTCCTGTACGGTTCATTTTACAAACACACTTGTAACCGTGTACATTAGACCCGTAAACAGGTCCACCATTAAACACAGTATCTACTTATTAACTCACTTTTAAGGGCTTGTTTTGGGTCATAAATTCTGCTCAGTGACATCTGTGGCTGGATATAATGCTCCTTCAAAATAAAACAAACCGTCTGTGTGGCTCAACTACAGATCCAAGGTTTTATCCATGAGTCTGCCTTTATTTTTTTCACTTCCTGTCTCTCACTTACCTGTACCCCCAAATTGATTTTTTTTTTTTTTTTACCCGTCACCACATGCATTGGATACCAGGGCTGATCCAGGACTGTGTGGTGTTGTATTCAGTGTAATAATGAACAGTTGTTCTGTTTACAGACAGACCAGTGATCCTGTCAGTACAAAGGTTCTATATGAAACTTTCTTTGGTAGTTTATCCTCAGTATTTTAATCTGTTAAAATGGCCTTCAGAATTTTCCATCATCTTAAAAAAAAAAAAGTCTGTCAATGATGGAATATTTTGGCTAACACAACATCTGGGTGATAAATCACATAAGAAAGGTTATGAAAAAAAGCATTGGGTAACTGCCACAAAAGTAACACTGGGTCTTCAGGGGTAAAAAAAAAAAATAAAATAAAAAGTAGAGTAGTAGAGTTACATTTTAGTTCAACAGATCCCCTGAAGACACCAAGTACCTTATTAGACTTTGTTATGACCCCCCCCCCCCATCATCACTGGCATGTGATATGACAGCCCTCACAGCCCCAGTCATATAATCTGATGGCCTTTTTGTGCTGGCCCATTCATTCTTAATCTTTCAGAGCAACGCAGAGCTTTGCAGCGCTGCATTAGTTAAAAGAAGGATTTCACTCTTTTTTTCCCCCCTCATGACTCTTTCTCTCTCTCTCTCTCTCTCTCTCTCTCTCTCTCTCTCTCTCTCTCTCTCTCTCTCTCTCTCTCTCTCTCTCTCTCTCTCTCTCTCTCTCTTTCTTTTTCTCTAATGCTTTGTGGATATTATGATGAATGAGGTATTATCAGGGCACAGAGGTAAAGTAGATTAAAGTGACATCTAAAGCAGAAAAATGACCCTCCTCATTTACAGGCCTATGTTAAGTGATGAGCATCGATAAGTCATGGGTCAGTGGTCATGACTGCAACAAAACTGGTTTGTTGTACAATGTGGGAGCCACTCAGAGAGTTATGCTATAATGCACTGATAGGCTTCAGAGATAAACGGTTCATATGGTTTTAATGACTTCTGAATGATACAGAAGCTACTTTTATGATATGGTCACATGTTTCGTGCAGGTTACATAGAATATCGACACATATAGACACTGTTGGCTTTCTGTTCATTTTTTATGTTTTGACACAAAAGTGATGAAAAACAATATTTATGCAGTCAAGTACTTATAATGGTCTAGATTTGATGGCTTATAACATATACATGGTTAGACATATCAATATAGTTCCTATTAATCACTGATCAGAAATTATTCATGGACTTTGATTTAATTAGTTGAGTTATTCTCCACCTTGCAACCTCAAGCACAGCAAGGCTCAGTAACAGGTAGACATGTAAAAGCTGGTAAATAACAAGAATGAACCGTGGTAAAGGGCCAGAGGGAAAACACAGGGGTCAAATACACACAAGGAAATGATGGTAAAGAGACACAGGTGTAAATACAACTGGCGGGAAAGTGGGGGAAACAGGAAGTAAAGACAACACACGTTATACAGAAGGGAGACTGACAAAATAAAACAGGAACTGACAGACAAAATAAAAAAAATAGTTTTCTAAAGGTTAACATGACAATTTAAAATTCTTAAGTGGTTTATCACCATTTATTATATAAAAAAAATATGTTCCTCTCGCCCCACGTGGGCGGTGTCTCCTTCAGACTCGGGTCCTCTACCAGAGGCCTGGGAGCTTGAGGGTTCTGCGCAGGATCTTAGCTGTTCATAGCAATGCGCTCTTTTGTACAGAGATCTCTGATGTTGTTCCTGGTATCTGCTGGAGCCATTCTCCCAGCTTGGGGGTCACTGCCCCTAATGCTCCGATCACTACTGGTACCACTGTTGCCTTCACACTCCACATTTTCTCTAACTCCTCTTTCAGCCCTTGGTATTTCTCAAGCTTCTCATGTTCTTTCTTTCTGATGTTGCTATCACTGGGGACTGCTACATCTATCACCACCACTGTCTTCTCATGTTTATCCACCACCACTATGTCAGGCTGATTGGCCATCACCATCTTGTCAGTCTGGATCTGGAAGTCCCACAGGATCTTGGCCTGTTTGTTCTCTGTCACCTTTGGGGGGTTCTCCCATCTTGACCCCGGGACCTCCAGTCCATACTCTTTACAGATGTTCCTGTACAGTATGCCTGCTACCTGGTTATGCCTCTCCATGTATGCCTTGCCTGCCAGCATCTTACACCCTGCTGTGATGTGCTGGACTGTTTCAGGGGCTTCTCTACACAGCCTACACCTGGGGTCCTGTCTGATGTGGTAGACCCCGGCCTCTATTGCTCTGGTGTTCAGGGCTTGTTCTTGTGCAGCCATGAGTAGCGCCTCTGTGCTGTCCTTTAGTCCAGCCTTTTCCAGCCACTGGTATGTCTTTTCCATATCAGCCACTTCCTCAATTTGTCGATGGTACACGCCATGCAAGGGTTTGTCCTTCCATGATAGCCCCTCTGGTTCCTCGACCTTACTGGGCTTTTGTTGCCTGAGGCAACAAAACAAATATATATATATATATATATATATATATATATATATATATATATATATATATATATATATATATATATATATATATATATATACATACACACACACACACACACACACACACACACAAGTGTGATTTATCCTAAAACGTGGGGTGGGGCGTTCACAGAAAAAAGCTTGTGACCTTTATTCCCACACGAATAACATAAATGAGGCTCAAATCACTAAATAAGTGTCTTTGAGTGTCCAAAAAAGCCCTATATAAGTTTGAGGTATTACTATTATTATTAAATAAACATTTAATATCAAAAGTTTGAATCTTGAATATAAGTTCAAATTAAAGTTGAGGGTGATTATATACAAAACTGAGAAAATTTAGGAAAATCTGACTATTTCAGCAAATCTATTATTAAGTGGATAAAAAATAAGCTCCTTCATCCACTGTCACTGGTCCAATTCCATGGGTTTTACTGGGGAATCAGTGTTGTAGTAGGTAATGTTGTTTTCTTGGTAAATTCGGAGTCTCTAAATGTCCAAAATTGGTCATATCTGATGACCATAAAAAGATGACAAACTACATATTACACCTATTATTGACATGTATTGATAGGATTAGTAGATCAACAGGTATTAAACAGTTTAGATCAGTAGATGGTTTTGGATGACAATGAGACTTTATGCATTTAAATCATTTTAGTTCAGGTTCCACATTCAGACCAGTATGATCTAAAGTGGATCAAACCAGTTGAATACTCCTATAATAACCTATAAATATAGATATATTCAATGGTTTTCTCTTTGTGTTAGCGTAAAAAAAAAAAATCCATGAAAATGTTAATATTTACAAAATATAACTGACCCAAATGAATATGAATATTTTCTTTAAATGTCTTAAGAAAAGTAAACACAATTGTATCAACATTCTGCCTATTACTAAATATTTTATGTATTTGTAGATTTATTGTGATGTATATACACATGTTAAATAAATAAATATTCAAATTTTACTTATTTTTCTTAATACATTTGAGGTTGTTCACTATTTGAACTAAACTTTGTAGATGTAAGCACTTTAATAATGTAATTTCACTTTTTTCACGGTTATTATGTCTCAGATCCGGCCCCTTCACATCATATTGGGCTGAATGTGGCCCCTGAACTAAAATCATTTTGACAGCTCTGATGTAGAAGATGGTGTAACAGCAGCTCTCAACAGTCTGATCTCACTCATCACAGGATGATCTAATGCTGCCAAATCCTTAAAAAACGTCTTCAGAGAGTTCTGGTTTTACGATTCCACTGACCCATTAGGTTTCCTAAGAATTAAAAAGACATATGAAACACAGTTAAATATTTATGCACAGTTCACTTTGTGTCATGTGACACACAAAAAAAGTCTGCAAAGATAGCAAAACATAAATGATTGAAATATGAAATGTCAGAGTGAAAGTTACCAAATGGGAAAAAAGAGCAGATATTCAAAAGGTCAGTTGTCAACCTTTCACATTATACAGTCATCACTGTTTTTACATTTGTGACAGATACAGTTATTTTTGACATTTCTCTCTTTCCTTCTTTCTTTTTTCTTTCTTTCCTTCTAGATGAAAAATTCATTCAGTGTGTTTTACTCCAAATCAACAGCTTTTCTGTTTTTTTAAAATTATTATTATTCCTATATTTATGTAACATACACACAAAAAAGAGAGTGGATGAATTAACCCATAAAGTCCCAGTGCTGTTTTAGCGGTTCCCAAATTAAAATGTTATCTATTTTTAATCTTTCATAAGTGATTTATCACAATTTACTTTATCTAATATCTAACCCTTCTGGGGCCCATATGGACATGCTGGCTGGTTGGTATGGGTTAAATGCATTTAACTGACATAGATACAATCATATACACATTTACATATATAATACCAACTTGGAACTTCTAGAATGTACAACTTGAGTTCATACTTGACTCCTCGACTGTCGTGACACTCCAGTCGACTCTGTATCTGTGATGTTTATATCACATTACAGCACTTGGAGTCAGAAGTGATGGATTGCACTGCCACACAGTACATCATGAAAGATACTAATGGTACACTGCCAGAGTGGAGCACCAAAGCCATGCGAGTACAGCTGTCAGATTTGAAGGCAACATTATTACTGCTGGCCATTAAGTTCACTTTATCATTAGTTGTCAACAGTGACACCAGGCACATCAGCTAGACTGAGTGGAAGTGGTGGCTAATAATAGTTTATGATAAACAAACCATTCTTATCCAGGTCTTCCTCATTATATATGCTGTCATAACACAGCTGCACAATGGCAGAAATTGATAATGTGAAACTGCTTTAATGAGCGTTCTACGTGACAGGGTTCTGACTTCTCCATACGACTCCTCCAGATCAGCACACATTGGTCTGTGGACTTATATAGTCTAACATTTTACATGACACTGAATGCATGTGAACAATAATGCATGCTCATACAAAGAATTATTATTAAGTGTAATGTCAACCTTCCTCATTTGACATAATGGTTACAAAGTATATATATGCACCAAAGTGGGATTCTATGTTGATTTAACTCATAAAAACTTAAATATCCACTGGTAAACAAAAGCATTTACTACCTGTTGATCCAATAAGCATATCAGAAATGTAGAACTTTATTTACTTAATTTTTTTTTTTTTTTTTAAAGTTTGTTATTTTTCATGGTCATGTTAGAAATGACCCCTTTAGACATTCAAAGGCTCCATGTTCATTCCATCACTTCATTTATAAATGGATGTTCGTCTATAGCCTGTCCGTCCATGAGAGTGGATCTCTCCTTCAGTGTGGTTCTCCTCAAGATTTCGTCTTTTTCCCACTGGGTATAATAATAATAATAATAATAATAATAATAATAATAATAATAATAATAATAATAATGGATTAGATTTCTATAGTGCTTTTCCAGGCACATAAAGCGCTTTGCATTAGTGATCCATTATTCATTCACTCTCACATGCTCCCTCTGGTGGTGGTAAACTACATATGTAGTCACAGTTGCTCTGGGGCAGACTGACAGAAGCGTGGCTGCCATTTCGTGCCTAAGGCCCCTTTGACCACCACCAAACATTCATACACATTCATACACCAGCATGAGTGACACTGGAGGCAAGGAGGGTGAAGTGTCTTGCCCAAGGACACAAGGGACTGACAAGGACAGAGCGGGAATTGAACTACCTCTACCAACTGAGCCATGGCCGTCTAAGGACAGGGGATGCTTGAGACTTTTCATTTATTTCTGTAGTTGATTGTGTTTCTGTAAAGTCCCGTGAGACGACTTTGTTGTGATTTGGGTCTTTGTCAATACAATTTAATTGAATTGAATAGTTACTGTGGAAATATAGTCGTCTTCTACAACATTAAGCCTATGGAGTTGAATCAATGATTGTGAATAGACACACTGGGCATATGTTCAGTTAATGCAGTGTTTCCCAGGGGGTGTGCAGAGCATTGTTATGTGTTTTTTCCTCTTCAGGTTGGAACATGTAGCAGGGGTCCGTTTCAATGAGCAGGTATAATGAAAACTCTGACTGAAGGGTTTCCAGGGGGTTTTCAGGGTTAACAGACTCAGAGTTTTCATTAACCTTCGTCTTGAGTTAGGGTCAGCATTGACTCTTTTTAAATCTTAAAGGGGACATATCATGCCCATTTTCCAGAAGTGAACACAGTTCCCCGGTGTCTCAGTGACCTGTTTCTAATATGTTTTGGTCAAAACACCACACTGATGAAGAGATACAGCAGCCTCTTTAACCTGAAGAAACAGCCCTTTTTAAAACACTGTTTTAGTGCCTCAAGCTTAACATGCAAATGAGCCACAGCTGACTCCGCCCCTCTCTTCCATTACCAAGAGAAGAGAAAGAAATGGAATCTGAAGAAGTTGAGGCAGAGAAAAAGAAACAAAGACAGAATAAATAAAATCAGGTGGAGAGAATAAAAGTGGACTGCGTGCTGAGTTTTACTTGCCTGGTTGTCACGTCTTTCCAGTGCTATGCAAGCTAATGCTCTGTGAGCTAATTGGGTCTGACCAACCATGTTAAAGCGAACCAATTTCCAAAGCATGTGGTTGACCCCCCTCCCTCAAATGCCTCAGTTTGCTGCTAGTTGAAGCAAGAAAAGGCAGTGTTGAAGCTTTAACCACGACTCTTTCCTCTGACGTATCCTGTGGGGCTAACTGGTAAATTAAAGTCTTACGGAAGCTGGTTGGGAGCAAGGCAAAAACGTCTTTGCTTTTACTAAATGTCTCCAGGGCTGCTCTCTGCTCCATTTTCAACCAGAATTTATGATTGAAACCGTTCAATACAGCATCTATGGCTGTGTCAAAGGCTTGCCACTGCTCCATGCTTGCAATGAATGAAGGGCTTCATTAAACAGTCCTGGGGTTCTGGTTGCAGCTCATCACTGCCTTGAACATGCCTCTACCCAGAGCCGCTGGAGATGCTCAATGTTGATTGGCTCCCAAAAAAAGAGGGTGGAGTTCCCGATTTCTCTGGCTTTTTGTAAGCTGTTGATAGCCTGCCTGGCCAGTCTAGTTGCAACACCGTCCAGTGTTGCGTCTAAATAGGATGGGTGGGCCCAGGCTAGAGTTTTAAAGCCCTGGTGCCTTCTGGTCCTAGTCCATTAACAGTACTGGTGTGCATTTGGGTCCGGTTCACCTGACCCGGGCCGGCCAGACAAGCCACAACTGCGGTGCCACCCATGGACCAGACTGTCCAATCAACTCTGGTCAGACCAACCGGACCTAGACACACACACAGCGACCAGGGCTCAGACCCCAACGTCCTTTGAGCTGGTGGGGTAGGATGTGGTGTGGAATTCAAATGAATCTATGCATGTAATGTACGAAGCATAGGAAATCCAAAAAGGGAGCGATTTCATCCCTCTCCAACAACAAATGGATCAAGATATAAGGAGAGTGGATGCTTCTTCTCCATAATTTAAAGGTCTCCTCACACACAGACAACACATATTTGTGTTGAAAAAACATTTAAAAGTGTATTTTGCATATGTGCCCTTTAAATGCGTTAAAACGCACACATAAAAAAATCTAAAATTACAGCCAAAACTGAAATCCATTTTGAGCTGACAGCCACATGCAGCCAGGTGCAGGTAATTATGCGGCCAGGTGCTCCAGTCCAGTAAGGGGGGGGGGTTAATTAAACTTGCATTATGGAAGGAAATGGAAGAAAATGCACAACTAGACAAACTTTGGACCTTTTTGGTGGGGAAATGGATTCCAGGTCCAGTAACTTGAAGCAGATTCAGACAAACAAAGCTGACAAGGGAGAGACAACAGACCAGAACCAAAGTACCAAACCAGATCGATAACCAGTGAGACCAAGACAACAAAAAAAATGAACCGCTCATTTGCTGTACTGGGACAAAACAAACTCGCAATTTGACAGAGAAACAGGAGGAGCTTAAATCGGGGACTTAACAGGTGAGACACATTAGGATTAATTAATGGGTTGAGACACACACCGTGGCCAGGAGGAAAGTAGGTAGAAGGTGAACACAGACCCACATGTCAGAGTAAAAGCCCAGACACTCACAATGACAGAAAAACAGAAAGACAAACAGAAACTAATGAAACAAGACACACCAATGTCCATAATGTAACAAGGATGCTGTAGAAATTAATTTAGAAGAGCGAAAAGAATCGGAGGCCTTGGACGAAGATGCTGCGGAGGTGGTGGCGGTGTCTAAAGTGGTCCATTAACATAAAAGATGATACTAGAAAGCTAATACAAGACAAAAGGGAAACCTGCTTATTGCAACAGACCCCCAGTGGAATTCATGTTTTAATGTTGTAGCACCCTGGACTGATTTTAGAGATGTACAACAAACAATCTACTGCTATCTTTGTCACTAGACTGGTAAAATAGTTTAGGTTTGGAGAATGGACAAGGATTGGACTGGAAAAAAAGGATTGTACAGTTTGCACTTTAATGTTCTGAGATGTGCATACTATATAAATGTGCTCATTGACACACTGATATTGTTCAGGTGTTCATTTTTGGTATTAATATTTTTTTAATTGTTCTAATAAATGTAACTTAATTGTCATAGTTGTAAGATAATTGTATATTTCCTATTTTCATTTGGAAAAATATAGCCACAGGGGGCAGTGTTGTTGAGTTCATTTGTATTATGCAAGCAAAAATCTAAGTTATTTTTTAATTTGCACAATAAATTATTCAAAGAAAATCTACATGTGTTGTTACAATATTGATATTTCTTTGAATAAAAGTTAGAATTGTACCACTGTTGCAATGTTGTTGACATTAATGAGGGCCTGGAGACAGAAAAAGACAGAACAAGGTTAAGAAGCACTGAGTTAATGATAGATTTCTCTTTTTTTTTTTTTTTTTAAATATAATAACCCTTATCAGAACCTTTATAAACACCTACAGTACATGATTAATGAATTAAACATAGGAAAATACCTGTTGGCACTGAACAATGCAAAATACAGAGGATATCATTAGTATAGATGATGATAAATGACTAAGAATAGAGAAAAAATATCATTTTGAATCTGCCAGAAAAGTAGTAGTGGGTCTAGCTAATATTAAACATGAAGATTTGTTTGTGGTTCGAGCGCAGATATGCAAATATTTGCATAGCTTCATGCATGCAAAAAGGTGAAAGATACAAAGAACGTGACAGGGAGATATAGAGACAGCGAGCGAGTAGATGTTGACATGCACACACATGATGGATGGGTGGAAAGGGAATAGGAAATTTTGGGCCCGTGGCTGTGTCTGTCTCTGTCGATCTGATTCTGGTGACGCTGTATGACAGGAAGCTGGCAGAGGAACTGAATGACCCGGCGCTGGAGGTCATGAATGGAAATTACACAGAGTTAAAAGCAGATCTATATATTTAATATGAGCTGGGAAGTCAAAGAGAAATACAATCCAATCATATCCATTTTTGATCAACTTAAAAGACAAGAAAAGAGGTTCATGTCATCAAATAATAACTCTCTTAAGGTTCTTCTTTGGTTCTTGTTCTGTTTAATGACTCTGAACAATGTATTTTTTATAGCCTCATTCGGAATTCAGTGTTTGTGGTGTTTAGTTTAATACTGCTTTGTGGAAGAATGTATAATTTATAATGCTTGTAAGATGTTTTAAGCACTCTTTATATATTCATGTTTATTGCTCATCACATGCCTGCAAGGACCAAATTCCCTAAAATAAATACTTTAAAAGTGCTTACATTGCACAAAGAGCTGATAACAGATGAAGATAA
Source organism: Siphamia tubifer (assembly GCA_020466265.1). NCBI lineage: Eukaryota > Metazoa > Chordata > Actinopteri > Kurtiformes > Apogonidae > Siphamia > Siphamia tubifer. The sequence goes on from CM035787.1 coordinate 40,194,309, forward strand.
GGGGAAGCTGTGAGGTTTGAACTTAAAAGCACACTTACACTACTATTTCCCGTCCCATCCAGGCCAATCATTTGTCCTCCTCTGGGACAGAAGTACTTTAAGTGTTATTTTTAGATGGGAAAAAGCTCATCTTAAGTTCCCTAGGTGAGAGGCCCGGCCCATCTGAATCCATCTGTATTCATCCTAGTCGTCAAATGTCTGTCACTTTTAACTGTCAGTCTACATTACTACCTCTATCTATCTCACTTTTATTATTTTCTGACTTCTTAAACTTATTCACATTTATTTCCTTTTCATTTCTTGCCTCTGTAATTCTATATTCAAGCGTTTGTGAAGTTTCCAAAGTGTAGCAAATAGATTTCAAAGCTTCAAAATATGACATGATGTAAAGATGTTGCAGGTGTTTCACTGTTAGGAAACACACCCGGGTCTATGCAACAACACCCTATAGAGAAAAGGGATGGTTCACCCACACACCCAAAAAAAATGTTCTTCCGCCACTCAAACCTGAAATGCAGGAATCCAGAAAAGCCGGATACACAACTGCTGGCCGACCAAGTCCTATCTGTGAATCATATCAATTACAATAATCATACACTGCTCCCTCACTATCACCATCTTTTTTCCATTTAGTCTTAAATGAAATTATGCCAAGAAGATACATCTTTAAGTGACAAACACCCCAACAGTGTCCAAAGACAGATATTACATTTTGCTCTTCTTATATTAGTTTTTTTATTTGACATCTAAGTAAAAGGAAGCCAAGAAGAACTTAAATGTAATTTAGTCATGAACAGTCAAGGGATCCCTGGCTTACTGGAAATAGCACGCATGCGCTCATTGTAATATTGTTGCGTTCAAGTGACGCTCCCAAACTCCGTCCACCAGGATGCAAGCTCTGTATTCTGCTGTTATTTATTTCTTTATTTGTAATTACAATACCATAGTAAACAAATAAAGTGTATTATTTTGTAGGGTTGAGTAAAGCATCACTATGAGGAACTTACATAAAGCACTGTAATCCAAGTTAAGTATCTATTTAATGTCATTTATTGTATCCTTCATGAAAGCTGTACTTCAGTGTAAATGCAATTTTCAAACACAATGCGTTGTGTATGTATTTTTGAGTGAACATAGGAATGAGCAGAGTTCATATTTATAGCCTATTGTATTATCCTATAAAACTATCAGATTTAATAGACACATAAACTTAATGACGTATAGGATAAATAATACCATCATTTACAAATGACACCATATATTTATGATTGAGATAATAATTGTGATATATATTTATTATTACAAACTAATAATCAAACCAATTCCACTTCCTTTGCTTTAACACACTTATTTCTGTCAATCCATTCACCTATATTTTAAGTCGCTAATTAGCATAATCTACTATTTTTTAATATTAACTATAATATTTAAATACTTGCATCAAATACAGTGTTTAATATATGTGATATTTCCCAATCATAATAGCCTGTATTAATTTATTACAATATAATCTTATTTTATAACTTCTACATTATAACTTGATATTCACTTATTCAGAGAATGTTTTACATTTAGTTATTACACTGGATTTATACATCCTTTTAAATGCACAAATTGAAAAACACATGTTAAGGTAGTTGGTGTCAACTCAGCAAGAATTAGTATTTCCGACGCTCTTTGAAGGCATCACGAACGGCAACACATCCCCGTCGCTACAGCGGAGCAGAGTGGGAATGAGCCACGGATAAGTAGCCCACAGCAGACCGACGTACCTGGCCCACGGTGACGGTAACGGACACCAGCGTCGGTAAAGTCAGCGGGGACATACGGGGAATACGGACTACACCTGGGGTTCCGTGGGAAAAAGAAAGAAAAGCTGTTTTAAAGTGACTTAAAAAGCATTAATAAGTGGAAGCGGCACGCGAGTGGGACCGAAAGCAGATGTAAGATGACATCGATAAAGGAGGATTAAACTGCGTGGATTTGAAGAAAATGTTTAAAACAACATCTGTAGAGTAAGGAGCGACTTATAAAAGGAATGGCTTGATTTATTTATTTTTCTTATAACCCACTGGAGACCGTGGGAGAGCGCTACCACTCATGTTCCTGTGGAAGAGACGCAAAGTTTGAAGTCCACTTTTTTTTTTTTTTTTTTTTTTTTTTTTCTTTTAAGACGCACTGCTGCCATAACTGTTTTGTCAGAACAGAACATAACGGGCTCACTATGTCTAAACCCGTGGTGAAGAAAAACCATTGGACCTCCAGAGTTAACGAGACCGTCGTGGGTAAAGATGTCCACGGTGACCTGAATGTGCCACTGCGAGGCGGAGCGGAGAATGGGGAGTTCGCCTACATAGGTCTGGTTAACGACGGTGCCGTGGTTTATAAAAGTGGGAAATTAAATGAAGGGGAACTACTGCTGGAGGTGGAGAACCTGTCCATTTCAGGATTACCTCTGTACGACGTCCACACGGTCATCAAGAACTGCAGAGGGCCTGTCAGGTTGAAAACTGTCAGACAAGGTAAGGATGGATGGAAACCACTTAAAAAAAAAAACTACAAAACTATCATCACACACTCCAATAAAGATCACTTCAGTTGTTTAAACTTCTACCATTCTGCTTAAAACACAAGAAAATACCTCTTAAAATTCAAAATTCTCAAAACTTTTTTTTTTTTTTTTTACTTTATTTTAAATAAAAAACAATACAGCAGAAAATAATTTGGCACAACCATCACACATTCAAACAAAAACCACTTTAGGGGTTTAAACTCTTATCACCCTGATGTTATTTAGCTTAAAATACCTGAGGAATCTCTATTAAAATTTAAAATTCTCCATAATTATTTTTTTAAACTTTATTTTAAATAAAATAAACAATACAACAGACAATAATTTGGCACAACCATCACACACTCAAATAAAGACCACTTCAGGTGTTTGAATTCTTACCATTCTGAGGTGATTTTGCTTAAAACACCTGAACATACCTCTTAAAATTCGAAATGTTCCAAATTATGATTATTTTAACACTCAACAAGTGATGGTTGGCACAACATGTTACTTAATTTGTCCTGTCTCTTATTGTGAAAACACATTTGGTGACTGTGGACTTGACCTTTGACCTACATTCATTGTTTAATAGGATCTATTCTGGACATGCCTGGCACTTTTCCTGAAAATTTTCTGGAAATTTGCCAAGTAGTTTTTTCATTAAACCAACAAACAATACAATAATTTTGTACAACCATCACACTTAAACAAGGCAGTCGGAGACAACAGACCTACGCCAAGGCTCGATTTTTCAAAACATGTCGTGATGAAACCATAGGTATTGACCCATCTGATGTCTGAAGGTGAGATGATGTGAAAACAAAACCCCCCCATGAGATTCTATCTTGTCTGAATCCTGAGATATTACCACTGATGTGTTTTAGCTGTTGACCTCGAGTGTAACTTTGACCTTTGACCTTCATTTCTCATAGTGTAATGGGTTCTTCCTTGACCCATTATCTATCCTTCCTGAAAGTTTAATCAAACAGACAAACTTGAATTTAATACCTTCTTGGCAGTGGTAATAATAACGGACCACTTCAGGTGTTTAAACTCTTATCATTCTGCAGTGATTCAACTTAAAACATCTGAAAAATACCTCTAAACAAAACAGCAGAAAATAATTTGGCAGTCCTGTCGAAAACAGACGGTACCATCATATACATCAAACAGAACTATCCCACAAAACAAGTATATATATAATTCCAGCTGTTCAACTTATATATATATATATATATATATATATATATATATATATATATATATATATATATATATATATATATATATATATATATATATATATATATGCTTAACTAAGTTTTCACAAGTGTTTCATATTTGTTCCTCCCTAGTGCATTTCGAAAAAAATCCTTTTTTTTTTTAATATGGTTTCTTAAATTGCAAAATACTTTTACATAATATTGTTTGATATTTTCCACAGATGGAGATGCACATGCTTTTAAGTTTAACACGAGCATAATGTTATTTAAATGATAATCACCTTCTCTGTCTGTGAATAGTTTTTGTTTCCTGGAAGCATTTTATTATTTACTCCATACATGATTTGTCCAGTCTTGAAATCTACCAGATCCCTACACTTTAATATGCATAGTCTTATGGCCTTTTTTTTTTTTTGCAGTGTTCATAATGATTGTATTGTGGTTTTGTAGGCATTACCCCAAACTGCTACACAATAATTCCAGCTGTTCTTCAACTGTTTGGAGTACAGATAAAACAATGAGCTCTTTGTAAAGTTAGCACCCTGTAGTTTGGACTATGACAGGTAAAAAGTAGACTTGGAAACACTAATGCATTTTCATTTTTTCCCCTTTCACCTTTAGTTTTTTTGCTGATAACTAGGGTGTATAAAGCTGCATTTAATAGGTATGTTCTTAAACATACCATTTACCAATACTTTTCTGATCAAAGTTGAGAAATTTATTAGGAAAAATGTGACTTTTAGAGCATTTTTTTTCTTTGGTGATTATGTTTATGTGTTTTACAAAGGGGACATTTGGTGAATGATCAATTTTTCCAAAGTGACTACATTTGGAAATTTTGAAAAGAATAACTGTTGAATCCTTCAAATTCACATTTTAGCAAAAAGGGATGAAAATAGCTCTAAACTACCATTATCAATTATAAAATGAAATCCAAACTAGTTTTCAGATCCCAGGAATCCCATTGTCATATACCCTGGTGTTCAGCAGCTCATTGTCTATCCACCTGTCATCACAGATTAGAATTGTGACCTAATTTGTTGGAACATCCAGAGATGAGTGATCAGATGACAGCCTTCAAAAGCCTATTTTCTCACATTTTACTTTGGTGTAAAACAATCTTTTGTGTATGTGATGTTGCTGTTTTGCACGTCACAATGGTTTATATATTCAGAAATATGACTTTGTTCACTTTCATTTGATGTGAGACAAGTTGCAGGTGCATTAATGTGGGAGCTATATATATATATATATATATATATATATATATATATATGTATGTATGTGTGTGTTATTGAAATAATCTTACTTACATCCCAGGACTAGGATATGAGGCTGGTAAGAGGATTTAAACTCAAAGAAACAGCCTTAAGTTCTCATCATTTTGTTCATGGAAGTGATGTACAGGTGTCAAAAAGCAACTGATATAGAAAAAGAAAAAGGCCAAACTAAAACTACTGGAACCAAATTACAACACTAGTCATTTATTCCTTTTTTTTTTGTAACTTCATTTTGGTTTTTTGGTGTTATTTTGTGAATATTTATTAGTTTCGGTTGATGTTGTTGCTTATTCTTGTTTATTTTTTCTACATTTTGTTTATTTATTGCATTATTTTTCTTAAATTGTGTTCTGTTAGTGCCTTACTTTGTTCATGTTACATATTATATTGTTAGTTTAATATTCATTTTTGTTCATTTTACTGCTCACTTTGGCGTTTTCTGTTCATTTTGTTGCTTATTTTATTAATTTTTTTTTACTGTGGAATTACTTAGGTTCCAGGAATTAAAGGGTTAATGAAGTCCTGTGTTTGTAGAAAAGCTTGAATTAAGCAAAGTTAAATTTACAAAAAAAAAAAAAAAAAAAAATCTACTAATGGAACAAGTGAAAATTATCCAACACACCTGGTTGAACTACGTAGCTCATCATCAAGCATCCATAGCAACTGCTGATGAACCATATGGTTGAACCAGGTTATTTTTTTTTTTTTTTAATTGCAATTCAATGTCAATACAAAGCATGAGTACACTTCAGATTATAGCTCAGTACATATTACATGCTCGTATAACATTGTTTAAAGAACTGAACAAAACATCTCATAAGAGAAACAACCAAATAAACACAAGACAATGAAAGTAAGAATAGAAACAGTCATCAACACAACCAAGTTCCCAGTTTCTTTGTACAAATACACCTACCACAGAAAATACAATTAGGACAGTAATATCATAATTTCTACACTTATACAGGTTTTGTTTTTCTAAAATAAAATTGCATAACATTTTTAAAGGCAAATGCTTCTTTTTTTTTTACTTTTCATTTTTTTAAAGTGAATTCCAGTATGTGTTAAACTGTTTTTTTTTTTTTTTTTTTTAAATACTATAAAGTGACAAAACGTTTTTAGATATCTACTTTTGTGTATAAAGAATTTCCCCAAAATTATCACAACATTCAACATATAAATCTCTTCTGAGTTTCCCCTTGCGGTACCAAAAAGAATTTCCAGACATTGCAAGCCAGTTCTTCACAGGCGCCCAGAAGCTTTGTGTTACCAGACGATCACTAAAAATGTGGTTGAACCAGGTGCATTGGAAGAGGGAAACATGTAAACAAGGGTGCCCAAACCTGGTCCTCGAGGGCCACTGGCCGTTTCTCAATATGCGTACTTGTCCGTACTCGCGTCCTTGTGAAACGTCATCAGTTGCAGCCCAAGTACAGTCCCAATACACAAGTACGCATATCACCAAGTACGCTTGAAATCCCCGGATGTGTACTTGACACGCCCATTTTATCAAGTATGCATCGGATGGTGACTTGTGCATACTTGGGAGAGCTTCCTATCCCAGAATGCTTTTCGACACCAGCAATGGAGGAGGAGAGGACTCACAACTGTAAATTAAAAGGATTAAAATACCATTGTTTTTGTATAACGGAATGTGATTTTAAGATATTTTATGTCAGAAAGTGGACTTAAAAACGTTTAATATATGGTCGATTCATCACGAAAGCGCGTAGTTTAAAATTTGATCCGAAGTGTTCGGAGATGTAAAAATATTTTTAAAATAAAGACAAAGATGCATGTTTGTGTTTTATATCATAGTTCATTTTATTTCAAATACATTAAATGAAGAAAATAACTGGAGGTAGGTAAGTCAAGACGAGTTGAATTGGTGACGTAAACAAGTACGCTGCCGTCCCAATTGCAGAATAACCACCCTGCGTCCTCCCGTCCTCCTGAGTATGTACTTCGTAGTACGGACTTGCTAGTCCGTACTACCAAGTACGCAAGTACGTACTTAGCGTACTTGGTATTGAGAAACGGCCACTGTCCTGGATGTGTCAGCACACCTGACGCTCATTATCGATCTACTGCAGAGTTTGATAACTGGCTGAACATTTGAATCAGGTGTGTTAGATGAGGGATGCGTCTAACATGCAGGGTAGCGGCCCTCGAGGACCAGGATTGGGCACCCCTGATAAACATGTGGAACAGTGGCCCTCAAGGACTGAAGTTTGACATCCCTACTTTAGGTGATTATGTCTTATTTTAAGTGTGATAAGATATTTGGGACTAGAAATGAGAAAAATACACTTAGTAGGTTTAGTTATTTTCAGTGTACAGGTGGAAATTAGCATTAGTGCTACAACCTGGCACATTGCATCTGTCTTGTTTTAAGGTTAATGCAGTGTTGTTCAACCTGGGGGTGAGGACCTCACTCTTGGAATTCAAAATGGGTCACCCGAAATTCCTAGTAAATGCTTAAAAAAAACAAAAAACAAAAAAAAGCTTGCAAGACAAACTGAATCTGAAATGGAAGTACCATAGAACTGTTTATGGGTTTATTGTGGTCATGTTTATATGAAGACAATTAGAAGAGAAGATGCATAACTGGTGTCTCATCTTAACTTTTTTATCCACATTTACACGAGAGTTGTGATTAAGAAATCTTTGTGTATATGGGGACGCAAGAGTGTGTGGAATTGGATTGAATATGCATGCCAGGCTGCTAGATGGTGCTGTGATAGAACGCTGTTTTGTCAATGCACTTACATAATGGCAATATTTTTCCATTTTTGACCGTAAGATGGAAATGCAACCGTGGATAGTTTTCAAGATTTCCACTCTGGAATGCGTCTTAAGATTTTTTTTGTTTGTTTGTTTTTTTTTTCAACCCGTAAAAACTAAATTTTCATGTAAACGAAAGGCACTTCTGATAAAATATTTTGGTTTTAGCCGCACTTGTCCTCATGTAAACAGCCCCACAGATGCTGCAGCTGTTTCATAATTCATAGTTTGAGTTATTGTTTGTTCAGTATCAATTATCAGCTGTGTAATTACAAACTGCATTGACTGTACATATCCTGACCAAGGGAAAATACAATTCTCACTTTGTTTACTCAGCTACGCTTGACTTTTCTGCTTCCATCCACAATAATTTACTTTATATAGACTAAATGTTGTCTAAAATGAACATGTATTTGTAATATAGTATAGCAAATGATTACATGATCAAAAAAATTGTCTCTTGTTTTGAATGTCTGGGGTCACCAGAAATTTGGGGTCACAAGCCAAAAAAAAGGCCAGGAACCACTGGGTTAATATATATTGTGCCTTGTCCCTGTTTAGATAAATAATATGAAATGAAAAAAAAAAAAATCAGTTTGTAGTTTCATAAATTAACCACACAAAAGTCACACACATGTCTTGGAAAGTTATCCTGCTGACATAACATTAAGAATAAGCATTGTCACATGTATAAGTTGAATAAGGCTGCATTCTGAGTAGCGTTTGAACTTCTCTTCTTATCAAAGGAAATGCCACTTGTCACCTCCAAGGGCAAGGAAACAACATACGCTCTCACACTGTTTACACAACTTTCAGTTTTCTCATGTTTTATTACCAACCTAGTGAAACGACTCAGACATTTTCCATATGCCTGTCAGAGTGATAGCACAGTGAGCACCTGAAGTAGTCATATCCTTAAAAGCATCATTCTTATATTATTAATAATGTGTTTAGCAGTGATAGCATCTAATTTGAATAGTGTATAACCATGGAAACCACATAAAGGTAGTTTAATGTGTCTTAGGCTCATTTTACAGCACTGTCGTCTCCTCAAATAGGTTCGATAGGCTGTGTTTGTCTATCACCTAGCAGGGATGTGAACAATAGGCTCACTAACAACGCTTTGGTGTGGCTGGTTTTACTGGTTCGTGGTCAGCTTGACTCGGCAGGGCCGGCCAGTTTGACACTAAGCCGCTCTGACGTCCTCCCAGCCTGGCGTAGCAGATCACTGAAGGGACGCTCCGAGCCAGCTGGGAACGCACAAACCTCCCGTAGAGATCGACAAAAGAGCAGCAACTCTTCAAGGACAATTTCACATATTTATAACCTGTGAATGCCGGCAGCGGTGTCAACTGGGCCTGTGCAGGAGTACTTTCTAAAGGGTAGACGTGTAGGGCTTAACATTGACATCACTGCTTTTTTAATTTAAGGGTGACTGTGTCATTCTTTTATACGTTTAATGATTAAAAGCTGGAAAATTGTGGCTTTTTTGTATTGTGAGACAAAATGCAAAAAAGGTGTGTAATCGTTTATCGCTATAAAACGAAGGCGATTTATTCAAAATTAATCTATATACAGACATAAAAAGACATAAAAGTCTTGAATATACAAATCTGCATTTGATACCTTATATCAAACAGTTACGTATGGCACTTTTTTTTTTTTTACCTTGCATATCAGTCTAATTCATAGATGGAAAGAGTATTTCTAGAATTTAGAGGCCATTGTGAAAAATGTATTGGTTACTTGGGGTAAAAAAAAAAAAAAGCATCAAAAATTGGCACATTTTTCAGCATTTCAGAAGTTGCTGGTTTCACTTGAAGTTGCCAAAATTAATTAATTACCACAGTGTCACATACTTTGTTGAATGCAACTCCTGCAATTTTGGTGGAAGAAAGAGGGGAGAAAAAAGAATGCATCTACTGTAGCAAGGATTGTGAGATATCAATATGAAGGGAAGTCTGGTTATGTTGGGGAAATTCTCAAATCCTCAAGGTTGGTAATCAAAATTATCTTTCCAGCACAAATGATTTAATAATGTCCTAATGGCATGCTTGAAGTAAAAAATTCTAGGAATAAATCATTCTTAAAACCAATTATCATTAAGTTTGACATATAAGTTTTGGGCAAGGAAAGTATAAAAGAAACAAGTGGTGACTGGTACAACAAACCCCACCCCCTTGCACACATTTGACCTGATTTGCCCCTATCTTTTATCAGCATGAAAACACATGTTTGGTGACTGTGACCTTTGACCTACATTCACTAAAATGTAATGGGATCTACTCTAGAACACGTTGCATGTTTTCTAAAACTATCATGGTAATTAGTCCAGTAGTTTTTGGGTAAAGTTGCTGACAAACTCAAAACAATACCCCTGTCCCCTGTACTGTAAATGTGGATGTCAAATATAGTCTTGGAAAACAATGAAAATTAATTAGCTTTCTGTATTTTTATTTTTGGTAATTTTAGAAACTATAAAGTTGGTTTTACGACTCCCAAACAATTAGCCTTATTTATCAGCTACAAACAATAAAACAAAGAATAAATCTATTTAAAAATTGTTTAGTTTTTAGTCACTCTACATGTTCATAGTCCCCTGACTGTGCCTAAATGTGTCTGGGAAATGTCCAAACTTCAAACAAAGTAACACTAGTCTATGCCGTTCCACCCTTTATAACCAGACAATTTTTATATTGAAATTAGGAATTGCTAACGTTACAGACGTGGATGAGGAATGATCACAAGACGTGTATCCCAATATACATGCAGCTATTATTCTTTGTATGGTTGGAAAAGGAGCATTAAAATCTGTAAGTATCATAAAAAGTCATAATGAACTGCTGGTTTCCACTCCAAACCAGCACTAGAGCAGCTCATATGACTGCTCCAGGTTGGAATAAAAGCCCATAGAGGTTTAGTCTCACAGCTTTTAAACTGTTTATCAAAGTCCCATTTACATTTCTGTGTGTATCATCTCCAGTTGAAAATAATATGCAGCGATTAAAGCTGAAAAGCAGACGCTGATAAAGTGTGAGTGCCTTTTCAGTCTGGAGCATTGTGACGCAGCACAGGTGTAAACACTAAAATTAACACTGACTGAATTCCATTTAGCTGCTTCAGTTTCAGGGTCCTATTATTGTAACCCTGGCTCACTCCCACACCCCACTGGGACACCTGAATACACTCAAGCTATTCTTTTGATCTTATTAGTAACGCCTATACTTTTTTCTTTTTTTTTTTTTCCTCCTATCACCTTAGCATTTACAATACTCTGTACTGTACTGTACTCTGTAACCTGGTTTGTTGGATCTTCCCTTCACTTATCCCCACTTAACTACATAAAAGAACCACATTAACACACTGTAAATAACACCTCTTTTTATATACTCTTACCCCCCACCCCCACTGAAGGGGAGGCAAAGGGTATTGTTTTTGGTTTGCTTTGTTTCTTTCATCAAAACTGTTGCTTCAATTCATCCCAAATTTAGTTTAGAACCAGAATAGATAGGAGTATAATTTGGGAACAGTAGGTAAAAGTAATTTTTTATTTATTTTTATTATTATTTATTTAAAAAAAATCACCCATTTTCTGATAATGATCACAGTTTCATATATCAGTAGCAGCAAAATTATTGGTTGAATTCATACCAAATTAGGTTTGTATATTACCAGTGACCTGCAATAAGTATGATTACATTTTGGGAAAATGACATCAAAGTTCAGATTTTTTTTAAGTAATTTTAGGAATTTTGTCTCTTCTCCCATTTACTTAAAATGGGCAACATTTTAAATGGCTATAAAACAGAAAATTAGTTTCCATTTACTTCAGTCTTCTTGGCACATATACAGAGGTAGTTGATATGTGTGTGTGTTTGTAACCTGGGGTGACCTGTCATATTCCAAAATGAGTAAAAGTGGTTTTCAGCTGAATGACACCTGGAATGTGTTGGAATTTTATTTATTTATTTATTTATTTGTTTATTTATTTTTGTACTGTTTTGGTTAATCATTTAAGAGTATATCATTTAACTTACTGGTACCAAGCAGCACTTTGAATTATTTACGGTTTCCATTTGTATCTTGAATTATTTTTTTGTTTGTTTAATAAATACTGTGTAGAGAAAGAAAATAGTTTTGCATTTTGTTTCCATACTATACCGAAAATGAACCAAACTGTGACTTCAAAGCCGAGGTGCGTACCGAACTGTGATTTTTATGTATCGTTACGCCCCTTCCTGATGGTCATTATCAGTCTTCTGCGGAGCTTGATGATTGGCTGATCATTTAAATCAGGCTTGTTAGATGAGGGGTACATGTAAAACATGCAGGACAGTGGCTTTCGAGGACCAGGATTGGGCACCCCTGCATTAGTACCATTACTTCTTGGTACCTAACAAAGCAGGTACACTCACTGTTCATTCAGAGGTGGACCTTACAGACCCTGTAGACCACATTGGACCTGATATTATTGACTTTTTGTCCTCACTGGAACTGTTGATTTCACTACATGGAAATGACCAAAAATGGTCTGTTGCCTGAAAAAGAGTTAACCTGATTCAGTAGCGACAAATTATTATTATTATTATTATTCTGGATTTGGCCGTAGTGCCACACTGGGGAGTTCCCCAAAAGTATCAGTTCTGACCTTTAATCAGATCAGGTTGTTCACTAATTTATTCACCTGGATTTGATGTTTCAGTGCAGCTTCATTACATAAAGTAATAATCGACATGAGGAAAACAGTGTGATTTTTTTTTTTTTTTTTTTTTTTTTTTTTTATTCTTTGTTTTCCCTGTTTATATGACTATACTTAAACCGGATTGGTGAAGAAATAGTTGTTGAAAACTAGTTTTTGCTTTTTCTTACCTAGAACACTTTTTATGTGTGGATGAAAGGCTGAAGTTTACAGAAAAATAACCATTTTGCAAAATATCCGCATTGGTGTGGACGGAGCATTAATGTGCCAGTAAGAATGATGAAGGTTTGAATTGTTCTGCTGAGTCGGTGCACGGCTTCCCTGAAGGGGCGCAATCAATGTGTTTGAAACTGCTGATATTAATCTTGATTTATTGATGCAACAAACAAAACAAGCCTTTAAACACTCCTACATATTAGATATCTACACACTTGTACAGAGTCATCTACACGGGTTGATTATTGTGTGCTAGTCTTTTTTGTTGTTGTTGTTTAAAGCATTAAATACTCATATGTGCTGCAGGTCGCTTCATTTCCTATTCAGAAACTGCAGATGTAAAACAGCAGGAAAACAACTCTCCAAACAAAAATGTACCAGTCAAATGCACGACATAATTTTCAGGAGCCTTTTTTAATGCTTTATTGTGAATATTATAAACAGGAACGTTTTAATTCTGAGATTAAAATGACTTTCAGGTACCACTGGATTGTGTTGATTACACAGCCCCCACTTTCCCACTCTTCCTCCATCCCTCGGCAGTGTTTAATGACTTTAGACAATAGGAGGAAACTCAGCTCTCACTTTGAACCAATCAGAATGCACCGCAGTTCCCTGATCCCCTCTCTTTCCGGGACCCATCTGGGGGATGTCGGGTGTCACCGCCACACAATGTCACATGACCAGATTCCATTTCAAGTTTTTAATAATTCACACTGTCTGGGAATTTCCCTCCCTAATCAGCCTTAATTGGGAAAATATGCTTGGCAACAAGGGCCATCTGTAAAAACTAAGTGACCTAATTTTATCCAGCGCTTGTGCCATTTTTCTCACTTTAATCAAGTGAGATGAGAGGAGAGGTATTACTGCAGTGTCTTGGCTCAGTGAGATTCAGGATTTTTTTTTTTCTCCTGTGTACTGCCGACAGAATAAAGGGATGTGTTGAAAAGTGCGACGTTAGGACATTTAGCTCATGTCGGTGCAGAGATAGTCTGAGCTGATGAGATCCTCTAACACATGGGTGCCAAAGTCATTTTAATTCAGAGGCCACATAGCACCTAATTTAATCTCAAGTGAGCCAGACCAGTAAAATAATGTCATAATGACCTATAAATAATGACAACCGCAAGTTTTTCTCTGTGTTTTAAGTGCAAAAAAGTCAAATTAAATTCTACAGCCTGAAAAACCTGACATTTTTAAGAAAAATACATGCAATTTTAACAATATTATACCTCAACTTTTCATTATACATGTGCATTATAATTTAGATTACAGTGGATCTACAAATACCATTGGAATCTGTTGTTTGGACTTTTGAGTTTGAGAACCTTGACTGTTCATATCTTGAGTGACATTTTTTTTTTTAATACTAATGCATCCTGTGGGTCTGATTGGAACCTCCAGAGGGCCTGTTATTGCCCATAGGCCATATATTGGCCTCCCATGGTCCCCACAGGTGTTACTCATTTTAGTTCAGTGGCCAGGACCACATTCAGCCCAATATGATATGTATTTGCCCGAACAATAGAATATTAATGTATTACATGTTCACATCTGCAAAGTTTCCTTAAATTTGTATTTTTGTATTTTATTTATTTATTTTTTTACAATATATTGGTTAATCTGCATTTTCACATGTACATTACAATGTGCAGATCACAGTGGATTTCCAAATACACTAAACAAATATTGTTATAATTGCACTTACTTCTCTTTAAATATTTCAGGTTGGTCATATATGTTCAGGTAATTCAAATTTTTTGTGAAAAGGATAGTTTGAATGTAAGCAATTTCATGCAATGTAACTTTTACATTAAGACAAAGGGAAAGATGCAGATTCGTCATTATTTATAGGCTATTATGATAGTATTTTACTGGTCCAACACACTTTAGGTCATATTGGTCAAAACTAAAATGATTGTTAAAACCTCCTGTGTAATTTTGCATTTCACAAATTCATCCCACAGGCCCATTTGGACCTTTCAGTGGGACATTTTTGGCCCACGAGCTGTATGTGTGACACCCATGTTCTAACAAGTCTTACTGCAGAGATCATAATGTTTGTTTAAAGTATCACGGAACATGGTGCTGCTAAGAGTCATTGATCTGGCAGAAGCTGTGGGGAAAATAACTGTAAAAAAAAAAAAAAACTAACCTAATGTACATAGACACAGTGTGTGTTGTAATAGAGTCTAAAGTGTAGTACTGATAAAGACAAAGACAGTATTAGCAAATACAAATTCACAATACGATACTTGCCAATCTGATAAAACCCGGAAGTTCTTTATGGATAATCTTTCTGATACAATGACCTACTATTCCACAAGTGATCACTGGGTAACACCATGGATACACACTGACACACACTGTGATGCGCAAACACATACTCGTGCAAACAAAATCACAACGAAGAGGTTTTAAACCGGCAGCAGATTAGTGTCATGCTCTCGCTGACGTTAGTGCACACATTAGCGACCAGAGCGTGTACATTATACATGTGTGCGCTCTCGTATATTTGAACACGTACAGGAAGATAAAAGATGTTTTACAGCAAAGACGTGTTGCAAGCTTAACTTCTCCATCCAATGTTAATATATTCAGGCAAAGGTCAAAGGTCTGCAAAAGCTTTGTAAAACCAACGTGTGAATATGAAAGTGTGCATTTTTTTCGGACATGAAAAATGGCTCAGTGGCTTAGAGTTCACGGGTATCCCCAGGAGGTGTATACTGTGCCAGTGTGTGTGTGTGTGTGTGTGTGTGTGTGTGTGTGTGTGTGTGTGTGTGTGTGTGTGTGTGTGTGTGTGGGTCATCTGAGTCAACAGGATTTGCTGCATGTGACCACACTCTCGCACACACACATCAGATATTTGAATCCCCTTCACGCTAAACTAACCATGGTTTTTCTTCCAGACCAATCAGTGGATCGAAGAGCTACAGCTTCAGTAGAGTGTATTTCTCTCCCGGCTGCATTATATTGCGTTACCGGTGTGATGAATGGTGCCTTAGTAGCTATAAATTTCTAGAAGCAGAAAATATTCTCCCTTTTATACGGTAGTGCGGGTTGCTAACTAGGGCCCGCCTGTTCAGATTTACAATGCTGTGTTACTGCATTAACTGGCAGCGCTGTGCGTGTGCATGTACAGTACCTTCATGTGTGTGAGGGCTTCTGGCTGGGATTGCATATGGAAGTGTTTATTTCCTTTCTCTCAGCAGGAACTCGGACACCCCTCCTCGTCTCCACCGTCCTTCCACCTTTGTATTCTCTGACAGCAGTGGAACTACTTCACTTCCTTTCTTAGCCCGGCTTTAGGAAAGATCTCTGGCTTCAATTTTAGTGTGTGTGTGTGTGTGTGTGTGTGTGTGTGTGTGTGTGTGGGTCTCGAGATTGAGGTTGAACGCACATGTGTACGGTATAAGCATCTTTCCCGCTCTGGGCAGAAATTGTGTTTATGTGTGTCGTGCTCAGCTTAAGCTTTGCATTTAAATACACACTGGAGGGACACTCAGTTACCAACTAAATAGACCATGAAATGCTGTCTCACTAATGCAATGCTTTTTGTAATCCCACTAAAGAGGAACATATGCACATGTGAGCAGTCTTTCTCCGGTTTGTTCAAGAATTGTCTCTTTTCTTTTTAATTAGCTCATGTGTAGGGGGTTCCATTGACTGTGAATGGCAATTGGTCACAGTTGACACTTATCGTTACACACTCTGTCAGACCGACTAAATTCAGAGGACGAGTTCAAAAGAGGGTGGAAGAGCTGGGTTTTTTTTTTTTTTGTTTTTTTTTTTAAGATTGCACATATCCAGTCTCCTTAAAATATATATTTGCATGAATGTGGCATTGATATTTGATGATTTTGCCAATATGTAGATGGGGGAGGGGCGAGCATGTGGCTCCTGGGCCAAAGTCAGCCTGCCAATGGGTCCAATCCAGTCTGTGAAATGAAAAATTTACATTGAAGGTATAAGGAATTAATGGTGACAAGCTCTATTCGTTTCAGGGGCCACATACAGCTGGATTCAATCTAAACTGGGTCTGATGAATAAAATGCAATAATAACTCATAAATCATGGTAACTCCAAAGTTTCTCTTTGTTTTGATGTAAAAAATAAACAAAAAAAATCTAATATCATGACTTGTGTAAATATACACATAGAGGTGGGTGATGTATACCACCAGTGATAATATTGAATATGTTGATTTCACGATGTGGAAATTTAAATGATTGTGAATTCATATTGTTTTGAAAAGATGGACTGTGCATAGAAAGGTGAGGTCTGTGAAAGTCGTCATTGGCCAAATGCATGCATGATTCAGGCTTGGGGTGACTCAATGGCACCCAAAATATAAACTCATCTCAGATGGAGACAATCTGCAGAGGTCGGTAAAAAGGTCACTCGGATGACTTTTTTTTTTTTTTTTTTTTTTCTTTAATCCCTGCATTTGCTCTTGTTGTGAAGGACTTGCATTAGTATTTTTACTGCAAATCAATGTTTTATACATTGTTTTCTGATGCCACCGCTGCTGTTATAGCTGTTGAATCCGTTACTAAGGAAGCGAGTGCAAAGATCATTGACAGTTTCCCCTGGGGCGCCTGAGTCTAAACCTGTTCTAAGAAGATCTGTCGACACTCTGCGTTCTCAGTGGTCACTTCTGGAGGATTTGTAGCGTGGAATCATTTCCTTCTGTCAGTCCCTGGAATGATGAGACCTTTACGAGTGCCAGAATACACAGAAAAATTCACCGTCTAAGTTTAATACCACAGTGCTTTGGTTCAATACAGTTAAGAAGGCCAAAATGAAAGAAGCGTTGACAAATCTGCTGGAGAGGCCGTCACTTGTTCACACTCTGTCAATCTGACGGATTCATTAGCATAATCCACCAGATGGAGGTATATGATGGCATGCATTAGAGAAATTAACCGCCAGTCCTTTAAAGCAGGTGAGCGTCTTAATCAACAATGTATTTTTTTTAAGTATAAATATTGCATCAGCTGTTACGTTAGACACGTAGCATCGCACCTGTCATTCAACCAGAGGTGGCGGTCAACAAAAACGCGTGGAATTCTAGAAGTAGCTGCAATTTTAAGCACTAGAATCAGTCCTCCAAGGGTTGATGCGTGCAGCTTTTTGTCATGTGTTAAGTCTGAAGGAGATAATATGTAGGCCTGCAGATCGTCGCAGTGCGTGCATCTATATGTGTGACTGTTTTCGTACCAAACAGGCTGACGTGACCAAGTCTTTCTGTCATTTCTGCTGCTGTTAAACTCGGATGAGATGTAGTTACGCCTCTAGCAACCACGACTCAGAAGCAAAATGATGGGATCGGTAGTGGCTGTGGGCATTAACATGGCAGATACTAGACCCAGCTGCAAGTGGATGTGCTGAAGAAAAATGTTTCTAGACTCTTGTTTTTTTTTCTTTTTTTTTGTTTGCTCGTTTAATTCAGCAGACTCTCCACTTAAACAAATGAGGATGTGGTATTCATTGTAAGAACCTACCACCCACATGTCAAATCAATCTGACGTGCAACTGCTCGAAAAACATTATTTTAAATATAATATGAGGCAAGCTTTCTGATAATGCATGCATCAATAACAATATATAGAACACCAAATATGCAAAATTTAGTTGCATGTGAATAATTGTATTACTTTTATGGTGGAATATGCAATCAGTGACAGATAAACAGGCACAGATAGAAATAATATATATAGAATTTTAATATAGATACAGGTAACTTATCTAATATAAAATGAATTACCACAATCATTATCAGAATCATGCATATGAATAGAAACATGAACTCCACATTTGTATATGAGCATGTGTAAATTTTACATATTGAATCTCATAGTGATATAATGATGCATTATAATAAAATTTTATTCTATATGTTTTTATTATCCATATACTTATAATAGTGTTTTTTTTTATTTCCATAGATGTTTGTTCTGCATCATTTCCATCAGTATTCCTTCCCCTGCCATCTTTTTTTCCCCCTCTTTCTTGATCCTCTCTCTTTTACTTTAACTGGTCTATCTGTTAAAAATATTTTTTTCCAGTCACAAGTATTTGCTCCTGGAGGATTCCATTGGGTTTCTGTAAATTGGAGTCTATATGTAAAGTGCCATGAGAAAACCTTTATGATTTGGTGCAACATAAATACAATTTGGTTTCACTGATCCAATATTAGGATAGATTATCAACTCCATTATCAATATTTTAGCTGCATCAGGGATTGATAAAAGCAACCAATCCATAAAAACTGGTCCCTCGGGGGGGGGGTAATGAATACACGACCATACAATGTGAAAGTGAAATCTAATTCCTCACAGTTCTGCTCATTTTCCATTTCCCTTCCTTCAGAAACTTTAATTTGATTTGTTTAACAGCTACACCCACTTAATCCACCACCAACATTTCCATTGCTAAGGTGTTCTCGTGGTGCACCCCACTATTGAGGTCAGTAGGTTTGTGTGTACCTCTAGAAATGAGGTATGCATAGGGTACTTATAGATAGGAGGATAGAAGCCAGCTGATCAGTTCCACAGGAAATACTGAACCAGATATAGGTTAGTGGGTTCTTAAATCAACAATGATGCTTGATTGGTATCGAATGTTGTACGGCCACACCCTCGGTATCAATTTTGGAACTGAAAAAGTTGCATCAGTGCATCCCCAGTTTTTAAGTATTAACTTAACGATAAAAATTCAGTCATAAATATTTGATAATTTTTGTATTTTTTTTTTAACCTTTTGAGCTTTTGTAAAGTGCTTAAATGCAAAATACAGTGTTGAACTACAGAGCTACAGTGACAACACCTGATACTCAGTTCACTTTGTGACAGTAAATGAATACCCATGGGTCGTGAAACCAAATAACACATTAGATAACGTTCATTGACTAAAAATTGGATTGATTTATCCAGATGGTAACTAACCCATTAATCAATACTAAATGTAGTCTTAAGTTGCAGTCCTGGTCAAGCTTTCTGGTCTTCATTTAAATATGTGATTAAAAATGACCTGTAAATCTCACTGTTACCTGAACTGAAACATTTTATGTTGTGTTAAATTTCTCAGACATATTACCCAGCACTAATCTGAGTGAGGATGGATGCACATTTACCCGCCTGCGATATCAGGAGACACTTAGGATCCATTTGTCGTCATTAACGCTAATCGCCTGCTTGTTATCTTTCTAGTTATGGTTGAACCCAGAAAGTCTATATGTTACTTCTTGTGCTTCTTCCGATTCAAAGGCTCCCATTTTCTCACTCTGCTTCTCCTTTTTGTACCTTTAATTACATTCTGGTGGAGGCCTTGGGGCCTGTTTACAAATCCCATTAATGTAAAGCGTACTCATGCACGGTTTATGCATACTTGCAGACAACACAGTGCAGTATCTCCAGGTTTAGAGAGCAGTCTAGCCCTAATTAAGAGGATTTAGACAAAAGTCTGGTCTGTTTGTCTACAGCAACACACACACCCACACACACACACACCAAACTCCTGGGGTCTTCGTGCAGCAGCAATTATAACAATGCTTCACTGAGCCACTCCTCCTACTCGTCCTCCTCATCTTTCTTCTTCTATTCTTCTCTGCTATCTTTATCTCTCCCCTTCATCTATTCTCTCTACACTCATTGTCATCTGAATATGGGAACTGTCTCAGCTCCGATTAAGGGACACCCCATTCTGCCTTTGTCACCCACCCTGTCCTTTTCCTTTGAATACAGAGGCCACTTCGCCGCCGTTATGGATGACAGCTTTCTATGGCAGCGCATGAAGGGACATCAGTAATTAATCAGAAATTTCCTTTCATTTATGAACCTGCTGGTCTGTTAAATAACTACATTTGAGACTGATCCAGTAATGCCATTGGGCACCGGTGGCTCAGATGAAACTGTCAGCTGCTATTCTCTACTAAAACTCATAAATCAGCTGATCACATCAAGTCTCTTCCAGCAGAATTTTGTGTAAATGAAATGCATCCACTTTAAGAACATTAACATGTGAAAGGTTTAGCTTTTTTTTTTTTTTTTTTTTTTTTTTTAACATTAGACAATTATCTTGATTGTAAACTTCATAATGCAACAGCTTTTTAAAATATTTTTTTAAAAATAGTTTTATTTATTAAAAAACATTTTTTTTAATTGAATGTCATTTGCAAGGGACAGAATTTATAAGTGAAAATATTGTCCCCTATAGAGGAAAAGAAAAACATTGGTGGGTCTTGGGAGGATAAAAATAGCAATCTATAAACCAAATTTGTTATACATTCAACTAATCATTTTGCTGTTGAAGTGTAAACAAAGAAACAAATCAAAAACAGTACCCCATGCCTCCTTTTCAGGAGACTGGGGTCAGCAGTAATATAATAGCTGAGCGCTTGTATCATACTGATATCAGCATGTATCCCATTTGTGTGTGGGGAAACAGTGGACCTCTAATATGTAACCTATAATAAATGCTTGTTAAAAAAACGTGTTGATCTCTATGCAGTTTAAGTGTCTGTTCTTAAAAGGGCACCACCTCCATCTGGAAATATCCAGCTGTGTGATATGGTGACACACTGGAGCGGACCTGATTGAGAAAGCATGTGTCCTGTGGTTTTGTGCAAACCCTCAAGACACCAAATGGTTGTGGTAGTCTCTTATGATGGCAGGGGAGATATGGTAGTGCCATCATCTCTGCAGGTGGCCTTCCAGTGCTGATGGACAAACGGTAATAACTGGTGAGCGGGCAAGGCCCAAATGACATTGTGTGTAACGGCTCCACATGCAGCCTCTGCATCAGCTGTGTGTGTGTGTGTGTGTGTGTGTGTCTTGACCTGGGAATTCACTGCATGATTCAAATCTCCACAAATCCCTCCACCGCTCACACTGAACTCTATTGTTTCCTGTAGTTTAAGGCTTTGTGACTGCACTCACTAATTGGCCCGGGACCACACACAGAACTTTCTTTACTTTGATTTGCTATCTGCTTAATACAAAAGAAAAACCTGACTTCATTTTTTTGCTGACTACACAGAAAGAAAGAGTGGTTTATTCTCATTCGTGCCAAAAATGAACAAAAGAAAAGAGTGACACACCAAAAATAAGAGAATAACTCTGTCCACTACTTACTGGATGTGTGTATCATTGGCATGGTACAGCGTTCAGTTTTAATTTTGATCAATTTATTCAGACTCAACCTTAATAAGCAAGTATTTAAAGGCAAGGTTTAGAAGATTGTTGTGACAAATCACTGTGTAGACTCTTATGTAATGTTTCTTAACTATATTTGACTGTATACAGGTAAATACACCACCACACACTAACAGTATACATTACTTGCCTGTGTGTGTGTGATATTTTTTATTAAATCTTTTTTTGCTGTGTTCAGGACATTCTGAGCCTCAACCTTCAGGCGGAAAGTATGGGTGGAACAATATAAAAAATGAAGTGACTCCAAATGCACATCTCTCCTTCTTTTTGCCCTTCTCACTTCCTGCACAGTTAATCCTGGGAGACAAAACTCAGGGCAAAGCACAGTAAGCCCCATCCGTTACAGACCTTCAGGCTTGTTGCGTCTAACACACTTTTCCGTGTTTTTTAAGCATATAAACACTGTTACAAAATCAATCAATCATATTTTCAAGAAACTTGTTCTCCAAAACCACCAGACAGAGTCAGTTGAAATTCATGGTAGATATTCCTTGGGGTAAGGTCTACCAAGTTGGTAGAAACAATTGAAAAATATTGATTTTTAAAAATTGTTTTAATTTTTTATTAATTTTTAAAATTAACAAAAAATCCCCATTAGTTTATAATGAGACCAATTTCAAAGTGCTACAATTTTGAAATAGTTGAAGATATAATTACTCTTGGCAATGGATAGGAAATCACATATTGGCTTTCATTTGGCATCGTAACCTTTGACCTTGAAAGGTCAAACCTAAGGTTATTCATTTCCAGATTTCTGCAAACTTATTGTCCAAAACCATAGCCAGAATCAATTGAAATTCATAGCAGAAATTCTTTGGGGCCAAGGTCTAACAAGTTTGTGCAAAGAATTGAGAAATACAGATTTTTTTTTTTTTTTTTTAATACTCCCCATTGGTTCTATAACTTCAGAACAGTGGGACATATTGATATAATTACTATTGGCAGTAGATATTAATAATCGGCTTTGATTAAGTGCCAAGACCTTTGACCTTGAGTGAACATGAAAGGTCGAATGAATGTCAATTGATGTCTTTAAAATATGTGGGTGGACTACAGGATTGTTGGTCCTATTTTTTTTCTCTCACTAATCTATTGCTTGCCTCACCACTACTTTCAATTTGCTCTTGTTAGTCTGTTGAGTAAAAAAGTCAATAATGTTCCATAATTTGCATTTAACAATGTCAAGTAAAAAAAAAAAAAAAAGCATTGAATCAATGATCAGACTTGTGGGTTTGTATTGTATAAAAGTATTTTAATTAAAGAGTCTTCAATTAGCATCATCTTATCAATTATATAGCCTATTTAGAGCGGTGAAAAAAAATCCTTACAGCAATTTTCCAAAAAGCATTAGCAGTGACTTGATTTGGAATCTAACATTACTGAACATACTGTATCTTAGAATTTTTCTCCCACCCTTTGTTCACAGGAGCTGAACTGGATGTTGGAAGTTATTTAACAAAGGAAAACAATTTTTTTTTTTTTTTTTTTTTTTTAGCATTGTCTTCAACACATAGTCTTAGAAACACTATTTAAACATAAGATATATTATGACACTGACCTGTTTGGAAGGCATGGTCTCCATGGCAACACAAAGTTACTCTGTTCCACTGTGTGCATTAGTGTGTCTGATAGTGGAACATAAAGGTCAGTGTGCAGAGGAACACATAGAAGTCCCTTCTCTTTTGAAAACTACAACCGACAAACTTTGGCCTCATTTTTTTTATAGACAGAATCAACCTACACACTCGCCATTTATTGTGTGGGCTTCATTAATCCACCACAGTGAGTAAAATGTGACAGCTTTACTGATAGAATCTTAATTAGACAAGCTGAGACTAATTAGCAAAGACAGGAAAAGGACCAAGTCTTAATTAAGAGGTCACTGGTGTCCATCTTTTCTGTCTGCTGCTGGCATCAGATGTTAATGTCTGTGTGCTGAAGTCATGTCTGTTTATGTGACATCTCCAGCACCTTCTAAAGGTCAGAGTCATAAGCCGACCCACGTGTTCTGTCACTTTCTGATGTCCTTGGAATAAAACGTCATGACAGAACTCAGTGGTGACGAACCAAACTTAATTCAATTCATCACAAGTAGAGGCAAAACTTTCTAGTTACATCACAAACTTTCCTTGGATGGACAGGGATGTACCACTAGCCATCGCTTCTGATAGCGTAAGCCGAGCTTTATCGCTCAAATGAATGAAAAGATCAGGAATCAATCAGATGCATCGGTAACACTTTACATTACGGATTATTAATAAGGTGGTTAATAATTTTATGGTAACTTTGATGTAATTTGTGACAAGATGCTGAAATTATATGAAATGTGCCTGTTGTACCACTGGCTTACTGTATGCTAACATAGCTGCTACTGCTAGCTAAGTTTGCTGTGTTGATATATAATAGCTAACTCGAACAGGCTGGCTAACTGTTATTGTTTACCATTGTACTGTCTGCTTTTCTATTGGTTTCCATTGGTCCATTGGTTTCCATGGGTTTCAGATCCTTCATTGTTCCAAGGCAGAATAAAAACACAATTATTGACCCGAATTAGAAATGTGGCTTCATACCATCCGTACTTTGTAGGAACTTTTCCTCCTTTTGCCCATCAATAAATCATGGCAGGGAAAACGGAGCATATCTATCATTCATTCAGAGATTGTAATATTGTAAGATAAGGAATTACTTTTAAATAACAGTAAGAAGCAATCTGCCAAGGTATACAGTTTGGAAGGAACTGACACAACACTGCACAGGAGCATAGTCTGCATTTCAATGTAATGTTTGGGCCAAAATAAATCTGAACAATTAAAGGTAAATGAATGAAAGAAAGAAGGTAAATGTTTAATGTAAGAATCAGTTATGGCATGTCTAATCCAATCTGCTGCTGTGTACAGTGCTTGTTAAAGTTTTTTTAAGTAGTGTTTTGCTTGGTTTTTGTCCTTGCATCTGTGATGTATCATAAATGTACAAACAAATTCTAAAGTCTTTAAAACCAAAATTGTTTATTACTGTCTTTGTAGTGGCTTTTGTAAGCAGTAATAAACAATGTTTACAAGACAGACAACCTTGGTTTTATATTCACATTACACCACTTTACATAAAAGTTGTAAACTACATTTAAATTGAGTAGGTCTAGACTCATTTTTACTGCATTCATTTCTTCATTCATTCATACATGACTGGTCTGATTTGATACCCGTGTGGAAATTGTACCATTCTGCATTACTCAAATACCCCTCCAGGCCTTGTCATCACACCTGTATTTTCTATTTATCTAATGACTGTTCAGCGGTGGGTTGACTGACTATAGTCTGTCTTGAAGCTGGGTTTTACCACACATAGCATTCTTCTTTCATGTGGGTATCACATGACTTTTAGCTGTGCTTTGGGTCAAAGGAGGAGAGGGATACAGTGGGCTGGGCGTCTAATACCTCACTAAAACTTTCGAGCCTTCCATTTGCATCAGACTCAGCTGGTAAAATACAAAGATCGATGTGCTCTGGATAAACATGTAAATCTAATGCTTGCAATTACACCTTTTTTTTAAAAAAAAAAAGATTATTATTTTCTCATATACAAATACAGTATACACCAGGGGCATTCAATTAAAATTCCAGGTCCAGTTATTACATCTTGTTAAGGTAGAACGTCCGAGCCAAGGTCCTGCAAGTACACATTTTAAAAAAGTAAGTAATTGTTTAAGTTTTAACTTCAAATTAGACAACATATTCAATCTTTTTAACCATAAATAACAGTAGTCCCATGCATTCAAATAAGTTGAAGGCTTTTATTACAAGTCAAACAAAAGCCTCTGAATAAAATAAATAATAGTGCAAACTTCTCTGTAGGCGCTTTCTCACTGTAGGAACCTTTTTGGTTCCTAGAACCTTTTTCGCCCCTACTTGCAGGCAGGGTCTGTTTTAGTTCTCTAGGAACTATATGATGTAGGTGTTTGGTGATTGGTAGAGCCAAGACCACACCTATTTCCGCTTTTCTGCATCTTGCAGTAATGCTATCTATAAAACCATCTGTGTAGCATCAGCTGTGTGTTGGAAAAAATATGAA
Source organism: Siphamia tubifer (assembly GCA_020466265.1). NCBI lineage: Eukaryota > Metazoa > Chordata > Actinopteri > Kurtiformes > Apogonidae > Siphamia > Siphamia tubifer. The sequence continues at coordinate 40,220,348 of CM035787.1, forward strand.
GAAAGTAATAAACGGACTGTTGATGGGGTTTTGTTTATGGGTTAATGCTATGAAATTAACATACGTCATAGTATCACCTGCTGCTGGATTCTTCGTCTCCTAACTCTCTCTGTAAACTCCTCCATTCTTGACATTAGATGCTGTATTTGACTATAATTAACATTCCTGTGATACTGACCATAAATGCTGTGGCCTCCTCATTCTCTACTATAGTTTATAGTAGCGCTGTCTTCTACTTCCTTGTGTGATTGTTGAATTTAGTGCTTAAATAATACATCACTGTGGCGGACGTTAGCGTCACATTGGCGCTTTCCCAGAGAGTAGTTAAGTTTGTGTGCATTTTGGGTTGCTGGGAATGTAATTTAGCACCGAGAATTTTTCAATATTTTAGTTGTTGCATGTGGCTCTGTAACCAAGCAGTGGCCTTGACAACCAGCACTAGTTTGCCATATTAACTCAAGTAGCAGCGCCCACAACCGTTTCAAAAGCGTTCAATAGAAATTACACCAATATTTTGCCATAACTCACGGATCCGGACAGAACCATCTCCTTGTCCGGATCTGGACCAGAGTCTGCTAATCCATGATGCCCGGTATACACACTCACATGTGCACACCTTTGTTTCTGTGCTCTGTGTGGTTCAGGAATGCTGTGTTTACATAGTTGGGCCTGGCTCAGATCAGTATTTTAGTTTCTGAGGTGTCTGCTGTGTGTCACTGACAGTTATTTTATGAGCCCTGCTGTGCTTTACTCCAACTAATCCTATATTATATAAGGGAAGTGGACTGCGTGTGCTTTGGGAATAGCATAAAATCCATAAGGACCTGACTCCTGCAGTTTGGCACACTCATGTATTTTTGGCCGAGGAAGAAATGAGTGAAAATGGCAACTTGATAGGGCCACTATTTTGGGAGATATTAGTAATTATATCCTCAAATGGTGTTTTTGGGATATTATGTTCTTGGTGCCGGGCGATATGGTGGTGCAGTGGTTAGCACTCGTGCCTCACAGCAAGAAGGTTCTGGCTTCAGTTCCAATACCAGTGGATGGGACCTTTGTGTGGAGTTTCCATGTTCTCTCTGTGTCTGTGTGGGTTTTCTCTGGGTACTCCGGTTTCCTCCCACCACGCACTGATAAGTTAATTGTTAATCTATATTGCCCATGGGTATGAATGTGAGAGTGATTGTTTGTCTATATTTATCAATCGTGCAATGAACTGGCGACTTGTCCAGAGTGTACCCTTCATGTTAATACAATAACTTGAAAAATATTAGTTTTAGAAATTCCATGTTTTCCAAATCAATGAATGCCATAATGAGGAAAACATTATTTGACTTGGATGATTTACCATCTGTAGTTTGCTCACAAGGGAGTGCTCAAAAGTTTAAAATCACTAAACACTTTTTTGTACATATCTCTGGAACTATTTGTCTGATTGACCTCAAACACCTATAGCTGTCTGGTTAGGGATTGGGGGCAGTCAGAGATAACCTCCTTGCACTCACTTTCAATGGCTAGTTTTGTAATACAATGGCCTCCCAATGGCAAATCTTTTTTTTTCTGTCTGTCTCTAGAGTACATTATTGTTGTCACTGTCACATAGCTGTATTTTGTTGGTGTTGGTGTTCGTCCATGTGGTATGTTCTCCCTAAATGTAATGTGCCGTCAATGAAGATGAATTTCCCTATGGGGTCCAATAAAATGAAACCCCTATCTATGCCCAGAATCATCATTGAAGTGGTTTTGTGTGCAGAAACAGACATACCAGCTCAGATGCGATTAAAGTGAAAATGCCAGTGGCATTTAACCACAAATAAAGGAATGAACAGCATCAGATGATCTAGAACACATCAATGTTTTGGCATTAGTGTAGGATGTAAAGGTTGACTGATAATCGGTCTGGCCATTAAAAAAAACTAACTTAAAAAAAAACAAACAAACCAAAAAAGTGTTATTCATCCATTAAAAATCTGAAATCTGTTGAAATAAACAGATTTAAAGTGAACTCCTCTGACTGTTGCAGCTGACTCCACTCTGTTACTCACTGATTTACTGTAATTTCTACACCACAATCTAGTGCTGCTGAAGTGGGATGATTAATCAGGACTCATATTTGCATACAGATGTAATGCTTGTTGCTTTTTTCAAATGATTTTTAAAATATATATTTACTAGTAGGAGCTACATTATTTTTGTCTTTATTCTCTATTTTAGTTGGTGCCACAAGAAAAACGTCTGGCAGTGTCCTGCACTCAATTTTATGATCATGCTGAAAATTTATTTTCATTTTTTTGGCTGATTATACTGCTTAAGTGTATCTAATATTTTATGGAAACTAATCCAATCCAAACTTTGTGTTTAAAGTTATTTGTTAACTGTTTTCAGTTGGTCCGAAACTGGTGACGTGTGAACTTAGGATTCACTTTGTCTTAATAATAAAAAAAAAACATGAGTGAGCACCCCCCCCCCCCCCAATGGTTTAAAGCAACTATGAACTATTCTGGATGGGAAAATATCTGCCATTATTGAGTCTACAGTCAGGAGATATCAGAGGTTTCTCATAGATACTAGTGTTGTTTCTGTCAATACACTGGGATTGTAGTATCTACAAAATATCACTACAGAGAGCTCAAGGTAAATAAATGTTCCTATCTTTAATAAACATAGTATTATTCTTATAGACAGGAGACAAATTAAAGGTTAAAATCATCCATTTGTATTAATCAGTTTGATCTGGAGCAATGGCTTTCAATGGTTTCCACTGTAATTGTATGGCTGCTTAAAGCTATTCCAACATAGTTTTGTAGTGTGTGTTACTGCTTATGGATATCTGTTTTTGACCAGCGCCCTTGATCAATGTCAGCCCTGACAATGACCTTGTCTGTGGGGAAGGTTCCTGCAATCACTGTAACTCACATAGGGATAAGTGTTAATCATTTATTTCTACAAAACCTTGTTGTTGCCTAGGTTTAAAAAAGTATTTGCATTGAATTTTCTCACCTGATGTACTATTTGCCTGCCTGGAACATTGTAAATGAGTACTGAATACACATCCTCAGTATACACACTCTACTAACCCAGCTCCGTACTCACTAACAGTTGTCATTTGTCAGTGGTGACGATCAGATTGGGTTAGTTTAACAACTCTTACTTGTGTTCCTGCAGATAGCCTGTCAAATAACAAATGTTCAGCGAAGGGCTACACTTGACGGACAAAATGTATATTTTCTGCATGATTGAAAAATTGAATCTCCTTGAGTCAACTGCATCATCGTAAAACCAATATATGCGATCATCAGCATACCTTTTGTACATAATCTCCCTTTCAGAGCCCCTCCCTTTTTCATATTCTTACTCGATGCGTCTTGCAGTGAAATGACAGTCGCTGTAGCCATGATGAATTGTACCAATCTGTTTAACACATAGAGAGTTCACTTATATATATATATATATATATATATATATATATATATATATATATTTTTTTTTTTTTTTAAGTCATTGGCGCAAATAGACAGAAGATTGCTGGCAAACATAGACGTCCCTCCATGTCCTCAAGCTCTACTGAGCTCCAGAGCTCATAAATTAGACAAGAAATCTAATTTCCCTGTGGGGCTCTTAGACTCGGAGTGCACCCAGACACACTGTTTCTTTTCAGAGGTGGTTGATTCCTATTCTTCTTGATGTAAATGGGCTGATAAGGGGACAGGGGCTGGATTGTGGCCTAGTTGCCTGCTGAGTCACAGTAGACTAGTAGTACTCTTTCTGTCACATTGTCTTTGGAGTTTTCCTCGTGCACATGACAGCGCCTGGTGTAGTTTAGACTGGAGATACTCTTAGTGTGAGAGGGTTTATTTCAACTGAATTGTGCCGCTTCCAAGACACTCACAGGTCAAAGAAAGGAGCACACACTCGTGAACAATGTTATCACAGAAAACAGCTGGAAAACACAGTGGGAATGTCTGTGAAAAGCCCAGTAGTTTTCTGAATTGTCATATTTTACGGGGCCGCCGCTATTGTTTTCTGTTGAACGGGACTTTTGGGTTTTTGTTTGCTTTCTTTCTGATCCATTTTCACTATCTTTAACTTTTCTCTACTCCCTCTCAAATTCCTGTGTGTCACTTCCTCAAATCCATTGTATCACGGTCAGTCTGTACATTATTTAGAGGTGCTGTTGACATTTCCTGTTCTGTACGTTAGACTCCAGGGCAAGGTTAAGGACTTGAAAGTGAGCCAAGAAGGGTAGTAGTTCTCAGTGAAACATGCACTAATTAAACGTTGGCGGCAATGTTTTCTGTCGAAGTAAAGATTAAGTAAGTCGAAGTCTGCCAACTGGTGACGTTGTTTATCACATTATCATCATGTGAAACCCGACTCCTCCTGTCACTTTGTTTGTTTGAGGATAATAAAATGAAGGGAGTCATAGATGTTTGGTTTATTATTCCTCTCCATTGCCGACTTCCCTTCCATTAAACCACAGTTTGTTTCAGAGGTCAATGTATATGCCTCATCTCCTCTGAATATTTAACTATATGTACTGCAGCTGTTTTTTAGAAATATTGTGCCACACGTATTTAATCCAATGAAAGAAAATATTCCATGTGAAAAAGTGAAATCTATTAGAATCTGACCCTTTTTTTTTTACCATTTTAATTCTATCATTAAGTACAGTCTTGGTATGCAGTGTTTTATTCTATCTGTGCCTTTAATTGCATCGCATTTTCGTCTGATATGGACATATTTTTAGAGTACGCATGCCATGTTTGAGCATAAATACTGCTTCATCGTGTAAATGTATCATCTGTAAAGTCGATGGCCAAAGGCAACTCCCTTTCCCATCAGTCCAGTTTGTTGAACGAATCTGTAGTCCTATGTTTTCTTGTCTGTCTTACAGAGAGTGTAAGACAAATATGAGCCTGTGAAGACTCCACCCACGCTGCCACAGAGCTGGTGTGTTTATTAGCTGCATGTGGGTCTGGCCGGTTCATTGTCCTTTTGGCAGGAATGGTTGGAATCCTATACAACCCGTCGGGGCTGTTTATCATCACAACATCTTTGGTGTGTTGTGAGTTAACAGCCCAGAAGCTATAACCGTATCTGTGCAAGCATTTCTAAAAATCTGTTTTGTGTATCCTGTGTATCCTGTAAAAAAAAAAAAGATATATATATATATATATATATATATATATGTGTGTGTGTGTGTGTGTGTGTGTTATAGCACACATCACATATATGCCAGTTCCTGCTCCTTAATGTTCTTTTTACCAGTTTTCATTTTGTTGAAATGTTTGAATGACTCAGTCTGCAATCAGGATTCTATAATAAATTTGCATCTGATGGAGCATTTTATTTTTCTGTGATATTTTCTTGCCTTACAGAGAGCCTTTGACCTATTTGACATTTATGTTTTGTAACCATTTGCGATTTGTCGTTGGAGAAAAGAATTGAAGGTGGAGCTCACCACTCAGAGGAGTGGATGGAGCCTTATCTAGGTTTCCCAGTTTTACAGGAAATGCATAAATATGTAAAAGCAAATGGCACTATGCTTTATGTTTGGTATGGACTTTGCATTTCATGTAGTTAGACTTGCTTATCCTTGTGTGTGTGTGTGTGTGTTAGTATTTCTATCTTTATGGGGACATATGTTTACACAGTCACACAATGGGGACCTCTGTCATTATGGGTACCAAAATTCAGGTCCCCATGAGGGCTAAATATGAATAAAGGTCCCCATTAGTAAAATAGTAATGATGTAGCCCTATAAATACATTGATTTATTTTGTTCCGGAAGTCCCCGGGTGCAAAGCGAAACAAAAAACACATTTATTTTTTAGGTATTTCTTAAAATTATTTTATTTATTTATTTTTAAATATTATTTTATGTATGTATGTATTTAAATATTATTATTTTATTTATTTATTAAATAAATATATTAACTTTTTTTATTTAATAGAATTTTGTAATTGGTCCTCATGAGATATGTAAACGAGTGTGTGTGTGTGTGTGTGTGTGTGTGTGTGTATTTATGAGAGAAATGTCTCTCTTCAGTTATTCCCCATACTTTAGCCTTTTTAATAAAGCTTTTATCTTTAAAATCCTAGTTTGTGTGTCACTTGTTTCTGTGGCAGAGCCAGTTGGACAGGTTGGGCTGAAACTGTAGCTCACCTCCACTCCACCTGTCAACAGGTGTGCTGGGCTGGAAGGATAACAATCACAGTCTGCTGCATTTCCTAGAAACGTGAACACCTCTGCTTTTACTGCCCCCTTGTTGCTTGACATGCAAATCCACCCAGCATCACTCAGATGTTTTTGAATCACCTTTCTCATTGGGAATAGTGTGTTCACTGTAGATGGGAGCTTAAAGACATTGATTATCCATCCAGTCTCTGTGCTGCTGTATCTTTACCGTGGGTTAAATACTGCACTTGAGCACTCTCTATCCCTCCACTCTTATCCTCTCTCTTCATCTCCAGAGTGTAAACATGACGTCTGAGGTGATTGGTGTCAGGTGACCTTTTGGTTACCCAGGCAACGGGGTCCTAAATCCCAAGGCGCCGGTCATCTCCAAGGGGCTTGGCTGATTACTAAATAAAATCTTCCCAGACACACACACACAGACTTGGAAAGCGGTAGATAAACAGTGGTGGGGAGAGGACGAGCTTTTAGTCTCATGATGTTGCAGGCAGATAACTTTGTTTAGCTGTCTGAGTATGGACAGACCGCATTCCTGCCATTTCTCTGCACAGACACGAGGTACACCAGCCTTGTTGTTCACATCTGGTTTGAGCTGAACTGTGGCCATTTACTTGTTGTGCAGTGTTACAGGACGTGGAAATGACATACATGTACACAACTGTCAATCACAGACTCATTTAAGCTTCAATAGATCCTATGTGTATTTATTTTACTTATGTATGTATGTATGTGTGTATGTGTGTGTGTGTGTGTGTGTGTGTGTATGTATGTATGTATGTACACACACACACACACACACACACGAAATTCATTCATTCCAGAAGTGGTATTGTACTGTGAATTTTTCGTAAATGGAGTCGCATTTTACATGTAAGAGACCTAATTTGTTCCAAGGCTCCCGATACTACCCCTCAAACCATTTAAAAATTAGAAAAACTTACCAATTTTGTATGAAATATCTGTTAATGTATTGGTGTCAGTGGGGAACTGTGTCTTCACTGACTGAACATCAAACATTCAAATTAACCACAGATGCAAATCATTTACATACCATTGTGCTTGTTTTAATTGTCACTTTTTTCAATGTTTGAACCACCCACGCAATGCTTTAAAGTCTGGGCGTGCTTGCTGTTCCTCAGAACCCTCATTTCCACCCTCCATCATCAGATCACTGAATATGGCAGATGCTTTTTCTGATACAATCACCTTAGTCACTGTATTTCTTTGTCCTTTATCCAAACGAGTAACAATCTTTGCATCAGTGATGATCTCTTTTTTTGATTTCACAGAGAAGCCTTTGGAAGGGGTCACTGCTTTTAATTCATTCTTCTACTTCAATATCGTACCAATGGTAGATGGGATTCAGCCATATTCCTTTGTGATACCACTCAACCATGTGTCACTTTCATAGTTTCACTTCTATTGATAACACAGCCCTCTTCTTTGCACCAGGACTCACTTTCTTTGGGCTCATGATGAATAACTTATACATACTGTAATAAAGTTTCAATGAGCACACTGGGAAAAACTCACCACACAACAGTAACTCTGTGATGAATGAGGGTCAAAAGGTCATGAAAAGCATCATGGGTAGCTCCCTCATAGCCAATGGGATGCTACGTACAGGACGTATTTATGTACATTACGTAGTTACGTACAGTACGTACATTAATGTACATAGTATGTGTCTCCGGGGTTTTGTTTTTGTTTTTGTAATTTAAATTTTCTTTCATATTCAGAGATGAAAAATTGAGGGAAAGGTTTTTCGTTACTTGGATTATTCATTAGCTGCGTCTTTCGTAAGTAAAGGTACCTGTGTGTGTGTGTGTGTATGTATGTATGTATGTATGTATGTATGTATGTATGTATATATATATATATATATATATATATATATATATATATATATATATATATATATATATATATATATATATAATTTAAGTTTTTATCAGATTAATCATGATTAAATATCATTAATTCATTAAATGTATTAAATACAATTAGATATATTAAATTAAATATCATTGGTTCATAAATATAATTTTTTTTAATCTGTATTAATCATGTTTAATTTTGCATGAGCAAACAGGCTCAAGAAAGAAAGGGACATATGCATATACACTTAATAAACACTTTCAACAGTTTCAACAAAACTGCTTGAAACAAGTGTTTTGTCTTTGTTTGTGTGTTTTTTTGTTTGTTTGTTTTTTACTCAATTTCCCATCCAGACACAAGTGCTGTTTACAGTCCTCCATCTTTGTAGGCTGGTTCTACGGCCTGTCACTACCAGATCATGCATAATGCGAACACTACTTGTACAAACTGCACCAAATGCTTGAGCAGAAACATTCTCTGCTGCAGATGAGTTAATTGCATTAACATTTTAATCGGATTAATCATGATGATGGATTAATCTGTAGATATATATATAGTACAATCAAAATAATCAGTTTCTGGCACTGAGCAATATTCTCTTGTGCTGTCTGATTTTAAAGTTGTTAGGTTGTATTAAGCTGAATGTGAAGTTACATGATACCACCCAGTGAATGCCACCTGGAGGGCAGTATCCTCTTTGCAGCTTCATTCATTCACTCTGTAGTGATAAATGTCTTCTTCCATTCACATCAGTACAGAATAGAAATATGTGGTTTTACCACTAGGCCCAAGGAAATGGTTTCATTAGTGCTCTCCAGGACATCTATTCCCCACAGACTTGCCCTCTCAGATAATCTGGAGGCCAGTTTCTCTTCAGTTCCAGCTTCTGCTAATCTACAGCATGCAAAAGAGACAAGGTCAAAGGATTAATATGAAAAAGTAGCTGATGATGACTCGCTAAAGTCATTATACTGTATGTATTTTTTTTTTTAGGCATTAATGAAAAGATATTAGACTTACAGAAGTACACTGGTGGATAAAACAGTTTTTGAACACCTCCATTTCTAATATATTGCATTAAGAATCACTCTGAAGTCTTTGAACTATGCTGAGTATTAGCCACATGCTCTCTTCTGCACATGCTCTTTTTGGTTGAGGTCAAAAACTGGATGTTTTAGCAACATAATGAAACACACGCAGGGCATAACGTGTTGAAACTTTTTTTCCCTTGTTAACAATAAAAAAATTGCAAAGGCTTATGTCACATATTTTGCAGTACAATTATTTCCTCACAAGTAATTTCATGATAATATTTGGGATTGTGTAAAGTTTAGGGTTGTCTGTATATTAAAGTACATTTACGAAGACGAAGTTTTGTACTACAATCTTTTAGTGGATTTTAAATACAAGGCATGTACAAGATGTGAGGTAATCCTGTTTTTGTTTGAGCCGAGAGCAACAAAGAATAGCATTAATGTTTCCACAGGAAATTTGTTGTATGGGAGGTAGTTTTTGAATACAGTTTTAAACAAATGATGTCATAGATTTACTCTTCCATTGTAAAAGAGAGCAGAGAAAAAAATTAGATGCTTTGTTCTCACACTGCTGACCACATAACGTGTGTGTGTATGTGTGCACTTGTATTCCTATCTTTATGGGGACATTGATATGTTTACACAGTCATGCTATGGGGACCAAAATTCAGGTCCCCACAAGGGTTAAATACAAATGTAGGTCCAAATAGAAATGATGTGGCCCTATAAATACATGAATTAGTTTTTTTCAGGAAGTGCCCATAAATTATGTGGGGGAAAAGGTGCAAAGGTTTGCAGATTAAATCATTATTATTATTATTATTTAGGTATTTTATTTTCACATTTGTATTATTTAACTTTTTTTTAAATTTTCTTTTATTTAAAAAAATACAACAAGACGAAGTGTTTACACTCACTACCCAATGGCTACTTGATTTTAAACTTGGTCCTCATAAGACATGTAAAGTGTGTGTGTGTGTGTGTGTGTGTGTGTGTGTGTGTGTGTGTGCGTGTGCGCTGGCATACGTACTGGTATGTGGTCTAAATGCAGCTCTTTACTATGGCCCAAACTTATTGTATGCCAAAAGGCACAAACAAGGTCATAAAAGTGACTTTGTTTTGCCTCTCTAAACATAGACCTCCTCTATATTTTGATACCATTTTCCACAGGCGATTGTGTCTTTTGTTAGATGTGAGTCAGCAATGAATCGTTATTCAGCTACTGTTTGCTCATGAAATGTCAGCCAGGGGTGATGTTTTTGTCATTAACACATGTGCCTGCGTTACACATTTGTTGTCAGTACCAGGTTTTCTTTTTTTTTTTTTTTTTATTTTGGTTTCTATCTATAGCTTGATGAACGTTAGGAACGGGTCATTTGTTTCAGAAAATGTTTTGAATTTTTCTGCACTTTTTCATTTTAATAAAAAAAAAATTGTGAGTTTTAGTGGATTTTTAGCTTTTTTTGTTTATTTTTTTTTTCTTATTATTTTTGGTTTCTCACTGTATTTTTGTGTATTTTGTGATAAATTTAAGTACAAAAAAATGCAGAGAAGCAACAGTCGACAAACATTAAGGGTTTTGATCATGGTTAATCGAAACTCATCCAAAGCAAACCTTTGATTAATCTGATTAAAGTTTTTTAATCATTTGACAACCCTATTAAAACATGAGCTGTAAACTAAAACTGTAGCACTTTTGTCATTTGTTTTCTGATTAATCTTATTAAAGTATGTAAGATTTGGCACATTTAATGCCTGGAGCAGATATTTTCTTAACAGTTGTAGGCAGTTGTGTTGCATACTGTTGAGCTTATGAGCGTGATAGAACTGTAACCAACCTGATTTGGGGATGTTAAGTACCATATACCTAAAAGTATTAATTGTGGGAGAAATCACCATCCAAAACGTCAGCTCACGTTTTTGGCAGCTTGAATACGCTCGCACATCAATGCCACTACGCATTACCTATCTGCCTGACGCTCAGATGAATTAGAGCAGACACAGGAAGAGACGAAAGGTCTGAGCTCTCTTAGTGTGTGTGTGTGTGTGTGTGTGTGTGTGTGTGTGTGTACCTGCTCATCTGGTCCATTTTTCTAACTTGTTTCTGCCCTGTTAAGCGCCAGCTGTACAGGGAGGTATTTCAGTCTACCTGATTGCAGAAAGAATAACACAGCCTCGGTCCGTTTTAGATCCTTCTCCTATTAATAGCAGAATGAATGACAGGTAGAGGACAGTCTGGGTCTGATTGAGGTGTATGATGAGAATGTGGGTATATGCATGTGTGACATATCTCACAGAAGGCATATCATATATTATCCAGCACAATGGACTCTAACCGTGTCTCAATATATAGTTGGTAGAGTACAGCCCCAGAGAACAGACTTTTAAGGTGGGGTGTGAGATCTTGGAAAAATGGTGTGAGCGAGCTACATTTTAAAAATACACAACCCAAAAGTCCAAACCACTTTCTTTAGATATCCCTCCTTAAGCCACACCTCTAGAATACTGGCACTTGTAATACTTGTTCCTAAAGGTTCATTCACTCTGCAGGAGTAACGATTCACCCAGCTCCTGCTCAGGCTCTGACCTTGGCTACACCCCAGTTCTGGCTCTGACTCCAATCTGCATACCTCAGTCAGTCTCCTCCAACACCCCCGCTCTTTCAGAACAGCCCAGTTCATACCTATCTGACTAGTGTTACATTTCCAAGTGATTTATGTTAGTGACAAAATAGTTTTCCTCTGAACTTTACATCCTAATATTGCTAATGGAACTAGCCAAGTACTGGCTTCATCTCCTGTACTAGTGCTCCACACACAGAAGAGGGGTACATCCAGAAGGGGGAGGGGGAGGTACAAATGGTACTGATTTGATCAATATATCAATGTTCAATCATGGTGTTTTTTTAGTCCTATCCATTCCACATGTGAATATATATATACAGTATATAAATATAAAATGTTGTTTCAGAGCATTTAATTAATTGGTATAGTAAAAATACTCCAGCCAATCATCTTGCACCTCACCCATGTACATTTACATGTACATGTAAGGGTGCTTTCACACCAACATGACGTGCGGACTAAACAACTCATTCGAACCAAAAGCTCTTCTTTCAGTTTGTTTTCGTTGGTGTGAAAGCATCAATCGCACTCGGGTGCGCACTAAATCAAGCGGACTGAGACCTCCAAAAAGATGTGGTCTCGGTCCGCTTGACACCGCACCAAATGCCAAGCTTTGGCCAAGCTTTGGTGTGAATGCAAACTCGGGTGTCAACCATAGACCTTAGGTGAAAACTACCTGTTCTTCGTCGCATAGTCAGCATGACCACATTCCTGTAAATGGCGAGTCTCCTCAGCCTGAAATGACGCGCTATGCGTCTTCGGCGACTCCAATGCAAAGTACGCAGCCTTGATTCACTCACAAATTGGATATTTTGCCAGAAATGTCCAATACAGAGAATATAATAAGCAACTATCAGAGCAAGTACCAATGTGTGAATGTGTCGCTCCATTTTGGGTCAAAATTGGCGTGTATTTATACTGGAAGATAAATGAAACGTCAATCGAACCAACTTTGGTTTGTTTGCTGGTGTGAAATTACCCTAAGTTGAGTTATTGGCAGTAATTGAGCGAAGGCCTTGACTAGAGTTTCTGACAAACCTCAGTTTTCATGCACACCGAGAATCCAATTATTGTTCCACTCTCAGACACTAGGTGGTGGTACAACATCTTTCGCATTGGCATTCTTCTAGTTGCCATTGTAGAAGAAGAACGATTAGTAAATAAATGTAGCAGATGTGAATCAGACGTAGAAAGGGGACAACAACACCGAGTGATGATATGGCTGACAGCGATGCAGCAGCTCAGTGTATTTCATACGTACTCTTCACTCTCATTTATTAGATGTAATGTGCATGTTGCCACGCCACGTCTCTGGTCACTTCCAGAACACGGCGTGTCCAGGCTTGCCTGGTTGTCACGACTTTCCAATGCTCTGCAAGCTATTGGGTCTGGCCAACATGTTAAGGCGAACTGTTTGAGAAAACATGGTGTCGACGCTTAACTCAATCACGCCACTATTTCCTCTGATGTATCCAGCGGGGCTAACTGGTAGATGAAACTCTTAGCAAAGCTGGTCGGGAGCAAGGCGAAAATGTCTTTCATTTTAATAAATGCAAACAAGGCTGCTCTGAATTTCTGGTTGAAATCATTTAATACAGCATCTACAGCTTTGTCAAAGGCTGTGTCAAAGGCTTGCCTAAATACTTGCAATAAATGAAGCACTTCTGTAAACAATCCTAGGGTTCGGTCACAGTTCGTCACTGCCTTGAACACACCTCTACACAGAACTGCTGCAGATGCTCAATGTTGATTGACTCCCGACAAAGAAGGTGGAGTTTCCGATTTTTCCAGAGTTTCGAAAGCTGTAGATAGCCTGCCTGGCCAGACTAGTTACAGCAACACCGTTCAGTGTTGCGTCAAACTAGGATGGGTGGACCCAGGCTATGTCCAGGCCAGTCAGTAGTCGAGCTAAGGTTGGCTGGTCTTAACCTGCATGGCTAAGCTCAATTAGAACCGCATTATCTGACTTGGGACTTCTAAAACTACAGTTTAATTTGATCGCAGTCCAATTAAGGTGTACACATGGCTTTTGAAACTTTGATTTTTGCCGGACTCGGGTAAAACATACTGAATGTAGTCCCCCTTTTCCACTGCACTTTTCCAGTATGGCTCTGCTCGACTCGACTCCATGATTTTCATGTTTTTCCGATGGGAGTTGCACCTGGTAACCATCCTTTTTTTTTTGCTTACCACCTCAGTTCTGTCCAGACTGAGTCACAACTGAAATTTGAGAAAGTGTTCAGATGGCTTATATTGGCACAAACTACTTTTCTCTATCGTTTTACTGGCAGCTCAGTCTACATAGGCTGCACTATTCAATGTAATGTCTATTGAATATAATTTAACTTGGGTGTGTGGGAGGTCTATCACAAGAAAACATGTTCATTAAATATGCTTATGAAAATGTATATATTGAGTTTACTGTTTGGCAGTAGTTTAGGTTAAGGAGGAAAAAAAATCAAATCAGGTGTGCTGTCCCTGGCCTTTACTCTTTCTTTTTTTCTATGGTGAACATGTATCACTTTCTTCAAAGCTACATTTTTGTTTGTTTTTAACAGTCACTTCACCCTATAAAGACACAGGCTTCTGGTCTGTTGCTTCCTTGATCAAATTTGTTCCAAATGTGCTTATTTTTTAAACACATTTATCCATATGCAGTCACAGAATATCACAAAACTAATTGATCATAGTGATAAATCTGTGATGTTACAGTAAGTTCCTGTTTTTGTTGTGGGAATGTGTTGGCTTTGAAATCTTCAGAACATCAGTTCCTCATCACAAATTACTGTCTGATGGGAAGGTAGACTAGGGGAAATATTCTATTTTGCAGGAAGTGATTTTTCTACCTTTAGGGGCTTAAAATATGATTATCTGGTGCCTTCTCAGACCCTCATATGGCTTAGGACGTGCTTTGTGATGCTTTGTCAATCACCTCTTTCCTCCAACTGGGGGATGCCCTCAAACAACCCCTGTCAAACACATCCCCACCCCCCTTCCATTCCTTTTCCCACTTTTTTCCAATATCTTGCAGTGGGTGGAGTTTGCCTCAAAGCTGGCGCTGAAGTTAAGCATAAAGAATCTTGGCAGACAATAAGGGTTTTTTTTTTTTTTTTTTTTTTGCTTGAACAGACAAAATTAAATATTAACTTCCACTTATAATATCTCCTCTGACTTAGCAAATTGAACTTTCTTCAGCTGTATCATCTATAAACTGACACCATGTGTTACTGTTGAAGTAAGAGACCCAGCAGTGTTAAAACGTAGGTGGGAGGATCTAATAAAATAAATTCTAGGTGTGTCGTGCTGTGTATTTTCTGTGACTCGACTCCTTTTATGCAGTGAAACATCCTTTTGTCTCACAGGACAGATCTATAGCGTCTACTTATACATTCCAGATGATAAAATAAAATAAGGTGACACATCTCTCTCGCTTGTCACCCTTGAAGAAGTGATTACGTACGTCATTCTGTCCTCATTAGCATTTTAGCTCACACCCATTTTAACTTTATTTCTTTCACTTCCTCCACTGGGTATCGTTCCTTGTCCTTTACGGGTTCAACAGTCTATATATGTTACATAAATTTGGATCATAAAATTTGAGAATGTGCAGTGTCTTCCAGCTCAGGGGTGGGATCTGAGTGGTCTTGTGAAGCCCTGAGGAGAACAGTTTGGGGCTTTTCCACCAGCCAAACCCTTTCCCCTCCCATCCCCTGAGACCCATTCCCGCGTTCAAACTGAAATCAATCCTCTTCCATGTCACTCTGCAACCCTCCAACCCCCCCCAATCCTCCTCCTCTTTCCTCTCTCATCTCCCTCATTCTCCCCCTTCCGTCACCTCCTCACGTCCTCCATCGTTTTCCCCAAGCCCGTATTGCTGAGAATCCAATTACATCACATGAGGGTAAAACCAGTCTAATGCTCCTGCTGTTCCTTTACTTCAATCAAACTCATCTGTCTCTCATTTCTTCTTTCTGCTTCTTCACCCTTAGGGTAAAGGCAAATCCATCCTCAGGGGTCCATCCCTGATTTGCACCCAGGCGTGTGACTCTGTCCTGGGTCAGTATCACCTCCAGGCCCCTCCTCCTCCTGCTCCTCCTCCTCCTCTCTGAACCCTGGGTGTCTGGTTTTCTTTGCGTTCCCACACTAAACATGGGCTCTGTTGACACTGTTCTTGCGGTGCTGTCATGTTTTCGCGGTGCACAGCAGGTGACCCATGAATGAGAACAAGGCCAAAGCAAGGCCACTGATGGTGGATGATGGGAGTGGTGATAATAGTGGCAGGAGCAAAGACAACACTGGTTTTACTGTTTATTTAACAGGACGTCTGTTTGGTAAATCATCAATTAGTGATCGTTTTAGAGGTGTACAAACATATTTATTATTTCATAGTCAAACCAAGGAGACTGATGAACAGTATTTGTGACATTTGCAGCTAATCTGGTGTTTATTTGAATAACTTAAACTCAAACAGGCTCAACATAAGGGTCAAAGTGATGGTTCATTTCACAATACTGTATCGATATTAAAAGAGTACTGTATTGATATTTTTAGGTTTTATTCAGTTCAACTTTATTTCAAGCACACAAAATATCAAAACCTTTTCTTTCTTTCTTTCTTTTTCTTCCTTTCTTTCTTTTTTATTTTTTTCTTTTTTCTTTCTTTCTTTCTTTCTTTCTTTCTTTCTTTTCTTCGATATTCCTTCCTTCCTTTTGGAAGAGAGCTACATCTAAAACATACAGGACAGTCGCTCTCAAGGGCCAGGTTTGAGCACCTCTGCTGTAAATACTGGCTCTCATAGTAACTCTTGTTATAGCATGTTTATTTGCACCTATTATTGTTTTGCAGTAATCACTGTATATAAAAATGGTAACCTCTGTTTTGACAGTTTGAAGATTCCACTTAACCTGATGCACATTTGTTTTTATTTTGGAAGATGTTTAATGGACTTAAAAGTAAATAAATAGCAGAAGTAAAAGGTTCCAAGGACACTCGACAAGTAAATATTGCAAATAAATTTATATTTCCATTGTTAAAAGCACCAAAAACTCTTTAATAAGAGACATTTCAGAGGTGTTTTTTATTCCACATTGGAGCCTTTGTGTATTTTCAGACACTAGCAGCTGAAACATTAAGCTGTCGGGATCCTTTGACAGAAGGCAACAAATATTACCTCCATATTTCATGTCAGGAGGAATGGACGTGCCCCGCCGGTCCCACTGTCTAATCAGCCTAAAGTGGACTGTGCCAGCAATCAGCAGCCACAAATCTCTCTCATTTCCTGTTTTGGGGGTGAGGTGATGTGTGTTGTAGCCGTTAATGCTGCTCTTATTCTAACAAATTCCATTGTCCCTTTGAATCTGTTGTGTTTTTGTGTAGATTGTGGACGATATGCTAATAACAAATAGGAATAGCCATACAGACGGGAATGACAGATTGGCTTCTCATTGCATGGACTCAATGATACATGTGAACATGTGGTGCTGACATGGGATTTCACCCACTCAGGTGTCCATAAATATGGCTGCTTTATGCACACGTGATCAGGTAGATAATAATTCAACTCAGAAAATATTGCTGCATTGACTGTGGGCTCTATTTATGAGTTTCATTTTAATATTTTCATGCTATAGTGAAGGGTTTTCCCTAAAATGATGTGACTTGTATGCAGGATTGGAGCCATTTTGATGATCACCCAAGCCAAATAAATCAGTGTGGAATGCATTAAATTTATTAAAACGTCTGTGTTGTAGTTTGTTCCCACTTAGACATTTTACTTTAAGCCTTGTGGGGGTTTTATTTTTATTGTTTTGACCCTATCCCTTGAAGGGGAGGGAAAATATATTTGTGTCTTTGATTGTTAACACTAGCAGCAAGTTATATTCATACTAATTTCAGTGTATAGATTGCCAGAGACCCAGAACAGATCTGATTACACTTTGGGAGCAGTAGATCAAAGTTGAATATTTTTTAATTATTTTTTTTTTCTTTTTTCAACCTTTTACTTATAATGAGTGAAAAATTGAAATGTCTGTAACAGTAAAACTATTACTTGAATTCATAGTTCTTAGTTTAGAGTTACATTTGGAGAAATGTTAAATGTTTTAATGGATTTTTAAAAAAATCTTTTCTTCCTCTCCCAGTTGCATATAACGGATGGAATCTCATAAACATGTCAATTAAAACATTTTTTCTTCAATTTTTGCACATATATAGGGACAACTGATAATTAACTGATAATGGTACAAAATAATCTCCTGACTCTCTACACTTTCAGTTTCTGTAAATTAGAAGAAATTGCACTTAAATAATCAGGAAACTTTAGGAAAACCACGCCAGAACTGACAAGCTTTGGCTGACATACCCTTCCTTCTATGCTGTTAAATCATTTTTAACGGTTCTATTGCTTTATGTAGAGGGCTGAATCCAGTCATTTGTTTATACAACATGTTTCGGTGGCAGCTGTCAGATATTCCCTCATAACGCTGTTTTCAACATTCAACATGTCACTTGCTTCCTTATGCGCAGCGGTGTCTGTCTGTGGATCGGTACAAACACATCAACAGTCGTTTTAACAAAAATATCCACAGTTACTCTGACTGGAAAATGGCACTCATCCCTTTTCAGCAACGGGTACGTTCTGTAAAGTGCTGTTCTTATTTAAAATGTGCCTTTGAAAACTCAAACTTTACAGTATTAGATGTTGTCCAAAATTCAAATGGGTTTCCTCTCCCTTAATGGCTTTTATGGGAGGAAAACCGCTTCAATGAAGGAAAGGTTATATTCTGAATGCATACATACTTAGCAGTCATCCATCTTAACTAGATTAGCTTGAGTGACTTTAATAGGTAAAATTTTAACACGCCAGCTTTTTAATACATACATATATTGGAGTGTAATGAATGTATGTTTAGAAACTCCGCCCACATTATTGAATGTAAATTTTAATGTTTGTGACAGTTGAATGGGAATGAAAGTGGTTTTGTGATTGAAATTTAGAGCGACTTTGAAGAAAAGTGGAAGAAATAAATATTTTTCAAGATATTTGGGTTGGCAGGATATGAAAGTAAGAAAGTAAATCCTACATGTACAGAACATTAGTGACGGGTGATATTCCCCATTTACCTGTGAATTAGGGTTCTTCCTGTAATGCCTTTGTTTACAAGTGTGTGTTTGTGTGACTGATGGATATGGTGCATGCTCAGTTGTGTCAGACACGAGCGTTGGTGTGTAATTATGACTCCATCCCACAGTTGGAAGAGGAGGCGTGTAAACATACTCAAACACAAGCCCTCCTCCTCCTCCTCCTCCTCCTCCTCCTCCTCCTCCTCCTCCTCCTCCTCCTCCTCCTCCTCATCCCTCACTCCCTTCATTTATCTCTTTTCTTCTGTTCCTGTCTCTGTCAAAACCCTGCAGCTTTTTTGCATTGTCAAATCCTCTCATTCAGGGTGTCCACTGATCCTTAAAAAGGGTTTAATTATTCCCAAAAAATGGGATTTTACCTGTAAATCTGACATCTTTAAAAAATTCCACTCATTCAATAAATAAGATTGTGATTTGTGTTTGATCAGACAGAACTGACAAAAATCAGTGATGTGGTGACTTGTCTAGTTCCTGTTTTTATCTTTGGTAGCTACCAGTAATGTGTAAATGGAAATGTAATGTTATTTGTATGTGTGAAAGCGTAAAGTACTTTTTGTTTTTTAAATGTTCTCCATAGATCATTAATAAATCTATTTGTTTTCAGATACTATGATGGCTTCATAAAAATATATTGCTACTGTAGTACACAAGTACAATTAAATGACACTCATATTTAGGAAATGAGGGAAAATACAGATTGATAAAAATTTAATATTACATTTAAAATGTTTTTTTTTAATCATTACATATTTTATTTCAAAAGGTAACAAGGTTTTATTTAAAATAAGGAATGCACTGCTGTTTTCACTGTTTTATGTCTGACACATGGAGAGCGCAACAAATGAATAATTCTACATGTAGTTATGTTTTAGAACAGTTCCAACATGTTCCTACTGAACTTATTGTACTCTTTGGTCTTGCAAAAATAATGTAGTACGTTTTTAGTGGTCTTGACAAATAGTCTAAAAATGTTTTAAATTTGTCTTTATTTAAGCTAGCAGATATCCTGTTCTTTAGGTGTCAAACACTATGTTCACACAACAGGTAAAAGTGGCAGAAATTTGCTCATATATTTCTCTTATCAGATTAAAATTGTTTGTTTTTTTTAAAAGCCTGAACAGCACAAATCCTTTTTTTTTCTACTTGGACTTTGGCCACTTTCTTATATTGTCCTAAATGTGTTACATATCTGACGTTGTGACTTCATTCTGAATGACCATGTCTCATTTTATCCGATCTTTATATAACTGAAATGTAACAGATATCAAAAATGTATGCTGTAGGAATACTGTACTTCCATTATGCTACAGCCACACCAAATGCAAATTTTCACGTGTACGCCTGTGATGCATCGCCTGGACGCTGGACAATTCGCAGCCGCTCCGAACACGAAACGTTGTACAATTCGTGGCCACTCCGAACTTGCAACGGCCGAGTCTGGACACTGGACAAACCTCGATTTACAAAAAAAAATAAATAAAAAAAAATAAAAATCAGGCCCGCCATTCTCAGTCTGTCCTCAACTATGGCTCAGATCACTTGGACTGCTCCTCTGTACCTGCTCTGGAGGTCCCATACGCCCGAGGGCCAAACGCTGTTGCTTCTGGATTCACCCGATCCTGCAGCAGATTCCACCGATTCCACCTCCTCCAGGAACTCTGTCTGGATGAAGTCTGCTTTCAATGGTATTTCAGGCTCAGTTTTTCTTTCTGCCGCCTTCCGGGTTCTTCGGAGTGTCATATATGTTTCCATCATGATGTTGACAGCATCTCAATCCTGATTGGCTTTCATACTGTAACACATTCGCCTGAAAAGTTCAATATTTTAAACTCCAGCATTTACATGGATTTGCAGCAAGACATGCCGCTCTAACACCTGGACACTCCAATATGCTGCAGAAACGCCTGCAACGCGCCACCCCAGGTGAATCTTCGTCCAAACACGTCTCTCCATTGACTTTGTATGTAATCTCAATGCGCGAATGTGAAAATATGTGTTCGGTGTAGCCATACCACTACAGTGTGTTGTGTGTGAAGTGACTCCTCCATATGGGGGTCATTTCAATTCGAATGTCCGCACATGAAGCTGACACATCACATTTAAGTCATAAAGTAAACAACTTCACAGAGTCAGATTTCACGAAAAAAGTCTGAATTAAGACCTGGAGTGAAAGTTGCGGTTTCCCATGTCGTTTACCATCACTTTGAACATTATTTGTGACAAGTGTTATAGTATTATTATTTATTTTTTAACACTATTTTGGAGTCTTGCAGTATGAGTGCACCATAGTACAAGAAATCTGCTTCAAGAACCACTGCTCTGAAGAATTATTGCCTTAAATTAGGAGTGGAATCTGCAGTAGGAGCAGGTCCTCCTCTTAACAGCCTCGACAGGCTCAGTTCACCTTAAGGAGAACCAGCATTCAGATGCAGTGGAAGAGATGGTGAAGTTCCTTAATGAGAACAGTGCCAACACTTTTAATTTACTAACAGAGACAGAATCCTCTACTAGAAAGTAGAAAAAGGTTTTTGATCTTTATTGCAAAAAAAAAAAAAAAAAATCAGCCAGACTAATTTAACTAAAATGTAATTAATGACGATAGGCTGGTGCATTTTAAAAGTAGATTTATCTGGATAGGTTTTTAATGAAATGACCTGCAAGTGTGGACAGTGATGAAAGTGAGGCCAGAAAGACCAAATTAAGTGAAGACAGAGAGAAAACGGCAGAAATTCATCTGCATGATGTTTTACTGAGAGGAGATAACCCTCCTCTTCCTCCTCCTCTTCCTCTTCTTCCTCCTCCTTGCACACAGGTTGTCTCATCTTCAATAACAATACATTTATTAAACCACTTTATTTGTTTTAATAATTGTTTTCTCTGTAACTGATCTTTTCCGTTTTAAAAAAAAAAACGTAAAAAAAATTTGTTTTGGATGGTTTGCGAAGGTTGCAACAGATTAATTGTATTTTAATTCATTACAGTTGGGAATAAAGTGTAAAGCAAGCACCGTCATGGAACACATTTAATTTGTAGTGCAAGGTTCCACTGTATATGGACTAAGACAAAGTAATTAGGAAATGATAATTCCACATCTGCCTCAGGTTGACACTGCATGGTACCAGCCACTACTTGTTTGATATAACCAGTAGAAAACTGTTCCTGCTTCACATCCCACTTTTCACTTGTTCCTATATACGCTCCGAACATGGCAGACTGAACACCGCGATGGCACAGACCCTCATAAAGCCACTCGGCCCCCTTAGGCAGCATGCTAATGTAAACGCTGTGCTCTGCTGCCCCTGTTTTAATCACAACCATATGCCTCACATTCCTCCCCTCGGGACCTGGACCCTAGTCCTGCCTATGTGTTCAGCCAGTAATACGACAGCCACTCTGTTAGCCAGCTTGTTGATCTGCTCGACTGTAACGCCTCATATCACCTCATGTTTTTAAATATTATATTTCAGCCCGGTTTGTACGGCACCTGAGGAAGCAGTAGCCTGGCAGCTGAAAATACAGACTTGTGGTCAGAACACACTGGAAACCTGCAAGAAAGTGAATGAATAATGCATTTTACAAAGTCATTACATAGTTGTTGTGCCTTTGAGCAATACATTTAACCTTTACGTTGCAGTTTTGTTTTTGTTTTTTTTTTATTTGGAGGTCAATACTTTCAGATTCCTTGACTAATCTTTTCAATATTGATTTTATTCTCTAAGTTTTTAAAGCAGCTAACTTAAAAATACAGTGTTTATAATTTTCTTGGCAGATTTCAGATTTTATTTTAAAATCTGCCAATTGAGTTTTCTTTGTTTTTCTATTTTTAAAAACAAAAGCTGACAGCATAGGCAGTTTTGTAACTTTTCTTTCATGGAAAACTCATACACACACACACAATAAAATGAATATTTTGCCTTTGTCTGTATCAGGTTACAGACTTTCTCACCATCAAAGTAAAAGGAGATCCTTTTTTGCATGGAAAAAAAAACAACTCAAAAAAATTCATCTAAAAGTTGTTCTGCATCTAAATCGGTGCTGTAGTAGTTTAGTGGTGATGTGTGATGCTCATTTCTCATAGAAAAAACTTTTCAGTTTCCTTTACTTGTGATGTAGTCTGAATTCAGTAGAGCTGAACCAGAGCTGGATATGGGTCTGGGTCAATCCACTGTTATTCTGCAATTGTAAAATCTAAAATGTTTGCGTAGTTTAATCATCTTTCAAGTTTGTATATTCAACATGAGGATGGAAGCTGTGGTATTAAATAGACTAAATTGTATAAGTCTTTGTCAAAACCTGCCATTTTTAGTGTTCAGTTGCATCTCAGAGAGTGTTATGAGGGGTGTGTGTGTGTGTGTGTGGGGGGGGGGGGGGGGGGTCTGAAAATGTCAGATGCCCATAGTATAAGGGAGGAGAATGTTAAGTCCTGAAGTGTTATCGCTGACACACCCTGCACATATGCAGTTTGGACGGCTGTAACTCTTTCACTGTTTGTGCAATTGGACAAATTCCAAGAGTGTCTGAAACCTGAGACATTGTGCTTTATACACTTTATTGGTTCATTATAGAAGTTTCACTCAAACCTGCTGTAGAAGATGGAGAAGACACCCTTTTAGCAGAATTACACATGCAGTAAATTACAAATAATTGCGAGATTTCGATAGATCTGAAGTGCTTTGGAAAAGTAGACTCACAGTATACTTTCTAACCTTCTTATAATCATTCATTCATTCATTCATTTATTTCTTTTTTTTAATCCACTTTATCCTCCCTAAGGTCACGGGGGTTGCTGGAGCTTATATCAGATATGGGTGAAGATGTGGTGCATATCACCAGTTCATCGCAGGGCTGAACATATAGAGATAATAAGACAATAAGTCTCATATTAACACCAGTGCATGTCTCTATGGATGGTGGGAGGAAGCTGGAGAATCTGGACAGAACCCACGCAGACACAAGGGGAACATGCTAACGATTACACAGAGGGGGAAAAAAAAAAGGAAAATAAATCTTAGCCACAGGTGCCAAATATGTGGCCCGTGGGCTACAACCGGCCCACCCAAAGTGTCCAATGCAGCCCGTGGGATGAGTTCATGAAATGCAAAATTAACTATCATGGACGTTAATCATTTTAGTTCAATTTAATCTAAAGTTGGTCAGACCAGGACCTTGGAAAAAAGTCTTAAAAAAGTAAAGTTACACAAACACTTTTACATTTACAGACTAGATTTTTACAAAAATGTATAATAATCTGATCAAATATTAAGAAGCTGAAATGTCGACAGGGAAACATGTGAAACTTTAACAGTATTCTGAATAATACTAAATTCTTTGGTGTTTGTAGATCCATTGCAATCTGTAAGTTGTGTTATACATGTATAAATAGTAACCTAAGGCATAATATTGTTAAAATTGCACTCATTTTTCATAAGAATTCATATTTGCTCATGTTATGTTCAGGTACAATTCGTAGATGTTAACGTTTTCATTGTGGAATTACATTATACATTATATTATATTACATTACATTATATTAGATTAGATTAGATTACTAATGATATGTTAGTGTGTGGCTGTGATGTTGAAGTCAAACTATCAAAAATTGGTCCAGTAATGCCACATCAAGTAGAATATATATTGATTTCAGACATTGATCGGTGAATCTCTCATATTTGTTTTCAAACTAAAGAAACACTGCACCAGTTTTACTTGTAAAGAAGAGTTTACTTTTTGTACTCAGAGGGATAATGGCTCAAAACTGTTATATAATTTCACCTGTGAGTTTTCAGAAATAATGAGTTGCATGGGATTTGAGGCTTCAAATCCTACTAGTCCTGTGTTACAAAAAACAAATACAGATAAACCATTACCAAGCAGAGACGTTCTTAGGAACAGATTCTGCTACATACAGATCCATCTTTGAAGCTATAGAGATGATTCAGAGTGATTGATTGTATTGATTTGGCTTATGGCCCCATGCACTTGCAAAATAAAAAAAAAATACTAATCTCTCTTATTGTGATCAAGCAATGAATGGTTGAACAATCTGGGTTCTGATGTTCTATTTTCTCCCCATATTTAACCCATAAAATCCCAGTGCTACTTTTGTGAGAGTTGATAAATGAATTTATCTCTCTATTTAATTCAGTTTTATGCAATATCTCACTATTTATCTGCTCCATTTTGCATTTATTTCAATTTTCCTGTTTATTTTGCTGATCGTCTACTTAAATGATCATGCTGAGATTACATTTGAGGGCTATCATATCAAAAAAATAGACAAAATTTGAGGAAAATTTGACTTTTAACAGTACAATTTCTCATTAAGTCAACATAAACCCAGTGTCTCCACTCACTGTCATTGATCCAACTCCATGGGCTTTACTGGTGAATCAATATTGTAGAAGATGACGGTGTTTCCATGGTAACTACAGAGCCTCTGAACACCCAAATGGGTCATATCTGATGACCATGAAAAGAAGAAACTGTGTTTTACACCAATTATTTACATGTACTGATGGGATTAGTGGCTCTAAAGTTTGGACATTTGTGTCCAGTATATTTGGGTCTTTTTGGGTTAAAATGAAATTTTTGATATTTTTACTTTACAGGACTTGAAGTTGCTGTTTTTAAAGGTCCTTTAGTGGAAGTCTTTGATATCAGGGATGTGGAGTGTGTTATTTTCTAAAAGGCTGATGGGCTGATAGATTGCTGCCCCATGAGGCCCTATCTCATCATTCAATTAGCTGGGGAGGTTATCTGAGGATTCAATGCAAGATACATACACACACACACACACACACTGCTTTCTGTGTCTCATGAGGACCAAGTTTGTAATCAAGCAGCCATTAGGTAGTGAATGTAGACAGTTTTTTTTAAATAAAATAATTTCAAAAAATAATTAGAAAATTGAAAAAAAGTGACTAAAAATAAAACAAAGTACAGAATTCTTCTTCTTATTATTAATATTAATAATTAATAAATACATAATGACATTTTTTTTTTAAATCCATAAAAGTGAAATAAAAAAAACAACCCTAAAACAACTAAAACTCATTTTCAAACGTGTGCCTATTTCGTGCATTTTTCTTAGGACTTCCAGAAAAAAAAAAGAAAGTATTAATAGGGCCACATCATTTGTATTTTACTAGTGGGGACCTTTGTTTATATTTATGCCTCATTGGGGCCTGAAATTTGGTCCCCTTGCTGTGACACATCACTGTCCCCATAAAGATAGGAATACAACCCCCCCCCACCATCTCCATCTCCCATTGCTTTTTAAATTGTATTTATTTATTTATTTTTTATATCTACCCCAGTTTCCCGCTCGTTCTTCTGCTGTCGTCAGCCCAGTCCCACCCAATCGCTCATGTCTGTCTGACATTTCACACTTTTCTCCCTCTTTGTCTTCTCAGCTTGTGATGGATTGCTTTTACTGGCCTATTAGCTTTGCATTCATCACCTCCACTAACTGATTTGACAAACATGATTTTCTCCTTCTATCCATAAACTGGCTGTAATTTGCTCCGGACAACCATGTAACCTAAATAAGAGCCTCATAGCTGACGTATTATCCCTGATTCTACTGGTGCGTTTAAGTCCTTTTAGAAGACAAGCATGACCAGGGGCTCTTTATTCTCATGTGTGAGCTCTTGGGAATGGAAATGAGAATTTTTTTTATTAGTTTTGATGTAAAAAAAAAAAAAAAAAAAGAAGCCAATTACGTTCGGTTTGTCAGAGTGAAATAGCAAGTGAGGGTTTCGGGGGAGGCGAGCTTATTGAATGCTACATATGTGGTTGAACCTGCTCGATTGGTATGTGGGTGGTCTGATGTCATCATTCACACATGCAGCCAGTTTCTGCCTTCGCACTGCTTCAGTTTCAGTGTTCATTGGAACTTGCACAATTCTCTATCTTCCTATTGTTTGATCTGTTAAGGCTCTTGGAACATGTTTCTAAGACGGTTTTCACTTTCAATCCTGGTAACTGCAGGAAAAAGAAATAGCTGGACAAACAACAGATGTTCGCTCTGGCCGCAGCTTCCATTTTCAAAGAATGTTCTCAACCCTCTGACATAACCCAACAACGGTGTTAACCTCAAAGACCCTGGTGGTCTTTTGTTGACTCCATCCAGCTTCAAACTGCGAAAATCAAAAATGTTCTCATTTTAAATCCAAATATCTCATCAGGCTTAAAAAAAATTATCAATCAACTAAAGAGTAAGTTTTTAGTGAAATATGTGAAGTGATTTTTAGACTATGGATCATGAAAATCTTATTGCAAGAGATCTTACCAAGATAATTTCCAGTTGTTCCATTGGCAGATTTTTTTTATTTTTTTTACCTTGATTCAAGATTTTTTTTGTTTGTTTAAGTCAAGCTTTAGATGATTTTGTCTTATTTTAAATGTGATGAGATGCAGTATTTAGACAAAAAATTAGAAAAATTATTATTATTATTGTTGTTGTTGTGATTATTATTACCATTCATTTGGTGGTTATAACCTTGTCATAACATACTGTGCAATATTCATTTTACTTTTCATTACTGTTGTTATACAGCTTTTTAACTATTATGTTTATCTCTTAAAAGCCTGCATAGTTTTTTTTTTTTTATTTATTTAACTTTGTAATATTTTATCTGATCAATATTAGCTCACTGTACTTGCTATCTCTCTTCGTTTTAATTCACTTTCATTAATGTTGTAAACTGGTTCAGGGAAACAACACACAATAATTCTAATGTACCTGTTTTATCGTCCTAGGACCTGGCGTCCACATTTTCTGTTGTCTAGACCACAATACCACATTTTGTTCAAGGGCCTGGTGTCCACTTACGAGGACATTCTACTGAGGACACCACATGATGTCAGAAGAGTATAGTACTGTATATATATATATATATATATATATATATATATATATATATATATATAAATAATTTTTTTTTATCAGATCAGCACTTCTGATAAATCTCTGTTTTTAAACCCACCGTGTCCCAAATAGCCAAGAGAAATTAAAAATGCATGTCATACAAGAGTTCAGGTGTTAGGTTACATTTGCCCAAATTGCAATAAATTTTACTTACTGGCTTACAAATACACGTGGCAAGATTTAGGTTTTTTTTTTTTTTTTGCAGTGGATGTGTCTTTAATCTGCTGGTGGAAACTTCCCATCCCAAATCACTCCCCTCATTTAGGTTTTTTGACTCTTTTGTGACACGATCGTACCTGTAGCCCTTCCCACTGTGACAAATGAGCATGTGTGTTTATGTGTTTGCATGCTTGTACACATTCCCAACCAACAGCAAGTGTCTCATACAGGTTCAGTCACTATATACTTGCTGAGGAGACAGGAATATCCACTTAATTTCCCACCGCGTACAGAAAGTACATTATTTAGGGGACAACATTGGGTGAAGGTAAGATCAGGTCTTTGGTATTATTAAAAAAAAAAAAAAAAAAAACAACTTTCTGTGGTAAATATGAATGTTTACTACTTCATAACAATCAGAGTTTTAATAGCTGGCCTTGGGTTGGATATGTTTTTCACTGTCTGTTTATGATGCTGTCTGAGGAATGTGCAGGGACAAGCATTACTCTTGTAAGAGCAATCTTTTCACTTTGTGATTATTACAAAATTCATGGTGAGGAGAGAATATTTCAGGTATAAAATCCTCATTGCAATATATTCTTCATGAGAGCTTTATTGCTAGTCATATTTCGAAGGTTAATGCAATTGTTGGGCTGTGAAAAGCTGAAAAGTAGAGCAATGTACCTGCCTGTATTCATGATGTGAATGATAGTGATATTGTAATCTAACAGGAATATGCATTATAGTTATCGTATCTATGCTCGGAATGTGCATGTTTATAAAAAAGTGAGCTCTGACGCTCCACAGACCCATATCCTCAAATTTTCCATCTCCCCCATTTTGCCTTTTTCCATCTGTAGAGATTTAAAATGGAAAGTATTTCTCACACCCGTCACTCTCCCTCCACCTGATGTTTTTCAGTCCACTTTGTCACTCCATGCTTTTCAGAGGAAATTGACAAAAACAAAAGGAAGACAGTAATCGAGTAAGGCTGGAGCTGAGATGATTTGTCACAGCAATTCTATTTTGTTAAGCTTGTAAAGTAAAAACGCATTTTCTAGGATAGAATGTCACTTCATACCTTGCAGATTTTATTCTTATTTTATTGGTTGTTTTTAACATGCTGTGTCTTTGACTTTAAGGGGCATAAATACAATTTGTACTTTAATATTAAAAAAAAAAAGAATTATTAAATTCTCCTGAGAACATTTCTAATAAAGAAAAGCTAATTTATGCATTAGTTTGTATAAATATGAACTGAAATTATTCACATCTATGGGCAATAAAGGTAAATATTGCCGCATTTCCACCAAGCAGACTGTGACAGTTTGGTATAGTTCAGATCGTCTCAGTATAGTTTGTCTCACTTGAGCTTGTGTTTCCACTACCTATAGCACCCTTACATTGTAGGCAGGGTAAATGCAGCCGCCATGACAGCTACGTCATCCAGCTACATTATCCAGCTCTCTCTGGAATTCGTCCTCTCCAACGATACAAAGGTAGCATCTGCACCTCCTTGTTGCTCCATGAAATACAACTGGGGTCAACATAAGGTTGTTTTTTTTTCTTTCTTCGCTCATTGTCGAGTGGAGATCAAGATGAGTTGTTGTTTGCGTCAAATGACAAATGTTTCGACCAATCAATGGGATGCAGTATGTTTAGCTCCGCCCACATGGATCGCTTTGGAGCAATTGGCACCCCAAGGGAAGGGTGACAAAAAGTGGGACAGTTTGGAGCGGGTATTTTGGTCCCCTTTGTCGTGGAATTGCAAAAAAAACAACAACAACCCCCGCCCCCCCCCGTCCCGTGTGTCCCCCCCCCCCCCCCCCCCCCCGTCCTAATCTACTTGGTGGAAACAAACCATATGTGACCATTAGAGGGACTGGCGAGTGTCCTATGGTGAGGACATTGAACACCACTTTCAGAAATGAATGGTATTAAATGAGAACCATTAACGAGGTCATATTTTGCTAAATCTACTTTTATTAGTTTTTGATGCATTTATTTGTGTATTTGTACCCTAATAGTTACAAATTTTTTAAAATTTTAATCCTTCATGTGCTGCAAAGTTATGTTTAGTATAATGTTAGCCAGCAGAGTAATGTAAAATGGTTAGATCGATAGATTTTATTAAACTCAAACTTTAAATTAAATGTTTGTTCTTTCTGTATATACTTTGTTGTGTTTTTCATGCCAACACTGTTGATAAAATGCATTTCGTGGCTCTTTCTATCAGTGTGAAAAACTCGACTAGTGAAAATGTTACTTGGCTGATGGTGATCAAAGACATACATTTAGAACACAGTTGAAAATATGTTCTTACCTAAAATGTTGAGTTGTTGTTTGTATTAATGAACTCAATTGGCTGAATGGGATAGAAAGCACAGTCAACATCCTGGAGGGGGTGGGGTACATTTAAAGGGCCAGCACTCAAAACAACCTTTCTTGTGTCATTACTTAGAAACATCGTTGACAATGGACCTGTGGAGTTGAATTAATGAAGAATTACCATCCAACTATTACAGTTTATGTAGACCACGGGGAAATGTTTTAGGATACATAATTCCATTAAAAAAAGAAAAGTAAAATATCACTCGTCTAAGAAGTAGCATTGACAGTCATTGAAAGCGATGAAGTGATAAAAGCTAGAAGCAGTTTTTCCATCACTGAGCACAGCTCTGAATGAAAGTGATAAAGCTGGCTGATGAAATTGCTCTTCTACATGGTTGACTTTGATGATCAAGCTGATGACGTTACTTATGTGTTCATGTGTTAAAGTTAACATGTGATGTTATGGTTTAATGATTCAGGCCTTGTTTGGATGAGTCCAAATAGATCTGTTGTGCAGTTATTGTAGTGTATAATTTACTGGCTAATAACAAAGCTAAGCTAACAGAGCTTTAGTGTAACCCATTAGGTCAGCTGTCGGGGGGGCCCCCCTTTCGAAGACAAAAAATCTCCCAGGCCCCTCTCAACAACTACACAACATTGTAATAGTGGTGCAGTTACAACTTTTATTGAAAGAAACATCAATATTCCAACGATAATTTTTGCTTTTCCTTGAATAATTTGTTGTGCAAATTAAAAAAATATATATATATATATAGAGATTTTTGCTTGAAGAATGCAAATAAACTCAACACGACTGCTCCCTGAGATAATATTTATCAAATAAAAATAGGAAATATGCAATTATCTTACAAATATCACAATACATTTCCTTTTTTTTTTTTTTTTTTTTTTTTTTAGAACAAATACATTTTGGTAACAAAATAAAAATAAACATTTGAACATAATTACATTGTACATCTCAGAACATTAGTACAACATTAGTACAAGTACAAACTGTAAAAATAGAAACATGTTACTTTTTTTTTCTTTTCCAGTAAAATCTTTGTCCATTCTCTAAACCTCAACTCTTTGTCTGGTTTAGTGACAGATCACCTTGGCAGTAAATGTGTTTCTTGCACGTACTGTACTGCAGGAGTGATCCCATGCCCTCCCTGGCAAGCCTTCATAGCCCCCTCCCCCTCCCCCTTAGATTTTTATCAACCCATGAGTTTTCATTTGAGGCAGAAGACTTGCTAGTATAATACAGATGTGTGTAAATGTGGGTCTGTGGACATGTAGTGTTGACACATTGATAGTTTTGGTAGCTGACAGTAAGTGTTGTTGTGGTTTAAAACATCCTCCTGCTTTTGGAATATTACTACCACATACCACACCTTTCAGTATTCCTCATCTCTAACTTCTTAGAAATGCATTCATTTACAAGGAACAACCTGTGATTCTTTTTTTTTTTTCCAAAACCTTGCCCCAGTCCAGTAACAGCAAACATTGCTTTTTTCCATTTCACAAATCCACTCTGAATCTACTTACTTTTTTTTGTATTCTATGCCTGTATTTATGCCAATATTGCTAAATTTAACTATTCAGTTAAATACTCGTGCAGAAGTTAAAGAGTTAGACTTTTTTCTGTGCTTGTCTCTCTAGTTGTGTGTGTGTGTGTGTGTGTGTGTGTTGGGGGGTCAACAGAGTCTGTCCAGCTGCTTTTATCCCTGTGGACACCGGAGCGGCCATATGTTGCCTCAGATTTTCTGGAATCACTGGACCAGCGAAAGAGATGAGGATGGAAAAATGAATGGGAGGTCTGATTAGAGAGTCAGTGGACACATTGGTGTAATGTTTCTGTCAATTCCAATTCGGCTCCTGTGTGATCTTCTACAGGCTAGTCTTTTCAGCTGCAGTCAAAGCAGCTATAAACACTACATGTTCTAAAGTCTCCACAAATACACACACACACACACACACACACACACACACACACACATATATATATATATATATATATATATATATATATATATATATATATATATATATATCAAAGTTTGCTTAATTTGTCAGTTCTGCTACGTGTGTGCCAATACAGAGACATGAAATGGCATTTCTCTCTGACCCTTTTTCCACAGAAATAAATAGGGAAAAAAAAGTATATATACATATTTAAAGATATGAAAAATATATAAGCTAAAAACTAAACATTTATACAATCTAAAAAGGTAACAAACAATAGAGAAGAAATCTGCATAAGATACATGTGAGATGATAGACATATATATATATATATATATATATATATATATATATATATATATATATATATATATATATATATATATATGTATATGTATCACTAGATTTGGAACTTTTGCTTACTTTGCTGGGCTTCCATGCGTTCTTTTAGGCCAGTGTGTCATTGGCGGAGCATGGTTGATTATTCCAGCTGCAGTGTTGGCAGCAGCTCAGTGCATTTAGTCAGGCTGAGGTCAAGAGTTGATTCCCACTACCGTGTCTGAAGCCTAGAGGTGGTGTGTGTGTAGTGTGTGCACGGCTGTAAGATGAACCAGTAATTGATCCCATTGCACACATCCCACTCCCCTTTGCTTTTATGGAGACGTGATTACTTCAGAGACTCAGGAGGGCAGTGATGTAATCCAAAAAAGATGCGGTCATGATTATAAACGTCGATTGTGTCACAGTGTTAGCGATCAGAAGCGTTACAGAAAGACTTGAGTTAGCTTAAACCTGGCGTTAATCCTTCACACTCATTCTGATGTCAGATTTCTCAGGAGATGAATGGAAATATGTTGTTAATCTCATCTCAAAAGTAAGAAGTCTGAGCAAAGAAATAAATAAATCTGTTTAAACTTGTTTTGATGAATGAACTTGTAATGCTAACCCCCTCATGCTACCGGGGCAGAGACCCGCCCCCGGCTCTAGCTTCCCTCTTGAGTTATCGTTGCTACGATACACCATCAGGGGGAGGTGTTTGAGCTAAGATGGATGTTTCAGATCCCAGAGGTGTCACCTCATTTAATTGATCACAAAGGGAGCTTGGCAGCCGGGGTCCAACAAACAAATGTCCACTCACTGGAAACTACAGGAAAAGGTGTCACAGCACAGACACAAATCACTAGTAGACCCCCCCCCCCTTCAACATCTGCCTGCAGCTATTGTGTCTTTATGTGTAATTACCTTTAGTGACTATAACAACCTTAACAAGGCAATGTGTTCAGTGTTTTCCGTTACAATGACAGTGTATGTTGCACCGCCATAGACCCATCATGGCCTTAACAGAGCAGAGATTTACAGAAACATGTTGATAATGATGTAAATTTGGGACATACCTGAAGCATGATATTAGCATTGCACTGCATGGAGGAGAAGTTGAAACCATATTTTACAATATCATGCTTGTGTGCAAAAACCACAACCACAGCAGACCCTGATCCAACAGCTTCTGGAACCACATGAGCTGCAGTTACATCAAACAAACCAGTCCCATTTATTGTTTCTGCAAATTAGATTGTATTTGTTAGTAATGATATAAATCAAGGAACAAAATTATTTAACAATAAATAGCAAAGCATGAGTTTATAGCTATATTCAGATGAAGAAGCTTCTTTTTCAGGAGAAAGGATAGGGAGATTAGAACTTGTACTCCTCACTCCTTTTTGAATATGTATTTTCTTATGCTGAAATATTTACTTATATTTTTTTTCTTTTTTGATAATCCTATTTGAAATAAACACATCAATGTGGTAAGTGCATGGCATTTATTTGTTAAGCCTCAAAAACCTGAAATCCGCATCTCCAGATCTAAAATGTTTAATAGCTTTTGAATTACTAATGTGATCAATACATTGAAATATTTCAGGTAAAATGCAATTTATCAGCTTTTCAGTGGCTTTGGATATGATCCATTTAGATGTTTATAAGAATATACATCTATAGGTATATAGATGTTTCTAGTATTGAAAAACTGTCATGTTCTGCAAAATTGATTCATCAATGAACCCATGTATACTGACAAACAGTGGCTGTAGACATTTGCTTTTATGTTAATTTTCAATTACTCATATTTCACTTTTGCTTCAGTCTTTAACTCATAAAGACCCAGTGTGTTTTGTGGCAATTACAGAAATCTATATTTTTCTGAATTTAACCATTAAGTGTTTTATCAAGTTATACTATAATATTATCCTCTGTCTTTTACATTTTTTAAAGTGAAAATTATTTTCCTGTCTTTAATTTACTAATCATTTAGATGTTCATAAAAGCTCAGATTGAAGTTAAGGGTTATTAGCTCAGAAATAGAAAACACTATAGAAACAGTGACTGTATCAGCAAATATATGATTAACTCAAAATAAACAAGTATATTCATCCAATGTCATTAATCAAACTCTTTTGGTTTTACTGATGAAACAATATTGTAGAAGATCAACATTTCCACATTCAGTTTGTTTTTAGTACTACATTTCATTCTGTTTATGTATATTAGTGTGGATGTATGACTGTGGTTTCCATTTTGTGGAACTTCTTCGGTTGCTGTGTTCTTGGTCTGGACATTTTTAATCCCATCAGGGCTTTTTCCCCTGGTTAAATAAAGGTTATAATAATAAAGGTTCACTGTGGAGACTCTGAACATCCAAATAGGTCATATATGATGACAATGGAAACATTACTAATTGAATTTTACATCAATTATTTACATGTATTGATAGGATTAATGTATTGGAACTTATTAAATATTTTAGATCGATTTTGGTTGCCAGTGGCTGTTTTGATCTTTGAGTTAAATTGTCCATGGACATACAAGTAAGAAACCTGACATATGCAGATGCATATAAAATATTTCCTATTTTTTGCACATTTTGAAACAATACATTGTAATATAGATTTAGTAACATAAACATAATTATCTTTGGTCAGTGTCTGTGTCAGAGTTTTATAGTGAATGGACCTACTCCTCTACAGTTACCTACAGAGTCTGGCCTTACAAAACTAAGCACAGGTTAAAATATAAGTCAATGATATTCTACATCCCTCCCCCCCAACCTGCACACCAGAGATAAAGCAGGAAAAGACTGATATTATTGTGGTCAAATTGGAGTCATGACCCTACATCTTCAATGTGTAGTTTTCTTTTCAGAATGTCAATGTGCAGAAACCTTCAGAAAAAGTTCCCATTATAAGTTTAATATAAATTGTGCCAGATTGCATAATATTGAGTGCAGTTTCATTTTCCCGGTCAATGACTTTTTTATGTTGTTACGCTTGGTATTTGTACCGCAGCAAAATTGGAACAACAGCAGAGTGAAAAATCTGCCTCTCCTGCCCCCAAAATGTAATTAGAGGAGTTGAGAACAGAAATGTCATGGCTATTGATTAGAGAGAGTAAGGGCAAAAAGGCACCGGCCAGTCCCCATGTTTAACGACTAATTAAAGGGCCTCATTAGGAGGGCAGGGGCCGATTGTCTGCAGGGCAGAGATGGTTCAACCCCAGTCATCAGGCCCAAAGACAGTGCTCTGCTCTCATTTAGTGGATGTAATAGATTTGCATAGAGGCCAGTGAGCTTTTAAACAGGCGGCATAGAAGAGTCTGTGGTCAACAGCAGGTTAACTCTGAAATGCAAACACAGAAAGGATAATTACGTGTTTATGTCGGTGTGTTTAGATTTGAGTTTTAACTTACACTGACTGGATAGTTACAAAGTCCCCACATAGTCCTGTAAATGAAGATAAGTACTACTGACAGAGATGAGATTTTGATGGTTATGGGAAAATAAGTGTCAACTCTGACCTTTATTTGAATGGAAATACCCTGGTAGCACAGCTGTCTATTCAACTGTTGGCTGCATTCACTGACCACTTTGTAGATTTGTATTTACTTGACAAAGACCTTCTACATCTCCATAGCTCACCCAACATACTGTATGTATCCTGATTAAGTCACTGTGATTGTAGATATTCACAGCAAAAAATCTGCAGCATCATGATAAAAAAATATAGAAACAGCAGCTTCACAAACTACAAACCAGCCTTTGTTACTTTTCATGTCTTTGCTCTATTTGTGTTACAGTATCAGGAGCCTTCTTTGTATGCTGAGGCAGAAGAAAATTCTATTTCAGACCAAGCAATAAGGCTGCTTTCAGCATGTTGCAAAAGTAATACTTGGTATTAGATTTAGAGGTGTACGTGAGGTCACAGAGCAACAACGCAGATGCCTGCTGAACCTTGTGTTGAGCTGTGATTGGTCAGTAGACTTTGGGCCTATTCATTCTCCACTTTTACTTCCAGTGAGATATGCAAATTAGAAAAGATAACAAATAACTCTTCGTTTATTCGGTCAAGTGCAAATGCATGATTTTATCTTAGAGGAGGCTGCACAGGATTATAAACAGGAACTTTTTTATCAGTATGTTATACTTGTAGAAGTTCAAAAGGGAAGATTTCTGCACGTTCATGTGTTTACATGAACCTTAAAGTTGGAGACGGTTTTGTGCTGATTTTGACATTGGCTACTTCCATTAACCCTTTATCGAGCAAGTCAATGTGATCTACAGGTTCTGTAATGTCGACCTCTGCATAAATGGAGAGTGTACCTGCTTAGTTAGGTACCAGGAAGTAACGGTACTAATGTAAGGAATGATGTTCAGAGGGATCATGTGGGTGTGGATGGAGGTCTAGATCAGCACATATACTGTGTAATGGTCTAAAAGTGATGTTGTGATGTTCAGAAATACATGTTCCTTTCACCTTACGTGTTTTTATTATATTTTTATGTAAAACTGGAGGCAAGGGGTGTTGTTTTTGGTTTGGTTCTTTGTTTGTTTAACACTCTAGTAACACAATATTAGTTGAATTCATACCAAATTGCCAGTGACCCAAAATGTATATCATGACAGTTTGGGAAAAGGAGGTAAAAATTAGAATTTTTTTTAAAATAAATGTTTAAAATCTTTTTCCTCAATCACTTAAAATGACCAAAATGTGTCTATACTGTCTATGTCAAAATACGCTACAGTGTGTGCAAGGGGCAGGGTTTGTTGTACCTTCTACCACTTATTATTATTATTATTATTAGTATTATTAGTAGTAGTATTAGTATTATTATCTTTATTAGTATTATTGCTATTTATGGGTAATTTCAGAGTATTTCTGTAAGCGTCCTATAATGGGTTAATACAGCTACTTTAAGATCCCTAATACACAAATTTATTCATAGTTTAATAAACCTCTATGCTTGTTTCCACATTTAATCAATAATCAGTTGAGGGATCAACAAAGTACTTCTATTAATCAAAGATTATTTTATATAGCACTTTACAACAACATAAAAAAGACCAACGTGTTTTACATCTAAAACATAAATAAAACACAGGCCAATCAAATATATAAAAACAATATATAAATGACAATAAAGCAAAAATACACAGATAAAAAGATTAAAAAGACCACCAGTTTAGCATAAAAGTGGCACAGTATGATTCTATTGTATTCTATTGTAGTCTAGTCTTGTCTTTTAAGCATAGCTCCCACCACCACCCAGACCTCACGTAAACACACACCCTATAAATAAAGCCCCATAGTTTTCTGAATAATTTCTCGAGAACGATTTGTTGTTTGAAGATGTATTATACAACTGAGACAGAGACATCAGGATGACAAATTTGGTTCAAGCTCCACCTGAGTTAACACTCACCCTCCATTGATTTCCCAACTTTTTATTTCACAAATCTGTCTGTGAGACTGTGTGCAGTTCAGCCTCCTGGCATGGTGGACAGAAATCAAAGCTAACTTTATTTACTACTCCGCTCGCAAACTTTGACAGCAACATTTTTTGACCTTGCAGCGATTTCCCTGCCTCCGCTTCCAATCAGCTTTGTGTTTACGGCTCCAGTGTTCCAGATGCCTTCAAGTGTTTATGGCACCACCAGCACCTAGAGTTGTTGTTGTTGTTTTTTTTTGTTTTTTAACAGTTGTGTATACTCGATCATCAATATCTTAAGCACATAGACGGAGACGTATGAGAGAAAAAAGTTTTAAAACGAGATAAAGAAATGGCAGAGCAAGTGGAAGTAAGACAATTGCGTAACACTGATGGATGGAGGCTGATGAAACAAAAGAAATCCTCAGTGATCCTGGACAACAGTTTCTCGGATGACGCTTCCAACATACTCGGTAACAAGCGAGAAGCTTTGCGGTACAGCACTGCAGATGAAGGGACAATGTTGCGCCAGGGTGTGGAGGCTCCAGGCTGACTTTGAAGTTAATTCAATAGCGTGTTCTCTTCTGCTTTGCCATATAATGAGATTGGAACACAGACATTTGGCCCTTTGATTAAAGTGTCCAATGAAATGGAGGTTATCAGGAGATGGATTCCTCTGGCACTGACTGTAATGGAGAGCGTTATCACCGCTTTTGCCATTATTGTTTCCTTAATTGCAAATGATGCTTGTGTTCTGCCTTGGTAAGACCTCTTTGAGTATCCCAAATAATAGAGTGTGAAAGCACTGATAATAAGTTGAGAATACTAATTAAATAGCCTGGGGTTTTGAGTCTTTATGTATTTTTCCCAAGTTGAGTAATTAAATAACTTTATAAGTATAAGTGTTTGTGTCATGAAGCAGACTTGTATGCTTGTTTAATTTGCCACAGGTGGCTTTAGAAGATGCACCACCGGGACAGTTGTTGGTCTGTTTCGCCAAAAGTGGAATGGGATTCATTTCAGAGCTCATATTTTGTGGGTGGCTTAAAGCCCAACAGGCATAAATGTTTCAGCACATATCAGACATCCCGCCCTGCTTAAAGCCAGTAGGAGTGTGAGTACAAATGAAATGTTTGCATTGGCTCAACCACGACAGAAGGCATGGATGTGTTAACCAGTGGGAGGTTTTCATTGGTCGACTCTGCATTAATGATGCTCCATAAACAAGTGTGTAGCATATTTTTATGTAATATGCTTTTTATTGTGGCTGGCTTGAGATTCACATTGAAAAACTATGCATGCATTTTTGGGGAATCTAAATGTCACACTTTCTGATGGCTGATTTATTAATGAATAAAAATGTTTTTTTTTTTTTAATTGGATGCTGCACAATTTTTACAGCCATTAATTATTTGTTTTGGGTTGACAAAATGCCAAACCAGTGTCTTTAGTTTGACAGTTTAAAGCTTGTCTTTTATGTTTAATTAGGGTTTTGGAGGCAAAATGAAGGTATAGATATCATGATAAAAGTAATATGTCCTGCTGCATAGTTAAATAATGTGAATTACAAAGGTGTAATCCTCTTTTATAGATGGATGGATGGATAGGATAAGAGGAGTGCTGCCACTTGTCTAACTAATTTCTTTGAAAAAATCAAGTGTTTGTTATTTTGATGTTCATTTTAGCGAGGGTGGTTTTAGACACATACTGTCAGACAGGGTTTTTCTCTTTCTGAGGTATGGCTGTACCGCTCCAGGAACGATGCCACAGCCATACCCATGGCTTGTCGATGGCAGCAGTTGCAGGGAGATTCTGTTCCTACTATATTTGAGACTGGAGGGAGACCAAAAATAAATAGACAGTCAATATTAAAATGACATGTCAACTAAAAAAATTGCCTTTGACTCATTTCCACGATCGATTACATCATCTAATTGCGGCAGCACTAAGGTAGGTAGATACATAGACCAGTTGATCTATAGATATTGCTTTAAATCAATGTTACACTCTCTGTGATAATCCTTTGGATGGAAAAATACAGTACACTGGGTGAATAAAACATTTGGTCTGCACAATAAAACCACACAGCTCCTAATGTTATGTTTAATTAGGCCTTTGGAGGCAACAATGTCAGCCAATTTATGAACTTATATCAGTATATAATAAATATGACGTCCTTCCGCATATGTAGTTAGATAATGTGAATTAGAGATGTAGGATACTCTTTCATTTATACTGTATGTGAAGATGGATGCTTTAAACTGATATAAATGAGGTGCAGTGTCTGTGATGATCCTTAGAATGTAAGAATACCATCCACTGGATGAATAAAATGTTTGGTCAGAACCATAAAACCACACCACACACTTCTGATCTTTTTTAAATTCTAGAAATACAGTGGTTCTACATACATATAATGGTGCTTTCTTTAACATCATGAGCATGACCATCTCTCCGTCCTCCGCCTCCTCATATATCTGTCATTTCATCTATGCCATCCTGACCCTTTTCCATCATAGCCTCTCCTTACACATTTTGATTAGTCATTGATTTTTTTTAATTTTATTTTTTACCTTTTATCCTCTGCACATCTGTTGATTAATTTCTACTTTGTGGTGACCTTTTATCTCCACAGCTACATTATTAGCATAGATCTTTTAGCCAAATATGATGCCCGTGGCCTAGTGTTTTTGGACCTGACTGATGACTAACATTAAGAGCAGTGTGGTGTGGTTTTATTGTGCAGACCAAACATTCTATTCATCCAGTGTACTGTATTCTTCCATTCTAAGGACTACTACAGACTCTGTACACTACTTCATTTACATTGGTTTAAAGCATCTGTCTTCATGCGACATAGTAATGAAAAAGTAATATACATCTCATACACACATATATATATATATATATATATATATATATATATATATATAAAATTTTAAGTATGTTTTAACCAAAATTAAAAAAAAAACCCTGTTCAGTCCACACTCTTATGACGTAAGCTTTAACATTTACACTTCAGATGCATCCATGATAAGAAGGCCTGTATGAAATTTGGTGCTTCCCCGTTAAATACAGTACACTGTATCTCAGGATTGATTCGATAAAGGGGAAAAATAAAATAAAACTGGCATAAATATTTATTAGAATGCTAGAGTGAACTAAAATGAACTGAGTTCATGCATCTATATATTGAGAAAACTGGACAACAATTGTGCTCTGATTATTGTTTCTAAAAGGACGGTGAGCTTTAGACCATTTGAGTATCACTTTTTGTGTCTTCCGTGCCCATAAGGCGACAAACCAATATAACACCAGCCATTTAAAACGGCCCATAAATGACCCAGAATAGAATAGAATAAGTGTTAGTCGTTGCAAAATACCATTGATTTATTGTATTTTGTTTGCATTTTGATTATAACATTTAATTTTAATAATTAATTTCATTCATTCCATTCTCAGAAATATAGTAAGCAATGAGCGGTGTGAGGAAATTATTCAGTCACTTAAATTTGAGGGTGAACTGATCAGATGTGAGTAATTCAGACAGAAACTAATTAATATTTGTGTTATTTAATTTACAGTATGAGCAACTTATGATGCAAGAGTTCTTGTTAAAGTATGAGGAAAATATGGTTTCATGGAAAAAAATCACTACACAAAGAAAGCAAATCTGGAACCATTTTTGAAACAAAATGAAAAGAATAATGCGGTTGTTAATTTGGTGTGCAGTTTAGATCAACAGTGCCTACCACCAGGACTGCATCCAAAGTAAAGAATTCTGTACAATCAGAGACTTTCTGCACAAAAGGATTTAATAAGAGTAGCGGTTACTATACAGTTTCAAAGTCAAGTCTTGCTAGTGCGGTGCAGAAAAGCCAATGCATCACTTGTAAAATATAAGCAGATCCTTAAGCAATACCCTGGCTTCATTATAATCTGAATTGAACTGAGCCTGGATATTTGTTGATGTCATACAGATGAGGATTTAGTAGAAAGAGGGAGGCTTAAAGGGTATAACGTAGCCCTGTTGGTATGCTTTATAATGTGCTGGTGAACATGTACGCATTCAGATTATGACCACATGCTCTGAACTTCACTTGTGTACCTTAAATGAATTTACTTTTTTATTGAAAACAGTTGCGTGGCATTCTTGAATTACAACACTATGTTTTTGCTGTGTTAACATTGTCTGTGACTTCTTAAACATAGCACATGTAAGTCAGGCTTGAATGTACTGTAAGGAGCATAGTGTTTGACGCAACTTTACTTTATAAAGATAATATTCATGTGAAAAATCTGAATTATACGTTTGACTTCACTGCAATTTACAACATTAGCCACTTAAATGCAGTAGGTGAAGTGGATATACTATCTAGTATCTGGAGTTTGACAGTATTCATTTTAATGTCTGAACTGTTTTACAGAGGGCTTTCATTTTAAATCTCCATGCAACATCGCACCCATTTAGCAATGTATGCGACTTACGACGAGCCATTTGAAGGATCAGTGTCCAATACAGTACATTAACCGTGGCTTCTCTTGCCAAAATCCAAGTTTCCTTACATGTGTTCTGAATAAAAATGTCATCCATTGACTTGTCTTTTTTTTTTCTCTCTCTTTTTTTTTTTTTTAATAAACTTCCTCTGTAGAACGATGTAAAGATGACATCATTTTGGACATATCTTCTAAGAGCAGCTGTAATTTCTTGATGAACAACGGCTCTGAAAACTCTTGATTTTATTGATCCTATATGATATTAGTGCATGTTCAATATGATTAGCTTTCTGATTTACAGGTGCATAATGAAAAAAAGAATAGATTTATGACTTTTCTGCAGTTTTCCACATCCTGGCAAACACTTGTATTTATAATCTAAATACTGCACTTATTTTGACAGTGAAACACAGCAGAAATAGTTCAAGGAGACAGTATGAGCCGTTTTACAGGGTCCATCATATAAAGCATTTGGCTCCAGTCTCAGTAATAACTTATTCCTTGACCCTTGACAACCTATTACTGTGTTTATTCGACTGCGAGGTGAACATGAAATGGCCTGTTCCTTTCTAGCATCCATATTAGACGTTTTCCTCCAATGTTTTAATAATCTCTGCCACGAAGCAATTGTTTAACACTTTCCATTTAGAAGAAAAATCGATTAAAGAAAATTCCAGCCCGGTCTGAATCTGGTCCACGCACCACTGATA
This sequence comes from Siphamia tubifer, assembly GCA_020466265.1. Lineage (NCBI taxonomy): Eukaryota > Metazoa > Chordata > Actinopteri > Kurtiformes > Apogonidae > Siphamia > Siphamia tubifer. The sequence goes on from CM035787.1 coordinate 40,263,571, forward strand.
TATGTTCTGTTTTAGTTATGGCACAGAAGTAAAAGATTAAAAATGTTTATTTTTTTTCCCCTGTTCTTGGACTACCTTTACTTTATGGTACTGCTTTTTGACCTTTTCCTGTCTTATGTGGCTGTATGTCCGTGCTGTTCACTCTACCTTCCCACCAAAACATCCATGGTAATCTTTTTAATTTAGAAAGAAAACATTATCCATCTTCAGTATTTCCAACTGGGTAGATTTGGCAGAGATTTGTAGGTTCACAAGGGCACAAAGGCCACAACGCTGGAGTCCTGCTTATGCTGTCTGATAAATCACTCCCTAAGATGCTCCTCCAAACCGCGCTGCATCTTGTTCATTTATCAGTCTATCTTTCTGTTGCTGAGCTGCCACCAATGCAAGCCATTAAGCACTTGTAACCCAACAAGCTGCTCAAGAGCTCATTTATCTCATTACAGACACTATGTGAGGTTAAATCACTATACCGCAGCCATCACCAACAGGCCAAAGAGGCATTTAATGGCACTAAGTTGAAGAATACTATAGAAAAGACTGAATATAGAAGCAAACAAACTCACAGGGTTACTTTTTGTGCAGGTATGTGTGATTCAGATGCACCCACTTTGAGTGTTGAGTCATCATGAGTTGGCAGGAATGTGGACTATTGGGATCTGGGTTCAACCTCAACACAAAGATAGACTTCTCTACTTAAAAGCACATTAATTCCCCCATTCATCCACTTTCTATTTAGATACATAATTTGAATGAGGCCAGACTCGAGTAAAGCCCCCGCTCTCTGATTTTGTAGTTTACATAATACACCAAGAGACACTCCCTTTCATGCTTTAGTTCTCTTTAGGGGAATTGGCTCATAGAAATTCCTCCAAAGGGCTGAGGGGATTTTTTTTTTTTTTATTACCACCAGTGCTTTTTTTTTCTCTTTTTTTTTCTAACTCTAATCCTCATGAGTTCCTCTATGGTGTGTTTTGGCAAATTTTCGTCTGTATTCACCCGGACCAAAGAGGAGAGTCTGAGCATACTTGACTAACGGAAGGGAAAATGTTACGAAAGATCTTGTGCGTGGTCATTGGCTAAACCAGGGCGCATCGGTCGACAAGGGGTTAATCTAGACGTCCAGGCAGTCAGATGTTTGGAGAGCTGTTTGTAGTTCAGCAGCCTTGCGTACAGACTTGGCTTCAGGGGGAGTGAGAGAGAATAGAGGGAGGGGAGGGACATTATTGTGGGAGGTGAGGGTGCAGTTGACGTGGGATACGGTGTGCAGCTCTTGTTCGCTCCATCACTGTCATTCAGCATCAGCCGGCCTCACAGTGCTTTTACTCCTCAATCGTCTGGAATGCACACTTAATCACACACACACACGAGCAAAGGACACACACAAACGCTCACTCGTGCGCACCTCTTTTACCTCTCAGGGGATTCAAACTCAAATCATTAAGTTTATCCACTCCTTCTGAGTGTTTGTTTTTCCTACATTTATGTCATCAGGCCAGATTTCCCCCCTGAGTTTCCTGCAGCGTTCCACCACAAAGCGCTGCTATTGACTTCAGCTCTGGTTAGCAGTAATGGAAGGATGCATGCTGGGAACTTATGAAATCCTGTGGGTGTCCTGCTGTATGGCTTACTAAAAAGAAATGGTGAGAAGCTTTGTAATGGTTTTTGGAACTCTATTTTCTCTCAGGTGCTCACGGTCAAAAATGGATGAGTTGAAAAGTGCTGCTGTGGCAGTTTTGTATTTCAATGAATATTTGACCGTATCCTATGTACGGGTGGACACAAAAGGAACGTATGTCATTGTTAGCACGTTGACCACAGGTTGTAAGTCCTCTGATCCAGTTAATTTCTTTACTTACTTGGTAAATTCCACTGACATTTTCAGTTGAATAACCTCAGTTGACATGGATTTTGACCCCACAACAACATGGCCTTATTGTTTATCTATTGCTAGGTAACCCACTTCAATGATAATTCTATGATTCTGGACATAGCAATGTGGTTGGCCATCGGGTGGCTCCTGTATTTCAGAATTACTTATGTCTCCCAACTTGTCATTTTCACTAGTCTGTTCCTTGACCAAAGAATACAATATAATCAGTACAACAAAGTGCAGCAGTCAGCACTTTGTGAATTATGTGTGATTTCCAGGATGCGCAGAGTCCACTTCCCTTTTATAATAGAGGATATGTAGGGGTGTGTATTGGCAAGAATCTGGTGATACAGTACAAATGATAATAGTAGGATCACATTATGTAATTGTTGTTGATGCTGTTAACGAAGCAATATTTTTTTTTCTTGTTTTCTTTTTTTTTTTTTAAGAGATTATTTCTTGGAAAAATGTATTACACCAGAAAATACGCACTTCTGACAGATCATACGTTTCATAACACTGAGTTATCAGATCAGTGAAGTGAGTTAGCCTTAAATGCTAGCAGACTGAACTTACAACTAAGTGCATGTCATCAGCAGTCTCAGTATTTGTGCGCTTAAGCCCTATTTACACAGGACTAGTGTTTGTGACCCGTGGTAACTTCTGATAATCATTGAAGCCGCCTGTGATCTTGAGCTGAGTCAGCCATGTCTGGAATTTATAAAGTCCAAAATTATGTTGGAAGTTGGCTCCCCTGTTTCAGCAAATGCAGGTGTCCTGTTGAAAGCATTAGTCCCGTGTGAATTGACTTCCTTGTTATTTGGTGGGATATTCATTGTATTTTGTTTCCTTTTGTGTTTATTCAGCCCGTTTCCTGGACGAGGATGATGGAGGCTGTGCTAATAATAAATGAAAGGCTTGTTGTTGCAATATTGCAGGGATATATACTGAAAGAACAAATGGATATGTCTGAGAAGAGACATATGAAAAGATAAGGATGATGAGGATGACAGCTACAGTACAGTAAAGAACATGTTTTGTCTTTCAACAGTTATCTGTAAGCGTCAAACCTGCCCTTGACATCAGAACCAAGGAATACTGTCTGTAAATGAGAGTGAACAAACAGACTATTTTCCATGTTTTCCTGATAATAACCAAAATCACTTCAGTTCTTGCGTCAATATCTATATTATTGTACTGACATAAACTAATGTACACATTTAGAAATTCCGTGTTTTCTTTTCTTTCTGTTTTAGTCACATGGTACACACAGGAATTGGTAGTTCATTGTATAACCATTGTTCTGAATGACTTTTGATGGTCTAATAATTTGTTCTGTGATTGAATAGGACTTTACCTGCCAATTGGCTGATAATATAAAAAAAAAAATCAGTGATTAATGTCAGTTGTTCATCTTTTACAGAAGCAGTTTTGAAAGACCGTCATTATAGCAATCTAAAATAATTGTATTAACGGTAATTAAATACATGCAAATCTACAATAAAATCTACATTGAGCTATATAACAGAAGCCTCTTACAGTGTTGAAGAGTAACAGACTTTGCAAAACCTTTAATAAACAGCTGTTGGTTTGTCACGATATACAGTACACTCCTCTACAAGTTTTATTTTAGAAAGTATCTGTTTCAGACATTAAAGGTGGTAAATCTTACATACTTGCATAAGATGAATCAGGAAACAAATGACAAAAGTGCTAGTTAGCTCATGTTTTTAATATATATAATGATGTGTTATTCCATATATATGCTGGTTTATGTACATGTATATAATGGATTTGTAAATATTCCACTAGAAAGAACCTGTAAAGTGAATGGATCATAATATGCAGACAGTGTTTTGAAGTAGATCTGAGACCAACATTCCTTTTGAGTAAAACCTGTTGTTTTGTTAATACTAAGAATTTCACATTTTAACTCTTGGAAACTTGAGCCAACCAGCACTTAAGACTACTACTTTATCAGTAACACATATGAGGTAAAAATGTCATTAGTTTTATTCTGGAAGCATTTTACTTGTAGACCAGTGAATTCAGTGTTTATCAACCTTGGGGTTGGGTCGCCTGGAATTAAAATTTATAGTAATTGATAAAAACAATACATAAACTTAAAGCTTAGTTAGACAAATGTACATTATAAGTATCATCTAAAGTAAACTTTTATTACAACATAGTATAGCAAACTATTAAATGATGAAAAACAAATAGGTTTCAGGGCTTTTTTTTAAATGTACACGAAAAGGTGTTCCATCACCCCTGGCATAGCGTACCATAACCCCACCCCCACTGCCACACGTCAGGATCCCCTGTACACCTTGCGCTTGGTCATGATTCAAGTCAGCTGCAGTTGTTGATGGAAAATATCCTGCTGAAAGTATCCTTTGTAAATGCTTGAAACATCGTGGGCTAACAGCACTCACAAGAGTTGGCTAGCACAACACTGTAGGCAAGGAGGCACTAAGATTGAGACAAGGAGGTGCTGTGCTGTATGCTACTTTCTCCCCATTTTACAAAAAAAAAAAAAAAAAAGTCTCAGTTTTGAATGTCTGGGGTCACCAAAAACTTAGAATTTCATAATATTGTCAAAAGATAAAAAGGTTGGGAAGCACTGGACTATATCATGCCATAAAATCCCTTGCTTATAACGCCTAAAATGTAAAATTAACAATCAAGTTGAATAAATATGTCAAAATGTCCTTTAACTAAACTCAAACTTCAAATAAAACCAACTTACATAAGGTATAATCATGGCAACAGCGGTTGAACTATAATAGCACTTCTATTGATTTACTGTAAAGTCTTGAACGGTATTTATTATTCACTTTGTAATGTTGTGAATCTCACCCCTTCACCATATTCTGCTTCATCTCCCATCACTCAAACATCCATCTCCTGCACGAAAAAAAAAACAGTTCTCTAGTGGATTTAGGGGTTAGCCACACCTCGCTGCATTCATCCCTTTCAATGAGCTGTCACTGATTGAAGCTCATTTGCATATAAATGGACAACTAATTCTGTCCTCCTTAATAGTGCTTGGCTGAAAAATTTCAAACAGCTTTTGCAAAGTTTTAAGCATGTCTTCATGTTTGACCTCATATTAGACTCTTTTGTGATATGAACTTCAAAAAGTACTAGAGGAAGGTGTGGTCTACATCTACATCTGATAAAGGAGATAAAAGGAGGGCGACGGTACCAAACCACACTGTCGTTTCCTCTGTTGTCTTTCCGGGTGTGTCTGTCTTTCTCCAAAGGCCCCACTGAAGATCTCATTTGAGGACAGATGGATTTCCCAGTCTCTCTTTTTAGACAGCTTCCATTCCACTCTGCTTATCTGTGATCAGCCCATTAAAAGCACCAGGAGGAGATGACGGACAATGGATGAGACATAAGCAAACCATCCTCTCCTCTCCTCTCCTCTCCTCTCCTCTCCTCTCCTCTCCTCTCCTCTCCTCTCCTCTCCTCTCCTCTCCTCTCCTCTCCTCTCCTCTCCTCTCCTCTCCTCTCCTCTCCTCTCCTCTCCTCTCCTCTCCTCTCCTCTCCTCTCCTCTCCTCTCCTCTCTTCTCTCTTCTCTCTTCTCTTCTCTTCATCCTCTCCTCTCCCCTGCCCCTTCCTCACTTCCTCCCCTCCTCTCTGACTCATATCCTCTCTGCATTCCTTCTCATCTTTGCTTCTCTTGTTGTTTTTTTTCATCCATTCTGCTGTTGTTTCAGTCTTGGACATACAGTACATACTTAGAACTGTGAGACAGTTTTACCACATTTTATGAATATTTTCCCACTCCTTTATTATAGCGAGGCATAACTACATACTGCAAACGTTAGCTCTCTTTAATATGGGAGAATGTCTGAAAATCCTGAATTGATTGTTTGGTTGTCTTACATTCATATTGGACAAAAGGTGTTTCTTGCAGCAGGATTATGTTAATACAGGGGAGTTTTCACTTTACCGTGGGAAAGGTAAAGCCAATGAAGAAAACTGGGAAAGAGTATAAGAAGAAGGGGATTCACAAATGCTAACTGCTTGCTTTGCCCTGTTTTGGTAAACAGCTGGAGCTGACACCGATACTAAAAAAGCAACGTCCCTTTTTACACATCTTACACACTTTAAGTGCAGAATCCCACTACTTCTCATTATCACAGTTTAAGCTGCATCAGCAACACAGAAACAAGTCGAGGCAAAAAGTGAATGTGTGCACAAGTGTAAGTAGAGAAAGAGGCTGTGTCCTTCAGGGCCCAGTGTGTGTATTCAGCCTGACCTATCTGTGTAAGTGAATGTTTCCTTCTGCCTGAAAACTGTCTTTTAGTTCAGCTTTCTTCACAACTTTTAATTTTAACCTTGCAGACCAGCGTTTGGCATTAACACCCAGTAGGGCATTAATAGAAACATCGACCAGGCTCATGGACCAAAGCCATATTCCCAAAGGGTCCAATCCTGCCTGTGGCATACATTTACGAAATGCAAAAAGTACATTGACTATATAAAAAATGTCATAACTATTATAGTTCAGGGGCCACATGCAGCCAAATTCAATCACAAGTGGAGTGGGTCAGACCAATAAATAATAACAAACTATAATATGAAAAAAAAGGGAAAAATGAATGTGCATTTCCAAACTATCCTTCCACAAAACTGTTAGTTATCATTAGTGTCCTTGTATTGTATACATTAGCTAAAAGTGTAATATTGTTAAAGGATTTTCCTAAGTATTTTAATTTATTTTCATTCACACTTTTTAAACTATACTTTGTAGATGTAAAGAATTTCATAACGTAATTTAACTTTCTGTCACCATTTGTGTTTTACTGGTCCAGCCCACTTGAGAATATATTGGGCTTTGTGTCGCCCCTGACGTAAAGCGAGTTTAGCACACTTGGTTGATCTCAATCGGGGGTGTCTTACTCCAGTCCTCGAGGGTCAGCATCCTGCACATTTCTCTCTTCCGTCACACATGGAAGTTTTGCATCATGATAAGTCTTCTGCAGATCTTGAGGATGAGTTGATCATTAATTGAACCAGGTGTGCAGGAAGACAAACATCTAAATCAAAGAGGATACCAGCTCTTGAAGATCAAGTTTGGACAGACCTGATCTAAATAAACAAATTGATAAACTTGGCTATGAAAATGGAACTAAGCGTGGTTTAATTTCCTGCAGAAATTGTAGATTTAGCATAAGCTGCCCAAGTTTAGAACATGGACTTTGTACCGTTTCTTTCTAAAACACACTTTTATATCACACAGTTGGTGGACAAATGTGTACTTTTGCTTATACAGAGGACATCAGTTGAGTAGGCGGTCCTTCATAGCAGCCCAGGATACATTGGCGAACATACTGCATAGAGAATATGGCCATATGCAACCCAAACCACCCCCAAAGTATGGTCTGACTGAGGAGTCTGCAATGTATCTGCTACAAAAATGTATAATGCACCCCTGAAACTTTATTTTAAGGGTAAATAATTACAAATATTTCAGAGATGATGGTGATGCAGAATGCAATATGTGCTATCACAACAAAACAAACATCTTGAAATTGTTAATCATATCTCAGGATTTTCAATAAAATTCAACAACAGCTCAGCCCTCATTATTTTAGTCCGGGCTTAAAAAAAAACAACAACTCTTACTCTTGTTGGTTTGTTGCATTAACATAAAACAGGACGTTATGGTGGCATGTTTGACTGAACACTTATGTAAATCATAAGAAGTACTTTGTTCGTCTGTGGGAAACCCTTCACTTAAATTGATTTTAAAGCAGCATCGTGTCAATAAGACCCCAAACACGCATAAATAAGCACAAAAGCCTTTCCACCTTGCCAAGGAACATTATTTATTTATTTATTTATTTTGGCATAAGCATGGCCGTGTTTTCAAATCCTGTCACAAAGTCAATTATTTAGTGCCCCAGCCAAAAAGGCAAGTGTCGCTATTAATCTGTGCTGTTCCCGTCTAATGCTTGTCCCATACAATGACTCGCTGTGGCCGAAATGTGACAGCTGACCTCTCTGAGTTTGCGGTTGTCTTTTGTTGTTCCTGTGCCGCTCTCTCTGTCTACTTGATGAATCCCCTCGATTAGCCTGTCATTGTTGCCCAACCCTCTCCATCTCCCTCCATCTCCTCCTCTTTTCCGCTCCTCCATCTTTTCTTTATTACTTTGTCTTTCTCATTACAAGTCTGCATCATTATTTGGACTTACCTGCATGCGTAAACTTACTGGGAGGATTTAGTGTTCCTGCAGTGGGAGATTGCTTTCCCTCTCTGAAACAATGATTAATGATGTACTATTTCTGAGTAGGCAGAAATGGCATAGCACGCCCCAGTTTTGAAGAATATTAATTGCATCAACAAGCATTCACTCACAAACACTCATTACCTGCTCTCATCAACAAGGCGCTTACCTTTTCCTGTGAGACATTTCTCTCGCTTCCAACTTATCTGATTGTATTTACTCTTTCTCAGTGCTTATGATGTGAAAGCTGTCGGTTTTGTGTGTGTGTGTGTGTGTGTGTGTGTGTTTGTTTAGTGTTTTTTTTTTTTTTTTTTTAGTAGAAGTTGTATTGTGTAAAAGCTGAACTAATCACACAGATAAGAGCACAGTAAGACCTGCGAGAGGTTCAGAACAATTTTGACATATTTCAAATTTTCTATGGCTAAAAATCTGTCTTGGGAATTAGTTTTTTTTTTTTTGGAGGGGGGGTTGGTTCTATTAAGTTAGAGGCAGTGGGTATTTTATGTGTTGCACCTGTTCAGTGGATAGCATTGTGTTTGGGTCTCCAATCTCAGTATCTTTCTTTGGCTTATATGAGTTTTGGGGTATTGCTGAGCAACGCCTCTGCATTTGCCCTCCAAGGTAAACACGTCCGTAAGCCTTTGCAGCCTCAGCTCTGTGTTATGTTAGCTTTGGGTCTGTCTCCTACACATTGCTCGAGTTACGTTAAGGATCCTGACTGTGCCCGGGATTTAGCATGGAGTACTACCATCAACACCATAAGCCCTCACCACATAATTAAAACAGTCAATTTCCACCACCTCAAGCTATAATTTTATCTGTGACCTCTTGGGCTTGCCAAGACCTGCAGTGATGGTGTTTAGGAGAGTATTTGTCTTGGGTTACCAAGGCTGGGTTGTATTACACTGAGAGGATTTGTAATGGGATCTTAATTACCTCTTCACCCAGAAGAGCTTACTTTCTGCTTTTGAGGAACTATGGATCACGAATACAGTAGGAACTTCATCTGTGGCCACATGTGATAGTTTGCTAAAGGTGGTTTATAGAGATACAGTTTGGCTCATAAGTTTAAATACCCTGACTGGATGCACATGGGGCAGTTTTGAATGTTCCAACATGACAATGACAGAAAACATAAGACCAGGTGGACCTGTCATTGGCTACAGCGGAATAAAGTGAAAGTGAAAGAGTTTCCATCTCAGTTTCCTGACCTCAATATCATGGAACTACTTTGGGAAGGTGTCAAACATGCAGTTCATGCAAGATAATCTAAAACCTTAAAGGAACTGAACTGTTTTTCCCCAGAAGAATGGGCAACTTTAGCATCTGAGAAAATAAAGTGCCTCACCCACAACTACTACAAAAGACCTGAAGCTGTTCTTAACACCCCCTCCCCCAAAATCTAGTCTGCCTCAAAACAGGTTTCCTTCTTCTCATGCCCCCCCCCCCACAAAACCCATGGAAAAAGTACCAGCACATGGCCATGTGTACTGTGTTATGTTATAATGTATGTATGATGTTGCATGTGTATGTGTATGTGCTTTCTTTCTTTATGTACTGTCACTTCTGAAACTTGTGATGATGGTGGCACCTGTAATGTGGCAGCAGCTGTGCACCAAAATTTCATCAGCTATGACATGCTCAAAGTTCCAGTTTTTTTTAAAAATATCTATGTATTTATTGTATTTTACACTTTAAATGTTTTTCCACCATACCTTTAGTTTTTGTCTAGTCCCACTACCTATTAACCCAATTGACTGTTTCTACTTTTTTCATGTTGACAGGAAGTGACAATAAACCTCTTGAATACTGAATGTCTCTTTCTGCTGTGACATGGCAAATGAGAATAAATCTAATCTAATCTAATCTAAAGCGGCCAATGCAAAGTATGAAGAACTAGGGTATGTAAACAGGGTCATTTGAATAACTTCAGTTGTCAGTCTGATTTAAAAAGCACAAACACATTTGTCTGATAATAACTGGATTCACTAAACGACTAGTCATAAGTGGGGGGGGGTGTTTGTACTTTCATTAATATTCTCTGAAAAATGCCCAAAGAATCACAATTTCTGCTAGGGTATGTAAACTTGTGAGCACGACTGTATATCTATAAAACTGTAGAGAGTCAGCACAACACTGACCTGAGTGATATGCTCGAGCTAATTGGTTGAATGTACTGTGAAACAAAACACATCGTTAACTTGACAAGCATTTTCCCTCCTAAAAAAACTGCTCAATCAGTCTTAGTCATTAACTGTGTTTCTAATAATTGTCTTTTTCCACTTTCTCTCTCTTTCATGGGGCTGCCTCCTTTGATGTCTGTCGGTAATGCTGATGACTTCCTCATTCTTTCAATCAGGTAAGCAAAATATTGCCTTTGCTGTGAACTTTGCTCATTTGCTACATGATGAATACATCCACAAAAAAACTCATGAATATTGTTACACAGCAAAGTACACTTCCCCTCCACTCACCTGAATAAAAACAGGGAGCTTCCATCTCTTTACAAATTGTCGACAGAAAGTTAGAGGGAGTCATCAAAATGAGGAATGATACAGGTATTTCCACGCTGCTGTCTGTTCAGCGGGGGTTTGAAATAACATTTAAAAGGTGGATGACTTTGTCTATCTGAAGCTTTATGATGTTACTAATGTTCAAGCAGCAAGGGGTTGGTGTTTCCGAGAGGCGAACAGGTGGAAAGTCACACATATAGAAAACCACAGAGTTGAAAACCAGGAGGATTTTTTTTTTTTCTCTGTAAAAATGACGACATCTCTCTTTCCTTACCAATTTTTACGGGCCACAATCCCTTGAGCCCCAAGCGCTCACCGCAACCAAAGCCACTGTGTCACTGTTACTGACATTTAGTACAGTTTCCATTCCATTTCTCTGATCTCCCAAAAATCCAAAGCCATGGTAAGGATCCAGCCTTCATAGCTCACCGAAGGAGCATAGATAAAGCTAACTTGAAATGGCAGGATGATAGAGCTCACAGAGGGAGGCCGTCTTAGTGAGAGAAGAGTGGTGAAATGTAATTTTCCTCCATTTAACTCATAGCTTCTGTATTTTTTATTTATGGATACATTTATTGAGCTGTGGTATCTGTTATATCTATGTATAGACAGCTTGAAAGACACAAATGGACTCTACAATGCTGCTACACTTAGAGCATGTATGTATAGGTGTCAGGTGACGGCTTCTACTGAACCAAAAATGACAGCATGTGACAGAAAAGTCAAATGCTAGTCATGTTAATTTTTTACATCTCTTGAAACCCCTTGGCTTCAGTCATTTTTTCCATCCATATAAAAGAACTTTACACCTACTTAAAGGTTTTTTTTTTTTGCCTTTTATCAAAGTGAGTTGTTGTGCTTATTGCAAGATGGAAGATGTTTTCTGAATAAGTTGTAGCAACAGTCACACATGGACTGATGATGTGGCCAAACAATTCCTTCATCTATGGAAAAACAAAACATCCCAGCTATTTTCAGTGGAAAAAAGCAATGAAAGGCGCTCAACGTGTTTATTGCAGCCATTTCACCACATCAAGCCAAACCAGGCAGCTGATCTTTGATGATCCTCTGTTGGCAAAATATATGATTATTAAATCCCTTATCAAACTGTAACATCCAGTGAATTTCTACTCACACATTAGATATACTTTACATGATGGAAGTCTAATCTTTGCAGTTATGTGGGGGTTGGTTGGGTGGTCCTGCCCGTGTGGAGATGTTGGCTTGATCAGAGCTGGTAGAGCTTGTGTATGTATTTACTGTATGTGCATGTGCATCTGTGCACAGGGCGTTCCTGTCCACTCAGCACATTCCCCCTCTGGTAGTGGGGGCACATCTGTGGCACACTCCCTCCTCTGGCATCCTGCCAGGCTTCTGTGCCGTTTCCCACCCTCATACCCTCCTTTTCCCTTCCTCTGATCTCATCCTTCCCTCAATTGCTGCTGCTGTTCCTAGTCTGCTGTCTATTTTGAATTTTTTTTTTTACTTTTTCTTTTGTCCCTTACACTATCACCCTCTTTGGCTCTAATCTTTATTTGTCTTGCTGTTTTCTTCTACTCTTTTTTTTGTTTTTGTTATATATATATGTATGTATTTCATGGTGTGGCACATGTGTTGGTGTTTTGTGTTATGGAACAGAACTGTGAAAATGACTTTCCCCTCTGGGACAATAAATCATGAATTTAAATGTACATATAGACAAGTGGATCTTTGTAAATCTCTGTTGGAAACACAGTGGGTGTTGTCACTATAGTCAGTTTAAAGTCCAGAGTTTGAGACTTTGGCATCTTGCCATCTTGTTTATTTGCAGTGACCATACTTGGCTATCTAAAACCACTAACTACACTGCTAACTAATATGTCAAGGAACCTGTCTGAACACTACACAACAGGATAGCTACCTCACTAACAAGCTAGGCCACTAATCTTAATCTAATAGAATTCAATCAATCAAATTTTATATATCATGTAAAGTCAAAACAAATTAACTCATGACACTCTACAATGTAGAGGTAATTTTTTTGACTTGAAGAGGCCTTCCAGTTATTCAAGCATGGGACTGTTGCCTACTCAGTTGCACTATTATTTCTTGTATTCTGAGGATTCCCTTTTGGTTGATTTGAAATAATAAACCTTAAATGAATTTGATTGCCTGGGACTACTTTTATTCATGATAAGAGATTGAATATCTGTCTAATTTCTTGCAACTGAAGTAAAAACGTAAACCATTAGTAACTTTTTACAAATGTGGCCATGACTTTGGCTCGGACCTTCAACTCGGGCAAAATGTAATAACCGGACCTCATGGACTTTTAATTGAATACCCCTGCTCTACATATAGAGCTGGTCAAAACTAGACTCTGAAGCCTATTTACTGAAACCCAACAGAAGTATTTACAGTGAAACATTTGTGTACAAAGTCTTGGAGTGTAAAGTGTGTAATGTTATCATTAATTGGGAAAATAATTAACATTTAAATTGGAACCAATTTTTGTATTTTCTCTGTCACTTTCTCCTGTAGTTTAAACATTTACAGTCATGCTCATATGTTTACATACCCTGACTGAATGCACATGAGATGGCATTAGATGTTCCAACCCAAAAGGACTTATCATTGGAACAGTAGAAAAAGTGAAAGTGAAGGAGTGTCCATTTCAGCCTGATCTCAATACCATTGACCCACTTAGGGAAAGTGTCAAAAATGCAAGAAAACCTCAAATTTTAAAGGAACTGAAGGTGTTTTGTCAACAAGAATGGGCAGGTTTACGATCTGAGAAAACCAAGCATCTGATCCACAATTCCCACATCAGACTTACACCTGTCATTGATGTTAAAGAGGTCAATACAGGGGATGAAGAACTAGGGTACGTAAACTTATGATCAGAGTCATTTGCATCATTTCTGTTGCCAGTATGAGTTAAAAAGAGAAAACACATTTATTTGATGATAAATGGCCTCACCAATCCACTATCCACTTTTTGTATTATTATTCATATTCTCTGAAAAATGAGCAAAAAAGTCACAAATTCTGCTATGGTATGTAAACTTATGAGCACAACTGTATCTTGGTACCTATGGGGTTTGATTTACTTTTGTTGACAGCCCCAAGTGGCCATTGGTGGAACCACCGGTCACAGATTGATTTAGCATCAAAGCTCTTTAAAATCTGCATAACCTCGTACCTTCCTTTTGTCATTTTGTATCCCATATGCCAATCTCCCACCTTTCAGTGACTTGAGATTATTGTGTCATGACCTGTGGGGAAGATTGGTGTAGGGAGAGAGAAATACAAACAGGTTTCAGAGTTCACATCCATTACTGTATGCTACAGTACAGACATGCACGCAGACACTTTTTCACATGGAACAACATAATAGACTGTGTCTACAGTGAGGTTGTTCAATATTCTGTCTCTTGTTGTGTGTGTGTGTTGTGTGTGTGTGTGTGGGGGGGGGGGGGGTCATTTATTTAGTGTGAGTTTATCTCTTTGTTCTGTTGAGTATTAGTTGTCACAGTGAAAGATGGAGGGCTTACCTTTTTCTCCTGTGTTCATTTGAGGGTTTGTCTCTTAACGACAGGCACAAGACCTGATGTTTCAATTTGTTTGGGAGTTTGAACACATTTGTGCTGCCATGCCCAAGCACATGATGGTGTTCAATGCGAGCTGCTGACAGTGATTACTGACTGCCTGTTCCCAGCCAGCTGATCCCTGTCTGTCTGGAGTGAACTCTCTCTCATCCCCATCCCTGGCTGAAATTCCTCCATGGCTTCTTCCACATTGCTTTGTATGCTGTGACACACACTCAAAGCTGCTGACAGGGAGGTGTGTCTGTCCATCAACGTGTCATCACATTGACGTTTTTGGAAGAAGACCTCCGTGGCAGATTAAAGCTGTGAACTGACGGCCTAGTCCTTTTGGACCTGGGCCCGTTCCGACCTGAGCCTCCGTCGTAATGCTGTGATGACACTGCCTTTTGAGAAAAGCGTTCGGCTTGTGTCTATGTGCATGTGCTTGAATTGGCATCCATTCACTAGCCTAAGTGCATACATGCCCAGTTGAGCAAAGGGAGATTCTGCTCAGTCTCTTTATGTGTGCAAGTGTTCATTTGCAGGATTTATCAGAGCAAGCTGAGCAGCCCAGTTACACAAAAGTTATCACCCTCTAACTCTGCCTCTCTGTGTAACACACAAAGCTCTTTGCATGGTTCACTGAGCTTCATCTTGCTCATCATGCTATGGTGGCAGGACACTACAGATAAGTATAGCTCGTGTTTAAATATGTGTGCGCTTTTGTTCATGGGCAGTGGATACACACACACACACACACACAGCACATGACACTATATTGCATGCGTGCCTCATATAGACATATGCACTTATGAATCATGAAAGCAAAGATGGCAGTACAATGTGGGTTAATTGACGTTTAAGGTTCACATCTATACTGAACTCCCAAGCTGTTTCCAGGATTATCGTGTGTGTGTGTGTGTGTGTGTGTGTGTGTGTGTTAAGAAGCTGGCATGCATTATTGCTTTTGGGTTACAAGATATATACAATCTCATATTCAATGCACTTCTTAATCCAGAAAGTGAAAAATACCCTCATATATTCCACATTAATCTATTTGTTTATAGTAAATTACATGTTTACTCCAGTAAAATGGATTTGTGTTACTATGAGTATTCAGTACATGGCTTGTTAATTCCAAATGCAGTGTTCATACTAATCTGCCCCTGCTGGTTGCAAGTTAAGACTACAATTGTATTACCCTTTGATTCCATGTCTGGCCCCGAGTCAGCTGTTCAGGGATGCAGCGCTGGATGAGTGTTGCCTGATGCTGACCCAGAAACGACTGTAGATGTAACTAGCACTGACTGCTGCCCCATTAGCCTACAACCCTTAAAAACATGCACACTTTTTTTTTTCTTGTCATAGCACAAGTGTATGTTTGAATGAATTTGACTTATTTAACATTTGGAGGTGTCATGTGGCATGAATATGTTGATTCTAAGCTTTTCTAGCCCTACATGGGAATGACTCCCAGGACGAGGAGGCGGTAGTTTCTACTGTCATTGTTCTTTTCTCTATTTATACTTTCTTTTGTCCCTGTTTAGAGGTGTGTGTGTGTGTTCCTATCCAGGTTCTAAAATTAGACTGGTGAGCAGATGTGGTGTGTTTGAGTGTCCCTCTTTATATGCATGTGTTGCCAAACGTATTCACACGGATGAGCAAAGCTGTATGTCTGCATTTGTGCGTTCACACGGCATCTTGAGTGTGTCTTGAGTCAGCAGTGTGGCAGGGTGACGGGGACAGAAAACTGGGTCATTCATGCCCACTCCAGGCACGATGGAGACTGATGGATGGATGGTGAAATTGATGGAAGAGGACTTCAATGAGGAGGTCAATGTTCTTGGTTGAAGGAAACAAAATAAGGATGAAGGATTAGATAAGGAGTTACATAAGCAAAGAGGAGCCCAATCGAGGGAAGTGAGGGAGAGAATAAGCCACAACTACAGACCTTGGGATAAAAATTAGTAGATTTATTTTAGGGGGGGAGACGCCAAACAAATGAATTGGAAAGCATAATGAGATAGTGGTGTGGAAATCAAGGCTGAAACCAGACAGAAAAGCACACAAAGGAAGAGGAAGATTTCTCAATGTCGGACCATAATTACTTTTAGCAGTCTTCAATCAAAGTTAATCATCAATATTTGTTCAATCTGAAGTTAATCCATTTATAGATCTTAAGAAAATGTGAGTATTGTTTAACAGTTCCAGTCACATCTACACATTAATCTCTCACAGCATCAGTAAATTCACTCACTATTCAGCATGAGTGCATGTACTGTACACACTGGCTCCATGCTGTCCCTCACACTTAATGATCCTGAGTGACATGTGCCCCCTGGTGGCAGAGTTAATGAGCTTGTCCTGGGCCCTGAGGCAAAGCGGACTAAGGCAGACCCTGGTTAATCATAGAAAGTAAACCACGCTTACCCCATGAGGCCAATTATAAAGCTAGAATTTGTGATGAAGACACAGCGTCCCCAACAGCTGTTATACGCAAGACTTTGGCTCTCGAATAAGAACACACTCAACGAACCTACCTCCGTCTGTCTTTGATTTGCCCTCTTCCTCCAACTCCGCATCAGCACCTGCTTTTACCTTGTAATACCCCTCCCCCGTCCTCTTTTTCTCTCCTTTTCCAATTTGTTTTTAGCTCTTTACTTCTTTGCCGTTAATGTACATTACATGTCATAATTTTCCTTCTGCTTCTCAGTCTTTCTTGTTGCTCCCACTCTGGCTGTGACCAGTGGTTGGTCTGTCAGTACAGTGTTCACCCACTGTGGGCCTGGGGTGACTTAGCACATAGCCTCTGATTACACCCCAGCAGTCGCCCATTTATCACGCTGTGAAATGGAATAAGGCTAGAGAGAGGCCAGAAGATATTATGGTAATGCATCTCACAAATGTAACTCCCTAATAAACCTGGATTTTTTTTTTTTTTTTTTTTTTGCTTAGTCATACATTTGAACAGTGTGGCTTTTAGCATTCATTTGTAGCTTGGTAGTAGTTTGACAATCTAAACATCAATAACTTATTGTTCAGACCATAATTTCCACAAACCATTAAATCAGGTACAGAATTTCTATTCTCTTAATGGAGTTTGGACTGTAATGTAATTTACAAGCTAAACCCACAGTGATGTTTTTATTCATGTTCAAAACACTGTTTTGTTTTTTTTTTTTGCTGACATATGCTTACGATTGAACATGAGAAGCACTCTGGTAAATGAGTTAAAAGTTTGGCCATAAAAGAGAAGCCAAAAAGATCCCTAATTTTTATCCTCCCGAGTCTCAGGAAAGTAAAGTGTTATCTATTTTACATTAAATAACTGTCTTAATTGGAAACGGCATAAGGCAGCTTTTGTACTTTATATACTGTATTTTTTTTCTTTTTAAGTAAAGCTATCGACCTGTTGTCCCCCTCAGAGGACAAACATGTACTGCTGGGGTGAAGCGAACATATATTTTCCAGATTGTGTCACAAGCCAAAAAGTATTGGCAACCACTGTGGTTTGGCCTAACTCATTAAAAAAAAAAAATCACCTTTTCTAACTTTCCAGAAGTTTTCCTCAAATTAGTTCTAGTTTTATGCAAAAACAGCGGGCATGTCTTTTCTTTAGGGAATATTCTCTTGAATTTGCTCCTGTAGACACATCCACTTTAATAGACTGTAATTTGCTTGAAGGTATGAATGTGAGACTGTAGTCGTTTGTGTATATATCAGTGAAACATGTCCATGATGTGTGCTCTGACTTCACTGAAGGTAAGCTGGGATAAGATCAGGTTCCATTGGAACTCACCAGATGAATAAGCATGAATGAAAAATCTCTTTTTGAGCTTTTTTTTTTTATTCTTCCCTTCCTCCCGTGGGGTTTTTGATTTTTTTTTTTTGTCTCTCAATCTGTCCTTTTGTGGATTTCCAGCTCCTGGTTTTTCTCTGAATAATGGCAGTTTTGGCTCATCGCTCCAGACTAATACTGCCATTGATCTATAAATGCCACCTGTCAGAGAAGTGAAGCCATGATGAAGTAATCACTTCCAAAATAGTGGTTTATACCTCAGTTAGTCAATAATTATATCATTAGTAAATCATTCTTTTTGTGAAAATAAGTGATTACTCATGTCACAGTTTGGATGAGCTTTAAGTATACACATGGAGCATTTTAATATTCATTATACCGTGATATTGTTTGTGTTACTGTTCTTGGATGGTTAAAAATCAATTTCTATGCCAGCATCTACACTTGTAGACTCTTAAATGTGTTCCTGTATGATTATTATTGCTATTATCATTAAAAAGCACATCCACTGTGTTGGCTGTTGATAGAATATAAAACCCATGGAGTGCGTGGATGATGGATCTTCTTATTTGCCGTCTTCTCTGGAGGGAGCTTCAAATGTTGAAGCTAATAGTATATGCAGGTATCTTCACAATAATATTAATAACATAAAACTTACTCTATACTGTTGTCAGGAGCCACATAAATCACGATGTAGGCACCATATTATTGTTTATAGTGTCCGAGTCCTTGGCGAGCAGATGCTTATGTTTGTCAAATTAGACAGGCGCTGGTGTTGTGTAAATAATGGCTTCCACAAATAACCCAGCACAAGGAGAATCACATGTAAACTACTGACTGCACAGTATGTTCTTCACATATATATTAGACCAATAAAATGTCACACATATGTGCTTTTCTCAGTCCAGTTCCAGATCGCAGCAGGTAAATTGACGCCTGCACCGGCAGCCCTTTAGTGCTCTACATGCTGAAATGAATCCTCAGAGGATTTCCTCTCCCTGTGTGTGGAGGCCCTCCGATCAATGAAAGCAATCTGGAACACAGTAAACAGAAAGGCAGCTCCAGGACCATATAGACAGGATTAAAAACACCTCAGAGATTTAACCCTGACCATCTTGGATCTGATGTTTTTCTCGCTTAACTTGACAACTGACAGATGTCAAAAGATGAGGTTTATTTTTTTTTGTTATTCCACAAGTATACCGACCAGACCGTTGTTCTTCTCTTTCTAGTCTGTAAATTGAACTGTTGTGATTGCATTTTTCTCTCGTACCTAATCTACTCTCACACAGCAGCTCAGGTGATTTACAGAAGCGTAATGTCAAACAGCTGGGATATTACATTGTGGTGTTTCTTCTCCCTTTAGGCAGATAATGATTTCACAACAGTTATTTTCAATCTACATTTTTGACCAGGAACCAATAGAGGCTGTGGTTCATGATGCATTTTTTATTTGCCGTTTTAGACAAAACAACAAGTGTTGCTGTAATGGATTTTCCTCTGAGAAAATGAACTCTTTTGGCTCATGTGTTTCAGGCTAATATCCAAATAAATGACTTCAGTGTCTGGTGCATTTCCCCTTCAGTTTTAGAGCTCCACCACTTTCATTCTGCTTCCACTGATTGCAAACTACTTTCCAATATCTCAAGAGGCGCTGAAGGAAAGTCTTTGTGTGTCCACATGAGGCTGGACATAATGCCCAAAAACCTTATTAGAATAAACCATTTTGTTGGACAATATTGATAATTATCACAGCATATCACTTAGAACATTTCATTGATCTGAAGTTTTAACAAGTCAGTCAATCAGTATACATGTAGATAATTAAATGGGCTGATCATCTTGTCCTAAGCCTAAACCCTTTCAGTCACATTATACAGTAGTGGAAAATTCAAAAGTATACACCACCATCTCAAATATTATCACGAAATATTTGACGAATAAAATATCTGGCTATGTGAAAGTCTTTTTATTTGTTTCAAAAGGTGCAGCTACATCAGACAGATGCTGACAAGAGGATTTCTCTGTTTGTTATTGGCATGAAAAATTAATAAGTTCATTGATAGTTTCAACATGTCGTACCATGGATGCATTTCATTATCTTATTAAAACATCCATTTTGACCTCGACAGAACGGAGCACATGCAAAAATGAGCGTGACATTGACTTAAGAGTGATTCTCAATGTAATGTATAACAGATGCATGGGGTGTCCAAAAATGTTTTCCACAACTGTATATATGGAACAATGGACATGTTGTATAAAGTAATGACTGAATAAACTACTACTATGACTACGGTTAAATGCAATACCATCTATGTTGTCTTAGTTACACATTGTACTGGTTTGCACATGTGTGTTACAGACCAGGTATTCTGATGCTATTGAAGGATTGAAATTATAGCAAACATTTCTTATGTCAAGAAAAATCACTGATGATTACATCTCAGCCTTATGCATTTATGTATATGAAAGTGCATACGTGATTAAAAATATTGCACATTGTAGTTAGTAACATGCTGTATTGTTTTGTTTTTTCATAAGCTGAACACAAAAATTAAGGTGTATGCAAGACTGTGTAAGCTATCCCATCTCAGGAGGAAAAATGTGAGGAAATCATCTTTTTATTTTACATGATAGTAGCCTACACATTGTTTTTAATTCATATCGCATAATTTTAATTCATAATTTCATATCATTAGTAAGTCCTACAGTAGTAGTAGTGGTGCTCTGTCTCTATTCCAGCATCTCTTTTGTTTTTGTAATGTCCTGTTATTCCAGCGGGGGGCAGCAAACTATGGCTGCTGGTGACCATTTTTACCTTCACCACAGAAGAGACTCTTCTGGCAGCTGTTGCCATGGATACAGAGGCTCTGCCATTGCTGTGATACAGCCTCATCTAACAGAGGAACATAGGGGGTAGTGTTGAGCTCAGAGATGGGGATTCTTTTACAGACAGAGACATACACACCTGTCTGCTCTGGGAAGATGAAAGAGGGGTCTCACATCTGGGGTTTTGGACTTCTTATTTCTGAAAGAGCAACTTCTTACAGTATCACTTAATCAGCTGCTTGAGCTTGAGGAAAGAGCTTCCTCATACCTTTTTTTTTTTCACCTCCACATAGATCCCAATACTGTGGTTCATTTATTAATATTCACCGAATGTATCTAAGCTTAATATTATCCTCTTTTATCCTCTTCTTCTTTCAAATTGAGCCTCCTCTGTTGTCTCGTCCCATTTCTAATAAGCGAGGCATATGAATGAGCCCTGTTCAGTTGTGATAAAAATGTTAACTGTAAATAGACGGTGCTGGTTTAATCAATTAAATTGTGATTAGCCCTGATAATCTGATTAACTAGAGCCATGAATGTAGTCCTCACTTAAGAGATGATTACTTAAGACATGATTCTGGGCAGCTTGTATATGTCTCATAGCTAAATGTACTTACACACTGTCGGTAATAAGCCAAGGTGTCATTGCATCAGTTCATTTGACTCTTCAATCTTCAAAATGCATTGCTTTGTAGAAACTAAATTTATCTACAAAGGCTACACTGAAATGAGGCTGTAGTTGTAATCATAGCCTCCTCATGGCCATGTGCTTCTTGATGTTAAAAAGACGGTTAAAGTGAGGAGGGGGGAATAATTTGTTTGTTACCTTGCATGCCAGACTGTTTGTGTATGCAACATCGATACAACAGTCAATGCCCAGCCAAACATGGCGGCGCTGCCAAATCTGACTTGGCTATGCGTAAAACAGGCTGGCACCCTGGCATATGACTGTATTTCTGCTTTGTCACTTAGACTGCTGCTTTGTGCTAAGAGGTTGACTGTATGCCATTGTATGAATTTGTTTAAAGATTCCTGTAGCCCATGTTAAAAAAAAAAAAAAAAAGTAAGTATAAT
Source organism: Siphamia tubifer (assembly GCA_020466265.1). NCBI lineage: Eukaryota > Metazoa > Chordata > Actinopteri > Kurtiformes > Apogonidae > Siphamia > Siphamia tubifer. The sequence goes on from CM035787.1 coordinate 40,285,471, forward strand.
TTACTTTTGGTTTAATTCAAAGTATGACTCTATTGAGCCTCATAGCATATATATATATATATATATATATATATTTCTTTTATCAATATCATGATATCTGTGTAACTTTACTGTCCTAATACATACAATTGTTCTCATAAGTTTACATACTCTATCAGAATTTGTGGGATTTTTTGGCCATTTTTCAGAGAATATGAATGATACAACTTTTTTTTTTCTATTGTTGAGAGTAGATTGGTGGTGCCCTTTATTATGAAACAAATGTGTCAAAAGTTTACATACCCCAGTTCTTCATCATCTATATTGGCCGCTTTCACATCAGTAACAGATAGAAGTCTTTTGTAGTAGTTGTGGATGAGCCACTTTATTTTCTCAGATGGTATGGATGGATGGATAGATAGATAGATAGATAGATAGATAGATAGATAGATAGATAGATAAAGTACAGTTAACAATAGTGGATCAGGGTCAGTGGTTGGGGCTGGCGCCCATTCTTCTTGGGAAAACACCTTCAGTCCCTTTAAGATTTTAAGTTTACCTGCATGAACTGCTTGTTTGACACCTCCCTAAAGTATATATAATGAGACTGGGATGGACACTCCTTCACCTTCACTTTTTTTCTGCTGCAGCCTTAGCCTTGTGTTTTGGGTTATTGTAATGTTGGAACATCCAAGACTGTCCCACGTACATTCTGTCAACGTATGTAAACTTATGAGCACAACTGTATATTTAGCTAAAATGTGATTTCCACAATTCTGTTATGAGGCTAATGACATGTACCTTGTGACCATATTTCTTGTCATATAATGCTTCTTCGTTTCTTCATCATGGTGCTTCGTGTTCTTCTACATGGAAAATGCAGACAGAAGATTTGCTTGAAAGAAACACAAATAAACATGGAGTAAATGTGACATAATATAATTCTGTGATGGTAAAGTTCTTTTTAACAGACAGGTGCAGTGTTTGTTAATTCTGTGATGGACGCTGACCACCCCAGACATCAATCATCATCCATCTATCTCGTAGATGTGGATATGAAACTTTGACAAGTTATGCTACAAGATGGTCTCCTCGACAGATTGCTAAACCCTTTTATCACCTACGATAGATTGATGTCAAATTTTAAGGGACGTTTGTGGCGATACTTGAAGTGTTTGCCTTTTTATATTAATATATATTATACTTAAACACTGGTTATTTCATCACATTTTTAATTGGAAATGTGCTCTATTGTTGTCTGGATTTGAAATGACCTGAATTGGAATTCTAGTATTATTGCACACATTGCTACTTATAAGTCTGCCTTGTATGTACATGGAAGAAAATGTATAATATAGGTGTCTTTGTATATAGAACACAATCAAAGATGTATCCCATGTAAATGTCCTTGTAGTGTTGTATATACAATGAGAAAAGTTCCATGACAGAGCTGATTCAAGTAAAAGTAATCAACTATAAGTAAACTTGGATTTTGTCCCAGTTTTGGAATGAAAAGCCTCAGCTCCTTGTCAGCAGTAGAGTGAGGTTAATTACAGACACAGCAGCCAGGTCATTCACAGACATCCATGTTGCGTAAATGTTGCTGTAGGTTTTGGAATATGAAGCAATTTTCCGAGGCACTCCACTATGTAATGACATTGCTCGTCTTGAGCGTGAAGGGCCCGTACAAGACCGTGACTATATCCAAATCAGCAGAAATCAGTCAGATCTTTCCTTTCCTACGATGGCTGCCCTGCGAGCAGGCAGATTAAGTTTCAGTCAAGTTTGGTTTTTCCATGCTGTGAATACAGATGTCAACTGCCAGTGGACGGTCTGGCTGGTGCCATGTCTGGCTCTGCATGTCTGAACAGGGCCTTGGCTGGCTGATCAGAGCCTGAGGTGCAGGGGTGGGCGCGATGGGAGATGCCTGGAAAGCAGTGGGGCTTTTCACATTTCAGCTGTGTCTAAAACTCTTTTGATGTTTTGCCTGTCTTTACTCTGTTCTTTTTCTGTGTGACGGACGCTCTTGCTGGTGTAAAGCCCCTCTGCCCCATTCCCCCTCCATCATGGATTGCATGTATCCCTCCAAAAATCTTGCTTGTTGTAGGGAGCTTATGGAAAATCTCTAACAGGTGGGCTGTGTTTGAAGGATATGTCTTTCCTAATTATCTATTTGCTGACGGATCTGGGTGGGTGGTTACTTGGTCAAAAGTACTCCCAACCCAGCATTGCTGCCTGCCTGAAGTTGGTTTGGAATAAAACATTTGGTTTAAAATCTTACTAATGATATCATGATTGTGTACCAGGAATCAAACCAATCTATATTAGGAATATTTTACACATGATGTCTGAAAGACGAGACTGAATATTGGGAAGATGAGGTGGCAAAATAGACCTTTGCTTACCTCTCAACTCTGTAAACTATTTTAGGTCTGAATCCACATCATATCACTGGTGTACTTTAGTGGGACCCAGTCATTACACTGTGTACCAAAACAGAAGGAGGCTCCATAGCAGCAGTTAATGGGTTTACAGTGCTGGTAGAAGGGACTGACTAGATTACTTAAAAGCTTAAGTGGAGGTAAGTCATGATCTTTTTGACCTTCTTTAAAATGAGATCGCTGGCAGATTTGTGTGAGAGAATCCACAGCATATCAGTCTCGAAGATAAGACATTCATCTGTATTTCTGCCGTTAGAGCAGCAGTTGGAGCCAACCAAAAGAAGGAAATCCACACACTGGTGTTTTTGAGCAGAGTGGTTTTAAAGCAGTCAGTTGTAGCTTTAAGTATTGGATGGAGAAGACAGGAGACAAAGGGAATGTGGGTGTGGGGGGTTGGTATTTGACCTCATACCAGAAACAACAGTTGAAGTTTGTGAACCGCAAAGTGAGTTTGTAGTCACTTTTATAGAGAAATTCCTGAAAAAAGGTGAGATGGTGGTCCCAAAGTTTTTTCCATCGATTGACCAGTTTTCATAGCCAACCCAAAGGAGTAACGGACCTGTGGTGGGTAGAACTTTTATACAGTGGACCTGTGTTCTGGGATCAAAAGCAAAAGTGATAACATTTGTACATGCAATCACATGAAGACACAGAACATAACTTAGAATTCGTTTGCCAGTTTCTCACTCTCTCGCTCTGTCTGTTTCTGTCTTTCTTTGAATATTCTAAGACGAGAGATGCCGACTATATTCTCAGTGTCTGATGCCCAGGCTGTTTGTGGTTGTTTGAGAGAAATGTTGGCTCATTGGTTTCAGCTGGTAATTAATCAGAGGCCGTTTTTCAACATTGCCCTAGCAGCAAGGGATTTTGTTTACTCGAGAAGGCTTTGGTCTGAGGCCTCCCATTGGTTCAAATATATAATTACATAGATTTCTCTGTAAGGGTTGTCTAGAGGGAATCCCAATCTTTGCAACGGCATCAAACATGATGGGGAAATACCTAACGTAAGCACGAAGGTAAGCCGTGTTTTTAGCCGATTTTTCTTTGTTCTACACTTAATTACTGTCAGTCAGTTGTTGTCAATCCTAAAAGGTATGATTTGAAGCACTTAGAGTAGGAATTTCCCCAAAACTCATAGTTAGAAATGTTCAGGAGGCATTTTACTTGGATTTTATGCATAAACTTCAAATTCGATAATGTTTACCCATATAACATATTTGAGGCTATAGCTAGAAATACTGCTGTGAGACTTCCAGCTGGTTTTGTGCTGGAGGGTCACACATATTTACGTTACATTGAATAGTGATTTTTTGGATAATTTATTGAATTCAAATACACTCAGGTTGCGGTAATGTCTGCCTTGCACCAGAAGTAGACCTGGTTTCTAGTAACGAGCTTTTGCCGCACTGTCAGCGCGGCCTAAGTCAATGAAACTGTCACTCCGCCAAACTGAATCAGTGGTCACCTCCCACAAGTGTGCCGCCACACACATCTTGGCGCACTGTGGTCTGCCAAACTACCAAATTGATTGTGCGACGCCCTGGGTTGCACAAAACTAGCACTGCATAGGCACCACGCCGCACCAGGAAACTAGAGCACTTTGTTTTCAATTCAATTCAATTTTATTTATAAAGCCCTAAATCACAACAAAGTCGTCTCAGAGGGCTTTACAAAAACACAATCAACTACAGAAATACATGAAAAGTCCCAGGCATCCCCTGTCCTTAGACCCTCCTTCTCGGCAAGAAAAAACTTCAAAACCCAGTGGGAAAAAGAAGAAATCTTGAGGAGAACCACATTGAAGGAGAGATCCACTCCCATGGACGGACAGGCTATAGATGAACGTCCATGTATAAATGCAGAAAGGGGGGCTGGTCCAGACAGGCAGGGGCGGTGGTCCGGGGTCACAGGTCGGCACAGACGAGATACTGCAGATCCTGTCGTCCATGGCTCCTTTGCAGACACTGTCAGGAGAGCCACCACTCTCCCCAGGGGGGGGAGGGGGGAAAGGGGACACCAGGTGACTAGTCATGAACAGACTTGGTATGAAAGATAGGTTGTAAAAATTACAGAAACAGGTGTGAGGAAGAGAAAGAGAAGAAAGAACTCAGTGTCTGTACTTCCCCCAGCATTCTAACTCCTAGGGCAGCCTAGACTGAACTGTGACTCATACATCATGTATACATGATATATGAGTCACATAATTTTTAACTAACCTGACCATAGGCTTTCTCAAACAGGAATGTTTTCAGCCTAATTTTAAATGTAGAGACTGTGTCGGCGTCTTTAATATTAAAGGGAAGCTGATTCCATAAGACAGGGGCCTGATAACTAAAGGCTCTAGCTCCTACTGTACTTTTAGAAACCCTAGGAACTTTCAATAAACCTGCATTCTGAGAACGAAGGGTTCTATTGGGTTGGTACGGAACCAGATCATCTTTAAGATAAGAGGGGCCCATACCATTAATGGTTTTATATGCAAGGAGGAGGATTTTAAATTTAATTCTAAACTCAACTGGTAGCCAGTGAAGGGTTTGGAGCACAGGGGTGATGTGTTCTCTTCTATTTGATCATGTTAATAATCTTGCTGCTGCATTTTGAACCAGTTGCAAGCTTTTTAGGGAATATTTAGGACACGCTACAAGTAAGGAGTTACAATAATCTAATCGTGATGTAACAAATGCATGAATTAATTTTTCTGCAGTCGTTTTAGACAGAATATTCCTAATTTTGGCTATGTTGCGCAGGTGAAAGAAGGCTGTTCTGCAAGTTTGGTTAATGTGCATTTTGAATGAAAGATCTGGATCAAATAAAACTCCTAAATTTTTAACTGTGGCACTGGGTGTTACACTTAAGTTGTCCAGAGTAACTATCTGGTCAGGTAGGGAGTCTCTCGCATTTTTAGGACCAATTATAACGACTTCAGTTTTTTCAGGGTTCAATAAAAGATAATTGGCACTCATCCAAATTTTTATGTCTTGTACACAAGTACTTAGTTTATCTATTTGTCTGGTCTGATCAGGTTTAATCGATAAATATAGCTGTGTGTCATCCGCATAACAATGAAAATTAATGCCATGATTTCGAATGATGTTACCTAAAGGGAGCATATATAGTGTAAACAAAATAGGCCCAAGGACTGACCCTTGAGGAACGCCATAATTAACTCTGGAGGACTGCGATGATTGTTGGTTGATGTGAACAAATTGGTAGCGATTAGATTTAAACCAGCAGAGGGCTGCTCCTCTAATACCTATATCACATTCTAATCTGTGCACTAAGATACTGTGGTCAATGGTGTCAAAGGCTGCACTAAGGTCTAATAACACCAGGACCGATATTAATCCGATGTCAGCGGCTAATAATAAGTCATTAGTAACTTAACTAACGCCGTTTCAGTGCTATGATGGGCACGAAAGCCAGACTGAAACTGTTCAAATAAACTATTATCCTCTTTGTTGTTCATTTTTCAATGTTGTTACCTGTGACTCATCCCAAACTCATTATGAAATTGAGAGTGGTGAATCACTGTGTCAACTACCATTGAAGTGAGATGAAAAAAAATTTAATTAATTTGCATCCTACATTGCAGGATCTGCGATGTGACTATTGCACACACGTTTATCGCAATGTCAATGCTAATATTGTGCAGATCTATACAGCGTATTGTGTGATGTATAACTTGTGCATGCTCCGAAAATAGCGGTGTTGATTCTCAAAACAACAATGTAAGATGAACAGAGTGCAGCGATGTTTAGTACCCCGCCCCCGAAGGGAAGAGGGGTATTGTTTTTAAGTCGGTTTCTGTCTGTCTGTCTAATTTTCTGCAACTTTACGCAAAAACTACTGGACCAACTTTCATGAAATTTTCAGGAAAGGTGCAAGGTGGTCCAGTATAGATCCCATTCAATTTTGGTGAATGTAGGTCCATGGTCAAGGATACAGTATCCAAAAATGTGTTTTTGCTATGATAAGACATGGGGCAAATCAGGTCAAATGTTTGCGAGGGGGTGGGGTTTGTTGTGCCTGGCACTGCTTGTTTTATTTATTTTCTTGGCATCTTCCCAGTTTGACATCTTTCTGGTCGTGTTATGTTTATTTACTGTACACGGCCCACACTCATTTTTAAATCCACCCAGTGTGGGGGTCGCAAATGCATTATGTCATCAAATTATCACACCTTGGTGGCAGAACGATAGGTGTTTTTTTACATAGTGTTCCAGAATCATGATTACACCTTTATCATGGCTCTGTTACTCCTTCCAGAGGTGTTACAGAGCTGCGACAGAGGTGAGACTAAATAATCTCACCATTTCATTTACAGGCACATTGTTCCAGAATAAAGATAAAATATTCCCAGAATGGAAGTGGTGTAGAAAAGGGGCTCCTGTTAACAAACACCTCGTGAATACTGTAGTCTTAGCCAACACCTCGGTTAACTGGGCAGTTATCATCTTATCCTCAAAGAGCTATTTGGAACAAGGAATTAATATGAACTGGGTTATACATCATCACTTTCATTACTGTCCATCATGTATAAAATGTCACAATGAAGAACCACATCCGTCACATTTACTCCAACTTTCTATTACGTATGAATCCATAATTTCGTTAATATGTGATGGTACAACTTAACCACCTTAGTTTTGGACATCATGATCCATAGTTTTGGCTGCTTTACAGGGATTTTTTTTTTTTTTTATTAAAATCGGTATGAATGGAATTTGGCTTAATTAACAAACCATAGGTAATATTAAACTTCTCAATTGAAATGGGACTTTGAAGGAGAATAGTGATTAATAAAAAAAGTTTGGTGGTTAGTTTCTGTTCAGGTACAGATTTATTTATTTATTGTTTTTCTATTTCATGAGTGACTTTTTTTTCTTTTTCTTTATTTTACACTTTAAAAAGATAGCTAATACACAAGCAAGTATAAATATAAATAAAATATAACCATGAAAGTGAGACGGAAAGCTTAATATGTTCATATAGAGGCCTCCCTTCATCAACTTAATGAACACTTCAAATAAATCAAATGTACAAAAAATAAATTGGGTAATAGGTAAATCAGGGGTCACCAGTTCTGGTCCCAGAGGGCCACTATCCTGCATGTTTTAAATGTTTGCCTCTTTCAGCACACCTGATAGTTGTTATCAGGCTTCTGCAGAGCTTGATGACAGACTTATCACTTGAATGAGGTGTGTTAGAAGAGGGATACATCTAAAACATGCAGGTTGGCAGCCCTTGAGGACCAGGACTGGTGACCTCTGGGTAAATGAAACAATACAATAAAGAATGAACCATTACTTGGAATGATATGTGGATATGATCTAAATATAGACTTTGAAGAGAAATGGTAAACAAGGAAACTTATTTATAAAAGCAGCTTGAGTATGACTTTTCAAAATAGTGCATTTACTTATTACTTTGACTTAGAGGTTTAGTGTACTGTAGCATTTTCCCATAAAGTATAAAAAAAATAGTACATTTCCAACTTTTAGCTGTGATGACGGAACTCATTTGCTCTGCCATTTGTATATGTTATGCAGTGTTTATATATGGTATTAAGATGTTACTGTGATGATGGGAGAATTACATAACTGCATAAAGTCTTCTTCAGAGTCCAAGAACTTTTGGGTGGATTTTGATAAAATTTTCTGAATGTTGTTAGGAGTGTGACAAGGAGGAAATTATTACATTTTAGTGGTGATCTGGAAGAGATCCTGGATTCTGGATCACTTTGACATGTATTCTCCATTTACAGCAATGTAACATTTCAAAGTGATCCAGAATCCAGGATCTCTTCTGGATCACCACCAATATCTAATAATTACCACATCTCCCCATTACCAACCTACCCCCTAAATTTCATCAAGATCTATCCATAACTTTTTGAGTTATCTTTCTAACTAACTAACAGAAACAAACAGACAAATAAACTCTGGCAAAAAACATAACCTCTTTGGCGAACCTCTCTTCATTCTTAGGGGGGGGGTCTGCCTTGGCGGAGGTTTGCGCTTGGAGTGCTTTTCTAGTTCATACTGAAATCAGGAATCAATTATTACTAACTTTACAGCCTACAATGATATATTATTATATGACATTCTCAAAACACGTGCAGGCATTAGTTACGCACACATCACCCAAGAAAGCGGACTTTGGGAATGTTTTGAAAAATTGACTTTTCTAAGTATTTTAAGGGTCTTAAAAAGTCTGACATTTAACTTGAAGAAATCTGTAGGAACCCTGTCTTTCAGTCTATTCAGGGAGTCTGATAACTACATGTTTTGGACACAATGTTCCTGAGCCTAGACCTGACCAACTGAGCCAAAGTCAGATGTTTATACTATAGGCACTAGGCATGATGGGTAATCACTACATCCACTTCTCTTCTTTCTCTGTAACAGAATACATTTGGAGTCATTATCTTTTTCCATTGAGACACAGCCCGACCTTTATGTTCTCTATCAAGCTGAGGATTGTTTAAGAAATGGGAAACTAGTTACTCACTGCATCAGTTACAGTTAAAGAACTTGTTGCAGCTGAAACATTTTCCACTGCTTTTGCATTAACTGTAATTGCTCACTGGACAGTATCCTGGTACCTTTAGTCAGCATTAAATGAGCACAACATGCCCAGAAACAGAAGACTGATATCTCAATCTATTTAATCAACACGTATCAAACTGATTACCTTTCCCTGATTATGGGACAGTCCTTCAGGTAATTCGTGTTGTCCTGCTTTTCATGGAATGCTTGTTTATTCCCATCAAAGCATTTTTGTTGAATCAAGATAAGCATAAACAAACAGAACAGAATCTACATAACTGGATTAAAGCTTATGTAATACTTCCTGGAGGTAATTCTGTTCACTTCTCAACCACAGAGGAGGGCTAGCCCCAAATACACAACAAAATTATGCCTCTTCATTAAAGTGTTCCCAGCATGAGGTTTTGTTTATTTCACCACATCACAAAACTCAAACTTGAAGCCATCATTGTGTTACGAAAGCTTTATTTTATTTTATTTTATTTTATTTTATTATTATTATTATTATTATTATTATTATTATTATTATTATTATTATTATTATTATTATTATATTTTATTTTATTTTTTACCTCAAGGCTCATGAGGTAAATGTATGTCTGTTATACTTTGGGCTGTAGTACCTGTGGCTTCACACCAGTACTCTTGAAGTCTTCTGAAGGCCTATTATGATTTCCTGTCCAGAAAGTCATTTGGGGTTCAAATAGCAAGCAATGCCCATTGCTCTCTAGTAATTGGTGTACACAAGGGCACATTGTGATGTGTATGAGAAATTCTGTTGGCTGGAGCGTTAGCTTGTGACCTGTTGTGAGGATTACAACGCAACGATATGTCTGGATGGGACGGGGCCAGCAGCCGAATTCCCTCCAAGAAAGAGCTTAGGCATCCGTGCGACAAGTCGACCTTTTCTCTCCGACTGTGTCCATGTGGCTACATTCTAATAATTGAACTATGTGTATGTCATAATAAATTATATGGAAACAAGTATAATGACACATATTTCTCTGTTTTTGCTCTTAATAAAAATGTGTATCCCCAATATGTAGACCTAATATGTTAATGTATATGTCCATATAAATGACTGACGACAGTTGGGGTCATTGTAAATCATAACGCCAGTGTATCATGCCTGTGGGATGTACATGTTTTGCTTTTCAGTTGTATTTTGATCGTATGAACCTACAATCATTCTGCCAACCAGTGCAGAATGCTCCTCTCTACTATACTAACAATCTCAATCATCTTATTAAACACACACACACACACACGCCTTTACAGACACACATACACACAGTTTCCATGGAAACAGGATCCAGGGCCTTTTATGACTGGTTGTTTGCCCAAGACAACCAAAAATGCTCTCAGCAGCCATGCAAAGATGGGAGATAAATCATGTGTATAATGCATAATGAGAAATTAAGTCAAACAATATGTTTGCTGTAGCCTGAAGTGTTATTGCCATTGAATTTCCATCAAGACATTTTTATAGTTTGATTTGAAATTTTTACATTTATATTCATTTTAGAAATGAGGCCATTTCGTTGCATTGTTTGCTAGTGTACTGTTGTGTTGTTTGCACATATGTCATATGACCACTCAGTGTAATGGGCACACAAACATATATTCCAAACCAAGCACACACATTCAGACACTTTCCAGCCTCGCTGCCCTTCAGTAGCCTAATGTGTGTCTGAGGTCCAGATGGCCGAGCGGTAGGAGGGCTGATTCCCACTGAAAGCTGTGGTGCTAGCAATCTTAGTTTTGGCTGGTTGAAGAGGGAGAGCCCACAGCCAGCCTCCCCTCTGAGTGACAATGGCAAGTGTACAATTCACGGGTATACAGTCAGCATCTAACTTTGCTATGGTTGCAGGATACACTTGTTTATTTCTTTCTGTGAGAGCCAAACATTGTGGCTGTTTGACACTTCACTGTGAGTTGTAACAGTGTCGTTATGTCTACTTATGCCTTTTTTTTTTTTTTTAAAGTTGCTGTGATGCAGTTACCACATGTTTTCCTGTTTGTTTTCACAATAACAGGAAACAAGCTGAACAAGGACTTGAAACACTACCTAAGCCAGCGTTTCCAGAAGTCCTCACCAGACCACGAACTGCAGCAGACCATCCGAGACAACCTCTACCGCCACGCTGTGCCTTGTGAGTGCAGGACTTTGCTTCCTCCTATCCTTCCTTCCACTGATGTTTTCCATCCACAGCTTTGCCACTTTTTCCATTTCTTGCCATTTCTGTGTTATCCCTTTAATTTATGTTGATTTATTGACTTTACAGTCGCAAAACTCTCTTCACATGAACTGTTGCTTCAATGACCTTATTCTGTCACGTACTGTATCTAAAACGTTTCAGTAGTGTTCATTTTTAAGATAATAACAGCTGATTTGATATAATCAGGGATATTAACATGGATATTTCCTTCACTAATATTGTTTAATCAGTCTGAGGGAAATCTGGCAGTGCCACAGTGAATAGCTTAGTAATATCTCATCTCTACAGGATCAATAGCACCGGTAATTATCAGTACTGTGGCTTCATCCAACTCTCACGTTTTCCATCACTCTCTAGTATCTCCTCTGCCAGAACTCACTGTGTATTCCGGGAATTCAGACTTGTATAATTTTTTTTCCCCTCTGATCCTGAATATTTTCTTGTCACTCCTACTGCACAAAAGATGAAATAGATATTCTAAGTGTTTTATTCTTTTCTGCTAAGAATAACAGCCCTAGAGGGTAGTATTGGTGCTAAGGATGTAGCAGCGTAACATAAAACTACAATAGTAAGAAATGTGGTAACAGTTATACTCCCACTGCGGAGGAAACGATAAAACACCCAAGAAATACAGCTAGATTGATGAGCCATGCGGCATAATGCCAATCCTGTGTATTCACTGATTAGCATATAGCATTGAATTCATCTCCATACAATAGTCAGAGCAAGGATCATCGTTTTCATAATACTCAAGTAGGAATTCCCCAACAGCTTCAACCAGAGCATGTCTCACTTAAGAGAAAGGGGTAAAAAAAAAACAAAAAAAAAAAAAAACATTTGGAAAGACCTGCTTTGACGATGTTGACTCGTCCAGAGTGAACTCCACCTTGGATGATTTGGTTATATTTTTCAGTTTGATCGTATCGTATAATTTTTTACTTTGTTTTAAATGCATTTTTATAGTTTCTCGTGCTAATATTAATTAAATATAACATAAATATGCAAAGTTCATCACACACTTTCTTGTGATTATTCTGTCTACATATTTAAAAGTCTTTGGGACATCTTAGTATTGCTGTTTTCTCCATATTTCTGCATTTCTTCTATTGGCATATTAATTGATCCATGACTCTCTTACATAAATTACTATCTGTTTTCTGGAGGCTTGTTTAAGGGATTTTATCTGCATTACCTGCTCTGCCATATGTCCAGCCAGACACTATTACAGGGTTGGGGGTCTGGCAATAATGACCATTGAATCACTGAGCGGTCTATGGGACTCTTATAAAAAAGGTTGGTGTTGTTAGCAGTAAACAAACCATGAAGGTGTTCCCTGTACCATGAGTTTAATAGGACTATAAAGTGTTAAAGTTGAGTTTTTCTCGTGTCCTTGAAGAGAAGGAACACAAAGGAAGCATAGGAAGACATATGTACATCCATGTGGGGAGAATAGACTTGCTGTGAATGCCTTGGCCTCTCATTGTGACGGGTCAGAATGTGTCTCTGTTGGCGTGTGTGTTCCTTGTTCACTTTGTAGCACCGTGCACATGTAGATGTAGGTGTGACTAATGCACAGCAAGCAGGTGGAAAGAACAGATGGACAAGTGTGTCTGTAGATGTTTAGGACTTTCCCTGCCATTAAATGAGGCAAAATGGTAGCTCAGGTCAAAGGTTCATCACATTTTTATGTTTCGTCCACCTGTCAGCAATCCTGGGCTCTTTACATAGGTGCCGTAAACCATCAAAAAAAGAGTTTAAAAAGGACAGATAAGGGGCGCCATTCCTCTTTTGCTTCCCACCTGTCAGTTAGTTAGTAGGAGTGCCAAGCCGGTAGCACCACAGCAGGGGCTCGGGACTGTGGATTTGGTGGTGGGTCAGTATGATTACTCTGAGCCCCTGTTTCTGTTGAAAATGAATACGCTAAATTCACATTTGCACATCACCTGGTGTGATCTAAGTGATATCCATTTTCCCAAATTATTGAGTGGAAATCTACACTTATTAGACCATCAAAAGTCATCAAAAACAATGGTTATGCCATCAAGTACTGTACCTACTCCTGCGTGTATTATGACAGAGTAGAAAACATGGAATGCCTAAAGGTACTGTTTTTGTCAGTACACTGCTATAGATATTTGTGTGATCTTTGGTTATTATCAAGAAAATCGTAGAATATGGATACATATGGGCTCTGACATGAACCTCTTATGAGATATCTGTTGTTGTTATTAGTATATTGATCTAAACAAATGTACATTTAGTTGTACCAGGCATTAAAATAAGCAAGAAATTGAAGAAAACAGAGTGATCTAATAATTATTTCCAGGACTCTCCACTCCAGTGACTACAGAATGTAATTTATATGCAGGACACTGTGAGAAATTATAATGGATTACCTTTCTAGTCAGTTATCATTTTTGAATATTCAGACCTGTACAACTATTTGCATAATAATGTCTGTAATATATTATTGCATTTTTAAAAAAGCAAAATGTATTGGTTGGATATCATCAGTGCTGATATATCTATGTACCGGTATTAGTTATTTATAATATTTTCCATATGAAAATTGAGTTAATATAAACATTGATCAATGTTAATTTCTGCTTTTACATTCAAGAGTTCAAGTATGATGGCAATATTTTTCCTTTTTATTTATTAGTTCTGATTGCAGATTATCAGTCTCCTTCAGTATCAGTCCTGTGAAAACCTCATTGGCTGACCCCACTTTACCTCTATCTCATGATGCTGTTCTCCACAAGTGAATCTGTATCTGTAAAGTTGACTGTGGCCATGAAGTCTTGCGGTTCATATCCCCTAAAAGTCTGTTCTACTAGTGGTTCCCATAAAAAAAGCATTTGACTCTCACCCTCCCCCATCTGCCAAGGCGTCCGTCAGCTTCCCTTGCGATCCCCCTATCCGCTCGTTCAGCATTCCCAATCTCCTATTATCCTGGCCAACCCTCCGCCCCCTCTATCCTGCTCTCATTCCTGACCCCCCCGACTCATGACACCGCTGCTTTTCGTCCCCTCACTGCCACTGCTGCTGCCTTTCTCCCCCTGTATTGCTTTTCTCCTGGCAGTTGTCAGCTCTCACTTGCAAGAAGAAGAGAGGATTGTTCTGTTTGGATTCTGCTTGATTTTAAAGCTCAGCATTCTCTGTCTGCGAGCCCACAGAAGCACAGATCCTGTTGTGGTTTCTCCTGCATCAAGGCAAGTAGCAGTATATTCTGCTATGTTGTTGTTGTGATGCCAGCAATTGCTTGATCTTCGCCTTTTCAAGTGAACAAGGTTTGCAGAGGCTTGCGTTCACGTGCATGTGTGAGTGTGTGATGAATCGCAGGCTAGCCGAACAGACGATTGGACGATCCGTATATAGGCTAAGAGGGCGGCTTGGAGGGAGGTGGGGGCTAAAACCACGGGGATGGAGATGGGGGTGGGGTGGAGTTTTGGTGTGGGAGGGGGGCAAGAAGGGGGGGATGGGCAGAAGAGAGAGAGACAGGGATGGAGAGATGCTAAAATACTCACATAAAAACCAATACTGGCTTTGGCTAGCAACTAAAGCTAACATAAACACAGTGCTCATACATCCATGACTGTACTGAGTATGTTTGATAGGCTTCTGCCTGTGTGTACATGTGTCAACACTAAGTATGTACGTAAGCATCCTCCCTAGTGGTGTTTTGGTGGGGCTAAGGATTGCATCCGCAGATGCAACTACTTTGTGTAACCTTAACAAAAGACACACACTGTGAGAATATCAATGCAGTTTCCAGATATCAAGGTGGTAAATCACAGAAAAAATCCTAATTGGAATAATAACCTATTCAGAATAAACATCAGAGATGGTAAAAACCTATTGTTGAGTGTATTTAAAAGGAAAATGTTAATATCAGACAGCCACATACTGTAAGTGCATAATCTAGTTTTTTCTCTGGTTCTTTCTGGAAACATTTTCACCACAGAAGTAACGATATGTAATGAAGTATGTTTCCAAGATGAAGAGAAACAGGATCTTCTGTGATGGGTAAAACTTTCTTCTTAGATGCCAAATATGTGGGAATTAAACAATGTCTTGATATTTCCAGAAACCAGAACCAATAGTGTAATATAAAATTACAGATTGACCAAAAAACGTTAAGTTGAAAATGAGAAGAGTGAAGAAATGTTTTCAGCCTGGATGTATACGTCAGAGTTTGGGCTTGTTTAATATCCTCACAGACCATCAGATTTTGTCAGTATAAAACTGAAATACTGCTTCTCCTTGTTTAGTCCTGACTCTGGCCACAAACACAATGGCTTTTCCTGACATGGATGAAGCTGATGTCCATGTAACTGGAACTAGTGCTGCCGATTCTTGATAACTCTGTGTCTGTGATTCAAATATACTCTGTTTCCATCTGCCATTTGACGTGTGTCACTGAAGAGCTGTTTTTGTTGCAGCTGGGTAAACATATGGATGTGTCTGTCCTGTGGCAAACCTGTCCTGTTCTCCATCCCTTTGTGTTGTGTTGTCCAGCACTTTACAATTTACAGTTGATGTGATCCTTACAGTTAAATATGATATTTGTCCAGGTAATTACAACCTGTTCTAAATAAATAGATTTGAGTGAACATTATCAACACATGGAGTAGTCTGTTACTGTAGTAAGTTTACTATGTTTTTTGATTATTTGTAACTTGACATTGTTTGAGTGTAACCATTGAGCTAAGTAGATATTAGAATCACACATTCAACAATTACACAGACCAATTTTTCAGTTTCAAAGGCTATCTTTTTGTGTATCTTTATTTCTATTTCCTTTTAATATTATTGGAATTTGCAAATTATCTCCTAATATTCAACATTCTTCCCCCAAGTAAGATATGTTTTCCCTTTTTTTTTTTCAACATGTACCTATATCAGTTATAATTAAAAAGCCATAAAATCTACATATCCCTCATCGGCCCAATTACTTTTGTTAAAAGAGCTCCCAGCATGCTGCTGGTAGTTTGGAAGAGGGCCCTAAATGTATTAGAAGAACTGAATTGATACGGGTGGGGAATGTTTTGTGAAGCTAACGCCTTTAGCAGGAGTCAAAGCAGAGTTGTCACACAGAAAGTGAATGATGGGTGAGACCCCAGGAGTAATAGCTCCCCACTGCCCCTCCCACACACTCCTACCCTTGTATTGTATGCACACACTCAATCACTGACACTGTTGCACATATTGAGGACAGAGAAGAAGGCTGTATGAGCCTTTGTACCAGAACAAGTAATATATATATATATTTGTGTGTATGCATATATAATGAATACTTATTTATATCTTGTATCCAGTTTGACATAAGGGAAATGGTTGATTGCAGAAATGGCAGCTTAGACTGTGTTACCCTCTTTGCTTTTACAGTGAGCAGATAACACTTTACATTAACAATACAGTATAACTCATAGAATTGTACTTAAAAGCATGCATACAGCATGTAACAGTTTTCATCCCTAATTTGTACACAGTGATCCCTCATTTATCACGACAGTTATGTTTCAAAAATAGCCTCCACTAAGTAAAATCGGCAAAGTAGTCACTGTTATTTTTTTTTTTTTTTTTACACTTATTCTATATGTTTCAAGGTTGTAAAACCCCTCACCATATATTTTACATATTTTTCTCAGACAGGAGTTATTTTCTCACATGTCTCTTTTTTTAAAGGTTGGACACATAATAAATTATTAATAGTGACACACATGTACAGTATTTCACACTTCCTCAGACGTTCCCTCTGTTCTCGTGCAGCTTCATTGTAGTGTCTTTTTCTACTGAAGGCTTTGGTTCAGGTATGTTTTTCCGAGTGAAGAACATAGTAATGTTGTTTTTCCTGCAGTTACTGATCCACAAAACTAAAGCTGACTCCATTTCTGTATCTGCTGTCGTCCTTATGTTATTTTCCTCCTTATTTATATAACGAACTGAAGATTAATTTATTTCATTATGCAATAGCATGTCCACAAGTCCTACTTTGTGTGTGATGGTTAGTATCTTCCTCTGCTTTTTGGGTGCTTTTGGCCACAGGAGCTTTTGTCAGTGCCAAACATTTGGTCATCATTGTGTGTTTTGTGGAAGAATACTGTCAGACACTTCAGAGTCACACTGCTAGCAATCAAACTTTTATATAAATTGATCAAAGTTGAACACATTTTGTACTGTACGGGAGATACAGCACGGAGGAGAGTGAGTGACAAGGGTCTGCAGTCCTTTAAGCCAGTCAGGGTGCACAACACAAGGTGCATTCAATTGCACACAAAAACATCTGCAAAATAGTGAAACTGTGAAAGGTGAATCGCATTATAGTGACAAATCTCTATAACTGAGAATTAGCAGTAGTTCCAAAATACCTTTCATTATGATGCAATGTAATAGCACTTGCATTAGTTCCTAAATGACATCAAATTAATTGTTATAAAAGGTTGGAAGCACAAACTAAATAAGACAAATATCATGAATGTAGGAGTTGTTTCATTATTTTTACATTAAACCGAATTATTTTCAGTCTCAGTTTATTTAATAATGGCATCTGAGAGTGTATTATATGGATATGGTTTATGACCCTGTAGCTCCAGTAGTAACACTTATTGGTAAGGTTGTATTTTCATGAAGCTCAACTGCATAAACATGTTGTCATGAAATGGATTGTCGTGGCTAAGATAGTACTGCCCCAAATCTAAACAAATGTACTGTACACAAAAAAAAGTGTTATGACATTTAATATGTAAATTATCAAGCAAATTATGGTTTAAATGTTTAGGAAAATGTTTATAAAAGCTCATATATTAACATTTCATGTTGGAGTCGGTTTTGTCCCTGGAGCTATTTTACTTTATTGTATTTCTTTGATTTTTTTATTATTTTTTTTTTTTACATTTTTTAATTTAATTTCAATGCCCATCACCATGTGAACAGTCACAAAACACAGCTGTCTACTGAGAACTGGGGTTGGATGTTCCACAAAACCCCCTTTGTTTCCTCCTAAGTCCTTTAATGCCTCTTCACTGTGTGTGATACTTGTTACCGTTAGCTTTGAGATGTAGCCAGCTAGATTAAACCTAGCATAAATCTACCCACTAACACAATTCTTCTGCAAACGTCATTTAAACATGTTTCATATCAAACCATTATTTATTTATTTTTAATACATTTTCAAGACATTCTGTTATAGTTTTTACTATTACCACCAGTATTTTCCAGTTTGACATATGGAGCAGTAATAATGCTATCTGACTTTAGCATCTAGTTCTTTCATTTTGACACCCCTTCGATCTTCATCTATGTACGCACTATAGGTTAGGAATATATTAAAGGGGTATTGGACAGACAATGACATATGACCTTTGACCCTGCTGCCTTTCTTACTTGGACTCACTGCTGTTCCCAACTCTGTTCTCAGACAACAGAGCGTGACAAGTGAATCTTGCATATACATATGTTGTTGTTTTTTTTTTTGTTTTTTTTTTGCTATTTATGCAGTTTTATTCAACATAATCTGTTTTAAAAATGTTTTATAAAAGCTCTCTGAACTCTTTTCTTTAGTTTCCTTTCAACATCTTGCTGGTTGGGCGTTTCTATTAACTGCTGCACATCCTTCATCCACCAGGTTGGAACATGTACAATTACTGTTGATGTGCGAGTTGTGGATTATTTGTGTCTGACATGAATTAGTTTTTAAATTGTAGCCCAACTTTGGTCTGAGCCTCCCTGTCCACCTCTTATCACAGACCTGTTTTTCAAGGTCCACTCCACTTCATTCATCCATTCCGTTTTCTTTCGGGGTGTTTCCCTTGACTCCTGTCTTCTTCCTCTTCTTCTTCTTCTTTGCATGTTGGTCAAGGATGAGTTGTTTGGGACTTGCCAAACACAAAGAGCATGTGTTTGAGTTTGTGTGTGTGTGTGTGTGTTAGGACATCACTGTCTGGGGAGGAGGAGGAGATAAACAGAGGTGTTGTGGGGTGAAGGGAAAAGGGGAGGGGGAGGGAAAAAAAAAACTAAACAAAAAAAACCCTGATGTGGTCTGTGAGAACAAGAAAGAAAAGGGGTGGACAGGCAAAGAAAAGGGGGAGAGAGCGAGAGAAAGAGAGAGAGGAAGGTGGGCGGGTGCATGTGGGTGCCGGCGAAGACGGGAGACAGCAGGGCTCAGTCAGTGAGAGAGGGAGAGAGAGAGAGACAGACGGCTAGCAGTGGTGTGTGTTGGTATGAGACGGAGCGCATTATAAGCCAATGTGTGGATGCTGCTTAGCTTAGCTCCCATTAGCTTAGCATCACAAAGCCAAAGCTGGACAGAGGACAGACGCACGGGAGGAGGAAGGGGAGGGTGGAAAGGAGGAGGACTGTGATTCTGCACTGCTTTTTCTTCCACTCATCTACACCTGGTTGGAATTGACCCCCCCCCCCCCACCCTTCTGAGTGCTGTCGACGCCGTGTTCTGTGGACTATAGTGGGAAGGAGGAGAAGGACCTGCTCGCGGGCTCACTGACTGAGGTATTATGTGTTGTTGCGGTTGGAGCTGAGGCTGAGGGTTGCTGCTGCTGCTACTGCTGCTGCTGCTGCTGTGATTTCATGGTTGGGGGTTGGGATGGGGAGATGGAGAAGCAGGCGGTGAGGATGGCTGTGCATCAGGCGGAAGGCATCAAGCGAGAGCAAGGGAGACGGAGGCACATCACTGGCAGTAATGGAGGCTGATGTGTTGTGGTCAAACGGAAGCTGTGTGTGTCTGTGTCTGTCTGTCTCAGGTATGCGTGCGTCTGTCTGTGTGTTTGTCTGTGGCCCGGTTTCATACCTGTGTGTGTGTGTGTGTGCGTGCGCGTGCAAAGTGTCACTTCCCGTGTGTGTGTGTGTGTGTGTTTCTAATAGAAGCACCCCAGCTGTATTTAAAGCTATGTGATCTGTTGACATACTTGATCACACTGGAAGCCATTACCTTCAGCAGCTGCCTGTTTGTCTGTCTGTCTGGAGGATGCTTGGTTATACATCTCTTTTAATCTTTCCTTTATATTTTTACCCCCTTCTATCTCTCCTAGTCCCTTTCTTGAGCCATCTCATGTCTGGATGACCCCCCCCCCCCTATTCCTTCCCTCCTCCCCCTCCGCCTCATCTCTATTGCTGCCTCCCCTCCCCTCTAAATTGACCGTTTTAAAGCCTTTCTTTTCCATTTCCATGTTGCTGTAGGTAGCAGCTCGCTCGTGGTGGTTTTTTTTTCCTGGGTGGAATAAAAAGACAAAGGCCAGCTGTGTGTGTGTGAGAGTGTGTGTGTGTGTGTGTGTGTGTGTGTGTGCGCGCGAGCGCGGGGGGCATTTCAAGCAGGTTTCTGGCTGATTTAGCTTCACACTGCCCTGCCGGCCCTTAAGGTTCTTTTTTGTCTCTTATTCCAATCTCCTTTTCTCTTTCCCCCCTGCCCCCGGTCTTCAGACCCCCCCCCATCTCCCCCCTTCTCCTTCTCCTAGCCCCTTCTGTTTTGGAATCATTTAGGGCTAAAAGCATTGCTTATGACAGGGAGAAAATGAAACACGTCACAGGTCCAGAAAAGGGCCTGTTTTGATCTCATTCTGGTGTGGAGTGTGTATGTGTGCATCGCCTTTTTTTTCTATTGCGAGCCTCTTTCAGCCAGTCAGGGCTATTAAAATACCCCCCCCCCCCCCTATCCTCCTCATCCTCCTCCCCTTCCAAAACAAAACACTCCATCCCAAATGAAAGGCATCCATACTAATCATTTAAAAGCCATCATAAAAACTGTCCCCATCAACCTCTAATTCCCTGCAACCAATATAATTAGGTATAGTATCATTTTGGGGGTTTTGAAGAATCAAGTGGGATGGTTTGAGTTGGAGTCTGTGAGGCAGAATGATGGGCTGTGATGGGATTGAACCCCTCCTCTCCAAAAAAAACCCCAACAAAACAAGCAAAAAATGTAGCCAGAAATTTAAGGACTGGAAAATGCTGGAATTTGCGGCCTGTGCTTTTGGTGGGATTAACCCTTTACTGGGACAGATGGCTCCGTCCCCCTGCCGTGCTGACAAACCCCAGTCTGTTTATCAGCCCTCCTGCATTTCTGGGTATGTGTTGGGGTATGTATGCATGTGTTTCACCAAATAATAAATAAATACACAGATAAAGGCACAGGCAGGATAGCTTCGGCCAAGATGGTGGATGGCTCTGTTTTGGTTTTGGAATGTGACGGCATCCTGCTAGACCTCTCCTGGTGTTGATGTGTGTCTGTGCATGCAGTCGTGTTGGAAATTATTCATGAAGATATACCTCAGTGTCTTCTTGGAAAATGTGGAGCAGTTGGCTAGCTTGACTTTAGAACATGTTCTTTGTGGAGATTTGGAAAAAAATACTTCTATAATAGCGTGTGTATAACAGCTCAGGGTCTCTGACTGTTCCCAGATTTCCGAGGCGGGTCAGGTATCACTGTTACATGTGTGTGATCATTTTGGACTGGTACAGGCACTTATTTCAGGAGGGGGTGTGTGTGTTTAACCCTTTGGAGGCCACTCATAGAAATACTCTGACATTCAAAGTTTCAACCCTAGTATGGAGGCCATAACAAGTCACCATAGACCAATATATCAGGCCGATATTTAGGGTTTTTTTCTTGTGTCAGCATTGGTTTGTTTCATTTCATTCATTTCCCTGCCATGATTTACTAACAGGCAAAGCTCACGGCACCTCCTTGTTCTTGGAGATACTGTTACATGTTCTACCTCACCGTGATGTTTATTTTAGATCAGGGGTCTCAAACTCATTACTTTCAGGGCCAGACCAGTAAAATAATAGTAAAATAATAATAGTGAAATGATAATTCAAAATTTTTGTTTGTTTTAAAGCAAACACACCCCATTACTGTATGAAAATATTTACTTAAAAAAAATATAAAGACAAGAAAACACGAAAGGTGTGAATAACGTGAAAAAACGGAAATGTCTTAAGAAAAATATGTGTATTTCTAACAATATTATGCCTCAATTTACCATTTACGCATGTGCATTACGGATCAGTTCTACAACAAAGGCACTAAATTGTTAAAATTCTGCTTAATATACTTTAGAAATTTGAGATGGTTCATATTTGTTCAGGTTTTTCACATTTTATTATTCCAGGATAGTTCATAAGTATAGATATTTTCCTAATTTAATGTTATTTTTTGCACTATAACAGACAGAAACTTGAAGTTGTCATTATTTATGAGCATAATCTAAATTATTTTCACATCAAAATGAGAAGAAAATATGGAGTCATTCTTTTTTGTATGTTGTTCTGCTGTAATTTAACTGTAGATCATATTGGTCTGTATGTAGAACCTGAACTAAAATGAGTTCCACAGCCTTGACTGTGGTATGTTTGCACTTTGCAAATTCATCCCACAGGCCGCATTGGAACCTTTAGTGGGCTGCAGGTTTAAGACCCCCGTTTTAGAAAGAACTGACTTGAAGAATTAAGCACACTGAACACTTCTTTTGTTTTTATCTGAATGTAAGTTTGATTATGTGAAATGTACCCGTTCTACCTTACCTTTCTCATTTTTTTAAACCAGCAGTTTAATATTATCTTTAGTTCAATAAATGTTTTGTTTAAAAAAAGATTTTCAGACATTTGTTATTACTTGACAAAGGGAAAAAATCAGTAACTGCTCCAAATATCAGTAACCTGTATTGGTCATCATCTAAAGCTGAGGTAAAAAAATAAACAAAAACAAGAGAAAATAGAAGGATATATCAGCCCCAAAAAATCCATGTCGGTCCATCATTATTAATAAGACTCTACCACTTATGTGAACATTTAAAAAAAATTATCTTCACGAAGAAAATCAAGGTTAGTGAAATTACCATATTTGGTTCCTTACCTGTATACGGCAAGAAGTATACATGAAAATCCAAGAAAAATATGTGATGTGAAAGGAACATGTATTTTAGAACATTAGAATATTACTTTTAGAACACTACAACAACATAAGTACTGATCCAGACACCGGTCAACATCGACAATATCCATTTGAACATCATTATTCAACACTGAAAGTGAAGTCTGAAATAATACAATGGCTGAAAACATGAATAGAAAGATAACTGTAATTTGCAACTGCACCAGCAACTCAAAACAAAGGAACTGAGATGATAATCTGTTCCTCAGATCTGTTTAACCCTTTACAGGACACTCATAGAAATTCTTTGAACTTCAAATTTTCAACCCTAGTATGTTTTTGGACAACCTAACAAGACATTACTTTGAGAAATGTCTCAAAATGTTGTATTATTATGTGCAAAACTCAAGGTCAATAGAGAAGTAAATATAAAAAACACATGTAAGCTAAAACATAAGTTCTGATCCAGTCTCCTTTGAATATTATTCCTTACATTAGTATTATTACTTCATTGTACCTAACAAAGCAGATACAGTCACTGTTCATGCAGAGGTGGACATTAGATTGTTGACTCACTGTCCTCGCTGTAACTGCCGCTGTCATTTCCTTGTAATGTGTGCAGAAATGGCCAAAAATAGTCACTTGCCCAATAAAGCTTAAAATAAATGGTAAGCTTTAGCACTTCTCAAGTGTCTCAGTAAGATTTAACCAGAAAACTGTTCTATTTGCAGCGCTCTATGTGTGTTCTCTTGTGTCCAGCTGTGTGCCATCAGACAAAAGAATAAATACCTTGTGGAGTTAAAGTATTTATATGCCATCACTAATAAGTATGACTTGGTAGTGAAATTGCCGACCTCTTTGAAAGGCATACGGCAGGATAATTCAATCCACTACTAAGTCTGCGTTTAATGTACCACAGTCATCACGTTTCATTTCAAAGCAAAATGATTCAGTACATGGGGCAAGTCCTGTTTCACTTAATACAGGCCAGACTGAGGTAGATCATTTTCATGCTATATGTCGAACAAGCCGACTGAGGCAGCACTGTTACAGTGTTAATGTAAAACTGCTCTATTCCTTTACCCCCTCGTCATGTGACATGTCGATTCTGTGACAATACTGAAATGTTGCCTTTGTATTTTCTACAAACTGTAGACGTGTTTAGTCTCGGTGTGATTTTTGTATTTTTTTTGTCATAGAAGGATATTTCTATTTTTGTTTTTCCATGGGGTAAAGTCTAGGAAGTGATTGGGGTGGATGATGGATGTAGAAAATCCACAATTTTTCCACCAGAGACTTGAATTTGCATCTGGATTCCAGTAAGTTTTTAAGTTTAGGCAAAAGCGACTGGACAGGATTGTGGTCATGCTTAAATATTAATAAATGCATTGTGAGTCATTGTGTGGGTAATTTTTTTTTTTTTCTGCATAAAACAAAACTGTGGTGACTTTTCTATCCAGTTCAGTGCATGAACTTAGCCATGAAATGTTTAAATGGCATATGTTGGCTGTGAACAAGTTATATATAAGAACATAATTCTCTTATTTTTTATTTTTTTTGCAATTTTCAGTATGGAATTATTGCGGCGAAATAAAATATGATGTGCATTCTGGAAAACTTGTGACAAAAGCTTTTTGTAATTGAACAAATGAACATTTACAGACTCGCTCTGTTCCCTCAAAATGTCAGAAGTGGTTAAATACTATATTGTGGATTTGTACATATTTAGAAGAAATGATCAAATGCAGTTTTAGTTCAGAAACTTTAAAATTTCACCTCAAGTCACAATAGAAACACTGTGTTCTGGATAATGGGATGCTTTGTGTACTGGCTAAATGCTCTTGACAGTTAAAAAGATGTACATAACTGACATTAAATCTGCAGAACATTGTTTCTTATATGATTGACCTATCACCATTTTTCAAATAGCACTTTATCGAATAACAAATTCTCATGTTGGATGTGGTATCCCTGTTCATTTAAGTTAGTGTGGCAGATCTACAGTCTAAGATTGAAACAGTACTTGTCAGTGTAACATGACATCACCTCAGCAGAAAAATGGAGTTGGAGCTTTTGGCAGGATTCAGTCGGCGGGTTGTAAAAAAAAAAAAAAGAAAAACACAAGTTGTCCTCCAGTCAAACCCGAAAGCGGGAACAGTTTTGCTCGGCCACACAAGCAGTTGTCACAACTGCCAAATGTAGTGGAGACAGAGAAAACACAAATGAGTAGATCAGAGGCTGGGTGGAGGAGTCTGTGGCATTACGTTTCTTTATATCTAGCAAGAAAGGAGCAGTAATGACTTCAGATTACAAGACGGGAGTAACTTGTATTCGTAGATGGATAGAAATGAAGATGTGAAGACCTGAAATTAAAGATGGATGAAAGCAAAAAAAAAAAAATGATATGATGATAGATAGGAAGACAACAGAAGGAATGAGCGGCAGATGTCTCCTGTGCCATCCACTGGGTCATGCTCATGAAAATTTTAATCAAGCCAAGCAGATAACAGCTTCCTTTCAACAAAAGCACATACATTTAACCCTGCATACAATGCTTTGTCAGTGCACGTGTCGTAATCAGCGTAGCAAAACAGAATTTTCCAAAAAACAGTTAGCAATGACGACACCCACTAATGGATCCTATGGACGCTGCCATTGTTTTTGTATCAGCTGCAAAACACGTAAAATGCACTATTTCATATAACTCCTGTCCTGAATGACCTGAATGCCAGCACACAAGCCGAATTAAGAAAAGCTGGGACTATTAATAGAACAATTATGATAATGAACCATTGCCAAACACATTTATGATGGCCTACTTTTCACTCATGGCAGTGATCAGTTCACCATGAAAAATATGTTCAACAAACATCTAATATTGACGAGATATTCTGAGTCATGTAAAAATAAAATGAGCCCGCACAGTAGTTAAAGGTGATTTCAACCCGACTGTGGATGCGTTTTTGAACCCTGTGACTTTTGAAGGCAGTCTATATCTAGGTCAAACTTAACTCTGTGTATTTATCAGTGTAGTGTGGGCCTGCCTCCAGTGTAATTGTGGATTATAATGGAGCAGTCATTTAAAGAGGCTGTAAAGGAATAATTTCAAAGTGTTTTGAGCCTCAGTTAGTTTTTGAAGTAATCAGTCTACGCCAGTCGCCAGAGCATTGTAGCTGACGAGACGCACTTTAAATAAAACATCCTTTAAGTGGATCCTAAATGTCACAGTGTTCTTTAGGTGTTGTTTTCTTTCAAGCAGGTCTGACTGGTCAGGTCAGGTCAGGTGAATATAGCCTTTCTTTGTTCAGTGCTAGTGTTGTGGTTGCACTTTATGACGTTAACGCATAAAGGCCTAGTGCTACTTTTGTGGCAGTTCCCAAATTAACTTCTCTCTTCATGAAACCTTTATTAAGTGATGTATCGCCAGCTATTGTAATGTAATGCCCTTTTTCAGTGTACATCATGTTTAATTCAATGACCATGTAGATGTTCATAAAAGCACAGATTAAAGTTGAAGGGTTTTATGTAAAAAAACAAACAAAAAAAAAACAGAAAATTCAAGAAAAAAAAAGACTTTTTCTATCAAATCTATCATTAACTGAACATTAAAACAAGTGTCTCCATCCACTGTCCTTTATCCAACCCCCTGGTTTTTACTGGTGAATCAATGTTGGAGAAGATGACAGTGTTTCCATGGTAACAACAGAGCCTTTGAATGTCCAAATGGATCATATCTGATGACCATGAAAATATGACAAACTACATGTTACACTAGTTATTGGCATGTATTTATAAGATTAGTGGTTCTACAGGTATTAAACCTTTTACATCCTTTAGTTGATGGTGGATGCTTGGGTCTTTGAGTTGAAATGACATACCATTAGGTTTGTTTGTTGTTGTTTTTTTTTTTACAATGATTTAGTAACTGATTTTATGAGAAATATGCTGAAAACCTCCTGAATTCAGAGCACTGAAAATGATTTATTCCTTCTGTAACTGCAGTGCCAGATCAGGTGTCTCCACATGAAACTGATTAGTCTTGTTTTTCAAACTGATGCTGTCACATCATTGACAGTGACTGACATGTTTGAATAGAACCAATAACCAGAGCTAGTTTTAGGCAAGGCCATTATTTAAACCAGGGTTGTCAAACTCATTTTAGTTCAGGGGCCACATTGAACCCAATTTGATTTCAAGTGGGCTGGAACACTAATATAATGACACAATAGTATATAAATATTAACTCCACAATTTTTGTGTGAACAAATAACATTACATTTTGAGAATCTTTACATTTACAGTACAATAAGTATTCAGAGGGAAAAAAAGTGAATCCCCTGAAAAAAAGACATTTGGGTCATTTTAACATTATGCCTCAAATTATGGATCGGGTCTAAAAAGGCACAAAATATTTAGTAATAGGTCACATTTAGTTAGTTACATTTCTGTTTTGTCAAAGGATAGTTTGTTGATGGAAACTATTTCAGAATTAAAAGGAGTATTTGCAGTAAAATAGAGGAAAAAACTAGTTGTGACTCTTTTTCAAAATAATGTACTATTTTTTTCATAATAAACCAAGAAGTAAATTGTCATTTAGAGATTATTATGCTATTATTTTACTTATCGTGTTGGTCAATAAATGCCACATTTTAACATGGCATTTATTGTAAAATTTATGTCCTTTGGGGGTTTATATGGTAGTGTAGAAATTGAAATGTTGGTAAAATGATGGATGTAAATATTAAGACGTTTGGAAAAAGGGTTGGCTTGCATAAAGGTTGGGCTTCTAAATGTATGTTTAGAAAACAGCAGATGTAAATTTAAGTTTGTAGACAATGAATGTACAATAAGAGCGAAGTTTAAAATGTACTGGAAGTTTTGACTGTACCCAATAACACCATCTGTATGAAATAAAGTAATAATAATAATAATAAAAAAATAAATCATATTTCCGAATGCAAAACCACAACTAAAACAAGTTCAACAGCCTTGACTTTTTTATTCAATTTAAATTTTGCACTTTTCAATTTCACACTGGAACCTTTGGCACCTCTGGTTCAAACCCCTTTATCAGACAAGTAACTGTTTTTGGTAATGTCCGCACACATTACAAAACTGTCACGGCAACAGTTCCAGTGAGGACAGTGAGTCAACAGGTCCAACGTGGTCTACAGGGTCTGTAAGGTCCACCTCTGCATGAACTGTGAGAAGGGCTGCACTATATTGGAAAAAAACTAGCATTGCAATTTAGTAATTTTTTTTACCCTGCGATACGAAAAAAAAAAAAATAGTCGGGAGGACATAATAGATGTGTGGTGCCGACGTAAATGGTCAAACTTTTCTTTTCTTCACCAATTGTTTAGTTAATGGTGATTTTTCTCTTGTTTGTTGCACATTTTTCAAAGTTCTTACAGCAGCTCACTCCAAATTGATGAAGAATAATTGGGATTGGTGTATTATTGGCAGCAGTGTGTGTCATGTACCTTTGAAATTAGATAAGAACACATTGAGTTAATTTGCCTCTTGCATTTCAGGACCTGCGATATGACTATTGTGCACACATACATCGTGATGTCGATGCTCAAACGGTATGTTGTGCAACTCTAACTGTGAGTTACCATGAAGTAATGGTACTAATGTAAGGAGTAATGTTCAAAGGGTTAATAAGGATGTGAACAGGGGTCTATACCAAAACTTCTGTTGGTCTAATGCTCTAAAAATGATGTTCCTTTCAGCTTTCATAGAATCATTACATTTACTTCGTCATTAACCTTCACTTTCCACATTACAGTAGATTAAAAAAAAAGGGAACAGTTGACAAAAATAAAGTCCTGTTATGTCCTCGAATAACAAACTAAGGTTGGAAAATGTAACTTCAGAGTATTCCTATGAGTTTCCTATAAAGGGTTAAGCACATCTGAGGAAGTTTGTCATCTCATTTCCTTTGTTTTGAGTCACTGGTGCGGTTGCAAATTACACCCCTCTTTCTATTCATGTTTTCAGCCATTGTGTTATTTCAGACTTTAGTTTCAATATTGATCTTCTTCTTACCTCACCTCCCTTTACCCCCAGGGTCTCATCCAAACTGCACAAGCAAATCAGCACATCTGTCAGTCTCCCATTTCACTCGCGGATGTTGACTAAAATTCATTTTCAGGCGGAACCAAATTTCAGGAATATTGCCTCAAGTTTTAGGAGCCCTGGGGTTAGAGTGAAGTCGTCATCCTAGTTTGTCCAGCACATATAAGAAACTTATTGAAAGCGCTTGTTTTTGAATCCTTTCAGTTGGAAGTGCTGCTGTTAGTGTGAACGCATTCTTTATTATCAAATTTGATGACGGCTACCAACTATTTGGCACAATTACACGATCCAGGAGGGAACGTATACACAGTAGGTAGTTAAATGGAACACCGCTGCTTCGGCTCATTGTTAAGGAATTAATAACCAACGAAGACAGATTTTTTTTTGGATGCATTTTCCCACACCTCCTGGACCTGCATTTAGTCATGTTCTCACTTTTATCTCTCAAGCTCTGTGGGTGTTTTGGAATGTGCAAAAAGAGAAAAAAAACTCAGAATAATATGAAAGAGATGTTCAGGTCTGGTTCGCTTGAATCCATTAATTCTCAAACGAAGGAGATAGTGAGATTTAACCGTGGTGAGGTTTTTTTCAAAATGGACAAAATACAAGAGACAACTGGATCTGGTGAAGATGTCACTCAAGACGGCTCCTCAACTCGCAGCCATGAACTCAAAGTCCTCCAAGGAGTCAAACGCAACAATGTCCTTGTGGAGGGAATTAAATGTAGGTCACAGCTAAAATGCAAGGCCAAGCATGGGGGGGTGGGGTGGGGGGGGGCTTGTGGGCCCAGGGTGCTTTATTGCTCTCGGGAAATGCAAGCATGAAAAATAAACAGATTTTTCACACATGGTTATTTTTAGAAGGAGGGTTGTGGCTGCTGTGGCTCGCGTGCCTGTGCAGGTTCCTTTAGCATTTTCACGTTTTCATGTCATTTTGTTAAGATAATATTTAATACTATGTGTTTTAGTGTTTTGTGTTATTTCAACTCTGCTGTTGTCAGAGCTGAGCTGTTTTACTTTCCCCCCGCTGGCATTTCTGTCCATTCCTCCCACTAAATCTAATGTGGTTGAATTGATGATAATTTAGTTTTCATTGTGTTTGTAGAAGATGTTTCAGTAATGCTTAATCCAATAATGTTCTAGTCATTTGGGTTGTTCTTATGTCATTGCACTTCAAACTAATCTTAGCGTCCTTTGCTTTCACAAATGTCAGCGACCTCAGTCTGAGTCTATCAGGCCAGTAGAAGGGCAGACGCTCCCTTAAAATAGTCTGCCATCAATTAAATATAGATGAGGTGCTTGGAGTTGTCTGCCACTGAGTGTTACTTGTGCTTAAACAGGGATGAGGTGAAGAGCTTCCCTATATTTAGTATATTTTTTTTAAACGGTGTTAAAATCATAAGGTCCGTTTCAGGTTTTGAATGAGCCACTTGCTTTGTGCGAGACATTCAACCACCGTCATGTCTGATGATTTCTATCAA
Source organism: Siphamia tubifer (assembly GCA_020466265.1). Taxonomy (NCBI): domain Eukaryota; kingdom Metazoa; phylum Chordata; class Actinopteri; order Kurtiformes; family Apogonidae; genus Siphamia; species Siphamia tubifer. The sequence continues at coordinate 40,316,106 of CM035787.1, forward strand.
GGTAGATAAGGGTCTCACTATTGATCCTGACTAGCTGGAGAGGTGACTCATTAATACACAATATTACCAAAGAAGGAAAGGAATAGCTCTTCCTTTTGTGCCTAGTCTGAAGTGAACACATTCATACAATGATTTTTATATATCGAAATATTTTCTACTTTTCTCATAGACGTCATCGTACTTATTTAAATGACTCGTTAATTATCTTTGACATTGACGTCGGATTCAATATCTGAAACGCTAAGACAAATAGGAAAAATACACCATTCACATGTTGTTGTTCTTGACCCATAAACACTCCAGTTCAGTGGGTTCAGTGGAGATGATAGAAATCTGACAGAAACGGAGGCATTTCATATTGATCCTCTTGCACACTGAGTGACAGTGTGGACAAACTGGGATGGCCAAGGTCACAGCCAGGCTTGTGACCAGTTGCTGTCATGTATTGATTGTGGTTTGACAGACATTATGGTGTAACCTGATGTTCTCTGTAGTTGGTAAAGCCAGTCCATAAGTGGTGAGTGGAGGGGGATAATGTTTGGATTGGCAGGTTCAAGGTGACAGTAACAGAAAAATGTTTAACACTGGCTTCTGAGAAATAGAAAAAAAAAAAGTATAGTCTGGTTTGGTCTGTCTACTCCTGATGATGTTATGTGAATTTCTTTAAGTGTTAGTACACAAGTGTCAAACATGTGGTTGGAGGGCCAAAGCCAGCCCACCAAAGTTTCCAATCTGGCCCTCAGGATGGATTTGTCAAATGCAAAAATTACACTGAAGAAATGATCAATCAGTGGTGTACAAATTATTTTAATTCAGGTTCCACATACAGACCAGTCATATGATTAAAATATTAGCGTACTAAACTATAAATAATAACTTCAGATTGTATCATTGTTTTATCATAAAAAAGGGAAATTACATGAAAATATTTATATTAACAAAGTGTGAATACCCTGAATAAATTAGAACAATGTGAAATTTTATAAGAGAAGTAAATGCAATTCTACCAATATTCTGGCTGTTAGAAAATGTTTGGTAATGTTTGTAAATGTAATGTAAGTTGTAATGCATATGTGTAAATGACAAACTCAGGCAGAATATGGTTTAAAAAATTGTCCTTGCTTTTCTTAAGACTTTCAAATTGTTCATGCTATTCAGATTTTTTTGAGAAACCTTGAGTATGAAAACATTATCCTAATATAATTTTCCTTTTTCCACTGTTGTTATTTTACTGGTCCAGTTCACTTGAGATCATATTGTGGTGAATGAGACACTCCTAAAATGACACCTCTGTCTTACAACAATGGTTGCCAACAATGGCTGCCTCGTGCTGGACAGATGTACATGACTGTAACTGACCAAACTTTTCTTTGCAGAACAGCGGCTCATATTAAGCTTCATTGAGCCTTAACAGTGTTTTCCGAGGTAGGAGACCATGGGTGTCAAACATACGGCCCATGCCCTAAAAGGCCCAGTCTAGTTAGAGTAGAGGTTCTCAACCAGGGGAACACTCCTCCCATGGGGTCACATCACAACAATACATATCACTCAGCACATCTACATCTGGAATATTTACCCTCCCCCCATTGTAGAATTATTACGTTGACTTTTATTTTCTTACAGCTTTATCTACATTGCTATATAACCCATCACATCCTCCGCACACATGTCCATAGTGTTATTTTTAGAATTACGTTTGGCATGCGCGATGAAGCTTGAGTTGGAAAAATTTTAAGAGGAAGGATTTGTCTTACAGTTGGGTTCCTTTTATAGATTTCCAATGGGTGCAACCTTAGCCAGATGTTAAAATGTTTGAATAATGTTGTTGTTCAGGTAGATCAGACCAAGAACACACTAATAATAACTATAAATAATGTGTCTTTGTTTTAGTGGAAAAAATTACACGAAAATGTTTACACCTACAAAATATCCTTTCACAAAAAAATGACTAAACTGGAAAAAAAAAGAATATCTATACTGGGTGCGATTTGGTTTGTGTGTGTGGGTGGGTGGGGGGTCATCCCCCACTCTGGTTTTGGACATCACTGTAGGGTCTTATGGTGGCGTGAACACAAAATGCCTGAAAGAGGAACTTCACATGCAACAAAGTCTGGGCGGAGGGGGCTGTAAAGCTCACAACCAGACCCAAGAGCTACCTACTCCCCCTGACCCGTCTTGGCCCACCCTGACCCAGTTGCGGTGCACCACCACAGAGGAAATGTGCCAGGCATGGGGAGTGGTCCTGTGAGTGGTCGATATAGACCCGCTGAGGTTGAATCCTGGTTAATTTCTCTTCGTCCGCTTAGTGATATGCTGACATTCAGTGGGTCGACTCGCCTGATCTGAGGTCCTAGTTGAAAAAAAAATCAGGGAGGGAGGGGCAAGGGACAGCGTGGTGAACCGTCCCAACCTGACTTCCAAGTAAGTCACTAAATCCCATTTTCAGAGTTATGTTTTGGCCTTTAGATGAGAGTCCACCTATATTTGAGATTCCCATCATGTCCAGGGACGGGTCTCATGCACTCAGTTTTTTCGCTCAAAGAACTAAACCCTGGTCTCAGACGCACCACTGTACCATGCCCTCACATGCAGGCAGCAAAGTCTGTGAAAAACTGCCCCTGTTTTTGTTTTCCCCAATTCCCATTCATGACCAAATGAATACGGACCTAGATGACCCCCCAACAGGGAAAAAGAAAAGGCCACATGAACTGCACCATTAGAGAAAACAGTTGATTTGAAATGTTCATTTAGTGATTTCAGCCTCATTTATGTTATTGATGCGAGAATGAGGGTCACAACATCCAATGCAAGCTTTTTACTGTGGAACACCCCCCCCCCCCCCTCTCGTTTTTTGATAAACGACACTCTGTGTGTGTATGCATGCGTCTGTGTGTGTGTGTGTGTGTGTGTGTGTCCAGCTCCACTGTAATCTATAAATGGTAAATGATAAACTTAGACAGAATATTGTTAAAATGACACAACTAATTAAAAAAAAAATCTGGTTCATTTTCTTTTGTAATCATGTAATTTTACCTTCACACTCCAAAACATGCAGAAAATGTTTTAATTATCATTGATTAATTCTTACTGTTTTACTGGTTCAGGCTTTTTGCGATCATATTGGGCTTAGTTTGACCCCTAAACTAAAATGGGATTCCAAAATTGATTGACTTGTTGTTTTTAGCACGAGAGGTATAACGTACAATTTCTGAAATATCATTGCCTGAAGGACTTTAAAGGAGTCTCTGACCCCAGATGTCAATGCCATAGAAAGGTTGTCTTTTTTTCCTGCTATCAATATTTAAACTACTTTAATGTGACATTTATGTTAGTTATTTACTTTTTTCATGCCACTCTTGGTGCTGTGGGTTGGTTCCAAACAATCTGCTCTGTTGGATATAATGAAGATATATTGAATGGTTGTCACTTCACTAGAAGGTAACAAGAAGCATGAGCATCTGGTCAAAGCAAAATTGTAAAAGTACATACGTAATATAATAGAAACGGGGAAATTATAAGCTGTCATATGAAACAAAGTGCTTATAACGAACCAATGAACTGCTGATTTTTATCTTCCCTTGTCAAAAACTAAGATAGAAATTCAGAAAAAAACCCAAAAAAACACCATTGCCAACAAACCCAAAGCCTAGTGAAATGAAAAGAATTCTCCATTTGCCATTTTTTCAGACTTTTGTTTTAGAAGAATGTTGTGAAATCCTTGATGTGCGATAAAAGAAATCACAGTCAAAGCAATTGCAATATGAGTTTTTAGCTCTGACTGGCTTTTAGACTGTAACACTGTCACCAATAATGCATTAAAAATATATATGTCTGCTTAAATACACGTATATACAGTAGATATGCTTTATGAACACTTGCCTTTCATTAACAAAACTGTCTCATTACATCACTGCATTTATCCTCGGTGTCCTCACTTTGAGTTAAATAAGGGCCAGAGCTGTTATATTTACCAGTGAAGTTATTGACCTAATTCAGTGGGAAAAAACATGTTGAGTGGGTGGTCACTGAGTTCATTGGTTTAACCGTCCTAGTGGGATGTAGTTGCTGTGTCAGTGTAGCTAGACTGTGGAACAGGTACAGTAGAGGACAAAAGAAATGAAATAATTACAAATTTATGCAGCATTTCTTGGCTGTTATTCATTTTGTTTTCCTCAGTAAGGTAAGGAGTAGAAAAGCCAGTCGAAGTATTATTTCATATAAATTCTGACATGTCTTGTGTGAATACAGAGGATTGGACGTATTTAGAGTAGGTGTTTTTTTGTTTTTTTTTATCATTAAATGGTGTTTCTATAAAAGTGGAAATGATGGTTTGGAAGTTTGTTTTATTTTGTTTTAAGCTTTTTCTATTTTCTCTAGGGAGCATATATTTAGGTCCAAAACACATTTCTAGTTAGATGTGAGGGAAATTTTTAAATTTTCTGACAGCACTGTGCAATTGATCTACTCACAATAACAATGTCAGCTTGTGCAGTCACAAATATCTGTAATTTAAGCGTCCAGTGTATGTCTGGATGACACTCAGCAGAAAGTAAGTAAAAAAAAAAAAAAAAAGACTGAGTAAAAAAATACAGGAAAGTGACTGCATTATTCAGGTTTTGTGTTTTATACTATTTTAAATGTTGTATGTATTGAATACGGGAAAAACACATTTTTCAACAAGTAGTCAGATTGCAACCACAATGCAATCTGCAAAAAGCACAGTCCTAATCTAAATTATATACTTTAAATGTCCATGATTTTCACTGCTATTAAAAAATAAGATAATGTACCCTTAAACTTAAATTAAGTAAATGATTTGGGAACATTTTTTTCAGTCATGTTTGAACAAAACAATAAAAAAAAGAGAAGAATAAGCCACTAACTACTAATTCAGTCTGCACCCCACTTGAGCTGTGTTTTTCATGGTGGTGCGGGCTAACATAGCTTAACTGCATCAAAAGAATAGCTACTTTGTGAGGTTAAAATGGTTTGTGGGTCTTAAATAGCATTTGTAATTGTTTCAAAAAGGCTTACATTTAACTAGTTGAAACCTGCAGAACTGGCAAAGATTGTGTGAACATCCCTGACTTGGTTTTGATCTAGAGTCTAACTGGAACAGCCAATAAAAGACCTGTTCATAATAACTAGATTTCTTTTTCTATGTAGAGGTGTTGCGCTCATTATGGTGAGGGTCTAATCTGATCACCATAGGTGGTCATAGTGTAGACAGGGCAGCTCTTCCATGCTGGCTGTTATGGTAATGAAACAGTGTGAGAGATGGATGCATAAATCTCCATTAGGTGATTACCCTCCACCTACAGTCCCCTTTCAGCCCCCAGGCCGTGCCATTTGGTGACCGTTTATGTCCTCCCCATTGTCACGGAGCATGTGGGTCCATGTGCACATTTACAGGAGGGGGTGGGGCTGGAAGTGTGGACCCACTGTTGATTGTGACAATAGTATTTTTTGTCCTAAGCCTTTTATACCAATGCAAGGAAAAGCAAATGTGCATTTTTGGCACTTGTATACACACAAACCTCATGACCTGAGTATTGCTATCTTTAACCCCTTTTCCACAATGCCACTTAGCACTGCACAATATGAAAAAAAAAAAAAACTGACATGGCAATTTTTTTAACCCTTCGATGTGTATTGTGACATGAAAAAATACTCTGGGAGTATATAACAGCTGCGCGGTGTTGACACAAACAGATTAGTGGTCGACACAGAACATAAGTTTCAGTATCATCCTTCATACAGTAGCTGATGTTGCTTTTCTTTCTGACACTGAGCTTTCATTCTGGATGATTTTGTCTTGTTCATTGCAAATTTCTCAGTCTTGTTACCAGTGACTCACTCCGAACTGGTTCAAAATGATTGTGATGTGCGGAGTAGTGTGTGTCAGGTTCTATTGAAATTAGATGAGAAAATGTTGAGCTCATTTGTCTCTTACATTGCAGGGCCTGTGATGTGACTATTGCACACACATATATTGCGATGTCAATGCTCAAACAATATATTGTGCAGCGTTAGTGCCATTATTCTGGGAGTATTTCATCATTATTCCAGAACAAATCTGTGTAAATTAAATGTTGGGATCATTTGGATCCCGCCTCTGTCACAGTTTTGGGGGTTTTAACAGAGCCGTGATGAAGGTGGAATCATGATGTAAGAGGAACACCTCTCGTTCTGCAACCAAGGGTGACGTGGGGTTTAAAAATTAGCGCAGGTCGTATAAAGTAAATGAACGTCAACGTGACCAGGAAGATGTCAAACTGGTGATACGCTGAGATACACAAGCTGTTGTCACTTTGGGCGGAGGACCTTATCAATGCTAACATTTATATTATGGTGAAAGACGGAAGAGGTTAGCTTAGGTGATTTTCTACGCCCAAAATATACGTCACACTATATGTTGCGTCCCCACCCCTTTGATTCTGTAACTAAGGTTTGTTGTATAAAAGTCCAGCCTGGCTCTGCTCTGTTACTCCCTTGGCTTATCTGTGGAAATCAAGGTTCAAGGTTACTATATTTGTACCTGTGCGTAGATTTGTTTTGCAGTCAAATGATCATTTGGTACTTGAATACAACACACACAACATATAGTTAAGCTACATTGGTCGAGTTTATAGAATGGGCGAAGAACAGGTCAAAGTGCTCAGTGTTCCACCACACATCACTAAAACAGCATGGTTTGATAAAAGAATGGTGGCAAAAAGTTGGTATCACCATCTCAACTTTATCCCGGGATCTCTGTGTAAAAGTGGTTTGAGTCATTTGAGTCATCCTTCTCTGCTCAATGGAAAAGGTGGCTCAGTATTCTGCATCATCTCATCTGTGTATACATATATGTACATATATATATATATATATATATATATATATATATATATATATATATATATATATATATATATATATATATATATATATATATATATAAGAGAGAGAGAGGTCACCAAAACTTTTGATAGTTTGACACATCAAAAAGGTTGAAGTACACACATCCCGAAGAGCGTTCGTCAACAGAAATGCACAAATTTTACCAACAGCACCAGTGTTTCTAGCTCTTTCTGAGAGAACTGTTTTCTTCTGCCTAATAGAAAACATACCCTGCCAACAAATACCACAATTTTTGCGATATCATTTCAAGATCCCAAAAGGGGAAGTTGTTTGATGGTTTATTTCCATCTATATTAATTTTAACCCCTTTATGACTGGCACATCATTGGGAAGTGGTATTTTCTGTAGACATTGTGTTTGTTGTAATTACACCACAAACAGTCTTTAATTCGACTTTTTATGGCCTTTTGCCGACCTGTACTCGATATTCCGGTAGTTGCAAACCTTTTTTTTTTTGTTTTGAATTTTTTCCAGTTGTAAATTATGGCTGACACTAGAAGTCAGAAAGGCTCAGGATGGCTTCAGGCACAGTGTTGCGCAGACTTTTCACACAGTAAACCTTGAGTTTCAACAAGAAGAGAAAATGAGGTTCAGGGGTGAATACTTTAAAGAAAATGCTGTTATGACGTAATAGGGAGCAGAGTTAGTCAGGCCTGTATGATGTAAAGAAAACCTGTAATGTGCAATGTATGCCACCATTTATTCTGCTCATTTGTCACATTCATTTTACCTAGCATAAGGCTACTGCATACATTAATGTCTCAATGAAACTTGTAAGGTATTGGGGGAGGAGTAATGAACACCAATTTGTGCTGATTCACCAAATGGAATGAAACTTATCACACCATATTTATATAGTGTGGGTTGGTTGGATTAGCAGGTCTTCTACATTTATCATCTATAGCAGGGGTCTCAAACTTACTTTTAGGAGCCACATTCAGTCCAATTTTATCTACAGTGGACCAAACCAGTAAAATAATAACATAAGTACCTGAAAATAATGGCAACTCCAATTTTTTTTTGTCTGTTTTAGTACAAAAAAGACCCAATTAAACTATGAAAATATTTATTTTTAGAAGCTATTCAAACCAAAAACATATGAATAACCAGAAAAACTGAAGTTTCTTAAGAAAAATAAGTGCAATTTTAACATTATTATGCCTCAAGTTATCATTTATGCGTGTGCATTATGGATTAGTTCGTAAATGTAAATATTTTCATAATATAATGATATTTTTTGTGCTAAAAGAATGACCAAAAAAATTAAATTTGTCACTATTTATAGGCAAAATGTCATTATTTTTCATATCAAACCAAGAAGAAAAATATGGAGTTGTTAATTTTTGTAGGTTATTATGCTATTGTTTGATTGTAGATCATATTGGTCTGTATGTGGAACTTGAACTAAAATTAATTCCACAGCCTTGCCTCTAGAATTTATTTTGCAAAATCCATCCCACGGGCCACATTGGAACCTTTTGCGGTCCACGTGTTTAAGACCCTTGATCTACATAATGCCCATAAATGTAACTGATAGGGTTAGCACTGATTTAAGTTAGTTATCAAACACTGACTTTTCTGTCGTTGAAATTGTTAGTTATAGTTATTGGTCAATAAATTGATGTTTGACAGCAGATTCTAGATAAATGGTGTCCAATAGTGAAGTGTTACAACAGGCTCAGTATTATATTTTCTATTGACTTGGAATTTTGTGTCTAAGGTTTACTTTTTTATGAGTCAATGTTCAGTTAAAGTTTTCTGGTTTCCGAGGCAATTTCAGACTGTACACGCTTAAAGTTTCTAGTCTTGGGGGGTTACTTGGTTATTACTTTTAATTTTCTTCTCCAAACTAACTTCATTATATGCACCCTATTGTAGTCATCACTGCAGATAACAATGGACAAATTATTGATATATTGTGGAATATTGTGGTGTATTATTGATACACTGGTACTAATTACTGGCATTTGTATTAAAAATCTAAAGTACCTGTGAACATGAACACCCAAGCTGGGGTTTTTTTATGTATTGTTTTATGTTATCTGTATATTCTGTGACACAGAGGTATAGTGGATTAATACATTTTCAATGCAACAGTAGTATTTGTTTTTCTTAACTTTACACAGATATCAGATAGTATCACCACAATCTAGCATTCATCATTTCTTATCGGTTGGGTGGGGTGGGGTAGGGGATCTTTTTAAGTATTGAAGTTTGCTGACTGCCCTCGTAGAGTCGACCATCTGCATAGAATTAGAATCCCAACTTGCTTAAAATAAGGTCATTGCCTGGAAAACTGACATCCATGCAGGTGTGGTCACTGGTCTTTTTCAGCTCTCTGCACATATCTCAGTGTCTCTCTCTTCTCCTTTTCACTCCATTACCATTCTCATCTTTCTTGTAAATGCATCGTTTAGACTTTGTGAAATGGACCAGGCCTTTGAGTCATGAAATGGGAGTTGTGAAGCAATATGAGACCGTGTTAAGGCCTGCATCATCGCTATAGGACAGACATCCCCACGCAGCTCCCTCATCCCTCTTTTTACCCATCGTTCCTGGGTTGTCCTTAGCAACAGCCATTATATTATGCATGGCATACTGCATAAAGACACAGAAATTACTTTAATTTGTCCCTCATTTATTAGAGAACATACAGTCCAGTATCGTGCAGTGCTGTGTTACAGCCTATAGTACATTAAATGTGTGTGTGTGTGTGTTTTGATGCTGCAGTAGTGGCTCTGAGCTCCCTGTGCCAATATATCAACACTTGTTTTCTTGATCATCTTCTTGACATGTTAATGTGTTTGTTTGTTTTTTTTCTCACATATATCGCCCACTCATCTCAGCTGGTGAAGCCGTGGAAGCCGTTAAGACATGATCTAGCCAACACTAGACAAACACCCTCACAGCTAATCTCAGAGGCTTCATTGTTTGTGCCAGTAGCTGGGTTATGCTAACCTCCATGAGGCTGACTTCTTCTCTCTTTCCTTTGCATAGTAGATAGAGGTCAGCATCTGGAAGTATCACTGAGATCAACCTATCCCAAATACTCAATGTCACAGCTTGGTCAATGGAGCTTTTGTAAGAGGATATTGAATTAATTAGTTGTATAGCAATGACTTGTTTTAACCCCTGGGTCTAAGCCAAGGTTTTGCTTCTCCATCCTTTTTGAAACACTGGTCACAATTCCACTTCCTATTTGGTTTTCTTAGAGCAGCAGCGTCTGAATGGAGTTGAATCAATGGCCACTTTTGTGTGGGAAGTGAACTGACAGTCGGCTGAACGTTTGGGCTCGGAAGAGGACTCTTCAAGGTTGACATTCTCTAAAAGATTCTGTGCCCGACAGTAAAACTGACCAGTTTGTTTGATAGACTTCTGAGGGGATTTGTTTGACTTTTAATCTTTCTCCTCTTGCAGCATAGTGTCCAGGACCACAAGTGTCTAGGGATGCACATTAAGGTTTGCCTTGAGTTCACACAGAAGTGATGGGCAGCAAACTAAGATACTTTTACAGCACCGTTTGGATACCATAATAAATCCTCATGTCATTTAGCATCAAAATACTAAAAGAGCCAACATAAAGTAAAGCTGATTATTGGAACCTGACTTAAACCAACATATTGTTCCCCATCGGACAGATGTTTGCAGTTAATGTGTCCTGTGACACTTTGGAATATTGGAACGAAACCGTTTAAAATATGTGGTGTTTTGCTCTGTTTGCTGTGATAAACATATGAGTCTGCAGACACCAGCATTTGAATTCCAACTCAGTTTCATGACCTGAACTTAACTTCAAACTTTAAATCCTTTTTTTCTCACTTTAAATATTTTATTCCTGCAGTTTAAATTGGATAAAGAGTTCTAGTGCTGACATATTCTGAATAATTAGTATGACTAGTCTTTAACAATGTGTATCCTTGCATCATTTAATGCTAAAAACTGGGTGTGGAGTGTTTTTAGTCTTAGTGGCCTTCTTAAAATAAACGTTTGTCATGTAGAAATATGCAAGTTGTCTTAAAGAGGTTTTTTTCTAGAAAATATCAGTGGGATAAAACGAAGAATTATAAATGGCTTAAGTTGAACTGTATAGTAGTAAAGAGATAAAACGTGTCATGTTATATTACTACAGTACTTGTAATGTATAAAATGCTATTGGACTGAAAAATAGGAACTACAATTTGTTCTCTATGCAATGTGTAATGTCATTTACTTTTTGTTAAAATCAGTAGCCTACTGAAAAATTATAATTCAGGATCAAGTATCCAAGTTAAGGTATCGACACAGAGTGGGCGAAAAGAATACCAATTTATATATATATAAAAAATTTTCCCCCCAAGTGTATTTTTCTCATTTCTACTCCAAATATTTCATCACTCTTAGAGTTTCAGTGAGATATAAAAACTTATTTTTAGACAATAGATCTTGAAAATCTCATTTCTAGTTATCTTACCAAGATAATTTGCACTTGTTCCTTTGCTAGCTTTACTTATTTATGTATTTATTTTTGCAGGCAATAAAAACATCTACTAATAAAACAAGTGAAATATTTCTTAAAATAAGAGAAGTGCTTCATATTTTAGTGAAAAGTTACTCTTTAAGTGAATATGTCTTTATTTTAAGTGTGACAAGATATTTGAAAATACACTTGTTAAGATTTAGATTTTTGCAGTCTATCTGTATGAGAATGTTTGTGTGTGCTGCCATTATCCTAATCATACATCCAGTAGCCTTCAGACTGAGTGTGAAAACTGGAAAAGGGACATGATGACAATAACATTTTATGGCAGAGTTTCAGCATCTTTAGTCACGGAAAACACACAGGCCTCTCCACATGTGCTGCATGCTTACGTGAGTGTAATGCATGCTTGCTTGAGTTAGGATTTGCACATCTGTGATTTATCACCAGTGTCACTGAACGTGGCTGCAGTGGGAGCCTCTCTCCGTATCCCCACACATCTATTTTTACCAACTTATTGCTTACCAACCCACTGGAGGCAGAATGATTGGGAGATGAGATGAACAGATCAACGGCTGGAAGAAATAGGGAAAGTCCTTTTTGGTGACACTAAATAGAAGTCTGTCAGGGATGCCTACGCCTTGTTAGTCGCTCTGTCTATATGTTTAGAAAGTCTGATTTATTTAAACAACTGATTAAATGATTTTATTTGGGAAATTCCCATGAGATATAAAGATGAATGACAAAACTAGCAAAGCAATGTAGAATACTAGGATCATGATAAGAAATATTGCGATATATCACGATAATGTTAACAAGGCAATACTGTTTTTGTTAGTTTTTTATGTCACATTATTTTTAATGTAATTAATCGAAATCAATCCATGGTAGCCCTGATGATTCGGATTAAAATTTGAAATAATGTAATAGCACAAAATGTTTTGTCACACCCTTAGCAGTGGCAGTCAAACAGTAGACATGTGTTCCTGTGTGTTTGTGAAAGACGGAGTGATCAAAGGGAAAAACCCAACAGAGTAAAGCATCAAATGATTTTGCCTTTATGTCAAAAGCTTTACATTTGTCTGTGCTGTAAAGCCGTTTACCATCAACATCACTCCCACCAACTGACAGCAGCCATTAAAGACGAGTGTTAGAATCTCACAGGCTACACGCCAAACCGAAAACACACACACACACACACACACACATTTCCCCCAAACATATGGTAGGATCCCACTAAGGTGCTACTACGGTACCTCACACTCCCCCCCCTGTGAAATAACATCATTGCCAATAAAGGTGATGCTAGTTGTACAGAGTAGTAAACAGGTGCGTACATGTAGTGCATGTTCTTCTGTTTTTATCTAGAATATAGTACAAGTACTACTTTATTGATCTCACAATTGAGAAATTTGCAATATTAGATTTACCCTAAAAAAAGTTTGCTTAAGGAGCGCTACCTGGACTCAAAATAAGTAATAAAAATTAGAGGTGCTCTATTGGATGGGAGAGAACAGCATAAAACAAAGAAAAATTCCAAGGCACTCTCTTAAAAGTGAAAGATAAAAAGCCTTTATTAAACCGGCTTGGTTAACAAAACCTATAAAATCATATGAAAAACCCCAACGCGCTTCGGCACAAATGGCCTTCATCAGGGAGTATATCATTAGATTTACCCTTTTTACTATGAACTTGGAGTTGTAGGAAAGATTCAGATAGACTGATGGGGTGGAATTTGCCTCCTAAAATGTATATTTAGCTGCTTATACCCTCCCTCTTTCTGATTGAATATCCAGGTACCACCCGCTCCCCACGTGAAGGAGAAGTTCCTGGCGTGGACTACAGCTTCCTGTCAGTGGAGGACTTCCTGGAGTTAGAGAAGAGTGGAACGCTGTTGGAAATAGGAACATATGAAGGTAAGTTATTTAAAATGTGGTTCATTGCATTTAAATCATCTATTTGTGTAGATATTTAAGAAAAAAAAAATGTGCAGAAATCTGTCTCCATCAGTCCAAAATAAATATTTGTCTTACACTGCAAAAGTCTTACCTAGTCTATTGTTCTTATTTCTTGTCAAAACGCTTAAAATAAAACATAAACGCCTAAAAAGTAACTTTTCAGTGAGATATAAGAAGATATTTTTCGACAATAGATCTGGAAAATCTTATTTTTAAAAATATCACCAAGATCATTTTCACATGTTCCCTTGGCAGATTTTTTTGGTTTTGCTTAATTTAAGATTTTTTTCTCAATTGAAGCAAAACAAAGAAAAACTGCTAATGGAACAACTGATAAATAGGTTGGTAAGCTTTTTTTCTTTCTTTTTTCTTTTTTTCTTTTTCTTTCTTTCTTTCTTTCTTTCTTTCTTTCTTTCTTTCTTTCTTTCTTTCTTTCTTTCTTTCTTTCTTTCTTTCTTTCTTTCTTTCTTTCTTTCTTTCTTTCTTTCTTTCTTTCTTTCTTTCTTTCTTTCTTTCTTTCTTTCTTTCTTTCTTTCTTTCTTTCTTTTTCTTTTTTCTTTCTTTCTTTCTTTCTTTCTTTCTTTCTTTCTTTCTTTCTTTCTTTCTTCCATTAAAAGTTATTTATCGTTACTAACACTAGTTACATGGGTTGCGATGTGTGTTTGTGTATTTGTGTATGTATGTGTGGTGGGGATTTCTATCATATAAACCACTTTGTGCTACATTTCGCTGTATATATTGAAAATATATAAAAAAAAAACTATATTACTATATTATTATATTACTATAAAACTATATTAAAAATTTTTTGCATAGTCCCAACAAAAAACTGCCACTTCTAGACAGTAAAAAGTGCTTTTAGGATACTTGAAATAACCATTATTTAACAAACGATCCTATAGAAAATGTAAATAAATAAGAACAAACTTCTGCCTTTGACTAAATACTTACAGATATTGAAGGTAATATATTGACACAATGTTTTTTAATACTGATACCATTCTGTGAAATACAATATCACTCTATATTCTTATACTTTTACTAAATACATTAGTTTCCTTGCAGATTATTATTATTATTGGAACATTTTTGTACAGCTTCTTATGGCACAAACAGAGAGGTGATGCTTCTTCCACACATTCCACAAAGCAAATCATGTGGTAAGAACTGATAGTCTGTTGACATTAGCTTACTTTGTATCTTAAGGAAGTGATGGTGTCACCTGTTTTTTATGGATGATAGCATCAATAGCATCAGAGTCCTATATATAAGTTACAGCTTGAATTTTAAACCAGTGTCTTGAAGCTATGAGTTGTTCTGTGGCTTTTATTCTCACCAGTGTCTGCTACAACATTACAACACAGAATCCAAAACCAACATGTTAGTCTGAATAACAAATAGCTGATGTGAAACATGTAGGGGGATCTTCTTTGCCTCATCTTCTGTACATACTGTTAACTGGTTGAGCTTGAACTATAATGCACTAGTATACTGTAGTACTGACTGAGTACATGAACATATGCATTAAACACATCATTACAGACGGTCTAACCTGGAAATCATTTTAGTTTCAGTATGCTCTACTATACTCTCGTACAACATCCATACCTACGGTAGTTTTTCCCCACAGCAGTTATTTTAATCCTTTCATGCATTGTGGACAGCTATTCTACAGCTGTTCTCTTCTATATTCATGGATTGTATTGTTTTAGTTCCATTTCAGCCAACACAGTGGACGCTTATGCATCATCCCTTACACTGCAATTCATACCATTTCTGTTGCTTTGCTGTTCTTGATAAACCTGATCTGCAGTTACATGTTTGAGTGTAAATCAATTGCTTATTTTTGTTAGTGGAGTGTGATTAACCAATTAAAAATGTGTTTGTGTGTGTGTGTGTATATATACAGTATATTTGTGCTTTGGTTTAGTACAATAGGGTTAACAAATCTATTTTCCCCTTCTCGTATAAACATGGGTTTTGTATGAATACTTATATACACTTTTTTGTTTTTTTTCCTCCCTCTAATTGTGTTTTTGTCCTTCATAAAAGCACCATGTTAGTTACCCTGAAAAAAATGTTGTTTTTTTGCATGTTATCTTTATAAAGTGAGTAAGATCTAATAATAGAACATATTACAATTCAACAAAACATCAGATTATCGGCATTTTAAAAATGTACTTCATAGTTTTCGCACAGCATATCAGTAAGTACGTGTTTCTTTGCTTTGGAAAAATACATGCATGGTTTCCAGCTGAGTGGACATTTTTACAACTCCATGAAAAGTAGGTTCATAACAGAAAATCAATTGCATTTTTTTTCTTTCCTAAAGAGGAATAAAAACACCCAGGGGAAAAAAAAAATCTTGATTAAAGTTCTCACAATTCATCCATGCCAGGGTTAATAATGAACAGTTATATCTGTAACTACATAAAAACACATAAAAACAAACTACAACAAAAACAAACCTAGGTATGTAAGCTGATACTGTGTCGTTCTGTCCATAGAGTTTATATTTATGTAGAGTTTTTTTTATACTTAATTTTTATCATATCCTATGTTTATAATTTAGTAAAGAAACAACAGCCACCAGCAAATGCTTCCATGTATGTGTTTGGTGAATAAACATGATTCTGATTAGTGATTAATTTGTATTTTTTTATGTCAGCCTTGACGATAAACAATACAGACTGCCGATATTTCTAAGATGATATTTGGAGCTAATACAGTTTTTTTTTTTTTCTTCTGTCAAACATTTATTGAACTAAAATAATATTGAACTACTGGTAAAAAAAAATGGAGAAAGGTAAGGTAGAACATTAACATTTCACATAATAAAAGTTAAATTCAGATAAAATAAGACAGTGTTTTTAATTGTTCATGTCGGTTCTTTCTAAAATAAACATGGTCGAACAGGTAACGGTGTCCCCAAGAACACACAGGTGCCGTAGCAGGAAACAGAGCAAGGCAATGCAATACGAATAAACCCCCAAAAAACATATAAATATCGACCCCATACATCAGTCTATCATTACTCCGCCCCCAAAAGGGGAGAGGGGTATTGTGTCTGAGTGAGTTTATTTGTGTTTAAGCAGCTTTACATAAAAACTACTGGATCAATTTCCATGTAATTTTCAAGGAATGTGCGAAGTGATCCAGAATAGATTAAATTTTGGTGAATGTAGGTCAAAGGTCAAGTTGACAGTCACCCAAAAATATATTGGTGCAAATCAAATCAAATGTTAGTGAGGGGCGTAGTTTTATTGTTCCTGGCACCATTTGTTAATTCTGATTTTGATTCTGATGATCATTCTGGATGAATACATGTAACCGTTACACCCCTTCCTTTTTTATTTTATTAATTTTTTTATTTTAATTTATGGAAATTAATTTCCTAACCCACGTTGTCATGTCATGTTCACTGTCGACATGTAGAAATCCTATATTACTGTCTCATTTGTCATTCATTGTCAGCTTGAGCAGAGGTAAACTGTTGAACATCAGCTCCATCTGTACTGGCAGAGGATCATCTCCATACCACTGTACATCCAGCCAAACCCACTGTACATTGTCAGTAAAAGGGCATGTTGTCCCTCTGTCCAGGCCAATCTGAATGCTTCTGAACAGGCACACCTGCTGCCACAGCAGGCGGTCGTATCCTCCAGAGCTGCTGCCTGTGTTCACCACAGCCTCAGTCAACCCCTCCCAGTCCCTTTGAAGTCCATGTTAGACACATCAGACTGAAATTCATAACTTTACATGGGTTTGTCAGTCATAAAAATCTGGTGATGCATGAATGATAAGAATGTTAGTCAAGATTTTTTCCCCAAGTGTTTTTTTATTCCTCTTTAGGAATGAAAAAGCATTGACATTGAAATATTTTGAATGAACCTGTTTATTATGAAAAATGTCCACTCAGCTGGACAACATGTCTAAGCTTGGAAGCAAAAAGAAAATATCAGAACACTATGAAATAAAACATTTTTAATGGCGTTTTTGTTTATTAGACTGTACTTAACATTCTTCTTAACAACAAGCAATTGATTTATACATAAACGTGTTAATTCAGATCAGATATTAAGAATAGCCAAGTTACAGTAATGATAAGAACTGACTGATATGGAACTAAAACAATAAAACCCATGAATATACAACAACTGTAGAAGAACTGTTCACTGTAGTGACCAGTATGCATCAAAGGGTTAAACTGAAATTCATACGTTTTCCATGTGTTTTGTCAGTTGTTAAAAAAAAAAAAAAGTGTTTTATCAAACTGAAATTTGTACATTTATGTAGGTTTTGTCAGTCATTAAAAAAATTTATGTTTTTTTTTTGCTGCTAATTTACTGCTGCTTGTGTCATTACTTTGTCCATTATATTAATGGAGAAATAGGTCACATCACCCACAGTAACTTTCTCTAGAGGATGGTGTGAAAGCAGATTTTAGAGCTATTTGGAATCAGAACTAGAAGTACACTGCAAAAATGTAAATCTTACCAAGTGTATTTTTTGCATTTTTAGTCAAAATATAATATACATAACATAATCACCTAAAGAGTAACTATTCAGTGGATACAAATAACTTACTTTTAGAAAATCTAATTTCAAAAAATATTATCCAGGTAATTTTTCATTGGTTAATTCAAGATTTTTTGTGCTAAAACTAAATAATCTGTCAATGGAACAAGTGGAAATCATCTTTCTAATGATGTATTAACTAAAAAATATGTTCTTACAGCTCATTGAAAGCTTAATCTTTAGGTGGTTATTTCTTATTTTAAGTATGATGAGATATTTGGAATAGAAATGAGAAAAACATACTGGGTAAGATTTCTATGTTTCTTTCCACTGTCAAAGCAAACTGAATGAAAAGGGCATGAAGAATTTAGTTGGAAAGTTGAGAAGTTCACTGTCTACTGACATATTCCCTGTAAAGCACAACACAAAGGTATGAAATAAGAGGTGACAGATGTATATGTGATATGGGTCTGCATTCACATATTTTATAGCGGCTTGTACCTTTCACTTGTTCAGTTCGGTTTATTTCAAGCACACAACATCATCAACACATCAATCAACATGGTCATTTTTATTTTTATTTTTTTTAATGATATGCTTGACAAGGAGTGGGAAGAAGTAAACTTATAAACTCCCACCCCTCTTTTACAAACCAACACTCCCAATAGATTCTGCTTCCTACTGTATGCCCCAAAACACCTCTTATCCTCCATCAACACAAACATCTATAATCATTTATCAACACATTGTCTCCTCACACAATCTGATTCAGTTCATATTAATCCTCTTTGAATATGTATTTAAAAAAATATATGTTATGGCTGGAATTGGTAGGTAGGTAGATAAGATATTCCGGTAACACTTTATAATACCTACACACAATTGACTATGTATTAACCAGTTATTACCCATTTATAAATGGGCTGTTCATTATGTATTAACCATTTGTTACCTATTTGTTAATGTCTTGTAAAGGTTCATACTAGTGTAAATGTAAAATGTTATTATTTTTAACCAACAGGTGCAGTGTTTACAACTGTTTCTTTGTTTACCTGTAAGGCAGATACATAAACACTGCACCTGTTGGTTAAAAATAATAACATTTTACGTTTATCTTTGGAAGACACTAGTATGAACTTTTATAAGACATTAACAAATGGGTAACAAATGGTTAATACATAATGAACAACCATTTATAAACGGTTAATAAATAGTTAATACATAGTCAATTGTGTGTAGGTATTATAAAGTGTTACCGATATTCCTTTATTAGTCCCACTAGGGGACATTCCAGGTTTACAGCTGCACAGAATAGAGTGGCACACAAGAGCAGCACAGCAACAAAAAATTATATTAAAATAACTATCAGATTCTATGCACACCATATACACTATTTCGACTATATACACTATATATATATATATATATATATATATATATATATATATATATATATATATACTAGATGGGTAGATACAGAAGATAGAATTAAATAATAATCAAAGATGCAAGCAGTATAAAACAGCCTGTCGTTTTTAGATTATTTAGGAAGTCTATGCACTGAATTTGCCATTACTGTATATATCACATGGAAGAAACTTAAATTCTTTACTTAACCAGGAAATAAAGATCCCATTGAGATTAATAATGTCTTTTTTAAGGGAGTCACAGTCAAGAGACAGTATGAAATGCAATACACGGATCAAACACATAACAATGTACAGGACGAGCCAAAATATGAAAAACAAGTGCAAGTTATTGAGTTAGTCTGTAGTGTTTTCAGTTTGGATTGAAAAACTTTTGAGGAGAACAATTAAAAACGGTAACAGAAACAAAAACTAAACACTGAAGTATGAAAGATATGGATAATGACATTAACTGTATGTGAACAAACCTAACCACACACAGAGTAAGAGGTAACCTGAGATTCATCTAATTCTGATGAAGTTCATTCATTTCATTCATTCATTTGAGCAGAAAAAAAAAATCAAAAAAAATTTTTTTTTCACTAATCATTGTTTAAAGTTTCCTATTGAGCTCTGAAGATAAAATATGAAGCAAAAAATATTTCAGGAATACATCAAATAAATCTTTTCGCACGCACTTAACTATTCCAAGTATGTATTTCATGTACCAGTAATGTTCACACGTGCGTTTTATTCATCATGAGCCATGGCTCGTCTCGTCATCTGAACTGGCTTTATCCTCACTAGGGTTGCGGGGGCTCTGTGGGGGCCTAATCCAGCTACAATGGGCGAAGGCGGGATACACCCTGTATGAGTCGGCAGTTCATCGCAGGCCTGATGATCCACGGCACATGTCATATACTCACTTGGCCGATAAAACAGACACTGACAAGATTGTAAACAACAAGCCTATTCAGCGCCTCTATTTAGTGAGATAATGTTCAATTAAGTGTCTGCTTTGGCTGTTTAGTTTGTTCAGTGTTCCATAACAATGGATTCCCCTGTTACAACAGTCCTTTATCTTCAACCGGGAAAACTGAATACAGCCGTGGACTCCACAATGACAACTACTTTGCCGACTTTCTGTAATGGCTGAAGAGAATGAAAACAATTCTCATTTCACTGACAGGACTCCTGTATTAACCTGCTTTAAAACGTTGAAGTGATTAAATTGTACATTTTTTTTTTTTATCATGCATGAGGCCAAATTGGACTCGTAGTTAGATTTGCTAATTAAGATTGGCCACATTTCAAGTCATGTTTCAATATGTGTGTATTTAAAGGCCATATTGACATAAACCCACCTTCTGAATCTTCCACAGTTTGTCTTTAAATAGGGGAAAGGTAGATCGCTCTTAGGACCATAATTAGCTTGGCTTTTGGAATCAAAAACTTCCACTTTCTCAGACAATAAAGTTTGCCAATGTATCATTTAACTATATTTTTGCCTCCTTTTTTTTCATCAGTTGCTTTAATGCTGTGAATGCTATGTGCACTCTGTCTCATTAAGAAGTTGACCTATGGTGTGATCTGCAGTCAGTTTGTACTTTACATCTTAACTGGTCTCACTTTGAATGGAAATGACTCACTTTACTGAAAAGTTTTGCATATTAATATTCTTTTAAAAAATTATAGGTTATCACTGGCACTGCTTTCCTGAAGTGTGTCTCCAAAGTTCTTTACAGAAATTATTTTAAGAAGTTAAAACTCATCTAAATATCTAGTATCATAAAGATTTTATTATTCTGATAGTTGCAAGAACACACACACACACACACACACATATATATATATATATATATATATGTATGTGTGTGTGTGTGTGTGTGTGTGTGTGTATTTAGTGTTTTTGTAGCTCTGATCCATCGTGCACATGCAGAAATGATAAGTTGACTCAGAATATTGTTATAACAGCATATATTTTTCCTAAGAAATTTCTGTTTTTCAGGTTATTCCCATCTTTATTTGTTTAGTTTATAAAAATAAGTATTTTCATAATTTAATGAGTTTGGGGTTTTTTTGCACTAAAACAGATACATTATTATTGTCATTATTATTTATGTGTTTTAATGATATTATTTTTGTGAGTAAAACTTCTAGGACCAACTCAGTTTATTTGAGATGCTGTTTGGAAAAAGGGATTCATAAAGTAGATAACAAGTGGGAAGACACTATAAGGCACTCTGTTTAAGTATTAAAATGTCTTTATTTCCATGGCATGGTCATATATAGACCTTAACCCTTTAACTCCTGAGACTTTAACAGTTCCAGTCAAAAATGTATAAAATAAGTAATAAAATGGACAATAACAGCCAAAAATTTCAAATAAACCAACAAAATAATAAGTACCATGAACAAAATAAGACACAAATGGCACAAAAGTGAAGAAGAAGAAGAAGAAGAAGAAAATGTACTGGACATATTAAATGTAGAAATATAAAACAAAATTAACAAAAAGTAATATATATTTACAAAATAATAACTTAGTTAAAATAAACTAAAATGAAATATAAATTACTAACTAAATATATAAATTAATAAAAATAATGCCTTTTTTTTTCAAAATTAGTTGCTTTTTGACACCTGTTTATTTCCATATATCAGATCCATGAACAAAACTCAGTAAAATCACAGTAAAAAACAGTAATTTTTTTCTGAATATTGAAACTAAACCATCCTTTCAGAAGGCGCCATTGCTGACGCATCAGGAGTTAAAGGGTTAAAAACACTTCTACATGTTTTGGCTTCAAGCCTTCATCAGAGAAGGAACTCTTTGGAGTTTTCTTCCAGTTTGTCAAATTTTAGAATACGTTCAAAGGCACATAATCTTGTAAGATAAGAAATACATGAGGAAAACATATTGGTTAGTTTCAGTTTTTTTCAATATGCAACAAAATGTAATCCTACTTTAGCCCTTAGAAATGAAACAGATTGCAAGAAAGCATAAAAAAATCAAAAAGGAGTGGGAGGACGTATAATTTATAACACTTATAAAGCATATTAAAAAAAAAAAAGATGTGAATTGACTACCCGGTCGAAACTACAATGATTCTAGTCAAACTTGTTTGTGTGATATCCATGCATTTATGTTCTAAAAATGTTTTTGTCAATAAAACGTAATTTACTGCCATTCATTCCTACATTTAAGAAAATGAAGTATACTATGACACCCAGCAGGTACAATCTCAACCATAAAAGTACAGAAAATCAAGATCTTTTAGGAAAAAAATGGCAGTTTGGATCAAGTCTGGAATTTTGTTTTAGATGAAGAACAAACAAAACACCCTGTATGATATGTACGTTTGTTCTTTAATACATTTTTAGCCAAATAAGACATGAATGTTTTACTACATTACCAGACATCAGTTTTCCTAATCTGTTTACCATCTGTTATTTACATAGGACTCTAAACAGATGTTACTTTATCATTAAGGAAGGAAAAGTAATGTGCTGTATGTATGATGTGAGAAAGGGGTGGGATTTAACAAGTTTTTTTTCTTCCCACTCCTTTTTGAACAATACACATTATTGAACTTATTTTGTTATTATTAGTGTACGGCAACTGCTATAGCATCTTGATGATCTTGATTTATTAATGTATCTGCTCTTACTTTCTTCATTTTTCTTCTGCTCACAACCAGTAAATTAAAAAAACGAATGTAGGATCTGTCTAATATGCAGTCGTCACATTCTTCCACAGACTGAGTCCATTTTCATTTACATACAAAGGCTGCAACCATACACCCCCAGCATACACAACCTTTTAACCCCTCCTCTCTGCCCCTCCTTCTAAAACAGGCCTCTTTTCTCCCTCCGTTTTAATCCGACCCCTCCCTGCCTTTTTTCTTTGTTGCCTAGGTAACTATTATGGGACGCCAAAGCCACCGGTGCAGCCCCCCGGTGGGAAAGTGATTAGCAGTAGCGGTAGCGGCGGTGATGCCCCACTGTCAGACGGGCTCAGCGGTAGCCTGCCGGGCTCGCAGCACTCCACTCCCCGACGCACCAAGTCCTACAATGACATGCACAATGCTGGAATAGGGCCTGGAGAGCAGCAGCAGGAGGACGACGAGGACCTCCCTGACATGAACAGTAGCTTTACAGGTATGTAGAGAGGACTAAAGATGGAGGAGGACAGAGGAAGATGTAAAGGGGTGACCAAATGGGCGGCAAAAATCTGAGTTTTTAATCAGAGTCATGAAGGATGAACATAAAACTAAAACTTTGTGAAAGCACATGTAGATTTATTTCACCTCTTGAGACCCAGGAAAGAAAAAGTTTTGAGTATTTTTACATTCAATATTTGTCCTGAGTAGACACTTGAAACAGCAAAGTGCAACAGTTTTATCTATCTATCTATCTATCTATCTATCTATCTATCTATCTATCTATCTATCTATCTATCTATCTATCTATCTATCTATCTATCTATCTATCTATCTATCTATCTATCTGTCTGTCTGTCTGTCTGTCTGTCTGTCTGTCTGTCTGTCTGTCTGTCTGTCTGTCTGTCTGTCTGTCTGTCTGTCTGTCTGTCTGTCTGTCTGTCTGTCTGTCTGTCTGTCTGTCTGTCTGTCTGTCTGTCTGTCTGTCTGTCTGTCTGTCTGTCTGTCTGTCTGTCTGTCTGTCTGTCTGTCTGTCTGTCTGTCTGTCTGTCTGTCTGTCTGTCTGTCTGTCTGTCTGTCTGTCTGTCTGTCTGTCTGTCTGTCTGTCTGTCTGTCTGTCTGTCTGTCTGTCTGTCTGTCTGTCTGTCTGTCTGTCTGTCTGTCTGTCTGTCTGTCTGTCTGTCTGTCTGTCTGTCTGTCTGTCTGTCTGTCTGTCTGTCTGTCTGTCTGTCTGTCTGTCTGTCTGTCTGTCTTATGCGTGTGTGTGTGTTTAATTTTATGGAATGTCCTTTGCAATTTATTTATTTTGGGTGAAACTTTTGTTCCAGACAGATGATAAAAATGCATTCCTGGGTCTTGAGGTTTAGGATGGCAGAAAATAATCATCTCAGATTATTAGTTGTATACTGCCAAAATCTAAATCTTTTTTTTTAAAAGTGCATTTTTCTCATTTCTTGTAAAATACCTCATCACAATAAGACATAATCACCTTAAGAATAGATTTTCAGTGAGATATAAGAACTTATTAAATACACTTGGTAAGATTTAGATATTTTTCCAGTGTAAGCATTTGTTGATGGATTAAGCAATATACAACCACAGATCAACGTACAAATACTTCATATGTTAATAAAAAAAAAAAAAGTTGTTACAGCCCAAGTCACAGTTTGACACAGTGTAAAAACCCACCAAGGCCGAATTAATCCGACAATGATACAGTGCAATCCACTAAAGCTTTTATTAGATATAGTAGTTAGATTTTTACATCAACAAGATTTTAAAGTCGGGACAAAATCTAAGGTACTCAGTGTCTTCTACAGTCCTTGTCTTATCTGTTTGGTGAAATGGAAAGTTAAACATAAAATGTGTTTGTATGCAGACATAAACAGTGGTCTTTTACCAATAAATTTCGGCACATTTTTAATTTATGTGAACACAAAATATGCATTTGGAAGTAATCCAAAAGATGAAAGTATGCTCTGACCTGAATTGAATTAAGCATATTTGTATCCCAAAGCACAACATTTGGCTTTAATAATGTTAGTGTGTACAGGATAAATGCCCTAATTCATCCACATTTTTCCCAGTCCTACCCAGCCCCTGTCATGTGACTGCATTATTACCTCTATTTCCTTATACGACTTGTTTGTCTATCACCTTGATCCACATCTGCTGTGGACACCTTTAAAACAAACACACCAACAGTTACTTGCAGTCGCCTGAGAATATTTACTCAGGAGCGTAACGCTACAATGCGATCTTACTTGATGCAGCGCTGTCTCGTAGGGGTAGAAAAGCTGAATTTGGGTGGCTCTGGATGAAGTGGGAGGGGGAGAGAAGTGAAGAGAAGGTAGCAGAAAATTAAAGAGAAAGTAGGAGTGGCTTGGAAGGACTAAAAGGGATTGCAAGTTTGAAAAGGACTGAGCAGAAAGAGGAGGGAAGGAGAAATGTGTTTGGTGAAGGAGGATAAGCTCCGAAAATGAAGAAGTAGGAGAAAAGGCACAAAGAAAGTGAGAGAGAGAAAGAGGCAGAGAGCACTTGGCTGCGATGAGGGGCTACAGAACACAAGAGCGTCTTTGATTGGTGAGTAAGTGGTCTCTGGGTTTAACTACATCTGCCTGTATCTATGCATGTGAAAATGTCAAATAGTGCCACCTGGCTGCTAAGTGAGGAAACCATGTTTGGTGTGATTATTAAAGTGGTCTGTATTGTTTGGTGTAATATTGGAGTTTGACACTTTGTTTGATTAATTAAAATTATTCATAGTCTGTTTCTGTGAATGTACTAGTGGCTTTTCATCTAATTTTAATCACCAACTGTGCTCGTGTTTGGATATGTTTTTTTTATTTTTTTTTATTTTGTGTTAGTAGGTCAGTAGGCACTGATGTAAAAAGAGGTTGACTCAGCCCTAAAGCTGTTCCTGCCATGTGTTGTTTTAGAAGGTGGGACCAAAAGTTGTTTATTTGCCGTCTAAGGTGCCAGTCATGTGTGAGAGTGAACATGAGATAACAGGAAGCTAGGTGATAGCACTTCAGAGGCCAAGGTTCTAGGTGTGAACTGCCCACTCAGCAGACTTCACTGAAGCAAATGTTTTTAGCTGCGAGAAATAGTTGAGGATGTTGGTAAATACGCTCAGTCTGAAATATTAAATGTTTTATTGGAGCCGGTGGAGTATCACTGTGGAGGATCAAAGGTTCCTGTCAGTAATGTAAGGTTGTTTTGTTCTGGGACAAAGGCTGTAACCACTGTATGAACATATATTGTAGATTTTCTATAGTTAATTTGATAGGATCAATGCAAATTACATAATGTATCTTCTACCGGTTACAAACAAGCTGGAAAAAATCTACGTTTTATTAAGTGTATTTCTTCTCATTTCTAGTCAAAATATCTCATCACATTTAAATTAAGACATAGTAACTGAAAGAGGAACTTTTCAATAAGATTTAAGTACCTTATTTTTAAACAATAGATCTTGAAAATTTTATTTTAAAAAAATATATTTGGTAAGATTTCTTGAAATAACATTTTCAAGATCCAGTATCTAAAAATAAGTTCTTTATATCTCTCTGAAAAGTTACTGTTTAGATGATAATGTCTTATTTTTTGTGTGATGATATATTTGGAGTAGAAATGAGGAAAAATACGCTTGGTAAGATTGTGATTTTTGCAGTGTAGTGACTGATTGATATAAAGAGATTATAGCTATTGTTAGTTTCCATCTCTAGTCAGAAAGAAAAGAATAGAATAACATTTAAGGTTAGATAAAATTACATTCTGCAATCTGTATACATTAAATTAATAATAAAAAAAAATAGACTATCATAGAAGGGTTGCTGGTTCAATTCTCTGAACTGGCAGAGAGTTTGTAGCTGATCTGCCCTTGAGCAAGGCCCTCTCCATTTGCTCCCGAGGCACCTGACATGGCAACCGCACTGTTCTAGCATGTGTACGATGCATGACCAACACTGCAAAAATAAGTCTTACTAAGTGTATTTTTCTCATTTCTAGTCAAAATATCTCATCACACTTAAAATATGATATCATCATCTTAAGGGTAACTTGTAATGCTTGCTTGAATTAAGCAAAATTAAATAAATAAATTAGTAATAATAATAATAACAATCTTGAATTAAATTAAATGATCTTGGTAAGATTTCTTGAAATGAGACTTTCAAGACTTTATTGTCTAAAAATAAATTCTCGTATTTCAATTATAAGTTACTCTTGAGGTGATTATGTCTTAAGTTTGACTAGAAATGAGAAACTCATGTGTGCATTATGTGATTAAAATAGATAGAAAAGAAAACGTGGAATGCATAAAAGCACTGTTTTTATTAGTACAATACCATAGATATTGACATAAGACCTGAGGTGATTTTGCTTATAATCAAGAAAATATGGAAAATGAGTAGATATCATTTCTAAAAATTAAATTCTTCAGAGTAATTTTTTTGTTGTTATCATTATATTTGTCAAACATACTGTATGTACCTTTAATTGTCCCAGATATAAAAATTAACAAGAAATAAAAGAAAACAAGGGTGGTCAAATGACTATATATATGTAGGAGGACAACATATGGTAGATATTTACATCAAGGCTACATAGAATTACAGTAAAATTAGAATCATTAAAAATGTTTGTTCAAGGTTACTTTATTAGTACCCGTGGGTAGATTTGCTTTGCAGTCAGGGTGAATATTTGATACTAACATACAAAACACATAAGACATATAATTAAGGTACATTGGTCGAGTATATGTACAAAAATACAGAACAAAAGTGCTCAGTGTTCCACCACTCATCACTATAGCAACATGGTTTGATAAAAGAATAAAATAGTTAAGATCAAATTAATAAAAGACAAATATAATAAAAACCCAGAAAAGATAAAAGTCAAAATAAATAAACAGAATTTAGGAGTTTAGAGTCACAATAGTAATGATAATAAAAAACAGAGCCAGGCAATGAAATAAATAACTAAAATAAGTGAATAAAGTGCAATGTCACTGAAGTGTTTTTCTACGTTGTGTTAAGTTGACGGCCCCATGGAGGTGTTTGGATGTGTGATTTTACAGTTCCCACTGGCTGCACCTCTGGTGTACCTGCAATTATTTTGTCTTGTGAAAAATTTGCATAAAATCTCTGGTGCTCCGTATTGTAAACACTTCTAGAACATTTTGAGGATTTTATTATATGACGACACTAAAACATTAATAGTTTGCTTTCATATTCCATCATATAGATCTTGGTGTAAATGTTGATGACTTATATTTAGTGATTTGGACGATGCTCTGCTTTTTTCCACATAGATAATGAACTAAAACAAATAGAATAAAGGGAACAAAGTATTTTTTTCTGCATTGGAACAACAAAGAATAGTTGAGAATGATTGTTTGAAACAATGTCTTCACTGGTTTTATTGGACAGTTTATATATTGTGATGTATTGTATATACACTGGAAAAAATGCTCCTCTAAAAACAAATGTAAAAAAAATTACTACAGGCTATTTTTGCTTGAATTAATGATTTTGGTAATGTTTCTTGAAATACGATTTTGCCTCAAAATAAGTTCTTATAGCTCACTGAAAAGTTACTCTTCAGGTGAATCTGTCTTATTTTAAATGTAATGGGATATTTTGACTACAAAATGACAAAAATGCACTTGGTAAGATTTTGATTTCTATTTTTTTTCCCAATGCTCACTTAAAAATTGGACTCTTTATGTTTTCATCCCTTTACCATAAGTATTTCTTTCAATTTTGTTCGAAATCCAGGAAAACTTGTACAATATTTAGTCATGTTTTGTTCCTTATCATTGAAAATAAACCAAAAAAAACCCCCACTACGGACCAATCCAGTCAGCAGAAGAATCAGTAGTTGTTCCTGGAGAATAAAAACCTTAAGGTCACACAAACATTATATCTTCTTCTTCTTCTTCCTGTGCAGTTTCATTAACACCACGCTGTGTTTGTTTCTCTTCCATCATCAAGGAGATTCAAGTGAATTAGACGAGATTCATCACTCGGTGCGACCCTTCGCCACCCGCCAGAGTGAACCGTCCTACGCAGGGACGACCCCCTTACCAACGGCCACCACGGAGAGCACACAGCAGACACACCCTCACCTGAGCCATCCTCCCCCAGAGGACCCACTGGGACCTCTGCCGGATAACTGGGAGATGGCCTACACCGAGAATGGAGAGGTCTACTTCATAGAGTGAGCATCAGCATTTACTGTGTTCTGTTGCATTTTTTGCATAATGTTACAAAGACTATGACTAGGATATAACCACTATGTGTTTATTTTTGAAGACTTTGTAGTGTCTAATTTTATCTTATTACAATCCAAATGACACACATACAATATATTACCAAAAGTATTCACTCACCTGCCTTGACTTGTATATTAATATGGGTTCGCCCTTTGCAGCTACAATAGCGTCAACTCTTCTGGGAAGGTTTTCCACAAGGTTTAGGAGTGTGTTTATGAGACCGTTCGTCCCAGAAGCATTTGTGAGATCACACACTGACGTTGGACCGAAGGCCTGGCTCTCAGCTCCACAGAGCATCCTAAAAGTGTTCTGTGGAGCTGAGGTCAGGACTCTGTTCAGGACAGTCACATTCATCCACATCAAACTCTCTCACCTATGTCTTTATGGACCTTACTTTACGCACTACTGTCCCCACAAACTTGGCAGCATGAAAATATCTCTCTCTCTCTCTCACTCTCACTCTCACTCTCACTCTCTCTTTCTCTTTCTCTCTCTCTCTCTGTCTCTCTCTCTCGCTTTCGCTCTCTGTCTCTCTCTCTCTCACACACACACCCGCACACACACTTGTTTAATATTTTTTCAGGTATTCATGTTTTTGTAAAAGGAAAGTTTGTTAATCTCGCCCAGCATTGGTTGGGAGAGATTATTGTTGTGTGTGTGTGCGTGTGTGTGTGTCCACAGAGACATATCATGCTGTAACTCAATGAATACTGGATATATTATCATAATATTACACGCACTGACGCATACATACATATAACGGAATTATCAATATTGCAAAAGGTCAAAGGTCAAGGTTGCATTTAGCAGTAAGGTCAAAATCACATTATTGGCTGTAATTCAACAGCAGGTTGTCATAGAAACGCCCCAAAATGGGAGTGAGGTTAGGTATTCTCTGAACACTCATTAATATAAAGATTTTTATGCAATTTAACTTTTTTTACATTAAAATCTGGATCATATGATCATATTTTACTGGTCTGACCCAATTGACACCTAATTATTCTCTATGTAGGACCTGAATCAAAAATCTTTTTTCCTTCATTAATATCTTCATTGTTATTCATCCTATGGGCCATAATGGACCCTTTGGGGGGCCATATTTGGCCTCCAGGCCTTATTTTGACATCTGTGGTAGAGACTTAATAGTTGGGTGACATGGTGGTGCAGTACGTGCCGATCATACTTCACAGTAAGAACAGAGTTCCCGCCAATCCTGGAAAACCTGGAAAATAATTGACTAATTTTCCAGTCATGGAAAATGGAAAAAAAAAAAAAGGAAAATGTCATAGAAATGGTAAAATTATCATGGAAAATGATTTATCCTCCCCCTGCATTGTGACCTTGTTTGCGTAAAGTGAGATGAAAGAAAGGAAGATGTTTCTCAGTGATTTATTACAAGTATTTTTCGAGTAAGTGCTGGAGAGACTCCGGTTTGTCAGGTTAATGAAGTGTCACACTGTCATCTGTGGGTGTATTTGCATTGGTCTGTGATACCTTTGTCATAATTATTTTTCATAGATAAATTATAGCCATAGACTGCACATGAAATGTCAGAGTAATAAACATAAAAATAATCTGCAAGTTACAACTGTAGAAAAGAACACTTCCAAAGAATGAGGGGGAATCGATTAGTGTAGCAGCTAGAAGTGTCCTAGAAAAGTATTTAAAAAATAAATATTTATATATAGTGAAATAGTTGGAAACCTGAAGAAGGTCCTGAGTTCGATTCCAACACTAGTTGATGGGGGTGGGACCTTTCTGTGTGCATGGATGTTGCATGTTCTCTGCATGGGTTCTCTCTTTCCACCATCCAAACACATGCACCTAAAGCTTCATAAATTCATTTGAATTACCCATAGAGTGGTTGTTTGGTGACATGTACAGGGTGTACCCCACCTTCACCCATAAGTGGCTGAGATAGGCTCTAGTGACCCCCCCCCCCCCCCCCAACACACACACACACACACACACACACACCCGTCAGTGATGATAAAGCAGGTTCAGAAAATGAATGAATGAATTTGTGCCAAATTTTATTAGTCCACAGCTTGTTAGTGGTGGACTAACATGTTATTCATGTCTCACTATGCAACATTTATACTATAGTTGTGTGTTATATACAGCAAAAAAATTTTTTTATTATTTCTACACACATTGTGATAGAGAAGCAACTCATGATTTAAAACAGAATGTACATCATAATGGTGTCATGGGGCATAATTTAAAAGCGTATTGGGTTGCCGTACATATTTTCAAACCGTATCATGTGTTCAGTTATTTGCCATCAATTCTCTCTCATGTATATATTTTTTTAAGTCTTGGATATAAAACAAATGAAGACAAATTTTTACACATTTTTACTAAATGTATCTATTCGAGCACCAGTGTAATAGCTTCTTTAGCCTTTTTTTTTTTTTCGAACTTCCATCCAAAAGCCCTTGTTTTTTCTAAAGGTTAATAGTAGAATAGCTTGTTACTAACATTATTTTTGAGTGGTTCTCTTGTAGTAGATTTTTCTTTTTTAATTCTAATACTAAATTACTTTCAATGAATTCAGTTTATATTCACAAAGATCTGACAATCTCTCATTCCCCTGCACCTGCTCACAATATTTTAAGTGTTTTTCGGTGGGGGTGGGGGGTTGCTTTCTAAACATATTAGTAGAAATAACTAGTCTGTCGTACAACCTTAACATCTGACCAACATATTAAAACTTCCTTTTTATTAATATGACATATTCCCAGTATTCCTGACAGGTTTGTCTGTTCTTTTTAGCCACAATACAAAGACCACGTCGTGGATAGACCCTCGGTGCCTGGATAAGCCTCAGAAGCCCCTGGAGGAATGTGAAGATGATGGTACGTCCATGTATAGATGGAGACCTCTCTGATTGCATACATGTTACATTTGGATACTGCTTCTCTCTGCCATTCCCATCAAATTGTAGCTTAAAGACTTTTAGTACAAGAATAGCTCTTAATGGGTGAGTAACTTTCACCCTGCTGCTCTTTAATGCTTTTTTGTTACAAGATTAAGTCCTTTTCATCAGTAAGTTCACACATGTGTTTTTTGATGGGTAAGTAAAAAAAAAAAAAATCCATTCAGGGTAGTGATTCCCCCAATAACCCATAGGTGTCAGTGTTGAGCTGTTATTGGGTGGCACTGCTCCGAGGTTTCCTTCAGCATTTTATCACAACCAAAGAACTGACGACAGCATTTGCATAATTCATTTTTAATATACTTCCTCTCACCTCACATCCAGAAGTGTCCTGCCTACTCACACATGCATTACACATCTGTACAGCCCAAGAAAATACTCTTTACTCCAAGACACACACACACACACACACGCACAAAGTGAAATTCTCCTGAGCTTCATCTCTATTTATGTCTCGGATAAAACCAGAGATTCTATCATTTGAAGAAAAATGTCATGTAAATATGAGGCGGGAGCTTCAGTTTTGATTAACTCTTGCCACCCAGTGGCCACATGCAGACGTTACATGTGACTGATTTCACACAACTGTGCTTTTCTCTCTCTTCCTCTTTCAACATCATTCCACTGGCTCTGTTCTGTCTATCCTGCTGAGTAGAAGGGGTACATACAGAGGAGCTGGACAATGATTTAGGTGAGTAGCTCTCATCTTTTATACTGTGTCCAGTCTTCACAGTGCCATTCCATCACATTACTTTTTCACAAATAAAAAGTTTCAGCGCAGGAAAACTTTCAAGCACAGCTACAACTGTTTATAACACGTATATATAATCGCATGCAGAGTCGACGGTAACAACACACAGCACCTCATATAGAGTCATTTTGAGGCGACGGCAATTGGTGAGAAATGACTGTGACAGTGGCTGCTTAATCATGTAGAAATGCATCATTATGCCACACTGTTAGAGATTTGACCTTTTAACTCAACCCATCTCAGTATGTACCATTGTTTATTATCAAACACTCGCAGATTGTGGCCAGACTGATTTCTTGATCATAAGTGTCACAAATAAATGTTGCTTGATTGTCTTACTTTCACCCGCCACATGCCACGACAAGCCAGACACACAGTCACACATCAGCAGACCATCATACAAAAGAGATGAAGGCTGATCTGGAGAAGATTGTTAGAATGATGATTGGCTAATGGGTGTCTGCCTGAGCCAGACACCCATTCTCAAGGTCCATCAGCACAGTAACTAGCCTATCAGACAGAGCGCCGCACCCGCTTGCGCCAGGATAAATGATGTCTAGAGACTGTCCCTGCACTATTATGCACTGGGAATAAATGTCATTCCATTAGAAAAGATGCAGATCAGATTAATAAATACAGTGTCCCTTAATGATTAATATGATCAATATCCTTTGACATGACCTCAAACTGATGAAATATAGCATTAAATTAAACTATCACATGCATGCATATATTATCCTTCCTTTATATTTTATCTAATCCATATCTTTTAACTTTCATAAAAAAGGAATTGAAAGTTTTTAATTAGACTGAGGATCACACATAATTTATTTTATTAGTTCCTGTCATCAATATTTTTAATAACATAAGGTCAAAAAAGGTAACGTTGAGTCATTCACAGATTGATATCCTTGAATACCATATGGTGTTTTTCAGTCGCTTTAGGTCACATTTTACCGTGAAAAAACAAAACGAAAAAACAGCAGAGTTTTAGGTGTCTATTGGGCTTGAGGCTTGTTAGCATTTTCCATGGCAAAGCATCCTAAACAGCAGCTAATTTATGATGATACGATTAGATCAGTCCTACGTCTTTAAGACAGCCGTCCACTGGATGATATGTTCAATAACTATCGATCTGCACAATCCAATACAGGTGGGCAAAAAATGCAATTAACTTCATTTCTCTGAGGAGTAGCAGAGTCCAGCATTTTATGAATGTCAGCTCACTGGTGGACACACATACAGAGCAGCACATGCTTATACGAGAGAAATCAATTGAAGAATACAAAGAATGAGATGCAAAGTTAAACATGTTATTCATCACGCCTGAGTTCCTGTTGAATTCAGAAAACGCGGTATATATAGAGGAAGATCAAAGCTGAGTGTTAGGGAAATGTGAAGCTGATGAGTGCCAGAAGACTTTTTTTTTTTTTTTTTTGTCTTTGTCATTCCAATCTGCTCTTCCCCACAGTGAAATGTATACTAGTATACCTGGTGGCTTCTCTCACACACACTCTGCCACCACACACGCAGGTGCTCCTCCAGGAGCGGAACTAGTGCAGTGTGAAATCAAGTGGGTGATTAAAATTTTGCACGAGGCGAGGCGGGACTGCATTCCATTTAACGTTCCAGTTGAAAACATCTGAATCATAATTCACCATGCCTGCTTTGTGCCTTCACCCTGTACAACAACACTAGGTCTATAACCTTGCGTTTCTCTTTTACTTCTTGTTCTTTTTGCATTAACTTCGTTTAGTAGGTAGTAAAAATATCCAATACTATCAACCTTGAGTATCATATGAGCGTGAAATTGACGTCTCTCCATTTAAATATGTTTCACTTACAAGCCATTGCTCCCGGTCAAATAGCATTTCAGCCTATCATCTGTATGTTATGTAGAACATTTTAATCTCACCATCCTGCTTTTTATTGCATCTGCTGCTGATTCCACTCCAACCAAGGGTTCTCATCATTAGAAAACAGAGGGAGGCTCTCCAAGTTGGATGATTATAATTACTATCTACTTGCACACGGGGCTAAGCATAATTGGACGAGGGTAATAATATGTAAAACTGACACATCCTAGAAGAGGATTATTGGACAATCTGTGTTTGTAGCCAATTAGAAGCCTCTGACATTATGCATGTGGAGTCCAGCCAGTATTCATTGCGGCTGTAATTGGACTATAGAACAGAATCAGATGGTTCTGTTAAACATAAGGGCATCCCTCTATCATTTCTGATAAACACCGGAGAAATACAGAAAGATTGAACCATGGAGCAATTACG
This sequence comes from Siphamia tubifer, assembly GCA_020466265.1. Classification (NCBI taxonomy): domain Eukaryota; kingdom Metazoa; phylum Chordata; class Actinopteri; order Kurtiformes; family Apogonidae; genus Siphamia; species Siphamia tubifer. Next base: position 40,351,266 of record CM035787.1, read on the forward strand.
CGGTGGTAAAGCGATCCCAGTCAGATCCATATCTCTTTCTAATCAGAGTTGATTATGCTGGATTTGGTGTCAGCCGTGGGTTTCTGTCAGAGTGGTAAAAATGTCTGCACCAGTAGATACATGCTGTCACTGCTATGAGTAAATGGCTGCTGTCGTGACCATCTTCTCAAATGAAGTAGGTATTCAGTCAAGTCAAGGTGCTATGATAGATATATGAAGCAGTGCGTAAAGATGAAGGGAGGCCTGCTGTTGACGCACACAAAACATAGTGAATTATGCAAAGAGTGGTGGTGTGAAGGTTACTTCTAAAATCTAATATGTTCGATTACAAGGTTTAGAATTAATGTAAGCAGAGTAATTATTTAGTTAAAAGTCAAGTAATCTCACCTTGGGATCAATAAAGTTGTGATTGTGACGAACATTACTAGATTTTATACTTCTCCCTTACTTCCATATTATTGTTTGTTGTTTTATTGGGAAGTCTTAAATACCTAAACCAGGTAATCCAAATCTTACCAAGTGTATTTTTCTCATTGTGTGTCAAAATATCTAGTGAGATGTACATGTAAGAACTTATTTTTAGACAATATCTCTTTAAAGAAATCTTACCAAGATCACTTTCTCATAACAGCAGAGTGGTAGTCTGACTGTCTTTTGGTGCAGAACAAAAGGAGGACTTTATAAAGTATCTGACGCTCCCCTTGATATTCTACTGTCTTTACTATGAGTCTTTTGAATCTCATTTTAATGTCGGAGCTGACGTGGAAGAAAAAGGAGTGAAGGGTTGAAGAGGGGGAGATCAAGGAGAAAGGTGGTGAAAATATCAAGAATACAAACAAGAACAACTATTGTGATGATTATAATAACAATAACTAAAACAAGAAATGAGTAAACATGGAATAAAAAAAAAATAGCAATAAATAAGGTCTATTAAATGAGGAGTATAAGGAAATGTAAATATACTAAGATCATTTTCACTTGTTCCATCAGTAATTTTTTTTGTTTTGCTAAAATTAAGCAAAAATAATCTTGAATAAAGTAAAACATTAATAATAATCTGCCATTTCTTTAATGAAATTTTCAAGATTTCTTATCTAAAATTACCTTCTTATATCCCTGTGAAATGTTACTCTTTAGGTGATTATCTCTTCTTTTAAGTGTGATGAAATATTTTGACTAGAAATAAGAAAAATACACCTGGTAATATTTAGATTTTTCTGGTGCGGTTTTCAACCTGACTTTATTTTTTTCAATATAAAGTACAATATAAAACCGATACATATATTAAACTACTAAAACATGCTATGTTAGTTGTGGGAAATGATAGCATGTTTTTTTTCCCCCTTTTGTATCACTAAGGAAAATATTGTAATATGATGTGCCTTGCGTTCCCTAGTGCATGTGCACATAGCAATAACAATTCTGATGTAATACATTCAACATACTATAAAGTACATATCATACTGTACAGTACTGATGACATGGTCGGCTAGGCGCTGCTGACTCAGGTGTACAGTGATTTGTAGTTAGCATGTGTTGCTAGATGAAACAAGCTAACCAATGGAAGACAACGCCGCACACTGCCAAACAAATGGAGCCTCTTTTGGTTTGAAGAATGCTCCTTATAAAACATCTGTCTCATAATGCTGTCACTGAGTTTTTGCCAAAAACAATATTTTGTGATAAAACCATCAGTATTTTTTATTTTAATTAAATTTTTCCTTGATTACTGTTATTAGAGGGTATGTATTGGCAAGGATCTGGCGATACAATACAAATCACCATACTACGATCATAATATATATCATGACACTTTTAAAAAAAGGCACATTTTTGTTTGTTTCATTTTTTATATAATTTCTGTTGTGATCCTGTTGACAAAATGTTCCTGTTTAAAACTTAAATTATGTTTTAAAAACATTACAGATTAACATCTTGCTCAAATGTTCATATTCTATTAGTTTATAACGAACATCATGGTATTATTTTTGTGCAAACCCAGCAAAGGAACTGACATCTGCCTCTCAAACAGTAAAAAGTGCTTGTACGATGCTTCAAATAACTATTATTTAATAAAACAGTGTTTAATCAGAATAAAGAAGATGGTGTATAAACAATAAAGAAAAAACAAAAATGACCCTTTACCATATCTGCATTGGAATAAATACCTAAAAATATCAATACACTAGTTTTGATACAGTATCATGAAATTAAATATGGAGCAATATTACATAGCCGATATTTTCTAACACCCTTAACTATTATAGATTTTATTTATGCTGAAAGTATTGGTTACTCCCTAATTCTGGTAATGATGGACACACAAACTTAACAGGACACAGGCACTTTTCCTGTCCTGGTCTTCACCCAAGGACAGATGTCTTTTCAGTAAGTTCCTGATTAGATAAATTGGAAATGTGCTTCTTTGTTATCTTCGCCAGGCTGTTCATCATTGGTATGAGATGATGGATGAGCGTGAAGCACAAGAGTTTACTTGGCAAAAATACAGCACGATGGCACATTTTCACACGCCAAATCTTTCACCTGTTTATGTTTCATCTGTGTTTATGTTCATCCTTCCTCGTGTTCGTGTTCACGTTTTAGTTTTGTCATCCTGATTACCCCCCCTCCTTCGTTACTTACCTCCCTACCCCAGGACCCTTCCCTTTACCTCTCTTCATTCATCCATGCCTCTGTGCCCAAGGGGATCTACCTCTGTTCTTATCTGATGTGTGAAAATGTCAGCAGCGTGAGGGGACAAGGGGGGGACAGCCTGTGAATCTGTTGAGTCAGTCTGGCCCTGGAGACTGCCTGACAGGCACACACAATAGCAAGGCAAAAAGGTTTCTTCTGGCCTTGCCTCTAATGGCTCCATACGTGGCATCCAGCAACTTCACAGCCTTGAGTTTCCCTCTTTTCTTCTGTCAGTGTTACTGTCTTATTTTTTATTTTTTTCCTTCATTTTCTTCTTTTAGAACTTCCGCCAGGATGGGAAAAAATAGATGATCCTGTGTACGGGGTCTACTATGTTGAGTAAGTGGTGCACATACATCACAACACTACACATGAACACATACTTCACTGCAAAAATCTAAATCTTACCAAGTGTATTTTTATAATTTCTAGTTAAAATATTTCATCGCACTTAAAATAAGACGTAATCACCTAAAGGGTAACTTTTCAAAGAGATATAAGAATGTACTTTTAGACAATAAGTCTTGAAAATCTTATTTCATTTCAGGTAATTTTTCAGTTGTTCCATTGGCTTTTTCCCTCTTAGTTTAACACCCCCCCCACCCCACCCCTGGTTAATTTAAGCAAAAATGGAATGGAATAAGTGAAAAATATGTTTCTTGAAATAATACTTTCTGGATCTATTGTCTAAAAATAAGTTATTATATCTCACTGATAAGCTGGTCTTTAAGTAATTATGTCTTATTTTATGTGTGATGAGATACGTGGGCTATAAATGAGAAAAATACACTTGGTAACATTTAGATTCAAAAACAATTTTCAGGTGACAATACACCCTTTTTTCTTATTTTATTATAAAAGAAGCCATGTTTATAATTCTAATCTGTTTGTAACCAATACGCCTGTTTATATCAAATCTGTACATCAGTGGTACAGTACGCAACATTTTTTAATATATATATTTTTTCTTTTAGTAAAAAAAAGTAAAATAAATAAACGCATATGCTTTACCTTCTTATACATAAACATAAATGCATCCAGTTTTACTGTAACAAAGTGAATGTTTGACCTTTGACTAAACAGTGGCAGCTTTAATGTGTGTACAGTTCTGCTTTAAGATGTCACAGAATATAACGCATCCAGATTTCACTCCATCTATTTTGGTCCTTTGTGAAATGGAAAATGTAGGCCATTTTGTTTGTGTCATTATCATTTGGAAGAACATGCAGTGAATGGGTGTGTTCGTGTGTTGCGTGTGTTCATCTCATCTTGTTTAAAGCTCCTGGGCCTTAAGCATTAATACAAATATGTTTTATGTTTTTTGATGTTGTTCAAAGTAGCACCTGGGGGCTCGAGGCAGTAGCAGTTCTATTTATTCCCCACTTTTTCCCAGTAGTATTTAGTCAAATATACATTCTTCATGGTTTAAATTTTGTGTTTTTAATTTGCAGAAAAGCTCCTGTTTTTATATGCGATGTGACAGATACTTCATGTGAATTAAGCCGCCGCTTCTGTCGAGTAGATTTGAAGTGATTTGTGAGTGTGATTGTGCAATGCATGTCTCAGAGAGGGGGCTCCTGTGCAAGTACAGATTCATGTGTATTAACTGAAACCTATTACTATGTCACCCCCTCCCTTTCCCGGTGCTTTATCCACCCTCCTGTGTCTATCTCCTGTTCCTGCTGTACACCACTTTCCTGCCAATGTTTATTTCTCGTCCTACATCCTATTTTCTATCCATTTTTCCCGCTTCTTTACACCCCCCCACACCCCTCATTCTATTACCACCCCCACCCCACCCCCCCAACCTTTTTTACTCTCATCTTACCTTACACCCTCCTAAAGTCATATCAACAGGAAGACCCAGTATGAGAATCCAGTGCTGGAGGCTAAGAGGCGCAGGCAGCTGGAACAACAGCAGCCTCAACAGCCTCAGCCCCAAAGCCAGCAGCCGCCCGAAGGTGAGCGCTACATCCGAGGTTCGTTCACAAGCCCCTACCAAGGGCGTCATTTTCTTTCTTTCTATTCATGTGTGTGGCTGGTGTCTATTATGTTCTTGTCTTGTGTGTGTGTGTGTGTGTGTGTGTGAGATTGTATCTGTTTGTGTACCAGTTATGGCTACAGTGGTTCTTGATGTTGCCTGCTGCTGCTACTTTATAATTTGCTAAGTGCTCTTCCATAAAGGCATAACTATTATTTGCGGCCGCACCGAGCAGCCCTTTTGAACTTAATTTCTGTTTATCGTGTTGCCTTTGGGTGCTTGTTTGTGGTAATAACTTAAAAGCTTCTTTCTAAAGTTGAACGCAGGTAAGTTTGGCTTCAAATGTGAATGATCTGACAGCTGCAGAGCCTTCTTGGTAATTTGTGTTGATTGCAAAGTACAGCCTTTAAGATTTATGGCAGAGATTGTTGGTAATATTCATTAATACATTTCCATTAGTGTACAATTGTTTAGGGCCTTAGAATTATCCGTTTATAACCATATAGAAAGCAGATCTTCCAGTATCCATCAATTTTTACATGTTCTACACAGCTTCAGAAGACAAAACACTTGGTGTAGATATTTTTTGTGTGTGTTCACCATATATTCTCATATTTATATCATAAGGTAAGGTGTTATCAGGGCTATATAACTGGTTACAGCCTGCAACCTAACCACTAGGTGTCATTAAATCCAACAAAGTGCTTGTAATAACACTAATGACATCGTATTCTCCAAGAAGACTTAAGCTTTCACCGCAAATACTCAACCATCGGGTGAGCTTTGGTTCATCGTGCTGTCTGTGCTTAACATTACGCATCTATACAAGGTTTCAATACAACGATTAATTGTACATGCAAGCCGGCTCACACGGTGACACTCCAATCACTCTTGGCCTTCTGCTCACTCGGCAGATATAGTTTGATTTCACTCGATTACCTCCTGACTCTTCTACTGTCTGAAACCTCAGTACCTACTTAAAAAAAGAATTCAGTACCACCAAGCGGGATTTGTGTCCACTTTTTGAACTTTTGTATTAAACTGTTAAGAATATAGATGAAGGCTGTAAACCAATCGCAGGAATTTTAGTCAGTAAGTTTAAGAAGTGTAAAAAAAAAAAAAAAAAAAGGCCAGAAAAGTTTGAACCGAGATGTACACACAGCAAAACAAAAGTAAAAGAACTCTAAACCTGAAGTGTCCTTGTTAAGATTTGAGCCATTCTCCTACTTTACTTTCTCTGTGGAAGGTTTCAATCAGTACAGTTCACACTAAGAAACACTAGGGCACTTTCAGTATACATTTTAATTCCTTGCTTTACCCGGACATTTTTCCAGCCTCATATGAAACTAATTGGCTTTGTCCCAAACCCAGCACAGTAGGCCACGTTGTCCCAGAGCCCTATGCCCTGGTTTCTTCCTCAAGTAGGGCAGCTGTGCACCTGTCCAGACCCCATCTAGAGAGTATGTTACTTTTGCTGTTGCAGAATGGATTGAGGATTCGACGTTGGCAGGGGCTCCACTGGCTAGCTATGCTGCCAACCACCAGGAGACCTACAGGGACCCTCAGACAGCCCCCACAGTGCCCAATGCAATGGGACAAAAACGTAAGTGCTCGTCCTTAACAGTCTGGAAAATCTCATGAAAACAGGATAGCTCATTACTTTTTTACAGCCATGCTACCCAGAGCGACTTATTATAAGTTAAAGAGAATTCATCTCTTCCAGTGTAGTTTGTTTTTCTGCACTAGTGCCTCAGGCCATGTTTGGGTTTTACTTGACAGAGGGACTGGTTATGAAATGACACTATAAAGTTACTTACCCCATATAAATCCTAAAAAGTGAAATTCAGCTCATTTTGTATGTACAGTAGATCATTTCAAGAAAGCTCGAGGCAGGGTGTGTATTAAAAAAAAAAAAAAAAGACAAAGCTTGACTAGATTTAGTTCATACACAGCTGTGTTTACATCATCAACATGTTGATTTTGATGTAATAAAATGGAAGCCATGTCATACTGTTCCTTTTAGTGTGTTTTACGATCATTTGGCGCCACAGACACAGTGTCTAGCCATGCTGTGTCACCTTATTCTGGCTGCCAGCTCTTTTTATACCCGCCTCCCACTAGCAGCTCATGTAATTAGCACAGTCCCTGGAACTCTCCCTTACTGCTCCGTCAGCCGCCTTTTCCTATTCCCTTATCGATCTCTTTATTTTATGGCTCACCGTCTCGTTTTTTTTTTTTTTTGGCTTTTGTTTCCCACTATGCCTCAGCCTTGTTTCAGTTGCTTGCTCTGTCCATCCGTCTATACCCCCCCCCCCCCTCCCCCCACAGTACAATCCTTCCCTACCTATTCTGACTTCGCTGTTCTCTACTGTCCTAAGCCTTGACATTCCTCCAGAGAGAGACACGTCATTTGAAATCTCTTTATCTAACTCTCTGCTTTCATGTTTCTCCTGCTTCCTGGTTCGTTCTCACATCTCTTGATCCCATGTGAATAAAGCCGCCATTTCAGCTCGCAGTTTTGTTACATCTCCTCTGTTCTGAAAAATGTTATTCAAAGGCATTGCACACAAAAACACACGGTACATAATGCTAGAAATACAAGGACACCAACTGACTGCAAGGGTAATGCATTTTTCATGGAATGGATAAACTGTAGTACTGCCATAACCTAACGTACTAATGCAGGTCATCCAGCACACATTTTTCTGTGGTTCTTCCCACTTAATGCATACTATCTCCATAACATTTTTCATTGTCATTCTCAGATTCACCTATTTGTCTAAAGCACGTGGGCTAATCTTTTTAAATCTTTTCAGTTATATAGAGTGTTCATTTCTTCAGTTAATAAACAACGCCAGCTCAACTTGTCCCTTTGCTCTCTTTTCCTCATGTTCTGAACAGAAAATGCCTCATTTAAGTTATTGTTGTTTTTTAATTTGGCCTGATTTCATCACACATCTTTCTTTCTTCAATAATCACAATATGAAGAAACAATAAAAAAGGGTTAAATAACTGGATAAAGACTGATTGTTTTCCTGTTTCATTTAGATTTCTGTTTAATCAAGCCCTCACTACTAATACAGAAAGACAAGTGGGTTTTGTTGGTGGATCAGCCTCTAATTTTTATCTTTTGATGAATTTCAGGCCATTGTTATTTAATCTGAAAATGTCTCTGAATAGTGGCCAATTGTAAAAGCTGAGCGAGAATTATTTAAAATTACATTTTCTGAAAATGTTTATAACTTTTTCTTGGATTGATGTTTTAACTGCATTGTGTACAGACGGTTTAATGGCAGTTTGGAACTTGATGCACTTTTTAAAACAATCAATATTTCCTCAGTCAACGCAGCTACAATATCCACATGAGAGCCTGTGCAAGTATTATATTCATCTGCTTTTTTTTTTACCAGCCAATACAACCACAGACAAGGAGTTTAATGTGTGCATTTCTTAAACTAGAAGCAGAAAGCATTTCAGTAAAGCCTAAATATACCAAATAATTCGTAGTGACCAGAAGGGTTTTACTCCCTTAAGTGATATGTAGACCGAAGATAAACCTTTTGTGTTTCCATTAGTGCTGCTATACTTGTGTGTCAAAACTGAGTTATATGCATGTATATGTGTGTTCAGGAGGGAAGCCTTTCTTTACTCGGAACCGATCTGAACTCAAGGGGACTTTCATCAATACCAAGCTGAAAAAGAGTCGCAGAGGATTTGGTTTCACTGTAGTGGGAGGCGACGAGCCAGACGAGTTTCTGCAGATAAAGAGTTTGGTGTTGGACGGGCCTGCAGCATTGGATGGCAAGATGGAGACAGGTTAGATCACTGTTTTTATTTAGAGAAATATTAGGGATGATGATATTTGGATTATTTAAGCATACATAATTTTGGGGTGTTTTATTTTATTAGTGTGAATAGGAAAGATGGAAAATGTAATGTTGTGCTGCATTACATAAAAATACAACAGCACAGTGAGCTACTTCTAAATGACCCCTGTAAAAGCAATATTAATTCTGAATGTCTTTCAATACCCAGCTAGGAAGCTTTTTTATTTATTTACTTCACCAGAGTAGAATAAGTGGAAAACACAAAATGTCCCAATAGAGTGAAACATAACACTTTGATTACAAAGTCTCTAGTGGTCATCTTTTAGACTCTCTCTCAAACAACAAACACTGCGTAGATATCCTGTTTAACAAATGGATTTAATTAAAACAACAATTAAGTTGAGTATTGATGTCTGTCCTCACTTACTCTAAAAGGTGTTCTCATAGAAAGCTTTCATTCACATTCATTCAAGACTAACTTGTCTCCCTTCTCTGCCTCTAAGGTGACGTGATAGTGAGCGTCAATGACATATGTGTGTTAGGCTACACCCACGCCCAAGTCGTGAAGATTTTCCAGTCCATCCCAATTGGCTCCATGGTCAATCTGGAGCTGTGTCGTGGCTACCCACTCCCCTTTGATCCAGATGACCCCAACACCAGCCTGGTTACCTCAGTGGCCATTCTTGACAACAAAGATCCCATAATTGTCAATGGCCAGGAGGCCTCCAATAGCTATGACTCGCCATCCAGCCACGGCAGTCAGAATAACAACAACGGCTCAGCCAATGGCGCCGCACCGCTCAATGGCATCCCCCGACCCCACAGCCCCTCAACAGAGGTGGCCTCCGACACCTCGTCACAGCACGGCTACAGCGATGTGGTCACCCTGGCCTCTTCCATCGCCACACAGCCAGAGCTCATCACTGTACACATGGAGAAAGGAGACAAGGGCTTTGGCTTCACCATCGCTGACAGTCCTGGAGGCGGAGGGCAGAGGGTGAAGCAGATCGTGGACTACCCTCGATGTCGTGGTCTCAAGGAGGGGGACATCATTGTAGAAGTCAACAAGAGAAACGTGCAGACCATGTCTCACAACCAGGTGGTTGATCTGCTCAGCAAGTGTCCCAAAGGCAGTGAGGTCACCATGTTGGTGCAGCGAGGTGAGTGGAAGCTTGACCTCTCTTTATACATGCGTTTTGTGCCAATGAATTTTCTATTTGAACTGTAACTGATGCGAACAGATGGAAATGAGAAAGAGGGAGGAAAAGTGTCAAGTTCTATTGTAATTTCTGATTTATGTGCCCATATGTTGAAATATTGCAGAGCAAAACAAATCTCTCCTATGAATCTGCTTGATGTTGTTGACAAAAAATAATAGGCTTCTGCCTCCCAACCTGTTCCAGCTTGTAGAGAGCCTTTTATTGACACACATATTTATTTATTCATGTAAATAGAGGTTGGAAACTAGAAAGAGATTGCAAAGAAGGCAAGATAGAGGGATAATTATGGCAAGGGAAGGGGAAAAGGAGCCACAGAGAAAGTCAAAATAACATTTTGAGGACATGGTTGAAAGTGAAGGAGTAATGATACTTACGATGAATCCAGTGACTGTCAGAACATATAAGGTGTCTTGAAATAGAAAGGAGGGAGAGGGAAAGGAAACATTAAAAGCTGGGATGGTGTAACATGAAAAGAGGGTTGAACGTTAAAGAAAAAGTCAAGAGTGGATTGGTGTTTTAGGTTACAGTTTTTTAGGGTTTTTTTTCTATATCTCTCTCTTTCTCTGCCCAGATTCCTATTCTCCTCTCCTCCTGTATTTCTGCTGTGTTTTCGCTGCTTGAACCATGTCCAGTTTATTAGAGATTTGTCGACAGCTGCGCTAAAGCTATACTCTTTGAAGATGCCACCAGTTTTCTCCACCCCGTGAGCTCAGTCATGATGGTTTGTGACATTTTGCAGTTAACATACATTTTCAAGGTTACCTGTTGTGTATCAATACAGTTAGAAGCGTGTGCAACTCATAGAAGCGACTGTTAAACTTGTGCCACCAGGTTTTTGTCATGACTTCTGTCACACCGAAGCATTAAATGGAAACAAAGCAACAGTGAATGCAGGATGAAACTGCAATGATTGGATTTCTGTATTTTTCTTCCAATCCCCTTCAGACTCGCAGACATTCTGAGCTCTAAACGCACTCTGTGTGATACAAGTAATTGGACCATTTTCTCTGTCAGACTGTCCATAGCTTGCTTTGGGGCTTATTAATTCAAGTAACTAAAAGGTTTTTCTGTGTGTGTGAGTGCACATGTATTCGTGCACACAGTTTATCTCCTCTGTAGGGTTAAGTGCTCACGACTGTCAAGGGAAATTGGTCAAATGAATGGCAGCCAAGTTGTATTGCGACGTTGTCTTGAGTGTCCTTCCTTCTCTACATGTGTGACTCTGTCTCAATTTGTATGTCCTTGTCTTTCCCTGAGCTGTCATGTTCTCTCTTTGTCTCTGTCCTTTGACTCACACCCACATTCCAAGCAAACACAAGCTGATACACCCCACTCCCCCTCAGTGGTTTTGGCCTAATGAGTAGCATTTTTTTTTCCATTGTGTAAGTGTACACAAGCCCATAAAGCCATATAACCTCATCATCATGGGCACCGGCTTAATGGGCTGTCAATAAAACAGGAAGCTGTTTAGCAGGCCTTGTGTAAACTCAGTGACTTGCTTTGAAAGCCAGACATGGACAGAAATGTTTTGAATAGAGGAATTGTTGTAATAAAGGTAGTGTGATATTAGCGCCTATTGATGATTTTAACTGAATGTGCAGTATAGCAAGGCAAGATTTACATAAATACAACAAAAAAGAATAGAGTTTAGAGGAGTAAGGGTAGGAATCAAGAACCAGCTTCTGTTGACAACCAATTCTGATCTATTACAGCCACCTGTCTCAGTACCTGTCAAGGTTTTTCAGTACATTTATTGTTATAGGGCTTTAAGTTGCACGTCTTAAATAAATTATTGCACTACAGGAGCAATAAGGAGTGATGGTGAATAGGAACATGCATAAGAGTATGGGTTGTGACTAAGTAAGATGACCACTATGTGATTAAGCTGTTCAGAAAATAGATGGATGGAGGTCGACATAAGCTTAAATACTGTCCTCTTTTATGCATAAAGAACACCCTTGTCTTCTACGGTTTCTTGCCTGGTATGAATAAAGGTACATTTGTTTGAATAAATAGAATAATAATATATATATATTATTTTTGTTTGTCTTGATAATAATATGTAAAGATCTTACATCAGTAGTTATGTCATTGTTCTGACAAAAACAGTGCTCTTACTGTAGGCGTTCCATGTTTTCTTTTGTCTGTTTTAGTCCCATGGTACACGAAGGAGTTGGTCTTATTACTTCGTTTCATTGGTTATTTTATTGTATATTTATTTTGAGTTGCCTTCAAGGATGTCTTTGTATGTATTTATTAATATTTTCATTTTTCGATGTAGTTTGTATGAATGTGTTTGTGAAATTAGGTGGAAGTTAAACCATAGACTGTTTAGTGGAGAAGGTATGAGATTTAATAAGTTTTGCTTCTTCGCACTCTTTTTCAAATGTGCAAATGAAGTCATGTTTTGTTTGGTTTTTCATTTACATGCCCTTTTAGTTTTTATTTTTATTTATTTTTCTTTTTTTCATTAGTAGGGACAGAGTAGGATTGTTTGGTTTTTGCATATTCAAAGAGGATTGAAATGAAGTGATTGTGCAAATTGGATTGTGTGAGGTGACGATGTGTTGATACAGTAAATGGTTATGGATGCTTGTGTTGATGGGGGGTGTTGGGGCATAGGAAGCGGAATCCATTGGATTAGTGGTTTGTAAAAGAAAGATGGGAGTTTATAAGTTTCTCCTTTTTAAGTAAAAAAAAAAAAATGTTGACTGCATTGTTTTGATGTTTTGATAATTTTGTGTGCTCAAAATAACATTGAACTGAACTGAAAGGATTTAGGATTACATAACCATTGTTTTTGATTACTTTTGATGGATGGTCTAATAATTTTTTCCACGACTGTATATAGAAAATTACGATTAATAAGGGAATCAATAAGGAATTAGGCTGATAAGCATAATAGATAACATGTTTAAACATTGTAATTCTTGAAACATTTCAGCATTGTACAAACAGTGAAGCCCTAGTGCTAGAGTGGATTACCCTTTACTGTATATGGGTTACTCTATGGGCACAGATCTAGGCCTCATTTAGTCACACATTAATCACAATATCAGGTCAACTCGAACACATTAGAGAAATGTCATTCCATAAGTTTTTAGGTTGCATTCACGGAGGAGTAAAAGTTAAGTTTGACCGCACTGATGAGGAAGCATCTTTCCATTTCTTCACATTACCTCATTTGAATTGGAGTGATTGCCATCTGCAAAGTAACTTGCAACAGCTGATTTAGGATCAGCAAGTGCACACAGTCAACAAATGTGAAGAACCAATCTGCTATACAGACTATAGAAGAATGGATCCATCTGGCAGTTGAGGCTTAATAATAAAACAAATGTCTGCTGGTTGCACGTATTATTAATCCTTTATTTAATCAGATAGAGTCCCATTGAAATAAAAATGGTGACCTGGTCAAGAGGTCATCAGTACACGCCATGACAGAATACAGGCAGATGATAATAATAATAATAATAATAATAATAATAATAATAATAATAATAATAATAATAATAATAATAATAATAATAATAATAATAATAATAATAATAAATAATCATTTAGTGAGAACATAAAACTTGGATAGTTTTTAAAGTGCAAATTTAGTTAAGGTCCAAGTGTTTTGAGAAAGCATGTTTTGACAGCTTGGAGAGGCTGCTGTATCTCTGCATCAATGTGGTATTTTGCCAAAGCATGTCACAGACGGGTCACTGAGACACCAGGGAACTGTGTTCACTTGTGGAAAATGGGCATAATATGTCCCCTTTAAAGGGACAGCGCTCTCAAAACAATCTCTCACAGGTCATAACTCAGAAATAGGGTTAAAGATGGACCTGTGGAGTTTAAATAATGAAGAATTCAGACCCACACATGACATTTACATGTGTGGTGTTGGGACCCTACATTTAGAATATGGTTGCCTCAAATTTCTAGTAATTGATAGCAACATCAGAAAGAAAGAACATGAGAAGCTTGAGAAATACAAAGGACTGAAAGAGGAGATAGAGAAAAGGTGGGGTGAGAAGGCAACAGTGGTACCAGTAGTGATCGGGGTAGTAGGTACTCCAGCAGATACCAGGAACAACATCAGAGATCTCTGTCCAAAAGTGTGCAATGCTAGGTCTCTTTTTCTTTTTTTCTTTTTTTTTGTGGGGGTGGGGGGGGGGTGGGGGGGTGTAGTGAGTTGAGAGAGAGAATCGCAATCCATAAATGACAGGACAAACTGTCAGTCTGAAACCACAGCGCTGTGGTACTGTTTATCTGTCAAATGCAGCTCTTTCCTAATTCATAGTTTGAGTTATTGTTTGTTCAGTATTAATTGTCAGCCTTGTAAATACAAGATACAATAGACTGACTGTACATATCCTGACCACAGAAAATAAAATTCTCACTTTGTGCAGTAATCTACACCACGCTTTCTTTCCTCTGTCCATAATAATATACATCATATAGATGTAATATCAACATTTATTTGCAACATAGTACAGTAAACTATTTTTAGCAACAACCAAAAAATGTCAGTTTCAAATGTTTAGAGTCGGCAGAAGTTTGGATTATTCAAATGGGGTCATGAGCCAAAAAAGTCGAGAATCACTGATTTACAGTTTGTGTCGACCACAGGGGAATGTTTTAATATACATAATTCCATTTTTATATATATATATATATATATATATATATATATATATATATATATATATCACTCTTAAAGTTAGACACTTGTGCTGCAAGAAATAATTTAGTAATTTTTAATATGATTTTTGTAAGTGAATAAAATATGAACAGATCTCCAGATGCAGCAAGGATTATATTGACTTAATCAAAGCTTTGCAGAAATAATGAGTCTGTTAACATTCTAATGCGTGCCAATCCTCTGTTTACTTCATCGTTCACCTGTCATATGTGTTAGAAACAGGCCCACACATTAACATAGTCACCCTCATGGGAGAGTATACCAAGGTTTTAGACACGGTGCCTTAATTACTCCCCAGCTCTCTGCTTACTGATTTCTTAGTCCAACTCCCTCCGCCAGTAGCAGTAAGGCACACTGTCCTCTAATTAGGGTCCTGATGTCAGCTTTGCTTATCACATACATACATCTTCTCTTTTGTGCTTTCTATTCCTCTCACTCTCCTTCCATCCGTCTCTTCATCCCTGTGAAAACATGGCAGGCTCATACACACAGACAATCAGTCTCAAACATGAACAGTCATGCATCCAATTACAGAGCCAAGGCAGAAAGACCCTGGTGCTGTTTTAATTGGTGGAGTTCCACCCCCTCCTCCACCTTCCATTCCCTTTTGCTACCACTATTCCCCACTGCTGCTGTGTAGATTCATACCAGCTCGTCCACATGAAGATAGCGCGGACTCCCCATGGACCAGTGCATGTAAATGGACATGTGATTATACAGCTGTGTGCAGCGGTGTGTGTGTGTGTGTGTGTGTGTGTGTGTGTGTTGTCACAATAGCAGCATGTAGAGTAAGAATCTGTTGTTCAAGTGTGTGACAATGTATGCTTTTACAAAAAAACAAAATATAATGGAAGGAAAAGGATAAATGAAACAAATGTTATTGCAATGCAGATCACCTGATATAGATAATTTTTGAAACCTCACCCAAAGTGTTATCACCACAAACATCGTTTGCATATCTTTGAGGGGTAACAGTTCTAACCACTGCACCACTTTAATTAGTCTGGTAATTGCCCTCGAATATGACAGTGAATGGTTGTTCATCTGTCGGGCCAGTGATAAACTGCTGTGCTCTTCCTTCATCTGTAGGTATCTGGGATAGGCTCCAGCATCCCTGTACACCCAAGATTAAACAGTTGAATGAAAAGTTTTTGCATCCGGTGATGTCAACAATCATTACATTTCATTTGGTTGGATTCTCTACAGAAAACTGAAGAAAGTAGCTGGTCAACTGTGATTGAACTACATTAATGATAAGCCCATATATTGGCCAGCCAGTCTATCAGGCCAATGTTTCTTTGTTTTTATTGTCTTATTGGCATCGGTCTGTTGCATTGGCCAACTGCTCTTTTTTTCCCTGACATGATTTACTGACTAACTTCATGGCACCTCCATGTTGTTGGAGATGCTGAAAAAAAAAAATTAATAAAAAATTATCTACCTCACCTTAATATTCATTATAGAAAGAAACTTGAAGAATTAAGTGCACTTTGTTTTGCTTTTATCTAAATATAAGTTTTATTTTGTGGAATGTTAAGTTACCTGTCCTACCTTACCTTTGTCCCTTTTGTTTTTTTTTTACCAATAGTTTAATCTTATTTTTAGTTCAATAAATGTTTCCTTTAAAAGAAGATTTAATGGCATTTATCATTTGACAGAGAAATGTATATGTTATTAAATTAACTAAATTAATATTATGATTATTATTTCATATTTCTGATGTAAAATAAGCCAGTTAGCCACTGTGTCTGTAAACAACAAAGTCTTCTGTCACCTTCTGTTTTTTTGCCAATTTACACAACTAGACACCACTTTGGCATATTGCTGTCTTTTAATGGCGCCTGCATTATGTTTGTGTTTTGTAAATCGAGCTTCCAGTTCCACTTGTATCATATAATTATTGAACATCTCTCAAATATATTGAGGAAAATGATATTGCTGCGGTTATAATTGTTTTATTATACACCACTAAATTCAGGGAATAAATAGATCTAATATAACCACATGGAAGATTTACTATTACTCTCAGAATGTGATACTCAAATAAATACTCATATTTGATTTTATTTTTTTCTTTTATCTTAGAACCTATCTGCAAATTTTGAGTTAACAGTGTAATAAAATACGAATTGTTTTTATACATAAAACAAATTGCATCAGAGGGCATGTTTTTTTTCTACAGAAAAAAGCTCAGGGCTCTTGAGTTTGACCAATGTGACCTAATTTCTCAAAACTGCGATAAAAAGAAATTTTAGGTTGCACTGGTGCGACCAGTCTTCAACTCTACAAATTTCCAGGTGATCAACAAAAGACGGGACTCACTATTTTGCATGCCAGGTGGCCGTGGTTTGGGTTGTACGTAGTCGTGCACGTCGCTGAGTACGTTCTAATTATTTATCAATACATACACTTGCATCGTCTAATCACTGATTATCTGTTTGATGGTGCGCTTAAACCAAAACCATGTTGGGACTTTCTGGGCAGTGGAGCAGTGACCAACTGTGAGTACGTTCTAATGACGTTCTAATTAGTTCTTAACACATACAGTTGCATCAGCTATATGCTGACAGATACCTGTATTCTCTGCAGCTGTCATTTGCAGCGCAGACACATGCACCACGCACACTCATACTGAATGAAGTAAAACGCAAGTACATCTGAGGGTCATGTGATTGCAATGGAGGACAGTCCATAAGATGCCCTCCCCATCCCCCCTCACACTCAAATCACACCCAATATATATATATATATGAGACCGACTCCCTAATGAAGGCTTTGATGCCGAAACGCGTTGGGATTTTTATAAAATTTTATAGGTTTTTGTAACCAAGCCAATTTAATAAAGGCTTTTTAATTTTCACATATATATATATTCTTTTTTTATATATGTATGAGAGTATGATTTACAACACAATGAACTCAACAAGAGCATAACACAGTCGTACTCTCTAATGAGTGCTGTATACAACTCTTGTTCTACTTTTTTTATCTTACACTGAGCTCCATTGGCTCCAAATCTCCATATTTGGTCAAGTTCATACACACAGAGTAACAACCATCCCTGGTGTCAGATTTATGTATTATAGCTTTGTCACATTGTCATTTCATAGACATGTACTGTGAAATGTACTGCCTTCAAACATGTGGGTTTGATTTATGACTTCAGTAGTGTCTGTGATTCATGATACATGGTTCTTTCATTTGTCTAATTACTCTGCTCTAATGTGCTCATTTTCCCCTGCCTGTCTTCTTCTGCCCTCACTGATCGGCTTACATGCACTAATTTCCTTTCTCCTGCTCCCTTTAAAAAAAAAAAAAAAAAGTGGATTGCAATGGGGACTCCACAGGGATGCCTACACCTGCTGTACAGCCTTTTGTCAGCGAAAACTTGTTTGGCCAATGAATTTCTCAAACACAGCCTCCCAATAGTCCAGTAACCACATCATTAGTCATTAGTCAGTTTATTTATTTAATTCTAAATGTGGAATCATGCTCTTGTAGTTTTTTTTTAACCTGTTTGTAAGAGCATGTGCTGCAATAAATGTAGGGTAAATTGTGTAGCACCTGATGGTGGTCGTCTGTGGGGGAATGGAAGGGCTGATTGCAGCATTGGGGGGAAGAGGAAGAAATGAGTGGCTGGAGTGATGTCGGAACATCAGAGAGATGAGAGTCCTGCAGAAATCCTGTGTTGCTCAGCTCTCCTCGCCTCTTTTTTTTTTTTTCTGCCCTATCCCAAACCCCTCACCCACACCTCATGACTCATCAATCAATGGTAATACGTTAGACTGTGCTGGGGAATCAGACCTCACACGTACTCCTATTCTCTTCTCCTCTGAAGTTACTCGCAGACGAACACTTGAAAGGTTGGGAGAGACGTAAACAATAGATGTTTAAACTATTTTGCAAATGTCAAAGTATTTGATGAATCATTTTGTTATTCAATAATTTTTTCGCTTAACAAATGAGTAACCAAATGCCCAAAGATATGTCCGAGGATTTGTCCAGTGTGTTGGGGGGGGGGGTCTTGTTTACATACATTTGTGTTTCCTCTCATTGCCCTTAAGTGCAGGTTGTTTGAGATTTATTGTACCCTTGAAGGCAGACAAGTGTGTTTTCCTTTGTTTTGTTTTTTTCATGAATGCGTGACTTAAAGAGAGTAAAAACACCAAGTGGATCATTGACGCACTCAATAGCACTTATTGGCATAATGACGGACAAGCGCACCGACAACGTGCAAATGCTTCCTGTCAAAAAGCACTCCACAGATCAGTGTTATTTAAGGATACACACTGATAAGCACAAACACCATTATGTGAACTTACATAACCCTCACAAACAAACTTACAGTTACTGGCAGACACATTCATAAGGCCTGTATAATATGGACAGTCCTGTAGTCACCCATTAGGAAGAGATAAACGTTGATGATGGGTCTCCGCACAGAGCAAAGCAGGAAATCAATTCACTGTATGGGCAGGAAGCATCGTATTTTTGCCCACTTCGCATTAAAAATTCTGCTGACTACACATTCCAATGGCACCATAACGAACAGCTTTGCAGTCCTGAAAAGCAGTGATGTGGGGGGGCAGTCTGCCCACTAGGTGCCCATGTTTCACCTCTGATCGTTTTTTTGGCTTCTAGGGGCTCATACCTGTGAATCATTTGGCTTCTTGCACAGGGAGAAGGTGGGGAGCCTTTGTCTGCCTCTGCACCCCCCCCCCCCCCCCCAAGTCTCCCATATCGTCACACCTCCATAGCTGTTGGACGAATAGTAAATCTCCACCATTGCACCATCTTTTGTTTCCATGACAATGCTCTGCAGATAGTCTACACTGGGGTCTTCTCTAGTGGATGCATGCATGTGTGGGAGCCAGGGATTTTCACCCTTCGTTCTTTTCAAACCCCATGCACAGTGTAATAAAAGGAAAAACACCAAGAGTTAAAGGAGTAATGAGTAACATACCCATGAGCACTTTTATTAAATTAAATGTTTCCAACTGTGTTCAAATTCAGAAATATCAGTCATTTTATTCGAAGCAGTAGCCCGTTTAATTTGGTGGTATCTGTGGCATTAGATTTTTAGATGGCGTATAAAGGAATCTAAAAGTAATTTTATTACAAACAATGGACAACATGAATCAATAGCATTCAATGCAATTTGAATAAAAGTCTGATTTGCTGCCTCGTCAGTAATCATGAAACAACTTCCAAATCTCCCACGACTTCACAACATTGCCGAATCACATATTTTGTTATTGTTTTGACTGGGGTACCCTTAGAGGCACAAATTATATACTGTCTGTTTAAGAAAACAGTCAGCATGACCTTCAATGCAAGAAAATAATTTTTAATTTTTGTATTCATTTATGCATGAAATTTGCGTGCACCTCTGTCACATTTCATTTCACTGTTGACGCTTAATAAAGCCGTAACTCTGCAATGCTGTCACATCCAGCTGCACATGTACACAGCTGATGAGTGCCTTAAACTCCATCACTGTACAACAGAGAGATGCTCACCACAACTACGGTTGCTTGGAGACCGTCTGTCAGTTCCTCATGGTCACTAGGCATTGTCGCCACGGTGACAGATGGACCTGCCTGTTGGAAGGCATCGCTTCTTGCTGTGATCTAGCAACACATACACATGCACACTGGGGAAATACAACATAATCTGCTTAGTAATTGCTTCAGTTTAGTGACTGCTGTGCTGCCAGGTTGGTGCAACAGTTACCTATCTGTTGAATGGAGCTGTACACCACTTCGAGTCGAGGGGAAGATTACGTCAGCCTCTACTCAGTTCGGTAGAACACAATTAATCCACACTATAGGTCCTTTGACAGCAGTTTTTGCTGAATTCATTTTTCCTTTGCTCAGACCTTAACTCAGTGTGTCAGTGCTTTCATGGTTGCATTTTTTTTATTCTATCACCAGTATTTTGCAGTCCCAGCATTGTTTCCATACACCCAGGTGTTACAATCTAACCAGATGTGTACAGTAGCAGCTGTGCACAAAAACCTGATGCGTTTACTTACATTCCTGCCATTTTTCCTCAAGCGGCAAAACAACGATATTGTTATTCCGTCTGGGTTTGGCAAGATATTTTATTGCAAACCTCAAATATACAGGATCCTTCATTATTTGTCGTCATTGGAATTCAAATGAAACTATTGATCATTAATCATAAAAATGACACGTTTAAATTCTGTCCTGGTTGGTTGGACAGGCATTAATTTTTCACTGATGAGCAAAATAAAATAACCTTTGGGGTGAGGGGGTGCACTATGGTCGTGGTCCATTATGTACATTATTCGAGAGCAGGATAATCAGAAGATTTTCTACCTTTCTCTTGCGTGGTGAGATCCCCCACCTCAACAGAACTCGTCTTTCTTCCTGTCATATGTAATTAGTGCTGGGGGTCAACCCAAACAGCCCCAATACCTTTTGATCTGGATGCTTCAAACACACTCATGGTTCAGCTGTAGCACAAATGTACACAAACCTATAGAAGCGTTTCCATCATGTGAAATTGACCTCTGCCCTGTCATGTCGATTTCATTCACAGTTTGTACTTGCAGGTTTAACACTGCTTTTTAGGGTGGAAAAAAATATTCCTATATCTCAAGGTTACATTAATGATGAATATAAAAATGTGAAAATTGGATTTTGCTCTTCGGGTGTGTCTGTTTTGCGCACCTGCGAGGCTCATTGTGAGGCTGCAAAAGAACGAGAGACAGACAGACAGGGGGGGATTGATGGACAGCAGCACCAGCAGATCGGGTGGGAGATGAAGGATAATCAAACACCGACCTGGCTGACAGCATGCTTACTTCTGGATCGACAGTTTACATCTCCCTATGCATTTGATTTAGGGGATTGCTCTTCACTTCCAAGTGAATGATTTCACATTGATTGGAACAAAGGTTAAAAGGGAAAAGGAGGTGAAGGGAAAGGAGGGGGTATAGAAAAAAAGGAGGAAGAAAAAGACTGCAGACGCATCACAGTTGGAGCTGTCAATTGTGAATGAACCTAGATGTCTGAGAGATAAAGAAGATAAGTGTGTGGACGTGGTTATGTGAGTGTGTGTGCGCGTGCACACGCTATAGATCTTATCCTTTCACTTTCCCCAAAGCACTGACACAGAGTATTGGCCCATTTTCTTAGATCAGACACTTGGTCTCATACTTTACCCTATTGCATGGCAGAGGTGTGTACGTACATTCAGATGTTATTACTTCCTGTTTAATCCAGAATATTACAGATGAAAATACACATTTTTGCTTTGTTCTGCATTCCCCTCTCTCACTCTCATTTCCATAACTTCATACAACTGTTTATTTCATGCAAAGCAGATAGAGGGAGGGGAGGGGAGGGGAGGGGAGGGGCAATGTAGTGATGTGCTTAAGAAGCAAATTTCTAGGCTAGATCCAGACTGTGTTAGCATTTTAGTGATCTGTCAGTCTTTCTTTGTCTGCAGTAATGATATTTCTGTGATGATATTTGTGGGTGAATGCTCATTCACGCAGAAAGCTGTCTGTCATACCTTAAGCACACTTCGATTTGTGTTGGGAGTGGTACGCTGAGCCGTCGGGTGGTTGTGCGTTTGTGTGTGCGCGCAGCTGCATGGATGTTTACCAGCATGTGGGGGTGGGAGGGAGAATGAGAGAGGAGAGAGAGAGAGAGAGAGAGAGAGAGAGAGAGAGAGGGAGGGAGTGATGATGCTGAGGGGAAGAAAAGGGAGGGAGGACAGTGTGCAGTGATGTGAGAGAGAGTGTGAGAGAGAGAGAGAGAGAGAGAGAGAGAGAAAGGGGGTAAAAAAAAGGAAAAGGCAGCAGAAAAGGGAGAGACGGTGAGGACGCGCCAACTGCCTATAGATGCTGGAGCCTTCGACAGCGGAGCGCGGTGCTCAGCGGACGCAGGAAGATGGTCTCAGTAAGAGGGGAACTGACGGTTGCCTATAATTTAATGTTCAGTATCTTGGACTCCTTCTCCATGGGTAATGCTACGGCCCGGAACTCCAGAGCTCAGCTTGCTTTTTTTTCCTATCCTGCCCCCCTCTCTTTCTTTCTTTCTCTCTCTCTCTCTCTCGTTCTCTTTTCATAGTTGCTCTTCAGGATTCTGTCCTTTCCCTCTTAACTCTCACTTTCCCCTCCTTCAAACACACTCTTGCACTCACATGCGTGCGTTGTCGAGTAGCCAGGGTCCAGCGGGCACTGAGTTTAGCCCTCGGGGTTGGCCCCTTACTCTTCCGCTGCACCAGTCAAGCCAAGCGCTGGCCGCGGCAGTGATGCAGATAGATCGCGTTGACTGGCCCCCCTCCCTCCCTCCCGCTCCACACCTTCCCTCCTCAAACACCAGCCGCGGATGAGCAAGCAAAGGAATCTAACAGGGAAAGAGGCAGAAAGAAGAGAAGGAGATGAGGGCTAGATGAGCACTGTTTTGACATTGTTTTGGAGTCTGCTTTATTTGGTGTTTTTTTTTTTTGCATTTCCTTTTTCAGGACTTTAAACTACATTGGTAACCTTTTTTTTTTATTCCCATTTGGCTTCACAGGGGTGGCACCTGCAAAGAAGAGCCCAAAACTGGTAAGTACTTTCCTCCCTTCCCTCCTGTTTCCCTACCATCCATCAATCAATCTCATCCTTTAGCATGTGCCAGAGATGTTCTCCCCACTTTCAATGCATCTCCTCTCTTACCTCATTTCCAACTCCCTCTGTGTAAGGTGTAACTTGTGCTGCTGTTTGTAGACATAGGCTTATGTGCTATGCGGGGGTGGATCCCTATAAGTTCAGATCAACCCACACCCCCTCTCATCCTTGTCTTCTTTGTGGCGGGGGCTGGGACAAGGGGGCTTTGATGCACCGCGTGAGCTGGGTTGCAAACACGCTGATGATCACATCTCGCTGGGTGCTAAGCTTGCAGTGTGAGAGTTGAATGTGTGATCACAGCTGGGAAACGAGCTCAGCCTGTGATATCTCCTGCATTAATGGAGCAACACTGTTGACTGGATGTGTTTTTGTCAATTTTTTTTGTTTTACAGGATGATTTTGCACTGGCTCCTCCATACAGAGATTACACTAGGAGGGTATGTGATGTCGTTTAGATGGTGTGAAACTTTTGGGGAATGAGGTGTAGTAGTTCTGTGATGGTTTAGATGATAGTGGTGATGGTCTTTTATTACACAAAAGAACTGATGGAGAAATAAAGAACAGTAATGGGGAATTAATGCATGGTTTTTTAATGTAATGTTCACAGTGTTTGGATGTGCGAGGCTATAAATCTGGCCTGTTAGTGGCAAAGCAAGACTGAAATTGGTCTGAGGAAGCAGAGAGGATTTGTTTTCATTGCCCCCCCCCCACTCTTCCTTTCCCATCTTCTGTCTTCTTAATAACTTATTGGAGCAGGAGAAACCAATGTATTAGACCGGTCGCAGAGCACAGAGAGAGAACACAATGACTGTAGAAGGTCAAATCTAATAGATCCATCAAGAAGGAGAACAAGATTTCGGAATGGAATTTGTTTTGTTTTGTCTATGTGCGTATCAAATTGAATGGGGGGAACAAAATCGTAAAAGACACTACTGCACTGGCTGGAAGAAACTCTATTACCTGTGATGGAATGAAAGTTGCCAAGAAATCATTTAGCAGTCATTTGTAAGGTCTGAGCTTCGCACCGTACATAGCCATCATTTGTGACTAATTATAGGACTTCATTGATTTTTAACTTTCACACTTCTCCCAATGGGTTTACACTTGTAACACAGAGTAAGCATTCCAGCACAGCTCTTACTTACTGTTTGCTTAAGCACTCAGCCTCTTTTATGTCTAACAAGGATGATGAATATAAACATGGATTGCGGAGGTGTACTGTAGGAGACTGATTCAGGGAGTAATGAGTCTGAATTTATTGAAGACATGGTTGCGCTGCACTTTGAAGGCCAAACACTTTGATATTTGAGAACAGATGAACGCTCTTGCCTCCACCCCTTTCTAGTGTATTTTTGTCCTCCACATCTGAAGCGCTAGGACGTCACATGATGCAGAGAGACTGAGCCGCTGTCGTTTTCTCTTACCCTTTTGAAATATCTTCCATTCTCACGCTGTGTAACCCTTTCCCTTTAAAATGTGCAGACTAATAGTGAAGGTGCAGCTGTAAAGATGTATACAGTGACAGGAGTCGTGGCGAGGATTTTACTTGCTGTGTTCAAACTGGAGCTCAGGCTTCACCCTGCTCAAGCACTGTTCACTTAAAATCCTTGAGCAGGTGCTTAAATGCCCATGTTATTGAGGGGGGCCGCTGGCAATTTATGAAGAGTTTTACATTTCTGGCTTCGCAAGTTAAATCCTCCCTTCATTTTAAACCCCACAAGTGCATTATTCACTGTGGATATCTCTCTATATGCAGCAGGGAATGTGCTTCCGTCTTAATACATTCTGCTCTGTTAAACAAAAGGAATAGTCAATGTACTCTGCTAAGTTGAACTGCTACCCCCCCCCCCATAGCTGAATGACTTAATCATGAGAAACCATTGAGGTCTCATTGCTTCCTTTGTTTGATTAAAAAAAAAATCCCTCTGAATAAAACAACTTGATTATTCTTTGTGTTGTCAAAGGTAGTCACATAAGAGTAGTTAAAATCACAATATGTTTCTTTTTTACACAGAGGAGCAGCAATGTTTTTTATCTTTTCAACCCTAATCCAAAATGATCCCCATTCTCATTTCTCCACCCTTCAAACCGACACCCAGATTGCTTTTGTATCCCCTGCTAATCATGGGATACCTTGTCTCACTTCATGTAAACTAACACACATTTGCTTTTCTAACAGCAGTTGTCAAGAAAGGACAGTCAGAACAGTTCACAGCACAGTGTCTCCAGCCACCGGAGCGCCCACACAGATTCACCTGTGCACTCGTCCCTGGCACCCCCCCTCAGTGAGAGCTCCGCCCCCCCACCCCCCTCTCAGCCCCTACCAGGCCTGCCGCCCCAGGACTCTCCGGCAGACGGGACCATCCAGAGAAAACCGGACCCCTTTAAAATCTGGGCCCAGTCCAGGAGCATGTATGAAAGTAGGCGTAAGTATAATTATTTTTGGTGGCGGTTGGATGAGGGCTGCATGGTGCATGGGGTGGACCCCTGGTGGGTTAAAATGATGCTGCACGTTTTGGAGCAAGGTTTCAGGATAAGAGATAAGTCTGGTGCATGTAAGTAACTGGAAATGTTCCTAAACGCAACAAAACAACTAACCTTAATCTCTACTCCTGTGACCTCTGTATGGTTATTGGGGTGTTTGTTGTGTTTGAATTTTTTCTCTTGTATGTGTGAGAAATGAAAGCATAGTTCATATCAAGGATCACCCAATTCTGTTTTATTTAGACCCAAAAGTTTATCTGGATGGAGGCTGTGAGGGGCATGAATGACTGTGAATGTGAAGTGTCACTTTAATCTGTATCATCGTAATAATATTAATTTGCAGACCTGACACTCAAGAACATACAACATCCATGATGTTATTCCACAGCAGTTAAGGGTGTTACATTTTACCTTATAACTTACTTTTGTAATTTCTTTTACTTTGACTCTTTTAATAACATCAGTGTGCTCAAGGACTACAGGTGGAAATTAGCACTAGTGCTATAACCTGGCACACTACATCTCTCCTGTTTAAGGTTAATGTACTATATATTGTGCATTGTCCCTCTTGAAATAATTAAATGACAAAAAACAAAATTAAAAGTAACTGACTGAATGAAAGCCAGCAGTTTAAATGACACTGGTTCATTAGCTTTTCTGTAGAAATGGCAATATTATAGTAGCCTTAATGTTGGCAAAAAAAAAATATTAGTAAGCAGAGATAACAATTTATTTCTTTGTAAATAAGACCTGTATATGCAAGTTTTTGAATCTGACTTTTTAGCTGTACATTAATTCAAGCTATGTACTTTTTATCACCAAAAATGGACACTTTATTTTTGGTACGATTTAAAAGCACATTAAAAGTAAGAAGATAATTAAAATACACAGTTCAAATGTCTTTCTGTCAAAATGCCCTAAATCATTGAAACCATGCTATGCAACATTTGTATACTATGGAACATTTTGAGCACCATTATTTCCGTTAATCTCCCACAGCTCTTTGTCCAGCCCTTCAAAAGCCACTTGGTGCCACTTTTGTCTAATCATTGATAGAATTGATACACTTTTACACTAGACTTCCCTTAAGACATACATGGATATATAATTAGCAGTAATAGTGGAGTACATGTCAGTGAATTGCATGACTCCTTGTCTAGCCTTGCCAAAGCAAGGGGATGGCTCCAATTAAAGAGAATAACCCTCAGATCCACTGCCAAGAAAAAAATCAGGTGACCAGAAAAAACAGACTTTGCTAGAGCTGAGAAATATTAACATCTAATCACTTTTCCCAGCACCACTTGTCAAGGAATTTCATTATTTAGATGCTTATGAAGGAGAGTAAGAGAAGTAGAGCTGAGTAGTGTATGCTAGTAGTGTGGATGTCTGTTGGCAAGCTGCCACGAAAAAGGAAATAAAAAAAAAGAGTTGGAGATCCCAAGACTAAATGCACTATGTCTACCTTCTTGTCCATTTCTTTTTAATTTGATTTTGGGTTGTTTGTCAGTTGGAAGAGGATAAAAGACAGAGCAGGGGTAGTGAGATCGGACTTGTAAACCTGGACCACGCCAGGATGTGTAATAAATGATGAACTTAACCATTCTAATACATACCACCCAAACCCCCACCTCAAAAAATGTTCAATTGCTTATGTTAGTTTGCTTTGTAAAAATGGGGAGGACATGAGAAGAAATGGAGACATGAGAATGTAGAGATGAGAGAAAGGTCAAGAAGGTGGAGATTAAGGGATTCTGAGGTGTTGTAAAACGGAGCAACACAGAGAATGACAGTGAAAGTGGCTGACCTGCAATGGCAGGTATAAATCATTCACTTCTTCATGCTGCATTGAGCTCTCATCCTAAAATCCTGCAGTACGCACCCCATAGGGCTCAGGCCTTGGCCATGGCTAAGATGTTTCTCTACGCAACATTTGCTGTAATGAAAAAGTCTGCCAAGATCAAGGTCTTAAACACACAATGTGGGAACACTTTCCATTTGCTAAAAAACCTCCCGCCTCTGCATTTTTGCCCTTCATTGTGATTCTTTTTGGGGTTTAACTTGTCCCCTGTTTAATTTATTCTCTACTTAAACTGCCCATGCCTGTTATTTTCAGTCCTCAGGCAAAGAATGATAACTCTTCACAAGTCTGTCCAGCTCTCTGAAATATTGATCGATTCACGCCCCGTTGCCTCACCCCCTGAGGATCACTTATGGATCTGTTAATTGATATGAGCAAGGTGTAACTGCGTCGTTGACCCACCCAAATGCAGGTGCAGATTGCTACAGTTACCCTCTGACTCTTCCTCTACCACTTCCTTCACAGTTACGTTGTGATAGATTGGAAGAGATAGCAGAACTCCGCAGGGATTTTAGCTGTTGACTGAAGGAACAGATTGGAAGCAGGCTGCTTATGCCTTCTGCCATTCTGTCGCCTCTTTGTGGCTTTAGTGGCCTTGGCAGGAGCTTCCTGTGTGAGAGAAAAGGCAATCTCCACAGAAGTTTACTCTGAGGTGCAATGTTTGTCAGTTTGATTGACACAGCTGGTACAAATGCATATACATACATACATACATACATACATACTGTACATACATACATACATACATACATACTGTACATACATACGTACATACATACATACATACATACATACTGTACATACATACGTACATACATACATACATACATACATACTGTACATACATACGTACATACATACATACATACATACTGTACATACATACGTACATACATACATACATACATACATACTTAAAGCAAAGAAACTTCCACCAACATGAGGCCGCACACATTCTCATTCCCCTCAAGGCTTAACCCCATCCCTACTGTTATGTGACCCATGAGCTGTCATTCTCAGTGCTGCAATACCTATTTCATAGAAAAACACCTTTCTAGTGTGCAGTGTGCATCCACACTTTTCCTTGAATGGGAGTGGACTGTGAAGTAGCTGCTTTTGTTTGTCCTCTGCTCATTTATATATAGTCTGTTCCAGCTTGTATTAGTGTCTCTGTCAGGAGTGAAGTACTCTCCAGCATTGAGAAGAGTGGAAATAGACACATCTCTTTGCCAAAGAATCAGTGTAATGCACTTAATTAGTCATGTCCAGTGTATGTTAATGGATGAGAAGGTAAAGAAAATGGAGCCAGTACACCTCAGATGGGAATTTTAGCTAGAGCATTTCTAATTATGGATCCTTAAAGGACAGTGCTCTAAATTTCTTGGCAGCCTGTCTAGTTTTTGATGGTTTATTTAAGCTCTATACCTTTGCTCTTTACCCAAAATAGACCCTTTTCATCTTTTGAAACTGTGTGCACTTTTTCCAAAGACTTCAGATAGATTGTTTGTTCTACCTTCACATCAAGAAGCACAGATGTAAGAATAATTATTTGCATGTTGAATGGTTTGTTTATCTAAGAATGGGTGCATTTCAGGTTTGCAGCTTCTTCTTTTTTTTTACAGTACTTTATTAAGGATTTTCACATATATATTGTGCCTGTATTGGTGCAGGCATTGTAAGTCCTGACGAATGGTAACACAGAAATATTAATGGTAGCTTGTTTATTTCACAGTTCCCGACTTCCAGGAGCAGGATATCTTCCTGTGGAGGAAGGACACAGGATTCGGTTTCAGGATCCTTGGAGGCAATGAGCCAGGAGAGCCAGTAAGTCTCTCTACTGTAGCACTCTCATTTTATCTTGCGGTGGAAATTTTTTTAGTTTAGTTTTCATCATTTTCAAATATATATTTGTGTAAAATACATACACATAAACTGACAAAATCTGAATGATTAAAAAGAAGCCTTTACTTCCAGAAAGGTCTCAGCCCATGTTTACAGTGTTGTTGTTTTTTTCTTTTTTCATTACATCTGTTTTTCTTGCGCTTCCTCCTGTGTGCAGATCTGAGCTTTTGAGTTGGACTGGGTACATTTATATCAGTTATTTCTATAACACAGTCTCTTTGATCTGGCCTATGTAGCCTGAATCAGTCAAAAAACCACCCATCTCACAGTTTTTTTTTCCTCCCTTTTTGAAATTGGTAAAGTTGTTTTTTCTTGTTCACTGGCCTGCACTGCGTTTTTTGCTGAAAAAAATAATGACATACTTTAGAGTTTGGTTCAGATGACTACTGTAGTAGGCT
Organism: Siphamia tubifer; assembly: GCA_020466265.1. Lineage (NCBI taxonomy): Eukaryota > Metazoa > Chordata > Actinopteri > Kurtiformes > Apogonidae > Siphamia > Siphamia tubifer. Next base: position 40,380,970 of record CM035787.1, read on the forward strand.
AAAAAAAAGAGTTGAGATGTGCCAGTGTGTTTTAATTTGTAGGGGATTGTTGCATGCAAAGATCGGTGCCTTTAACGTGTATTTTTGTTTACATTCTTGTCTTAATAATATCTTTTTTACCTGCCTGTTGCACAGAGCTGTTGAATGTCTTTATCTTTTTGTTCATAGTCCACATTTGTGCACAACATACTATAACTCTTTAATCTTTTCTTACAGATTTACATTGGACACATAGTAAAATATGGAGCGGCAGACGAGGACGGACGCCTGCGCTCCGGTGATGAACTGATATGCGTAGATGGCACGGCAGTGGTGGGAAAATCACACCAACTGGTGGTGCAACTGATGCAGCAGGCAGCCAAGCAGGGCCACGTCAACCTCACTGTACGACGCAAAACCAGCTACGCAGGTATAAACAGGTTTCTCACGGGGCCTTAAAAGTCTTAATTCTTGAATTTACAAATCTGCATGTAATACCTTAAAAAATCTTTAAAGGATATTACAGTTGTTATATTAGGTCTTAAGTTGTGATCATAAGCATGTTTAATTGTGTCTGGAAAGTAGACAAACATTCCACCCATTCCAAACTGAAAATTAATATTGAAATTAGGAGCAGCTCATTACTAACTTTGCAGCCCCCTGTGAGAAATTACTGGAAATGACAAGAGGCATTGGAGTAAGTAAATAAATGTCCAGAAATTCTAGGAGTCACACATTTTTGCCTGCATGGCATGAAATAGGTTATGATATGGGCATTAAATTCTGCCTTAGTCGTCTTAAAAAGTCTTAAATTCAACTTGTAGAAACTTGCAGGAACTCAGTAAGAAGCACACAGGTCAAGAGGTGTGTGTTTGCCTGTTAGAAAGCTGCTGACAGGTTCAGGAAAGACACTGGTCAGGGTCCGCTCCCATGCTTCTCATTTAAAATATTTCTGTTGGATAAGGTTCAAAAGCCGGGGTTTATGAATTATGACAAGCTCATTAGATTTACAAGGTGAGGACTGAAGAACAGTGATAATAGGTGCTTTCATTATGTAGCTCTGTGTATTGTATTAAACAGCTGTGTATTTTATAATTAGATCAATACAAATTTTACACACGTATTTTCAGTGTACACTTGATCCTACCCAGTAGACTGTTATCACATGAAACTATTAAGTCACTCAGCATTCTGCACTTGAGGACCCTGTTTATTTTCATTACACTTCCATCAGGGCCTCCTCTGTGTTGCCAAGCCTCTTTCCTCTGTAATATTCTGGGAGTGTAACATTACGAAGCACCCAGCCAACACAGAGAGCAAACACCCCCCCCCCCCCCCCCCCGCCGCTCATCTCAGCCTAGCTCCACTCTCCTCCTCAGCAGGCGATGAAGAGCGAGCCATAAATATGATAGAGAGGCTGGTCAACCTTCGGCCCGATGACAGCAGCGAGACATTAGCGCATTGCTGCTCTCCGCTTGCCTCAGAGCGTCAAGAATATGAGGCGCCTTCCTTGAGTAGCTGTACAGGAAATGAAATGTCCAGATACAAGAGGCAGGCAGTGCTTTAGTTTGTGTTTTGTCCAGAACAGATCAGGGGAAAGATTGTTGTTGCCTCTTCTCCCCGAGCTGTCTTTTATCATGTCGACAGAGACCAGCTGGTGAGAAGAAAAACAGGCCCCTGTTGATTTACAATCAATTTACTTTCCAATCATAAGGATGATGATACATTTTGTTGTGTTATGATATCTTGAGAATTTTTTTTTTGTATCTTTAATCTTAATTATGCAGGAGCTTCTCTTGCCTTTCTTTCTATTTTATAAAATTCCTTATCTTCTTATCTAACACTGATGACCTAATTTCCTAATTTCTATCACGCTTCTCTCGATCTTCTTATGCCTCTCACGACTCTTCTATCTCAATGTCAAGGCTGCATAATATTGGACAAAACTGACTTTGCAATCATTTTATTTTCTCACATATATTATGCTATTGTATACGAAGCAGGATTTTCCACCTGTTGAACTGCATTTGTAAGGGGAACATCATTCACCAGTAATTGGGGTGAATTTTTCGGTCAGTCCATTTGAATAGAACATAAAAGTATAAAATCTGTAGAGAAAAATTGTGAACTATCCACTTTTGAAATGTAATCCTGTATGTTCCCCTTTAGCAGATTTAACGCAAAAGTGGCTGCTTATTATGAAGTAATGTTGGAGAAAACTGTTAGCGTGTGAATATGAGAGAATATCACTTTGACTAAATAAAGACTAACCTGTTACCAAACTAACCTATTATTGATACCTGTTATTAGTCCACATCACCATGGTCATCATCTCGTGGAGCCACAATAATTGCATAGAACAGAAGCTGCTTTTCTGTTTTATTCTCAAACTTACTTTCCTTTTATTCCTGCTTCATTTTCAGGTTGCATTTGAGTTCTTATTTCAGATTGCACACCATTCCAATGTGGCTGTTGCATGTGCAATGATCAAACAATATGTTGTGTAGTCCTACTTGGCTCATGAATGTGTCCTTCCTCATCAAATCTTCCCTTTCCATCTCCAGTTAAAGCAGAGGGAGATGTGCCTCCATCACCGGCATCCTCCCATCACAGCAGCACCCAAGCGCCCAGCCTGACAGAAGAGATCGGGAAGCGAACTCCGCAGGGCAGCCAGAACTCCCTCAACACCGTCAGCTCTGGCAGCGGCTCCACCTCCGGTATCGGCAGCGGTGGAGGGGGCGGAGGCACGGGTGGTAGCGCCAACACTGTGGTTCCTGTAGCAGCTGTCACCACCTCCTCTCAACCCCAAAACCCCACCATCCCTGTCCCCTCCTCGACCTTGCAACCCTACGACGTGGAAATCCGCCGTGGTGAGAATGAGGGATTCGGGTTTGTCATCGTTTCATCGGTGTCACGGCCTGAAGCTGGCACCACCTTCGGTAAGAGACGCCTCATTTTATATGAAATATATGAAAGTTTCCAAACATCTCCCGGCATACTGTAGCTGTGTGTACATGTGTAAATGTTACGGAAATCAGTTCTACTCAGCAAAACACAAATGCACACTCTATAGCTTTTCCTCATCACTGGGGTCTTTTATGCTACTGCCTGTATGCACTGCTTTTGTATCATCCATAAAACCACTGCACGATAAATAGCCTGACAACCTGCACAGATTCTGGCTATTTACAGTGCCACCAGATCAATACCAACAGTCTTCAAAGAAGTGGTTCTTCTTTCTCATTTTCATCTGAGCCTGTCAAACTAAGACACTGAAACCCTTTCTTTCGCCTGCAGCTGCTGTTCCACTCACATAAGGCTTTCATAATTGATCACAAGTGAAGTGGGTCTTACATAAGGCACTTGTATTATTCAGCTGAACTTAAACGGCTTCTGCTGAGCAGGTTGCCACTAAAAGCCTAATAACAACTTAATGAGACCTAGTGCTGCAAATAGGATAAATGGAGTAAATGATCAGTGTGAGTGATGTTTATTTATTTTACATCATATAAGCGAGGAGGTGCTTCGAATCAGAATGATGTCGTTAAAATTGCGTTGGTTATTTTGCAGACATTATTGTCACAGCAGCGGGTTACAGTAGAATCCATACAATAGATTTATTCTTGGATCTTAAAAATTTTGCATATGATTTAGTACCATTTAACTCTTATTCTACGTTTTAGTGTCTTTTCACTGCAGTGCACTCTTTGCTTTATGCCATAGTATCCTGCCTACATCAATATGAGCCTCTTCTGTTCTGCTCTTATCTCGCTCAGTATAGTTGGACTGAAATGCTTAACGTTCCAGGTTGTCTCATCAAGTGCCAAAGCACAGAGGACCAGCAGTTAATTATGATTTGACCACATATGTAGAATAGAATGAAAATCCACTCGCTACAGGCCATCAGAGAATACAAGTTTTCATCTAATCCTACTGATAAGTAATGCCTGTACTCATTCAGTAGGATTTTGAAAAGCGCTTCATTTTATTCTGAAATCCAGCATCTTTTTCAATATCTCTCTTTACCACAGAATAGTTTCTAGCCTAAAATAGATCCAGTTAAAAGGTCATGGTTAGACAAGTTTGCCGCATAATAAAATGGGAGAACGATTTAGGAGAGTAGTTGGAGAGATGTCAGCTCTGATGTATGTTTGTCGTCTTCAGCTTTTTGCACCAAGCACACCTATTAGGGACGCTGACAATATGACATAGTTTTTTCATTATTAGCTTTTCGCTTCCAACTTCACGTCGACTCATGCAAATATAATAATGATGCCCTTTTAGAAATTTGCCGCCAGAGCAGCTCAAAGTAAAATAAGTGAAAGAGACGGAAAGGGAGGGGGTAGACTGCCACGTTAAGGAACGACACTTTACATGGACTTAAGCCTTTTTTGGCCCATGATTAATTTGAAAACCCAATTTAGAGCAAAAATACTGAAAGCGACTGTATGACAGATTTGCTTATGTCCTTTCAGTGAACATTTAAATTTGCCCGACTTTGCCAGTGCTTGCATTTTATTCTGCTGTTTTTCTGATCAGCTCCTCTTCGCAGCTGTGGCTTGGTTGGCTGTTGGTGAATTAACCCCTAAACTTCTTTCTTCTTCTTTCTCTGCTCCTTTTCCCTCCTTTTTTTTTTCTGTCTCTTTGCTTTCATCAACACACATCCACATCACACACATATACACACATCAATACAATGGTGACCACAGCTGGAAATGCATGTGTGGCCATGCCCCACAAAATAGGGCGCATCATCGAAGGCAGCCCGGCGGATCGATGCGGGAAACTGAAAGTCGGAGATCGCATCCTGGCTGTTAACAGCTGCTCCATCACCAACAAGTCCCACTCGGACATCGTCAATCTCATCAAGGAGGCCGGGAACACCGTCACGCTACGCATCATTCCCGGGGATGGTGAGTGGAAAGCGGCGGCCTCATTTTGCAACCTACTTATGTTGTAATTTGTTATAATATTCTTTTTACTTTGCTGAAAAGTTATTGCCAAAAGTGTGCCCATCAACCTCAGGGGACCTTAAAGGTGCCTTCAAGGGTGCTCCCAGTAGTAAAGAATCTCACTAATCAGCACTTTCTGAAATTATTCCTTTCAGTCTATAGCCTTTAGCCAAATATTCATATTCAGTATTCTCTGGCACATAGTTTTGGAGGGACAAGACCAGCCTTAACTTGAATATTGGTCATGAGTGTCTGTGGTGATATATGGAGCCTGCACTTTCCTCTTTTGCTCCTTTCAGGATATTTGACAACTTCCCCAGCCTTTCCATTTCTGCCTCAGGAATACCTGCACATTTAAAGCATGCCAAAAGTAATTTACATTTCCGTGTGTGAGAGAGAGAGAGAGAGAGAGAGAGAGAGAGAGAGGGAGAGAGAGACAGAGATTGATAACTTCTACTGTATGTCTCTGTCAAAGTGGTTTAAAGAAAGGTTTGTGCATGTTGTGCTGTGCAGCTGAAAGTGCTCGCTACTTTACACTGTCAGATCACCCTGGAGTACCTCAGAAATACTGTTTAATTAAGTGTATGTGTGTGTGAGGCATTCCATTTTGTGTGTGTGTGTGTGTGTGTGTGTGTGTGTGTGTGCAATACCTGCTGTCAACCTGCACCCTGGTAGAAATTGGAGCTATTTGTCCACCGCTTGTTGCTTTCCGGCTCACTTCTTATGGATGAAGAGTTTTGGTTTTTTTTCTTGAAGAGGAGTTGATGAGAACAGTAAGCCAAAATTGCTCTGCCAAAAAGACGCAGAGAGCAAGGCATCAAGCGAGAAATAAAAAGATATGCATTATCGAAAAGTTCTTGTTTCTGTTTATGTGCATGTGTCAAACAAACAGACGCCATCTGACACAGAGAGAGAAAGAGTGACATGAAAATATTGTGGCTTTTGTTTCTAAGTTGTGTCTCTGCCTCTGTTTGCACATGGCTGAGTGTGCCTATTTTTGTACGGTTCAGCCCTGTCTAAACTTTCTGACATGAATAAATGCCGTCACAAGTAGTTCTTCAAAGGTAAAGTCAGGTTCAACTGCTTTTCGCTCTGCCCTCTGTGGCAACACGAGCAGACGTTTGTTGTGACTGATGTACATGGCATCGACAAGGAACACAGGCCCAGACCACTACCTGCTGGCGCATAGTAATGAATGCACAAGTAGCTAATGCCTCTATCAAAGCTCACATCCCTGCAGTGTGCGCAGACTTGAAGAACAGTCCAAACAAACCTCAGTGTGTGGGAGAAGGGAGATAGACGTGCCTGCGGTGATATGCAGTGCCATTTTTGTTGCACAACCTGGGTTTATTGTGTATTACCAGCCTTCCCACTCTTATCTCCACTCCTTTTCTCACCTTACTCCCACTTCTCTTTTTCTTACCCTCTCCTGAATTTCTCATTCTGATTGCGCTGGCCCTCCTCAGTCCAGTCAAGGCACCAAGGCGTATTTCCAAGGCCAGAGACAAATTACAAAAACAGCTCAGTGCTTTTCTGTACACCATAAATGCTGTTAAGTAGGAGAGGAGAAAAGAGGCAATGGGTCAAAAGTGGATCGGGGGACAGAGAACAGGGCTTATTCAATTAATTTCTCGACTGAAAACAGTTGGAGGAGAGATAAATAGCAGAATGGAAGGAGCTGGCCATGCAAATGAACAGATGGAGGGGGTGAAAAGGGTTTACAGCGACAAATGTAAGGCTATAAAAGTGAGAAATGAACATCAGAAAAATATGCAAGCATGTACCCAACTAACACCACAAAATTTTAGGGGAGAGGTTAGTGTTCAGTTGTTTAATGAATGAACTGGTATGGTATTTTTTATATACCTTTATACTGTTGCATTGAAAAAACAAAGGTTACAATGAAAGGTATGAATTAGATTTGAAAAGGAAGCAAAGAATAAAGTTGCTGAAAAACCTTACAGTTTTCAGTGTATATTGCATCTTCTTGTGTGGCCAGGGATACATTTATATTAATTAACCCTCCATTACAGGGGTCTCAAACTCTTTTCTAACTTTTCTTTCACGGGCCACATTCAGACGGATTTAATCTCCAGTGGGCAAGGCAAGTAAAACAATAACTTAATAACATATAAATAATGGCAACTCCAGATTTGTGTTTGTTTTAGTGCAAAAAAGCTCATTAAAATATGAAAATACTTACTTTTATAAACTATCCAAACAAAACAAAATGTGAACAACCTGAAAAAGTGGAATTTCTTAAGAAAAATAAGTAGAATTTCAATAACATTTTGCCTCAATTTATCATTTATTTATATGGATCACATCCACAAAGACACAAAAAACTTAGAAACAGAAGCTGAAAATTATTTATATTGTAGACATTTCAGGTTGTTCATATTTGTTCAGGTTATTCACATTTATTTGTTACAGAATAGTTTGTAAATGTAAGTATTTTTCATACTAATGTTATTTTTTGCACAAAAACAAAGGCAAAAATTTGAAGTTGCCATTGTTTATAAGCATAATGCAATATTATCCACATCAAACCAAGATGAAAATATGGAATCATTATTATTACACTGTAGATCATGTTGGTCTGTATCTGAAACCTGAACTAAAATAAGTTTGACAACCTTGACTGTGGAATTTTTGCACTTTACAAATTCATCTCACAGGCCAACCTTTGGATTGAGACCCCTGCTGTATTACATATCATCAATGTCTGGTGAAAACCTCTTATGTCCAAAACAGTTATTTTTCAGGAAATTCAACAAATTCAAAATAAATTACACTGGAACACAATTTTTGATGAGTTAGGTCTGAAAGCTGTTTTGAATTAATTTTTGAGTACAGAATCCAAAACTGATGTTAAACAGGTATGTGTTTGTTTTATTGTAATTTTGAAATATTAACATACAATTGAAATCTAAAAGAAACAGGCATGACTACAATATTTATTTAACACTATTATGTTTTTACAAAGAACATGTCGACGGTAATTGTACTGACCTATTGGGAGCTGCATACATCTCCCACTGCAGTGTATCCATGGTGACTGCACAAACAAATTGCCATGTAGATCAGTCCAATCAGCTGGCAAGTCTTACTACAGCTAATCAGTGGAATCTGAAGGGTAGGCTGTGGAGAAATTTTGGAATCAGCATGCCATCTTTAGTTTTAATCAGCATAAAAATCTAACTCAACAGAAGTTTGTTTTTTTTTTTCAAAATTTTCCACAGTATTAATGGAGTTAAAGGTCACAAACCATTTTCAACACTGTTCATTGGTTAAATATTTCTAAAACAATCAATCCAACATGAAAACTGACCAATAGAATCATTTTTAGACCCCCAAAAAAATTACCAAAAATTGTTTCTATCCATTAGCAGTTGACAATATAATGAAATTAAATAGTTTTTTAGATTCTTTAGATTAGATACCATAAACTTATATAAAGGTCCAGTCATAGTATGGAGTTCATGCTGAGGACCATGGAGACATATATACTGGTTCTTCCCTCCATGGTCCTAATTGAAGTATTCCTCCACCCACGCACAGTATGATTGGCCAATATGTTCCTTGGGGGCATTTTACAATCAAAGAGTTGAGCCAACAGGTCTCAAGAGGACTAGTGGAAGTGGACGAGATGAATAGATGAGAAGGGAACTGGCCGTGAGAGGAATAGCGAGTAGGGACCAAGAAGAGAAAGGTGCGGAGCTGTAATCAAATAACTGTAGATACCAAGGGAAGATTAGGTTCTTAAGGAGAAGAAAAGTTTCTTTATGCGGCAGGAGCAGTGTAATGATACCCTGTTTCTGTCGTTAAGGCACAGCATGATTCGCTGATAACACAAAATGATTGAATCTCTGCTCGGATAAAAGAAAGAAGCTTTCATGTCCCTGGAGTCTGTCGCTGTGCATGTTGGCTGTGTGATCATTCATAAGGAAGGAGTCCCGAGTGACACATGCACCTTTTTTTAAAATATTTGACAAGTGTCATGACAAAATGATTCATGGCACAATTGGAAAGTGCTATATTATTGTGGGGTTCGTGATCTTGGCTAACTGGTGGAAGAAGCCCAGAGGCGTATGTTGCTGGTGGTAGTCTCTCAGGTCACATAATGTTTTTAGCTGACAGCCCTGGGATCTCCATCAGTGTTGAAACTGAAAAATGAAAATGTTCCATGTGTGAAATATGGGTTTAATTCCATCACACAGAGCCTCCAGAGGACTACAGAGAATTCACATTGGTTATTTTTATGGTAATTGTAATATATTGAAATAGCAGCTATATGAAAACAGCAAATGCCAATAAAATGTACAAAATTAAACCATGAACGTTTGCCTCCAGCAGAACATTGTGAATGAGAAAAATGACTCAATATGGCTGACAAGTAAAGTAATGATGTCCTTTATGTTAATCAGTTCTTGAAATGCTCTGTGCTTTTTTTTTTTTCATTTCTCGCAATTGACAGAATTAAGTGTCGGATGAAAATGTCATGAAGGCCGTTTCCTCTTTCTTTCGTCCTCTCCAGAGTCTTCAAATGCATCTTTGTTGACTAATGCAGAGAAGATTGCAACTATAACCACCACTCACACACCTCAACAACAGGCAGCACCTGAGGCCAGGTGAGGAGCACACTGGACAAATGAGTATTTTCATACATAGCATCTACAGCTTTGGAAAATTTCAAATGAACATTTTCTAATATTTAAGGGGATTTACACAGAGGCTGCGACATTTTTATTGTTCGTCATTTTGACAGACAGGGTCATAAAAAAATCCATCATGACACATTCTTATCCATCATTTTAATTAGTCATATTTATTAGTATTTGATGTTGAAAACCATCTCAGTGATGTGATCTCTGTAGTTCCTGCTGGATGATAATCCTCATCCTGCACTACATCATTTTTCACTGCTTTTATCAGTTCATCACATTTATTGGACTTTTGAAAAGAACTAATGAGACTCTGTTGATTTGACATTTAGCGCTAGCAAAGTATCATGTAATTTCAGCTAAAATCAATGAAACAAGAGTTCACAATGACTGGTTAATATCCAGATTCACCATCAACAGGAGGTCTACTACAAATAGACTGATGGAGTCATGTAAGGTCCACTTTACCCACGTACACAAAACCTGTAACCCGACCTGTGTTTAAACACTTTATCTACCCAGGAACTCACTTTAAAGGGCTTTATTTTTAGCTAAAACGTCATCATCAATTCTCCTCAGTGACATCTGTAGCTGAATATAAAGCTCCTTCAAAATAAAACTGTGTGGCTCAACTACAGATCCATGGCTTCATCCATGAATATGCTTTTATTTTGTCACTTCCTGTCCCACTATCTGCCCATACTTCTTTTAACTTTAGCTGTGCCTGTACCCCTGAATTTTTTTTACATTTAATTGTATTTATTTTTTACCCATCCTTGCATGTTTTTGTTGTTTACCCCGTTGGATACCGTACCTGGTCCAGGACTGTGTGGTGTTGTATTCAGTGTAATAGTGACCAGTGGTGCTGTACGTTCTGTTTACAGACCAGTGATCCTGTCAGTAGGTTCTCTATGAAACTTTCTTGGTCGATTATCCTCAGCATTTTAATTTGTCAAAATGACAGACAGCGTTCAGAATTTTCCATCATCTTAAAAAATATAATAATAATGAATGATGGAATATTTTTCGATTACTGCAACCTCTAGATTTAGGATGATCTAATGACAGAACTCAAATATGATATTCAGAACTATGTTGTACAACATTTGTTTACGGAAAATTACAAGAAATGCAGTGTTTTTAGGTTTAGAATTAGGAAAGAAAATGCTCCTATTCGTCTCTAAATAGCATAACCAATAACATTTTAACTCGGCATATGATTTCCACAGCTTTCATATGTCTTGGCATGCTTTCCACCACTCTTCACCACTGCAGTTGGCTGCTTTATGCCGCTCCTGGCATTAAAAGGCTAGCAGCTCGGCATTGTTTGATAGCTTGTGACCATCCATCTTCCTCTTGAGCACATTCCAGACGCTTTTCAATAAGTTTTTTCATCTGGGAATTTGGAGTGATTATTCCAGAACCTTATACCCTAGAATATATCCTCATTCATATAGTCAATCAGTTTGTGTTCAGTGTTATTTTTCATCATGTGTCAGTGATACTCGTTTCTATGGTTAATTTGGTTCTTTGTGTCTTAGGAACAACACCAAACCAAAACAGGAATCGTTCGAGTTCAAAGCCCCACAGGCTCCTCCTCCGCAGCCTCCGACACAAGTCTCAGCTCAGGTGAGGAAGGACACTCAAACCATCCATCTCGTTGTCATTTCACTCATCCATCTGTCTATCCATGCATTTCATCTCTCCATCAAACACTCCAGCGATATATACATGCCGTCCCATCAACTTCTTGCCAATGTCAACATTTGTCTTCTCCATCATCCATCCATCCTATTGCGCTCTGTTCTCCCATGCATCTCCCCATCCTTCCACCCACCCAAGGACACAGTGCACTTTTATTTATTTATTTATTTGTTCCTACCTGCTGGCGTTATCTAGATCATTGCATTAAGCAAAAGCTTGTTCACTTTCAAAGTAACCCTTCAGTCCACTGTATTTGCCGCTGCATTAATCTGGCGGTGTGGAGATGGCGTTTGCAGATAGCATTGATCCTTCAGCAGAGGAGATTAGGAGGGCATGAGGAGAGGAGACGCTGTCTGTCTACCCGTCCTTTAGGTGCCCGGCCCCTCTCTCTCCTCTTCTGTCTGTGCCCTCTCTCTTTGTCCAGCCAGAGCCCAAAGCATCAATAATTCAGTATCCTTACACCTGAGCATATGCATGTACACACGCGCACACACACACATTTTCGGAGTGTCTGGCACAACTACTAAATAGGTGTGACTTTCCTGAAGGTGGCATTTGTCCCATGCTCCGGAAATAGGAGCCCACTTTAAAAGGACACACACACACACACACACACACACATGCTCACACTTAAAATCTGAATCACAAAAGTGACCTTGATGCAAATGTGTCGTAGTCCCTCTTATATTTTCCTCTGGTGTGTGTGTGTGGTCTGTCTGTATCAGGATGCTGAGTTCTACTCGGTGGACCTGGAGCGAGACAACAAAGGCTTTGGCTTTAGCCTGAGGGGAGGGAGAGAATACAACATGGACCTGTACGTGCTGAGGCTAGCCGAGGAGGGAGCAGCCGTTCGCAATGGGAAGATGAGAGTAAGGACACTGGTCATCAGATTACACACACACACACACACACAGAAAAGTGGCCAGAGAAGATGCTTGCCTGTTGGTTGTTATTAACCCATAAAGACCCAATGCTACTTTTGTGGCAGTTACCAAATGTATTGTCTGTATTCTGCCCAAATGTCTATCTTATTTTTTTCTCAAGGGAACAATAATAATAATAATAATAATAAGGGTGGGACCTGTCTGCGTGGAGTTTGCATGTTCTCCCTGTGTCTGTGAATTCTCTCTGGGTACTCTGGCTTCCTTCCATCACCCAAACACAATCACCACTAGGTTAATTGGTTAATCTAAATTGCCTATAGCTGTGAATGTGAGAGTGATTGTTTGACTCTATATGTCAGCCCTACGATAAATGGGCAACATGTCCAGGGTTTACCCTGCCTATGTAGCTGGGACTGGCTCCAGTGACCCTAGTGAGGACAAAGCGGATGCATAAGATGGATGAGGAATGAATAGCAATAATACATTTTATTTGTATTGTTGGAAAAGGCTCTGTTGCCCCAAGTTCAATGCTTGGTTTTAGGTGGTGGGGCAGAAGATGAACAAAAGATTGATTTATTTATTCATTTATTTATTAATAATTATAGAATTTATTTATTATTCAATCAATGTATTCAAAATTTATGACCATTTATTGTAATATGGATTTATCTTTTTTCCCATATTGAATTCACTGATCTTGTGTATGATCATAAAACGCTCAAATTGAAGTTGTGAAATGTTATATCAAAAACAGAACACGGACGAAAAAGTGACTTTTTCAACAAAATGTATCATTAACTGAACATAAAACAAGTCTGTCCAACCACTTCATTGATCAAACTCCATGGGTTTTATTGGTCAATTAATATTGTAGATGATGACAGCATTTCCACATTCACTCCAGAGCCCCTGAACATCCAAATGGATCATATCTGATGACAATGAAAATGTGGCAAACTGCATTTTTCACCAATAATTTACATGTATTGATAGGATTAATAGATCAACAGGTATTAACAGGTATTGGTTTTTGTTGTCAGCAGTTGTGTCGGTCTTTATGGGTTAATTTGGTGTGAAGGAGTGTTTTTACATACTGTAGTTTCCATGTATTTTGAGGTCTCCACTCCTGTCTCTCCAACTTGTCTAATAAAATTAAGGTCCCTACTGAATTGTAAATAATTGAGCACAACAGAGACAAAAATATTTTGAGAAAACATGCGTGAACTGAAATACGTGCAGCTGAATTCCAATATAATAGTTATTAACTCCAGAATCACATTAAGGAGCCTCGGGATATGCCACCTTTTGTGTAGTTTTGGCTTATTATAGTACATTAATGGGTAGTTATTTCAGGCGTTGTTGAGTCTTCTCTTTTTTACCAGGTTAAACAAAAGATTCATGATGAGAGGAGTCAAAACCTGCATCTACTTGTAAAGCCCTTGTCTGCAACATTCTGAAAAACCTGCCAGTGTGCATCAAATCTACTAGATGAGACATGGCATCATTTCCAACCCAAAAATTCTCTGTACTAGTATTCAAAATGGCAACTTTTGGGGCTTTTTTTTTTGCAACTGAGCTTGTAGTGTCTTAAAATATGAATGAGGATTGAGAGGTATGTTGCCACAGTTGCATTTCTAGTATTGATGAAATGACGAAAACATGAAAAAAAACAAAAAATGAGAAGGTTGAGAATTTCTCCTGTATATTCTCCTGAGCGGTTCCATCTATGCCTCCTCTAATAAGCAGAGAAAACACTGACTCTCCCTGCCAGTATTTCACCAGACGGACAAGTCATTATAATGTTGGATTTCCTAAGGACAGGTGAACTACAGCCCATAAATACTGAGAAAAACATACGGCATACGTCAATAGGTTCTAAAAGCAGACACTTGCCATTTGACAAATTGAATCAGCAGGCTGTGAAATCAGTCACTACAAGTGAATCTTTACACTGTAGCAGCATCCTAAAATGTTTGGCCTTCTTGTCATGAATATTTGAATTGGGTTTCGAAGACGCTTGGGAACAGACAATGGAAGGAACTAAACAGCAGTAGAAAATTTTGTCTGAAAAAGTTCTTTAAAAAAACACTTTAATTGATAGTAACAGATACCTTTTCAACACATTTTGAAATGTAATGTTGCTGATACTAGAATTTCCTTTTTCCAGGTGCAGCCCATGCCTCAGGCAGCTGACTGCATTAGTTAACAAAGTGGCTGAAGATACTGCCACATAGATTTTACAGCCATAGAAATAATATTATCTATTAAGATAATTGCTTATGCATAAAGTACCTCCCAATTACTGCAAGCCATGCTTCACTGAATATAAACAAAGTCGCCTCCAGGCTTGGCTAAGGAGGAGACACACTGTGTTTGAGCGCACTACAAATAGAAGACACAAACATTGCACAGTCATGGAGCAAAGCCACTGACATAATATGTGCATTTTAATTAATGAGCATTTCACAAATGAAATCCAACCTTCTATTCATGAAACTGCAATATACAACCTTTATTTTGATGAACTGCATAAACAATTAGCATGTCCCCTTCTCTGTTTAATTGCATTTCCAATTCAAGGTTAATTGATTTTTTTTGTGTCTGAATGGCAGACGTATGCGTATGAGAACCTGTTGAAAGAGTTTTTGATACGTTAATGTGCTGCCTTTTGAAAATATGTAAACGCAGGTGTGCATGTATTTACACCCTTCTACATGCATGTGCAAACCCATGCATTTGTGTACTTTATTAGCAGAGATATTAATAGTAGCTACTCTGTGAGGCAAAGAGAGGTGTCAGTGAGAGATCCACATCCTGCCAGAGAGGAATTCCCTCGGCGCAGACAACACTGACAGATAACTTGAGGCATGGAGGCAAAGAACCGAAAAGCAAAAAGTGTTTCTTCTGGCTCCTGTTTTTTCCTTCCCCCTCTCTCTCTCTCTCTCTCTCTCTCATTTTCCTCTCTCAGCGTCACAGTTGCTGCTTTTAGACTCAATTTGCCCCCGCTGGAAACTGTTAATATATAAACTAAAAAATGTACCACGCAGAGCATTTCGATATGTAACCACTTCTCAATTTGTCCTTTTCTCTCGCTCTTCTTCCCTTCTCTCTGCCATGATGTCCCTTTGAACCATCGTGCCTCTCATCTTCCCTCCTGCGCATTTTCTCCCCTACTGTCACTTGTTTCGTGCATCCTGTCTCCTTTTTCTGTGTTTTTTTCCTCTGATTTACCTTCTCTACCTTCCATCTTCACCTGTCACTCTGCATCCACAATTTCTCTCCCCTCTGCCCCCGTACCTTTTCCATCTTTCTTATTTCCCTTTATTTCCTCGCACGTCTGCATTTGTTCCCATCCTCCCTTCATCTTGTCCTAGGTCGGTGACGAGATTTTGGAGATCAACGGCGAAAGCACCAAGGGTATGAAGCACGCGCGAGCCATCGAGCTCATCAAGAGTGGAGGTCGACGTGTCCATCTGGTGCTCAAGAGGGGTGACGGCTCGGTGCCTGAATATGGTGGGTCAATCTACGAAAACATTCCCTTCTCCCCCATCTTCACACCCTGAGCTGCTAAGACGCCCAGTGGACGGTGGTGGGTCAAGGGGGAAAAGGGGCAAAGAACTAAATTACCTTCCTGGGACCCTTCACCCATCCCTGGGAGAAGCTCACCAGGGTGGGAAGGGGTGCAGTCTTGGGTGTCTTTCTGGTGGAGGTCACTTCCGAGCTTTGGATTTTAGTGGAGCAGGGGTTGAGGTTGCTCCTTTGGGTGCTGTCGGGCCTCTTCTGATCTCGCCTGCTCTCAGATTCTATGTCATCCCGCTGTCACTTTTCACCTTCTGGCCACTGAGCAAAAGCACTCTGCTGGGACTTTTACACACAAGTGGTGGGTGGAATTTCAATGCTACATAAAACCAGAACTGTTTACAGGGTTTGATGAACAGAGTAGTGAAAAAGTCAGTGTTTCTTGTGGAAGAAGTATTGTTAATGGCTCTCATTTAGTATTAAACAAAGAAAAAAACTTGATCCAGTGCGTCCTGTGATAAAATGGGACTTACTTTTTGAAAATATGAGCATCTCGCAACTTTGGTTAAGACATGTCACAAACATATTTATGATATTTATTGAAGGTGAATGTAAGCTACTGAACTGTAAGGGTTTTAAGTGAGAACTGAACTGAGAAGAAAAGGCAGTCTTAATGCTTTTTTTTGGGGGGTGTTTCTGAGAAAATCTCACTATACTGTGCTTGACATTACTCACTAATCCATGGATTTATTTGCACCCACTGTTAATGTCAATGAAAAGCTGTGACTATAGGAACTCCACCCATCCCAATACAAAAACAAATGAGTCGCTCCAATTATATAGACATTTTGTATAGTGATTTAAAAAAAAAAAAAGAGGCATTTTTACAAGTATTTTTGTTCTGTGTACAGAGCCATGAATCGAAGCCACATATTAATGGATAAAAGTCTATTGCTGCATGACATGTCAAAATGTAAATTGGATTTTTTTTTCTTTTTACTGTCTATTTTCCATAATATTTATGGAACATTTCTCTTTATTTTTTAATTGTATTGACCAGTTTTACTCAATAGTCACGAGTCATCATATGTTTTTTTTTGGTTTATTTTTGTTACTGTTTTTTTTTTTTTTTGAGTGAAGATGCATTTGCCTGTCTTGAGAAGCTCATCAGTGTAATTTTATTTGCGCTAAGAATGTGCTGTCTTAACCTGCACCGATATGACATCATGTGAACTTGTATATTTTGATCATTGTTTGTATTTTTTTAGTTGGCATGACCTTTGACAGTCTTGCCGGTTTATCTTTTGCTTTCTGTCAGCAATGTAAAACTGCTTCATAAGCCGTGGTTGTGGGTGTATGAGTCTCACTGTCTTATTCTTTTGGGTTTGGATTTCTGCTGCTTTTGTGTTCACATGTATATTTGTGTGTGAGTGTGACTGTGTGTGCGAGTGTGCGTGTGTGTGTGTGTGTGCGTGTGCATGTGTGTGGTTCCAGGTCTTTTCTCTGTAACTGATGGTTTCCACTGAAGGGTTGGGGTAATTTCCTGGACTGTCTCCTTATTCTGAATGACTCAATGATCAAATAAACACTTTTTTTTCATTGAAAAATCAACACCGACAATAATTCTCCTTTTCTTCCTCCAAGCTGGTTCCACATGATCTAAACCCTGTACTCTTCTCTTTTTCTGTTTGTGTTTATCTTCCCTTCTTCCCGTTTCGCGCTGGGCTCTTGTCTTCCTTCAGGGATGGTTGCTCCCCATCTCACTGCATGTATGAGAAATGACAAGATGGGGGAGGCCTCTGTCCTCCAAAATCAGACCACGGTTTGTAACTGTCCTCCCCTGTCGTCCGTCTCTGCCCACCCACTCCCAGTCTTCTTCTATGTCTCTTTCTCTCTCTCTTTCTCTTCATTTTGTGTGGTGTGGCGTCAACTCACCTATGCTCTACTCCATGCATACATATCCATTCACCCAAAATGCATTGCCAGTAACCGCCGCTGCCGTAATTTCTGTGATATCATGCATACTTCTACACCCGTTACATTGGACTTTTGCTACCACATCCAAAGATAAAATATTGTCTTGAGGTAAACGTTAATTCAACGTTAGCATATCCGCAAATAGCCATTGTTATAGTCCTTAAAATGTGGGGCGTGTGCTTACAAATGCAGCCTCTAGGATGTATTGATAAGTAAGTTTCAATCTATAGAAGCTGATGGCTGCTTATGTAGACAATGTAACAATAGGATTCAGTTGTACACAGAATTGTTCTTCTGTCAGTAAAACGCCGCTGTAGCCGTACACTCCATTTTGAAAGCTCTGGCAAGCAGTCACTTAGTTTTTGGCTTTTCGTGTTCAGCATTTTCTTGGCTTTAAACATTTACAAAGTGTCTAAGGCATCATGTCAGCGCATGAAAGAGCATGGCTAATCAGTCCAATCAAGCAGCATCATCAACATTCAGCACATTGGCACTGAGTGTTACCAGCCTGCAGTCCGGCGGCCGACCATCCAAGTCTCATTCTGTTTGAGTAAGGTGAATCCAGTTAGACCTGGGAGCAGGGTTGGTCTGGGAAATGAGTCTCCTAAAGCAATGGCTGCTTCACAAGTATGTTTCACTGCTTTTTCTCTTCTCATGTTTAAGCTACACTAATATGCCATTGGCTTTTGCTGTTGCCATCTAACAGTGATTTGAGAACTTTGCTTTTACATCAGAATGGCTGTCAATGGAAATGTTCGCAGTTTCATGTCTGAGTGAGTCAGCATGGTCAGCGTGAGTCTAGGTTCATATCCCAAATGGCTTAATAGGAGGGAACTTGACTTGTTGATAGTTGAAAATATTTTTCCCCTCATTAGAGTCCTGGAATTAAGGAGGGCTCTAGGATGAGAGGTGAAATGTTTTCACAAACTTCAAGCAACTACAGTTGTCTTCTCTTAAGTATCTGGGGATATACCATTACCTAGAAGTATCCACAGTCTAGATGCATGTTTCACCCCCCTGCCCTCGTCTGTATGTCACACTGTGTTGCAGACGGCAGCCCCAACGACAACAGCGCAGTCAACCCAGCCTCAGGGTTACAAAACGCTGCGGAAGTGAGCTCCCAGCCTTCCCGCATTGCGCCATCGGAGTCAAGTTACCCACAAGAACCTCACCCACCATCCCGGAGCAAGAAGGAGCCGAGCCGCCACTCCACAGGCACCGGCAAGCACCACCATTCCAATCACCGTCACCGCTCCCCCAACAAGAAAACCAGCACGGGAAAACACAAGGGGAGAAGGTCCCCAGGCAAGGACATTTTGAAGAAGAACAAGGACAGCAAGGGAAAGGACGGCCACCCGCATCATTCCAGCGGGCACCACCGTAGCCGCCACCGTTCACCTGACAAGGGGAAACACCGGGCTCGTAGCACAGAAAACACTCTTGACAGCCGTCACGGGGGACAACGACATGGACGGTCCCCTGACAGACGCCATGGGAAACACTCGTCCAACCACCGGCACCGTTCACCCCACCGCTCACCCCACCGCTCACCTCACCGCCACAGGTCTCCCCACCGCTCTCGTCACCACTCCCCAACCAGACGTCATGCCCACTCCTCGGACCCTTACCGCAGATACGCCTCCCCAGACAGACAGAGAGGACATAATAATGAGAAGCCTAATACGGATGCGGCCGTATTGAAGGAGCCACCCAAGACTCCTGAACCCAGCCCTCCTCTGGTAGACAGTATCCTCCGTGAGCCCCCTGCCCTGGACCGCCTTAACCGAGAGGCAACACTTCCACCACTGCGCAGGGAGGACCACCTATATGGGGAGGACAGCCTTCTGCTGAGGGCCTCTTCAATGGAAAGAGCCTACCGGGGGGATAGCCTGCTGAGGGATATAGCATCCCGCAACCCAAGAGATCCCTTCAAGGAGACCACTTTGCCCAGAGTGCGAACCCCTGATTCAGATTCAGCCTATAAGAGGTACAGCTCACTACTAAGGGGGCGATCACCCGAGAGGAGTGGGAGGGAGGATCGCTACGCTAGCCGAGGAAGTTCCCCTGAGCCACATTATCGAACCCGCAGCCTGGGACGGGACATCTCTCCAGTTAGGAGCTTCAGAAGAGACGACTCGGAAGACGAGGAAGATGACGATCAATTTGTAGCGGCCAAAGTGAGAGAGTACTACAGCACCCTCAAGAGCAACACCAGTCGCTCTCCCAAACCCACACTCCCTGAGCCCAAGAAGCCCTATAAGGATAACCCCAAAGATCTGAGCATCTGATTGGACGGCTACCAGCCAATCGCAGCAACTACCCGCTAAGGAACTCTAGTACTCGCTCCCATTATCAGCTGGTTTTTCACAAACAGAAACACACCCAGTAGTGATCACACAAAAACACACCAAACAACACGATGACACTCACACACACCCTGGAAAACAGTCTGTTATGATTATGTAACAACCTTCAGTTACTAGCAAGACAGAGATTCCAGAATGACTTTGAAATTTTTTCATTTCTTCTTTTTTTAATTGTACGTTTTATTTTTTTCTTTATTCTTCTTTTTGGTTAAACATTCTACATTTACAGTAACAGACTTTTCCAGAAAATGTAAAACCATAAAAAACAAAGATGTGCCTAACAGTTTCATTAATGAGCGACATTTGTGTTTGATTTGATATGTGGCAGGCATTTTGTGCCGCACTGTCAGATGATGAAGCGTATGTACTTTTCCACAAGGATCCCAAGTCCCACGCACCTGGATTCACCATAACCGGTGCTCACAATGATGCTGTGCATGTCTTTACCGGTTTCAATGTCTTCTCTCTCTCTCTCTCTCTCTCTCTCTTTCTCTTCCTGTCCCACTTTCATTTTCTCTCTCTCTCTGTCTTTCTCTCTCTTCTCTTTCCCCAGTGCCACTGTTTTTTAGACATTTGACCAGACTATAGCACAAGCCTGCATTTGTTTGTATATTTTTGACAGTTTGCAGTATGTGTACATTCAGAGGTGACCATTTTAAATGAATGAAGGGAAAATTAAAAGTTAAACTATGATAATGATGATGATGATGATGATGTTAAAATAAAATAATATATTCAACAAATAAGTAAATGCATTGTTGTTTTGGTTCGCTCTCTAGCTTTCACAGGCTTGGAATATATTATAAGATATTAGGTTTATCAGAAGGCAGACAGAGGAAATAGAATGTAGGGAGTACAGTGCTGAGTTTTCATCATTTACACAAACAAAAGACCAACAGAGTGTGTAAGCTGGCATTATCTCAGGCTTCCCGAAGTGTAAGTCTTTGAAGAAAGGCAAAGAGTTTCCACCCTTTTGCAACATCAAAGTCGAGATAGAACAGTCAAAAAAAATTATCCCTTCTTTTCACAGCTAACTTTTGATTTGTGCCTCGTGCGTGGCCTCGTTACGCCTTTGTCCTCCGCACTCCATCCCCCGTATTCCTTCAGCCTGTCTTACTTTTCAAGAAGACTTTTCATTTGATAAATACTAAACAGCAGGGAACCTTCTTCCCTACTTTAGGCCAGTGACAGCGGTAGGTGGATAACGGCAGCGGGGAGGCGTGTGTTCTTGCTTTTCCCCTCTGGAAATAACAATGGATAAAAATAAAAAAAAAAAAAAAAAGGGAACAGAATGAAGAAATATGAAGAGGTCATTCCTTTGTGACCTGCAAATAAAAGCAAGAAGTTGCTGGAGGAGAAACTTTTTTTGTTTGTTCATTTCAAACACACTCCTGATGCTGATGAGAGATGAAGCACAGCTTGAATTGGAAATATTTGACTCTCGCTCTGACATATTTTTGAGATTGAGGTACAATAATAAATCCTCTGCAGACTGAAGGTGCCAACATTATTAACCAGTGAATATTTAGGTTACAGTACATATACAGTACTCCATGCCCATGCTTGGACAGTGAATGCATCACAAGTATATTTATGTCCCTGTTAACTCTTGGAGAACTGAAGATTTTTCAAGCTTACATCATACTAAGTTTCTTCCAATTGCTACAGTACATGCCAAGGTACTTAAAACCACACGTTCAAGAAGTATGCATCCAAGATTACCCTGTGGACACAATCTGTAGAGCTCATAAGAAGAAATGGGAAGCAGAGATGAAGCATCACGATCAAACGGTAACATATCAGAGCTTTTTGTGGCCCAGTTTCTCTGCGATTCAACAGGACCTTAATGCATTCCTTCTTTTGATGCAATGATCTGAAAGTGTTTTTACAGCGCTACTTTCAGGCATTACCCATGTTTTCCATTTCTGATTGCAAAATGTAGATTACATAGTCGTTCTTATTAAATAATCTACATACATTCACATATACTAATTGTTTATTGCTTATAGACTTCTAAATATTAAATGCACTTAATGTTATTCTAATATGATTTTTATATGCAGGGTTTTCTGTAAGTATAGGTCTTAAATCGGAGCTGCATGAAGATATTTGTATCCTGCAAACACTTTGCCTTTCTCTCTCGCCTCTCACAGTGAAGCAGCTCCTAAATAATGGATGTAATCCACTTTCCAGCACTGAGACATTCTCCTCCCCACTCTTTAAATCTCTCTCTCCCTCTTTATCAGGACATACTCCACTCCTTCTCATCATGAAATGTAGGAGTAGCGTTCCCATTTTTTATTGCTTGTGTGACCCCAGAAATGATTAACAGCCTGTGTCTGGTGACAATTCATCATGTCAGTGGCAGGCAGGAGATGGTAATGAAATGTTCAATAGCAACATGACTTAAGCCCTGAGCGGCGACAACCCCGCCAGGTCAGCCCTCCATTCTCCCATCAGTTCAGCTGCTGGTGCTCTCACGCTGACCTTGGACACCGTTTCCTCCCCGGTTGCCATGGTAACAATGCAACAGAGTCTTCTTTCCTCATGCTGACTAGATTTGGAGTCAAACGCGGCAAAGGGAGAACGAAAAAAACAAAAGCACGGGGTCATTTCAGGATGTGCGTTCAGGATTTCCAAATGCTTTCACTCAAAAGAAAGTTTAAAATTGCCACTCTAACAGCAGCATTGACATCCTACATAACAAGCCTGTTGTGTTTCCCACTGCTGTCATGTAGTGGGCATCCATGCTGCTGTCATGCAGAGGCCTTTGTCCTAATAGTATATCTGTCTCATGCTCGACTGTGCGTGGAAATCGGCCTTTTCAGGGAAAGAGGTGTGATGGTAGGAGTGTGTTGTGTTTGCTCAAAGGGCATTTCACGCAGTATGTGTTTTTTGCTCTCATGCTCACAGTTCTCCATTGGATATTGTATTTGGGAGCTTCTATGAAACAGGTTTCATTTTGGTACCTAGCACTTTGACCCAATAATAAGACAAATTTAGACATTTTTACCCTATGATATACCTAATGACAACGTCAGATAAATGCTAAAAAATTATACTTTTGCTCTGAGCCATGCTAAAATTAATAAATTAGAATAAAATATTTGCTCTGGAAAAGCTACTTAGGTGTCAGTGTGTATTCTCTTGAAAACATTACTTGAAATGGTCTTATATACTGCAATAAATTAAGACAATGGGTTACATTTGTCAGTCCTAGTAGTATTACTAATCAACTCAACACATATAGGTTTTTCATGAATCAGCAGTTTCATTCCAGGTTTTGCGTGTAACCCATGGTGTCCACTTGTGTTGCATCTAGAACCTGCTCATTTAAATGAATAAATCACAAGTGATTTTGCAACAGTGGTCATTTTTGTGAAACACTCTGCCTTGCATAATTAGATTCCCAAAATGTACCAGTGAGATATTAAAAGATATTTGAACAAATAGGAGCATGTAGTTGTCATGTCCTTTTTAACCATGTTACATGCAGACTTTTGTATCAAAAGTAATATTACAAAAAAATAATAGAAACATGTTTTATCTGAAAAATAGCTTCTCTTTTATCTCTGTAAATATCATTTTTTAAATAGACCCAAAGTGCTTCTAAACTTGCTTCATAATATTAGTCTACATCTGGTTTGAATTTTAGTCCCATGTCTTGTTTTTAAGAGACCATGCAGTTTCATAGAAGCACTCATTTACGTACATACAAAAATACTACTAAGGGCAATATGGAGTGGATTGATATGTCAAGTAGAGAAAAAAAAATGGAAGCACGTAATGATCCTACTTATCAATATGTTGCTGTTTAAAGACGTTCATAGACATTTTCATAGCTCAGTAATTTTTAATTAAATATGCCTTTAATCCTTGTAGATTTTTGCTTTATTTCAGCACTAACTAGACAAATAGATGTGGTATACCTCTGGCATTTGCCTTAAAAAATATGGTCATTTTGTCCCTGATGTAATTTTCTTCAGATTAAATATGTTGCCCAACTTGTCCAAAGTAGCTGAGTGGAGCATAAATTCTGGGTGCAGAAATGGGCTGCAGTGTCTCCTTTGAGCCGTGTTATACTTCCAACAGAGACACTGGACAGAGAGAGAGAGACAGCAGTGCCGGACAGATGGACATAAATAATAGATACAGCAGATAGGTGTGTGTGTGACTTTGAAGTTTTCTAGCGTTTATGCTAAACTAAGCTAAGCACAGACAACAGTAGGATGTATTCTTCAAACCTGTCCGACTCTTCAGGGTAGAGTTGATTTTAATTAGGTAGAGGTGTGTTGCTTTTTGAAGATGCAGTCAGTACAGAAGACGTCATAGTACCCGCTGTATAGGAATCAGATGACTATGCTCAAATGCTCCATGATAAACTGAAAGGCATCTGGATGAGTTTAACCCATAAAGACCCAAACAATCACCACTGGCCAAAAGTATCTACTGATATACACTGTGTAAGGATGCGTCCTGTTACTACCACTTTTACCCCTAATATTCACTTTTGCACATTCACAAGAAAATGTAGTGTGTCCCATTATGTTTGAGGGTGAGTCAAAGTGCGAATAATCACTTCAAACTTTCTCTTCATACCGAGTGAGGATGGGACCACCAATATGAACAGAGTAGATGATCATATTACTTCTGTCACATAATCATTGCCTTTAAATTTCGACTATGAATCACATCATTAATAATAAAATAAATAGGACATTGTTTGCACTCAGGGTGAGAAAGCTTCCCTGTACTCCTTCTTTTGTTTAACAGGCACTAATGAATTATTAAACCCAACATAAGACGCAGCATTACGTCCAGTGACGGCATCTTCACACACTGTAACATCTGCAACTGTAACTGAACATCAAAGAAAGTTATGCTTGACGTTATAGCTTTATAGTTTGTTTGTTTTTTTTCTTCTCTTTGCTGAAGTATGTCCCAATCTGTAGTGAAAGATTGAAATTTTCACTTCATTTTCGAGCGATGACTCACTTTTGAAGTCCACTCCAAATTAAGTGAAGTGGAAGTGCTAGTAATGGGACACAGCCGAAAACTGTTGATCCACTAATGCTTTCTATATGTGGCTGTGGCTCAGTTGGTCGGGTCGTCGTATGATCGAAGGGTTGGCGGTTTGCATCCCGCCTCTGGCTATACACATGTTTAAGTGTCCTTGTAAGACACTGAAACCTAAGCTCCCAGTAGGGTCAGGCAGCAGCCGTCTACTGGTGTGTGCGTGTGTGTGTGTGTGTGTGTGTGTGTGTATAAGTACAATTCATTTCCCATATGTGTTAACAAGTGGTGCCAAACACAACAAACCCCACCACATGTATGTATGACCTGTGCCCAGGTTGAATTAAAAAAAGAAATCTGTATTTATAGGCATTTGAAATTTCACCCATTGTAAATAAATGGGAGAATTGATTTATTCTTTTAATCTACACTGAGAAAAAAAATTAACTTTAACCTACTGTTCCTAAAATGTACTCACCTTTATTCTGGGCCACTGGAAATTTTTCAAGCCAATTAGGTATTTATTTCATATTGTTTAATAGATAGTTAACTGAAACAAAAACAATGCCTCTCCCTTGCCTCTCTTTCAGTGGGTAATAAATAAAGGAAAATAAATTGTTTTTTTTCACACACAAAAAAAGATACAAAATAATATACATACCTAACAGGGAACATTGAATTATTATTTTTTAATTAAAAATCAGGTCAAGATTGTGAGATCTTGTAAAACTTCACACGTGTACTGTAGATGGATGTACAGTTCCTTTAATGCCAATCTCACATCATCTTTTTTCACCCGTAGTTCACATTCTGTGCGTTCATGTACATCCATCTATACCTGTCAAGCTGTCCAGAGTATTGCATTTGGTTCTTAATGAAATGATCGAGCACCACCAGGTCTGAATACCCTTTGTGATGAGAAAATCCTCTCCCGCTGAGAAATTTTTAAACTGCGATAAGAAATCATTTGGAAACTGTCACTAAATTAATACTGGGTCTTTATGCGTGAATGGTGAGACTTGTTATCGGGTTTTAGGAAAGTCACCTGACCACCCAAAGGTAAGCACCAGTCATAACTGCATGTGTATAAACCTGAAGGGCTGCAGGTTTAATTCCTATTATTGTCCCGTGAGAAACATAAAGTCATTGAACATTTTCCAGGCCCGTCGGCATTGCTCCTGGCTTCCTTATTTTACTGATACATGTACATCCAGGGCCGCCCCAAGGCTTTATGGGCTACTAAGCTGAATTGAATGTGTGACCCTCACTATCTCAGTAGGGGAGACTGGGGACAATTGTAAAACTTTTTGTTTGAACAAGTGTAATTCAGTTGTTCTTTGTGCTGTAGATCTCACATGTTGACATACAGTACCTATATTTGTCTGCTATAAAATACATTCACTTGTACTTTTAATACATCATCACAGTTTAAGGAGATTGTCAAATACAAAGTGGCATTCAAGATTCAAGATTCCTTTATTGTCATTCAACATGTACCAGACAGGTACCCAGTGGAACGAAATTTCATTTATGTCTGGCCCAACTTAGAAACAACATTCTTAAATTAAAATATGTACAAAATATGTATGAGATTTGTACATGATGTCATAAACTTTACAATTAAATAAATAAATAAGTAAGTAAAAACAATGCATTTAAAACCCCTAATAACCCTAGCAAGTCCTTAAAAAGTACAATGTTTTAAAAGTGCAGATCAGTGTACTGAATTCAGTTATCTTATTGCAGTGGGGAGGAAGCTTTTTTAAAAATCTGGATGTTCTGCATCTGATGGACTGGAACCTTCTACCAGAGGGCAGATGACTGAACAGTCTGTAACAGGGATGGGTGGGGTCTTTTATGTTGTTACAACCTACCCTGGTACTGGGGTAAGTTGTAACACTTAAATTGTTATATTTAAAAAAGATTCACACTAATAATTATATGCAAGAAGTTTAATGAATTAGACAGAAGGAACAAGATAAGAATACGAAATGATTAAAATGACTTTAAAAAGAAATACTATAAACGAAATCAATATATAAAATACAAAATAAATAAAATAGGGATCTATGGAAAAATCAACAAATGACTTTTGAACCTATTAACCATGTAAACTGTTGTTTTGTTTAATCAGACAGGTAATTTTGTCTGTCCTTACCTGGAGTGCAGAGGCTCTATGGGCCCAAAATCTACATTATTGACATTTAATCCACACTTCGTTCGGCCGAGACGAGCATAAAATATCAACATAAGGAGAAGGTTGTAACACTTTTTAAGAAATGTCATAACCATCCCTGACCAAGGCACCCATTAAAAGGCTTTCTATTTTTAGCATTAAGCTTCAAAGCTAGCACTAATGCAACACATCAAATTAAACCACAGTTGGGTAATCCCAGCTCCAACAAGTAAAAGTCCTGTCATGTATTTGTTCCAACCACACAACTCCTCATCCAGGTAGATGGATATTATTTAGTGGAATCACCTGTATGAAGTGAACAGGAAAAAACAATACATGGAAGAACTTTTACTCTTTGGAGCTGGAATTACCCATCTCTGAATTAAACTATAGAAACTTCTAATTACAATTATGTAAGTGAAACAACTGGACCCTTGGGCAGTGGTTCTCAAATCCGGTCCTCGTGGCTCAGTGTCCTGCATGTTTTAGATATTTCCCTCTTCTATCAGACAGACAGACTGTTCAGTTATTGATCAGCTCTTCAGAAGCCTGATAATGATGTAATGGCTTCCAGGTGTGATGGAATTTAATTTGACCTTTTTTTTTAATTAAATGTATTTATTTAATAATTTGTATTTTTTTTATTATTTTTATATTTTATTGGTTTTTTTAATGTAATTTGTTTTTTTAATTTATTTTTATTTGTAATTTTGTTCCAATTGTTTTATTTATTTTTTTATTATATTTTTTAAATTTAAAAACATTTTTAATTATTTTTTATTTGTAACAATATTTATTTAAAAAAATATTTTCTGTTTTTCTCATTTTATTTTATTTATTACAAAAAAGAAGAAAAGGGACATATCTAAAACATGCAGGACACTGGGCCATGAGGACCACATTTGAGAACCACCGTCCTAGGGACATGCAGCTTCACCTGTGAGCTCACTTTGGAAGTGGGCGTGGACTATATTGATGACATCACCACAGCTCCTTCCTCATTGGTCAAACTGAGTGTTACAACTATCCCTGTCTTACATCTGATCTCAATTATCAATAATACTAATGTATATTGATAGTTCTTGAAAGATACACCTGATTTTATGTCTGTTTCAATCAATGCACAAGTAAAAACTAAACCACCTAATGTTAGTTTAATTAACTGGTACAGTGTCTCCAGGTCTGAATTGAAACCTAACAGTAATGCTGTCACCTAATGCCCTAAAGCCCTGTGAGATGATATTTGTTGTGATTTGGGGCTTTATAAATAAAATGTAATTGAGTTGAAATGTTATTAATATTGTGTTTCAGTATGATTACTACTGACAACAATAAAAAATAAGCTTCTTTTCTGGGAAATTTTAAGCTGTGTGTTTCATGGAGATGAAGGAGAAAATGTTATCTTCTACTACAAGAAAAATGTAGAAGTGCTTTTCTTCTCACAAGGTCTTCACACAACGATCTCCCCGCCTTTTTCATTTGTAAGTAAGTCCATGTTAAAGGCAAACCTCACTCCTCATGATACGAATAATACAATTTTAACAGTGACTCATGCACGCTTAAAAAAAGAAATGCTCTCTGAATGATGCCTTGAACTGAGCCAATGAAATAGTAATATGTAATAAGAAATGCATGCAGAAATGTCAGTTTTGCCTGTTGCACTGTTGAATGATTCATTTGAAACCTTGTGTGAGTCCCAAGAACATACTCTGCAGACCATCTGAGCTCTCACTTCAATATTTCTTTGGAAAATGTTAGAACCACTACAAAAGGAAAGCACTTTATTTCCCTGATAAAATGACCTTGGGATAATGATTTACAAAAGAATTACGTTTGATTCTTTTCATTCATTTTTAAAGCACACAATAGTAAGTGAAATTTGAGTAAAAACTGAACCAGTAGATAAAGACACAGTAGCATCACCAGGACCATTGAAAGAATTTAGTTAAAGGTTAGTGTGGAGAAAGTTACCTCCAATATATAATTAATTACAGATTACTTGTTACTGTTATTTAAAACCTGAGAATAT
This sequence comes from Siphamia tubifer, assembly GCA_020466265.1. Taxonomy (NCBI): domain Eukaryota; kingdom Metazoa; phylum Chordata; class Actinopteri; order Kurtiformes; family Apogonidae; genus Siphamia; species Siphamia tubifer. Next base: position 40,410,233 of record CM035787.1, read on the forward strand.
TACTGTCTCAGAATTTAAATGCATTGTGTAACCAACTCCTGGACCAGTACTGTACACCTCACTCTGGGTTCATGATGCAAAGAATCACACATACAAAAATATATTCCATCTTCGTGCCAAAACACTTAACGGGAAAGAAAAAAAATGAAATAAAAGTAGGTCACAAACAAATATGTACAATGAAATGTACGATTCAACTTTTTGATGCTGCATCTGAGTGTCATATTTCAGGCCATAGCAACGAAGTATGCAGCTGTGGACCTTAGTCCCGCCCCTCGTCCGTCCGTCTGTTCCAATCTAGCATTTACTGTCGCCTGTCGGAAAATACAGTCACTACAGTTGCGGCTTTGTGTACTGTGTTGTAGATTAATTTCAACATTGGCCCCAGTAAAGTGTTAATAATAATAATAATAATAATAATAATAATAATAATAATAATAATAATAACGATAATAATAATAATAATCATTATCGTTAAACCAAACAAACAACAACACTTTCATTGATAAAGGGCAAAGAGGCAAATGCTCTAGCACCACCTAGTGTCTATCTGTGCACGTCTATGTCAAAGATACAGTTATTTTGTTTTAGTTACAAAAACCGTACGATTGAACATTGTAAATACATGAATACAGTACATACAAAATAACTGGATCCTTTTTTGCAGGTAGGTGGTCCTAGGGTTAGCACTCGTGCCTCAAAGCAAGAAGGACCCTGGTTCGATTCCTACACCAGACCTTTCTGTGTGGAGTTTGCATGTTCTCCTAGTGTTTCTGTGTTTTCTCCAGTTTCCTCCCACCATCCAAAGACATGCACTGATAGGTTTAACTGGTTAATCTAAATTGCCCATAGGTGTGAATATGAGAGTGGTTGTTTGTGTATATATGCCCAAGTTATAGTAGCTGCTATGGTTCTATCAGTCTGCCCCAGGGCAACTGTGGATACAGATATAGTTTACAACCACCAGAGGGAGAGTGAATGAATTATGGATCAGTAATGTAAAGCCCTCTGGGTGCTGAGAAAAGTGCTATAGAAATCCAAACCATTGTTATTATTATCCTACTGCGTTACTGCGAAATGTAATGTGTTACTGTAATGCATTACTTTTTTAACATAACACTGGTTAAAGATAAATATTGGTGTATTCCTGTGGGAAAAAAAACATTCCCCACTACTGCTTTCAATTACTTTACTGTCCCTCTGTTTCTTTAAGCAACTTGTTCTGACGTTAACGTAGGTTCATACTGTGTCTGTGCTGTTTAGGTTCAGTGTTCACAGCTTAAGTAAAAACAGATTGACATAACATAAAACATAAAATAAAGTATAAAATTAAATATAAAATAAAGTATTGACCAAACTAACTAGGGGAAATGTACTAAATGAATTGTGGGTGAAAAATGAATATGTAAAAAAAAATAAAATAAATTGCAGTATAGTGAGAAATCATCCGATCTTAAATGGATACTGTCAGTTTTGAGGAGGAAATGGGTTGTGTGTTCTTTTCAGGTCTGCAGGCAAACAACCTTCAAAAGCTCTGTTTTTCTTTCAGCATCACTTCTTTTTTTAGATTTGACAATGTCAGGTTAAATATTAATGCTGGGAAGTTGCTTCAAAGGAATCAATGGAAGACAAGGAGATGGTTACTTTGGCATCACACAAAAGGTTGTTGTTTTTAGCTGTTTTTTAAAAGTAGAGAAATGTATAGAAAAGAAATACAGATAATGTCATCTGTGATGGGGAGACAAGTGTGAAGGGGGTTCACTCACTTTACATGTACAGTATGGGAGGGTCTCAACCTTTATATTGCTTTTTTATTTGAGTGCTTTTCATTTCAAATGATGGATTTTTGTTTCTCTTCTTTCCACTTTAAAGACTTTTCTCTACATTTAAACTTTGCTAAATTATTTATTCCGCTGTTATCTTTTAAATCTTTCAGTGAAACAAAGCTGAAACTTGACAAAAAAACTGATGAAATGCAGACTTTTTAAGTAAACTATATTACTAACCTAGCACAAAAACCACCTATAATAACTATATATTTTTTTCAAACAATATAAATATAATGAATTAATGAATAGTGAATTAATGTTGTATGGGATAATGGTGTTTCCACGTTCACTCCACAGTGTCTGATGCTTAAAAAGACGCATGTGATGTTGCTGCAAAAGCTGAGAATCTGCATTTTACTTGAATTATTTAAATGTATTGATGGGGTGAGTGGTTCAGAAGTTATTTAAACATTTTAGAACATTTTGGTCGCCGCAGGCTTTTTACATTTCTGAGGGTTGAAAGGAAGCATCAGCAGTATAATTGAACATCATAATATGTACATATACTTCATTCCACAACGTCCATATATAAATAATTTTCTTTATACCATGTATTTATGATTGCAAACATTGCTTTATGAATACTACTTCTGATCTGACTTGGATTTTTCAGTGTAATATGCACCACACGATAACAAGGTTTAGTTGTCTGCATGAACTTTCTGTTTCTATTTTAACTTTCTGAACAGATTTGTCACTATTTTCACCCCAGCCAGCAGATGTTATGTAATCAATGGGGTTTGTTTGTCTGTCTGTCTGTCTGTTAGAAACATAAGTTATTCAACTATTTCAACAAAATTGTGATCCAAAAAGTGATCCAGATCACTGTGTGGATCCACGATTTTTTTTTTTTTTTTTTTTTTTTTTTTTTGAAGGATTCTTTACTATTGGGAGATAGGGTTTTGACAGAAATGGTTCTAACTCAATATATAATAGTGGTGGAGGTCTGTGCTCTCTGAGTGATTTTCTATTTTATAATATTATCTCCTTTAATTTCGCTTTTTTTTTTCAGTAAAAATCAGGTATTTTCTTAAATTTAATTCACTGATCATGTAAATCAATGCCAAAATAAATACATTCAAGGGTTATTATATCAAAACAGAACAAAACATTAAGAACAAGGGTCTTTTACAGCAAATATATAATTAACTGAACATAAACCAACTGTGTCCATCCACTGTCATTGATCCAACTCCATGGGTTTTAGTAGTGAATCAATGTTGTAGAAGATCCTGCTGTTTCCATGGTAACTACAGAGCCTCTGAATATCTAAATGGGTCATAACTGATGGCCATGAAAAGATGACAAACTTCATTTTATGTGAAATATTTCAACATACTGATAGGTTTCATGGTTGAGAATAACAACATTTTATTTAGATCAGTAGCTGTTTGGGTCTGTATGGTTTAAATACACTCACATTATAAGTAAGTGATTATTTTCAGTTTATTATTGCGTAACATACTTGCTTAAGCTACATCAGGACCATCTTTGCTGACTCATATTGGTTTATAAAAGAGCTGGAGGTTGGTAAAAAGTAAACAGGACTCAGCTTTGCAATAAATTGCTGCTGTTGGATGTGCTGAGATGTAGCAAGATGTTTGATCCAGTGCCTCTGAAAGCAACTGGACTGTGGCATCTATTTGGCCACTGGGTGTTTTATTGGGGTGAAGTCGTTGCTTTGAAAGAGCATCTTACAGACTGAACCAGCACTCTCACTAACAGGTCTGATGCCTCTGTAATTGGTCCCTCGACAGAGAGAGTGAAGAGCTAAAGGTTTGAAGGCAGGAGAGGAAGGTTGTGCTCTCTAGTTTGACCTGGGTAATTCCGATGAAACACTTTCAGCATCCAAATCTGACATCAAAGCTACAAAACTAAACTCCGAGAATGGGGTTTCAAGAAATTAATGCATAGAAATGATCATCTGCAACAGCAATAACGATAATAATATCTGTAAATAAGAAAAATTAAGTAATGCATTATCTAACCAGTACAGGATAAGAACAATCCAGATGTTTGTATTATAAAGGGTGGGTGTATTCTCCTGTTTTTAATGTTACCATAGTTTCAATTACAAGTGAATACTTTGCGAGTAGTGAACAATAATTTCTATCCAATGTAATATTTATTTCCATTCACACCTTTATTAATCTTGTTGACTTGGTGGATTAATTTAGTTGTTATGTAATGTGTCATCAACATGAAACAAATGTCTCATGTAAAAGACAGAATCCAGTTAACACGCTTCTTTAAAGTGTTCGAAAGATCATATAGACATCCTATAAAAGATCATTAAATTAAAGTATTTAAATTAACTTGCATATGAAGGAAATATCTTGGAAAATTTGTATTTATTTATGCAAGTCTGAATTTTGTATGGTCGAAAAGGAGCAGGAAGAAGTTAGTACATATAGTTATTCAAGCCTACCTCTCATTGAACCACAACTAATACATGATGCAGTAATTGAATTATGCACAACAAAATGATCATAGCAGTGCAGAACAATTCAGTCATATATATATATATATATATATATATATATATATATATATATATATATATATATATATATATATATATATATATATATATATATATATATATATATATATATATATATATATATATATATATATGAACGTTATTCATAACCAAACAGCACTCATGTCATTAACTACTGTACCTCACAAGAATCAATTCATATGTGACCAGGACACTTTGACACCAGTATTATAAGTTTGGAGTAATTGTATTTTACAAAATCAGATGTTTATGTAAATAAAGATTAGCTTTTAGATGTGATGCAGGCAACAGATTAATAGTGAGAATTTGTGTTTCATCAGTGAAAGCAGGCAGTGTTCGTCCCACAGTGCCATCCTGAGGCCACTTTATGACATCACACCTTCCCTCTAATGCTGAATACTGCTCACAGCATGACTGCCTTGAAGCTGTGAGAACAGAGTCAACAGATCATTTCCTCTCCCAGACAGACATACTGTCACCTCCCATGCTATAACTCATAAGCTGGAGTGCGAGCGATGCACTAAAAATGAAAAGCAATCTATGTTTTCTGCCCCCATTCCCCATTACGAGGCAGTGAGTTTGTTGCCATGGGTGTCATATTTAGTATCTGAGGCCAAGGACTCTGTCAGAGGGAGATGGATCAATATGTCACTATAGGAATTTGCAGGAGTGTATTTGTCATAGTTGAGAATCAGACAGAGATGGTCTGAGCACTGTTTTGTGTGTGATATTGATTCAGTCTAGCTGAGAGTGAGCTGATGTCACACAGTCGTAGGCTGTTCAGGGTCATAGACATTATGGGTAACACGCCCTCTACTGTTGTTGGGATGAAACCGGTTAAAAGGTTCAGTCAAGGTAAGAAAATGTCAGTTTGTGGGTTTTACAAACACAAAAGTTTTCTGCCTTTTCAGTATTTCAAACTGCATGCATCCCCTTGAAATCCTGAATAAGCTCTAAACTTTTGACTGATGTAGCTCACTGTGATGGAGATCAATGGAGAACTCTTATCAGTTGAGTCGAACATAGTTTTCTTCTCTGGAAAAGTGCTCTGCGCAGTTCCAGCCATTCACCTTCTGAGGGGGTTTTAGAAGGCCTGTGAGACTGACAGATGATTTATTGAGTGATATGAAGTTTTTCAGCAAGGACACAGAGGAGACAGGAGGCCCCTGTGTGGGCCGATTCACTGTTTACTACATGAAAAAGAATGACTCACATCTCTGCCTATACACTGTGTGCCTGTCCGACAAACATACGGACACACAACCACATGGTTTGCCTTCATGGTGAGTTATTGCACGCACCATGCAGCGGTGACTTTTTCCACAGCCCTTTATGCATCACTACATCAAAGCAATAATCCATCTATATCTTGGTGGAATTAAAGACAGACTGCAGGGGATGGACACAAAGTCATCAGCAAAAAAACAGCACAGAAATATGCTGAGCCAACACCGCTAAGTGTTTTCTCATGGCCTTTTAACGATTTTTGTCTACTCTGTAATAACCATAGTGTAGAGACTGCATAAACTGTAGTTAACAACAAAGATGTGTGTTGAGTGACAGTTTCTATTAGAGAGCAACACAATGAGGTTGTGTTGTTATGTGCAGTGCGTCGAGTCAAGAAAACATTGGGTCATTGTTGAAATTAAGTGACTTAATTCAGTCCCAAATGTGTGGCATTGGCATATATATCTGAGCACTGACTTTATCTAATACACACACTGAATTGCTTTGGCCGGGCAGGGCACACATAATCTACCTCTATAGCTGGGAAATAGAGACTGATCCAAACAGAATGCTAATAAGCCTCCAGTCAGCCAAGAAAAACACCAATCAGATATAGATCTGCGTTCTGACCTCGCCATTGGCCTGTAGCGGAACCCAAAGTAGAAATAATGAAAGGTACATTTAGAATAAACAATTGTGCAAACAGAGCTTTATGTGTGGGCTGATTATCATCCGCATGTTTGAGCCGTGGAAGGGTAGAGCCTGTAAGACTTTTGTTTTCTCCGTGGTGTTCCATCTTATAGTGGCACCACGGAGTCCCGAGGCTCCGTCCATGCAATCCGTTGTAAGGCTTCTTCTTTGTTACAGTGGAACAATAACAGATTGGGTATTAGAACAAAGACACAGCAGACATTTTGGCAACTGGAAATGTCCTCTGAGCTTCAATGGACTGGACTGGTGTGGATGATTAAGAAGAAACCACACAACTAGAACTAAAATAAACCTAAAGCTAGTGAAAGAGAAAGCTATCATCCATCCATCCATCCATCCATCCATCCATCCATCCATCCATCCATCCATCCATCCATCCATCCATCCATCCATCCATCCATCCATCCATCCATCCATCCATCCATCCATCCATCCATCCATCCATCCATCCATCCATCCATCCATCCACCCACTCATCCATCCATCCATCCATCCATCCATCCATCCACATACCCGTCCATCCATCCATCCATCCATCCATCCATCCATCCATCCATCCATCCATCCATCCATCCATCCATCCATCCATCCATCCATCCATCCATCCATCCATCCATCCATCCATCCATCCATCCATCCATCCATCCACCCACTCATCCATCCATCCATCCATCCATCCATCCATCCATCCATCCATCCATCCATCCATCCATCCATCCATCCATCCATCCATCCATCCATCCATCCATCCATCCATCCATCCACCTACCCGTCCATCCATCCACCCACCCACCCATCCATCCATCCATCCACCCACCCACCCACCCATCCATCCATCCATCCATCCATCCACCCATCCATCCACTGTGAAAGAAAGAATGAAATAAATAATCTATCCATCCATCCATCCATCCATACACCTACTGTGAAAGAAAGGAAGGAAGGAAAGAAGGAAGGAAGGAAGGAAGCATCTGTCCGTCCGTTCATCAATCAAAACTAACTTAACCCTCCTGTGATGTTACAGGTCAAAGTGACCTGCTTTAAAGTTTGAATATCTGGGAAAAATAGTTAAATGTATTTTTTCACTATGAAACTTCTTCTGCCTTAATGGGTGTAATCAACATATAATCTGAAAATGGTTCATTCATAATCACCCTCTTCATGTTTATATCACATAGATACTGTTCAGGTCACTTTGACCCAGCAGTCAACCTGGAGGTAAAAGGGTGTCAGAAATGTCTATTTCTTTCTTTACAACTGATATATGTTATGTTATGTTATATTTTAATGTAATGTTTTATATGTTTGTCTATGAAAAGTAATAATGTGATAAACCATTTTTTTTAAGTTTTAATGAAAAATGAGTGAATTATCCTCATCGAACCATTATTTGTTTGAGGTAAGGAACACCATTTTACTAAATATTCAATAGTTAGTAATGGAATCAGTAATAAAATATGATCAGTGTTTTTTAAAATGTTTGGAGGGTTTCAGAAATGTTTTGGATTATTAAACATGCACCAGGTCAAATTGACCCAGAAACACCACTGGCTGTCCCTGACAAATGAACATAACAAGAGGGTTAACAACTAACTTTACGCATTGTTCTTTGACCTCGTCCTGTTTATTACAGATGTTAAAACTTTCATGAACCACAAAATGAGCCCCCAGTGGTGAACATTTTAAGGTGTTTATTACAAGTAAAGTTGATGTGACAGCTTTAAAAGTGAGCCTTTGCTTCTATTAGGTGGAAGTTAAACTCTTATAAGAGACTTTTAAATGTGAGTGCAGTTACTTTATCCCTGCAGCAGACGTAAAGGTAATCTTGTAAGGCACTGCAGATACCTGACATTTCTCATCATTCTTATTTTCCTTTTCCAACTCTTCAGCTACTGAAGGAGATCTTCAGTCAAAGTGATTTGCGAGCACAACATCAAAAGCAACACAGTCTCTCCTTGAATTCTTGATGTGTGGTGTTTCATTCTATGTAGAAAAATGCACTAAGGTGAGAGCAGAAGGATAAAGGACAATCTATCACAACTTGAGCTCTTGATTTCTGTCTTTTCTTGCTGTGAAGGCTTGGAGGGGGGTTAAAAAAAAACAAAAAAAAAACCAACCCAGCACTATTAGCATCAGTATTAAACAGTCACTTAGTGGCCCATGGGTGCTGTTAAAGTGGCACCAGCCGCGATGCCTCTGAGTTTGTCATTATTATGAGTCTGTCTTTATCACCTGAGACTCCAGCGTAACAGTCTCTCTTTCATTGCTGTAATGAATGGAGCAGTGGAAATCCTGGTGGTGTTGCTTAGGAGGCACAGAAATAAAGCACACAGCAGGGAGACAGAAATGGACCTGGAAAAACGGAAAATTCAATAATTTAGGTCTCTTCAGGGCTATAATGTCTGCTTGAAATTAAAAACTATTTTCTTGCCGTCCATGTGCCGATACAAAAGTCCTGCTATTTCTGTCCCACTATATGTAAATAAAGCTTGGTGTATTATTATTATTATTATTATTATTATTATTATTATTATTATTATTATTATTATTATTATTATTATTATTATTATTGTTATTATTATTATTATTATTATTATTATTATTATTATTATTATTATTATTATTATTATTATTATTATTATCACAGTTGTATTGATTATTGTTGTATTCTGCACATGTTCGAAATAAAGCATTCATTCATTAAAAAAAAAAAGATGTGGACGATTACTGGAATAAGGACATGGATTATTTTGATGATAAATATTGTATTAGAAACATCATGTACAAAGGAAGGAGGAACAAACAGGAGAGTTTCCTGCTTCTGTTCAATATGTATCATAGGTTTGATTCATTTTGTCAAACTGTAAAACTCAGTAAGTGATGACGTGGTGGCGCTGAGGTATGAGTACGTGAATTCTTAATCCTGATGGGTGTGTGTGTGTGTGTGTGTGTGTGTGTGTGTGCGCGTGCGCGTGCGTGTGAATCCCTGTTCCTTCCATGAATTCATTGCTGATCCAGACTGCATCCTCTGCGGCTAAGTGTGAGTGAGCACGTGTGTGTTTTGAGGATGTGACGTCCTAGACTAAAGGCCTGGATGCAGATTGTGAAATAGTTGCGTGAGGGGTTGGAAAGGTGACCCTCCCCCACCCTATCCCACCCTGTCGCTGGACAATACAGGGGTTGGGTTGGTGAGTCACAGGACATGGGCTGTAGTGGGACAGAAGGAGGTGTGTGTCATACCTGGAGAAACCGGATGGGTTGTGAAAAACGGCTGAGACGTGGACTTCCCCATGAAGTCTAAGTGGGACACATGTCCAGGAAAGGGACCTGTGGAGCCACTACACCACAATGTGGAGGCTTTATTTTTACTCGGCGCCCCAGAGGGGAGGCAAGGTGTATTATTTTTGGTTAGTTTTTTTGGTCTGTTTTTCGGCAAATTTCCACAAAACAAACTACTGACCAATTTACATGAACTTTTCAGAAAAGGTGCAAAATGGTCCAACATAGATATACATAGACATATTAAACTTTAGTTAATGTAGGTCAAAGGTCAATCTAATAAAAATGGTATCTTCATAATGATTAAGAATTTCCTTCTCATTCCTGTATACTCAGTTTTGCATATAGATTAGTTTTGCTCTCACTGTTGATATGCTTTAACATCAGAACTAAATTCTCTAGGTCAAAGGTCAAGGTCACAATAAAGGTCCAAATCAAATTTTGCATATAACTTTTGAATTATTCATCTTAGATACTGGTCTTTTAATCCTGCATCTTTTGTGTATAGATGTTGACCTATTGTTGACCCAAGAGGTCACTCGGTCAGAGCCTAAAAAACCTAAAATGGACTAACATTAAAATGAATGGTGATAGAGACTTAGTTACTCTTATGGACAGATAGGAAACCTTACATACCCTTCAAAATGGCATCATGACCTTTGACCTTGAATTACTTTGAAAGGTCAAAATCAATGCTGCATGATTTTGAACCAAAAAGGTTGGTGATAAGTGCTCAGCTGTTGACTCAGCTGACTGATAGGAAACTACATGTGGGCTCCAACATAGCTCCATAACCTTTGACCTTGGGCAACCTTGAAAGGTCAAACCCATAGTTTCCTGATTTGAGAGGGAAATTAAGAACAAAAATATTTGCAAGGGGGAAGGGTTTGTTGTTCCTGGCACCACGTTTCCCTTTATTGAGGTTTGTATTTCTATCGAGAACCAAAACAATATGAAGTAGAACCTTGTTTTCTCCCTTTTTTTTTTTTTTTTTTTTTTTTTTTTTTTACAACTGAGCATACAGCAGATATCACAGCGAAAATAAATAAAGAATAAATGAGTACAAATAAATAAAAGTACAAACATACAAAAACTTCACCCCCTCTACACCAAGAATGTGGAGGTTTAAAGAAAGTAGAGCATAGTAGTGCTTCTAAAAATAGAAAAAAAGTTGGAGAAAAATCTCATATATTATGTCTCATTTATGTCTTCTGTGCTAAACGGGGGCTGAAATAGTGCTAAGCTGGCTGGTGCCTCCACTGGGACTGAAGTCCAGTCTCAAGGAAGTGACACAGTATGTAGTAAGAAGAGGGTCACACAGCGGGACAGACGATACTAACCCTCCCAGTTCTGTGGGAAAACTGCACTGAGCATGCTCCGTGACCCCTGTTGACCCAGCTGTCCACAGTCTGGTGGGGGACTTCTCCAGGGAAGGACTCCTAAGTACCCTTTACTAGAAAGTCACACAGACACACACACATACACTCTTTTTATGTGTCTTTTTATTTTTCTCTCACAGTACTGTTGGCAAAGAACAGATTTATTTTCCTACAAAATATAATAGGTGATTATTATTGTCTTTGTCATTTTTACAAAAGCCATGCCTTGTTATTTTGTACAAAGTGGGTGATAAACTTGTAGTGAGGCTTCCCAGACTTTACAGCAGGGCTCAGAGAGTTCCCAAAGCTATGTCAGGCTACATTTTCCCGCTCATACTTTACTGAGGTGACGTAGTGGGCATGCGAACACTCTCAGACACTTAAGTGCTGTGACGTCTGCTGAATTCAGGAGTTTACAACTGTGCTCTGGTTATTGCCTCTGTTCCTGAGTCTGACACAAAAACAGCATCAGTGTGATGTCAGTGTGTTCAGGGTAGAGCTGGTGTGTTTTCACCACAGCTTCTATTTTATTTGCTGATTATTTTGAAGATTTTTGACACTAATTTATCTTTTTTTTTTAAAGAGGTTTTAACTGTGCAACTGAAACATACTGTAGATGCAGATGCTCCCAAATGTCCTATTTTTTATGTTCGAGACATGGCTGATAAGGTTATATTTAGAATGTGATATAAGGATGGAAAATATCTGCGGTTTTATATTTGGATTTGTTCCAAGTCACACACTTTTAAGCAATAATTTTCTGAATTTGGTCGAGGCTTTGCTTCTCTACTGAATGGATGCAGGTGTGTTTTGTTTACTAGTTATATTTTATTCATTTATACTGTGAGCTTTACTTTACTGAGAGTGTTCAGTGTTTCATTTTGCTACGGTATGCCAATATTTCTTGTAATCCAGTAGGTATTCTTATTACCTCAGCCAAGGAGGTATTACATTTGAGTCCATTTATCTGTCTGTTTGTCTGTCTGTCAGTAGGATTACGCAAAAAGTTCTGAACGGATTTTGATGAAACTTTCAGGAATGATAGATAATGAGTCAAAGAAGAACCCATTAGATTTTGAGCAATGAAGGTCAAAGGTCAAGGTGACACTAAAGGTCAACATCTAAAATACATCAGTGGGAATATCTCAGGTAGAAGATAGAATCTCACAGTTTTTTTCATTCACATCGTCTCACCTTCGGACATCAGATGGGTCAACACCTATGGCTCCATCACGTCACGTGTGAATCAAAAATCAAGCGTCGCTGGAGGTCTGCTGTCTTTGACTGCCTTGTTTGTTTGTAGAAATGAGTGGGATGTGCAGGGTATCCCCAAAAAAATGGACTTAATTTGAGCTGTCTATATTCAACACTGTCTCACTCTCAAAATTCGAAGCGCTCTGACGCTCTGACCAAGCATCGCTTTCTGATGCACAAGGTCCCTCAGCATCTAATTCAGATGCAGATTCGCTCAGGTTAAAACACTTTTTGCTTGGGGTTAGGGTTATGTGACGACATGGTCAAGAGAAATGACACTGAGTAGGATTTATTTTGGACATACAGTACAAAAATATAAATCTTATCAAGTGTATTTTTCTTTATTCTAGGTAAAATATGTCATTACACTTAAAAATAAGACCATGTAAAGAGTAATATTGGATTCTGGATCACATTGAAATGATACATTGTGGTAAATGGAGAATAAATTTCAAAGTAATCCAGAATCCAGGATCTCTTCCAGATCACCACAAACAAACAGACAAATGGACTGTAATGTAATACCTCTTTGGTGGATGTAAAAAAAAAATTAAATAAAATCTGCCAGTGGAACAAATGAAAAATATGTTGGTATGAATTCTTGAAATAAGATTTTCAAGATTTATTGTCTAAAAATGTGTTCTTTATACCTGACTGTAAAGTTATTCATTAGGTCTTATTTTAAATGTGGTGAGGTAAAGTATTTGGACTAGAAATGAGGAAAGACAAAGATTTTTACAGTGTTTGAGTTGAGGATATTTTAAAAAAATTTTTTTTAATATGAAACAAGCCTTTCCACACTGTCACTTCATACATCACTTTATTATTAAATGTTATCTGGATATGAAATAACCCATAACGGGATATTTGATTTTGGCTACATCGACCAGCCTTAGTGACAGATAAATAAACATAAAGCAATGAAAATACGAGTTGTGTCGATAACCTTTGTTTTAAGTAGATTTTCTTTTCTCTCACACACCAGAGGGAACCTGGACATTTTGACATTCTTCCACTCTCTGCACACACATTCATCTCTCCTTTGTGTATTCCGTGGGTCACTGCTGTGTTCCCTAGACTGACCCCCCTAACTAACCTCTGTCTGGCCATGATGATGTCAGGCACTGAGGTCAACAGGGGTTATCGCAGCCCGCTATCAGAGTCCTCTGGGCCTTGATGGATTGAAAACTCCCACCAGACCCAGAGTGGTAACAAAAAGCCTCTCCATGCTGACTCAGCTTAACTCATTTAACTCCCAGTGTTCTCTAGTCTTAAGCCCAGATGTGAGTGTGTGGTGAGTCAGTCGATTTACACACACATTATACATAGTCTGTGTTTAAAAAAAAAAAAAAAAAAAAAAAAAAACTTTTCTGATGACATTTGACCTTAATGGTCTGTGACTTCAATGGTAAATCCCACTAGATACATGTGAGTTCTCAGTAGAGTTAAAACTGTTGTCAGACACCCTCAGATGTTTAACATCCAAGCAGCCCGGTAGGAAAACTTATGGTGATGACTGTAGAGTGACTTGAAATAGTTTAATCTTCTCATGGTGGTCTGGTTTAGCCTGGTCTTTTAAGTTTAACCCTTTATACTGGGAAAAAAAAAAAAAAAAGATCAAAATCTTACTGAGTATATTTTTCTCATTTCTAGTCAAAATATCTAATCACACTTAAAATAAGACAAATCACCCAATGACTAACTTTCTAGTGAGATATAATAACTTATTTTTAGACAATAGATCTTGAAAATCATATTTAATGAAATATTACCAAGATAATATTCAATTGTTCCATTGGCAGACTTTTTTTTTTTGCTTTAATTAAGCAAAAACTAAAAATCTTGAATTATGCAAAAAATAAATTAAATCAATAAATGTTGAATTAAGCAAAAAAAAATCTGACAATGAAACAAGGAAAAAACATTTTCTGACACTTTAATTGCAAAGCCACCTGGCAGCCTCTTATGATGGTGATCTTACAAAAGGTTACGATGCACCATAAGTAAAACAATATTTTTTAATTCCCAAATGATCTGGACACTTTCCTTTCTCAGCATTTTGTTCCTATTTCTTTTAATCATTGTTGCACTTGGCAGGCTTTTGGAGAACAGATTCTTATTTAAAACCTGGCAGCAGGTTACGCATAACACAGTAAACACAGCCTTGAAGAGTTTGTTACTTCACAGCTGCACAGAAGCAACTATAAGTCCATGTGCAGGGTGATGGTTTGCATCCCTTTAAAGAATTTTAGATGCTCTTGGATTCCGACCCCCCCCCCCCCCCCCTTTTTTTTTTTGGCAATATGAGATAAAGATGTTCTTACTTCAAGTGCAATTTATCAAGGTACTTTTTCCATAGATAAACAATTTGAAATCAGCTAAACTCTAAGACTTTGTCAGTGATAATGAATTATCACTGAGTTGTTATGTGTTCTAGAGGAGATGGAGAGTGTGTATAAAGGCAGATAAGTTTAGTAAAATTCACAGAGTTGTACTTATTTGATCAAACAAAAGGATTAATCATTATTTATTCAATTGTGTTCAGTTTTTATGACTTGAGTTCTGTCTGTTCCAAACATGTGTCACACAAGTAGCTTCAGTTAAACGTACAAAAATATGAATACAAAAATAGTTGCAAATTAATGAATTATAAACTGTTAAAATTTTAACCCTTTGATGCAGACTCGTCACTACAGTGGACAGTTACTCTCCAGCTGTTGTCTTGTGTATTCATGAGTTTTGTTGTTTTAATTCCATATTAACCATATTCATACCATCACTTTAACTTAAATGGTCTTAATACCTGATCTGTACTAACATGTTTATGTGTAAATCAATTGCTTATTATTATTAGACTATAATTAACAGACGTCTTAAACAGAAACTGCA
Source organism: Siphamia tubifer (assembly GCA_020466265.1). Taxonomy (NCBI): domain Eukaryota; kingdom Metazoa; phylum Chordata; class Actinopteri; order Kurtiformes; family Apogonidae; genus Siphamia; species Siphamia tubifer. Next base: position 40,425,325 of record CM035787.1, read on the forward strand.
TTAAAAAAATTTTTTATTACATGGTGTGCTGATATTGCATTTTAAATACATATTTCTTTGCTTCAAAGCTTAAACACATATTGTCCAGCTGAGTGGACATTTGGTGTAAATCTATATAAAAAAAAAAAAAAATAGGTTCATTAAAATGATCTCAATCATGTTGCTTATTTCAGGCCTAAAGAGGAATAAAAACACTTAGGAAAAAAAATCTTAACTGAGGTTCTTATAATTCACGCATCAAAGGGTTAAGTGCAGATGTATGTTAACATATTAATCACAGATTATCTCAGTCTTGTTAGTGGTATGATCCTGCCTCTTCACTTTAAGTTAGAACACTACACGTCCTCAAATAAAAACTGAGTTAACTAGGCTTACACTGTTGGACATCAGTGTAACCAGAAAGCTATGATTTCATGATGTGAGGCATCCACGGGTCATGACTTTTCATTTGCAGTTCATTTGAAGTCAATCAGACAAATAGTTCCAGAGATATGAACAAGAGTATTTAGTGATTGTAAACAATTGCGCGCCCCCTGGTGGGTAATCTAGCAATAGTAAATTGTCCAAAATGGAATCAGCTATTCCTCTTCATGATACTCATTGATATAGATGACTGTTTGTTATGTAAAGCATCTTTGAGTGTCCAAAAAAACCCAAAAATCCACTATATAAATTTAAGGAAAACATTATTAAATAAAAATATAAATTATATATATATATATATATATATATATATATATATATATATATATATATATATATATATATATATATATAAATTAAATGTAATAATTATTAAAACATATTATTGAAAACATTAAATCTCTAAACTGAATCATTTTCAAGTTATTCACACAAATGTTGTTGATGGAAACTCTGTTTGGGGGTATAGTTACAAGCAGAGTCTCTAATAATACCAAAGTTGATGATAATCATAATCATAATCATAATAATAAAGAAATAATTGTGATCACATCCACCAAAGGACAAAAGAGTTTATGTTTTCATTGGGATGTGTCTAGTGTTTTGCTTGTTGGGAAATAATTTTACAAAGTTATGGAAGGATTTTCATAAAATTTTTAGGAAATGTTGGTACTGGTGCAAGGAATAAATGATAAAACGTTTGGTAGTAAGCAGTGTTAAATTATCAAAACCTGACAAAAACACACTAATAGAGCACTATTGCTATTATGTACAATTATTTACAAGAACTCAGCACACAAATAGAGCTAAAACTTCACTAAAAAGCTGCTAAAAGTCATAAAAACCTTCCAGTCTCTCACCATCTGCCTCCTGTTGCCTTAAGCTCCACCCACCTCTACCCCTCCCACTCAACCAATGCAGGCTTCTACACTAATATGTTATAGAATAGAAAGTACTGTGGAATGATGAAGTTTGGATTTTTAAAATAGCCGCAACAGTGAATGTAAAAAAGCTTCACCATCAACACAATTGTTTTGAAAGGGTTGAGAAAAGCAGAATAGTATATTGACATTTTCATGCTAATTTTAACCATTTATACTGTAGGTACTAAATAAATACATTTGGAAATAAGGGCCTGGTAACTCTTCCAGCAGGACGCCTATTTGAGGAAATCAAGTTGTAGCAGATTTTATTTGTGCGGATGAAAAATACATGATTCAATAAGTACAGAAACAAACCAATGTAAGAGCAGGTGAATAACCTCACTTATCCTCCATTTTCAGCTTTTAATCCATTCACCATTTGATCTTTTTGTCTTTGTATCACCTGACTGAACCTGTTAGAAAGAGGCCGGACAGACAAAGGAGAAAGAATGGAAGGAACAGGAGACCATCTTGTCCTTTTCCTTTTATTCTACTGTCAAACTGTTAATTAGAAGAGAAAGTGTTTTGATGAATGCACATTCCCTGGATGTTCGAGCTATCACTGTGGTACAATGAGGCTGAGAACGCAAGCTGTAGGGGGTGAGTGGGAGGTGTGTGTGTGTGTGTGTGTGTGTTGATGCAGGGGATCTGAAACCCTCTGAGATTGAACACAGACACAGGGAAGGCTGGAGGAGATGGGAAATGTAGAGACGTGATCAGAGTGAGAACTCCGTCTGAATTTGCTGCAGCCTTATTAATTTCCCTCCTTTACTTTCCCAACCTTCTCAGGACTATCTCTCTCTCTCTCTCTCTCTCTCTCTCTCTCTCTCTCTCTCTCTCTCTCTCTCTCTCTCTCTCTCTCTCTCTCTCTCTCTCTCTCTCTCTCTCTCTCTCTCTCTCTCTCTCTCTCTCCACACAAATCCATTTACTTTTACAGTCAGTTGCTGATTTTGCACACGCATATGCTCTTATTTCCTTGGCCTTCATAAAACTGCACCTGCTCATGCTATATGTATATATATATATATTTATCCTTTAAGTCGAGCATATGGTGTGAACACTTGACTCTTAGTTCCAACCATAAGGTATGAAAAGAAATGATGAAAAGAAAACTACACAGAGATTCTCTTTGAATATGTGACAGATCTATGAAGCTTTTTTTTTCTTTGGGGTTGGGACTTTTATGCTCTTATGTTATGTTCACGCTGCAGGTAAAAGCAGACTTCTTGCTTATATATGTGATAATTTTCACAGTGTTAACAGAACAAATAAGGGAGGCAGGTCTGATTGTTTGATTGTCTGCAAAAACTACTGGACTAATGTCAGTGATATTTTCAGGAAAGGTTCAAGGTGGCTGGTTTATGTATGTTAGTATCTAGTTTATATATATATATATATATATGTTTGTGGATGGTTTACTGTTGGTTGACTGGTTTTTGTATGTTTCTATCAGGACAAAATGGCTAGAACTGACCTTGGGTAGCACTCACACACAGCCTGGCTTATTTCTTTGAATAGGAGGGCAAGGAAGATAAAAGGTATGAAAAAGTAATACGAATAATAATAACAGTAAACTAAACTAAAACTAGAAAAGCACTCAGAGGCAAGACCAGCCCCCCCTCCACCGATGACCACCATTTATCAATTGTTCCTTGTGCCAGTATCAACATTTCCTGAAAACTTCAACCAACTCTATCCTTGACTTTTGAGTTATCTTACTAACAAACAAACCCACAAACAACCAAACACATAAATGCCGGCCAAAACATAACTCTGCCAGTTTCTTGGCCAGAGTAACCAAGCATTCAGAAAAAACTCTAACAAACCTGCTCTAAAAAAAATAAATGTGACTCAATTAGCCAAAAAACCCCCCCTCAAAATCAACCCAAACTAAACTACAATGGAAAAATCCAAAACTATTACAGTATAACACTGTCCCGAATGAATATTTTCCTATTTAATCTCCTTTAAATGATGAATTTCAATTTTTCACCATTAATTAGAACATTGTTCTCTGTATTGTGCTTTTTTTTTCAGTGAAAATCAGGACCCACCCCCCAGTATTTCATCTACTGGCCATGTAAATGTTAATTGTTATTATATCAGAAACAGATAAAACTGAAGTAACACTTTTAACAAAATATATCACAACTCATCCAAACATAAAACAAGTGTCTCCATCTGTCATTGATCCAGTGCCATGGGTATGATATCCATGAGTGAATCGACGTTTTAGAAGATAATGGTGTGATGATGGTCTGTGTATATTTTCTTTTCTTATACAAGTCTTACTTAGTTCATTCTTTTTTGTTTGTTTGTTTGTTTGTTTAGTCATTTATATGTTTGATGTTTTCTGTTTATCTGTCCAGTTCACTCAGTTCTCGTCCTAGTTATTGTTACCATCACAATTATCACCATGATTATTATTGTTTGCATCAAATTGTGGTTCAACAAAACTCATAATAAAGACGGTAGAATATCAACCTCAGAAATGTTATGAAGTTTCCCTTGGCAAAGCAACACCATAATGCAATCAAACTACCATTCTGCTGTTAGGGTACTGGACAAGACAAGACATAAAAAAGGATTGAAAGGTGTTTCCATGGTGACCACAGAGGCTCTGAATATCCAAATGGGTCATATCTGATGACTATGAAGAGACGACAAACTGTATTTTAAATCAGTTATTTCCATGGATTGATACGATTAGTGAATTAACAGGTATTAAATATAAGTCAGTAGATGGTTTTGTTGCCAGTAGTTGTTTGGGTCATGAGTGCAAAAACATCCGATTTTAGCAAAAAATTAAAAATAAAAAAAAAATAAAAATCTGAATTGAGAATTAAGACCTGTAGTATGAATGTTGCATTAGCAGTTTACAGACTCAGACAGAAGAATGAAGAGGAACAGGATAAATCTTTGCATCTAAATCACTCATAGTGACGCTTTAATCTTTGGATTATGAATGTTGAACCAGTCTTTCGCTGCTGCGTCAGGACTTGTCTCTGGAGATTGTCTTCGTGTGACCGTTGGTTCTCGCTCTCCCCCTCTCGCTCTAGGTGGCCTTGTCCTGTCACTCAAAGCGACCACAGCCAGTAGCACGCAGTCAGGCCTCGTAAATCGCCAATTCCCCATTACAGGCCAGGACTCTGGTTTCTCATCATCCAGTCTGCCTGGCTTCCTTATCAGCCTACAGAGCTTTTCATCTGCCTCTCTGGTCCTCTGCCACACCACCAAGTTCTCGTTTACACTCCCACCCTTGGAGCGAGGTCGTTTAGAAGAATTATCTTTCATCTTTGTGGGTGGACATTTAGAAACAATGTCTGAGAGTGTAGGTTAGACACACCAGTCAGTTGTTTGATCACATGAACGTATATATATATATGAGAATATTTAGAATGGTTTTATCTCCAAATATTTGTTTCAACTGTATATTTTCAGTTGGTTACTTCATAGGATTTTATAATGATTTGATAAAGCGTTCAAGGTTGCGTCCTGGTTGTAACCACTGGATTTATTAAAAAAAAAAAAAAAAAGAAGAAAAAGAAGTGTTTTTGTTTGTGCAAAGTGTGGAGGTTAGCTTAACTGTTTTGCACCCACTCTACATTGGATTTCAGAAGGAAGTGTAGTATGATGAGATCCAGATTTTAGTCAAGGTTACTGATGGCTTTGTGTCCAGCCTTTTTTTTTTTTTTTTTTTTTTTTTTTGGAGGGATTGCATACAGCTCATACTTGAGACTTCCAAGCTTTTCCTTAATGCTTAGACCTGGTTACTGGTGGAGACAAAGGCCCTGGCTTTGGCCCTCATCTGCCCCCAGCTGAGGGACTCTACGGGCACTAATTCTCCTCTGTCAACCCCTGTCAACCCCTTCTCATTACACCACTTACTGAGAAATCTCTGGTGTATACCTCGGCACAAAAAAAATGGGACAATACCTTTGTGGAATGTGAAATAACAACAATGCGCTGTGGGAATATTGCAGCAGGACTGTGAAAAGAGGACTGTTCATTAGAAGTAAGAGCCTCGCAGAGTGCTTCCTGTTAGTGATGATTTTTTTTGGGGGGGTAGCTAAAGAGGTCGGCACAGGAGAGTCATGTTTAGACCAAGTTTAGTTCAGAATCTTTCCTCCAAAGTATCTTCCTCCATAGTTTATCCAAATGTAGGAATGTTGACTATGTACAAAATAACTGGGGCTGTGTCTAAGCTACTATATATATATATATATATATATATATATATATATATATATATATATATATATATATATATATATATATATATATATATATATGAAAGCTATTAGAAATTAATGATCAGATGTTCTTGATTTATATAAGTTATTACTGAGTATTTTAGTTTTTTCCCTGTCATTTATTTTACTACAGTTTCTTATTTTACTATATTTGTAAAGCAAATATGACATGTGTCTTTTGCCAAAAGTTTGCCTCACATTTGTACAAGAAAACCACATTTATTTGTAACATGATATCATGACTTGTGTAAATATCCATGCCATTTTTGATTAATTATGTGTATGCATTATAAACATTCCACATGCCACATCAAAAACCACACATTGAGATTAGGGTTATGGGAACTGGAGATTTTGGTGTAAATTGACAAGTAATTAAACGTTATTGTTGAATAACATGTGAATGGTTGTTACATACAATGTAATTTCATCAGTCTCTATTTTCACTACTTCAACATAGTAGTCAAACATAAAACTAGTGCAAATACTATATGATGATATTATGTTTTTGGTCTGACTGCCACCACCTCCATTGAATATCCTTTGAGTGAATTTGATAACTTGAAAAATATTTGGGTTAGAAATTCCATGTTTTTCATATAAATGAATATCATGGACAGGAAGAAATTATTCCATTTTGGATGATTTATCATTTCTAGATCACCCACAAGGGGCCGCTCAATAGTGTAAAATCACTAATATTTTAATTTAATAATATCTTCATATCGTTGGAACTATTTGTCTGATTGACTTTAATTCAAGTGCAAATAGAATGTGATGACCCGGGAATGCCTCACATCATGACATCATAGCTGCCCGGTTAAGGATTGGGGGATTTTGGGGATATACCCCGAGCTGTCGCTTCCATTGATCTTATTTTAGAAAAGTATTGTCTCATATATCCATGGATATCTGTGTGCAATGGTGATAGATTTCTCATAAGTAACACATACCAAAATACTTTTTATATAGACCAGACGAAGATTAAGATTTAATTATATAGAGCATTTCATACACAAAGACAATTCACTGTACTTAACACAAACAAAAGGAACATTTGGGAAATAAAAACATTGTACAAGTGCCTAAAAAAGACATATATAATTAAAGCATTACAAATTGGATTTTACAAAAACGCAGTACTCAATTACATTGCAGAAGACCTACAGCACAGCACTTCTATAAACTATTTATGTGTATGTCTTAACATTTCTACAGAGGATTACACAGGTTATTTCATATTCCTCCTCCTAATTAGGCTGCTTGTTGGCATGTACTCCAACAAGGTCAACACTTTCACCAACCACAAACTCATGTCGTCACGTCTACTATAATCAGCACTGTCTGCTCTTTAAGCCCCTGATGAAAAACAGCTCAGATAGACCTGAGCCGCCAGGTGATGCCTGTCATCAGGTATTTTCTGCAGATTTACAAAAGCAGGAAAATTACTGTTTATGTCATTGTCTGCCCCTTAATAACACAAACAATCTCTCAAATAAGGAGCGTCTTCGTACCCGCTCCCTCCCTTGTCCACTTTCTTCACCTTCTAACCCAGACCGCTCATAGCACAGATTCAGACTTACTCTTCTAGTTTGTTTGTGTCTATGACCCCAAGCTGTGTCTGAGCCTCTGTTTTGTGAATGTTTGTAGTCTTGGTGTATGTATTTGCTCCAGTGTTGAAGATTCATGCAGAATGCAATGCATGTATTTTTGTGTGTGGCAGAGTTCTGGCGGTCATTTTTGCGGCTTTACCTCCCTGCTGCGTTTGCAAGACTTTGAAGCTGAGTCTGGGGAATGAGAGATGATCTCTGCTCTGGCTCATCTCTCTCTTACTCTATTTTTTCCCCAACTCCTTCCTTCTACTCTACTTTTTTCACTCCAAATCTAACACCCGCCACAAGATGCAGCTGGTCTGTGAGATCATCTCTCCTCCAACAGAGCTGTAAATAAAAAGACCCCCCCCCCCCCCCTCTCTCTCTCTCTCTCTTCTTCCCTTTTTCCCTCACACATCTTTCTTCTTTCCTCTTATCAGTCTGACTCTTTCTCAAGGAACATGTCTTTCTCCCCTTGTTGCTGATTTGTCTGACAAGTTGTTGACAGATCTGAAGAATAAAGATTTACCTCTTTAAAAGTGCTTATATTCAGTGCTTGAAGTGGAAAAAAAGAAGTGCAGGAACCCTTATTTTCTGACATCATTTTAAGTTTAAACTAATACAAACAAGTTGCATTGCAGTATTACTTAAAGTTTTAAAAATGTAAAAATTATAAATTAGTGCATGTTTTGCAGGAGCACCCAGAGAGCGGAAAGGGGGAGGGAATAGGGTGCGCAAAGAGCCAATTGGCGTTCTACAGTAAAATAATTCACAAGTAGTAGCTATAGGGTGTGAATCTTTCACTCACACAATGATTCGTTTCAAATCTCAATTCACAGACTACGTTCTGATTCAGGGACGATTCCTAAAAATTTGTAAACGATTCGGTACGATTCGATTAGAACTGATTTGGTTCAGTTTGATTCAATACAAATTGACAATGTAACCACAAGGACTTATTTTAATTTATGCTGCTGAGAAGAAAAAGAGATACACAAACATAATTTCAAAACTGTATGTTTTTGTTTATTTAGTGTCCAGGAGACAATAGAGCAGGAACTACATACATACATTCACACAACATAAACTGAAGTCTTTGCAATACACCTGTAGATAACTGATATTAATGACAATACACCTGTAGATAACTGATATTAATGACAATACACCTGTAGATAACTGATATTAAAGACAATATACCTGTAGATAACTGATATTAATGACAATATACCTGTAGATAACTGATATTAAAGACAATATACCTGTAGATAACTGATATTAATGACAATATACCTGTAGATAACTGATATTAAAGACAATATACCTGTAGATAACTGATATTAAAGACAATATACCTGTAGATAACTGATATTAATGACAATATACCTGTAGATAACTGATATTAAAGACAATATACCTGTAGATAACTGATATTAAAGACAATATACCTGTAGATAACTGATATTAAAGACAATATACCTGTAGATAACTGATATTAAAGACAATATACCTGTAGATAACTGATATTAATGACAATATACCTGTAGATAACTGAAATGCAAAACTGATAAGTTTGAGAATGACACAAGGATCAATTGATTAGATATTGGTGAAGATCCGGAAGAGATCCTGGATTCTGGATCACTTTGACATTTTACATTGCGGTAAATAGTATAACTTACCTTCATACTTGTCGATGTAGTTGTTCTAAATATACATCTCATATCCCTTCTCCAGCTTGCTCTTGGGTGTGAAATGTTGAAGACAGTATATGCATGGAATCATGGGAGAAGTTGTTCAAATCCAGTTAATGTTTCTGTTATGAAATGTTTAACTTGTAAGAATAATTATACTGGAAGATTTAACCCACAAAGAAGGGGTGTCCAAATCCAGTCCTCAAGGGCTGTTATCCTGCTTGTTTTCGATGTGTCCCTGTTCCACCACACGTGGTTTAATGAGTGATTGAATTGAATTGAATGCCTTTAGTGTCATTACATATAAAATACAATGAAATTGAATGTTGCTCCAGCAAAGTGTTTAAGTCACACATGCATCACATACACACTCAGTAATATAATAAATACAATAGTAACAATGTTAAAAAGATAGACATAAAAATACTAAAATGCAAATTGTAAACATTAAAATACAAAATGCAGCAATACAAATGGTCACCAACCTCATAAAGCTCAGGGGACGTCTGATCATGATGTAATGGCTTCCAGGTGTGATGGAAGAGGGAAACATCTAAAACATGCAGGATATTGGCCCGCGAGGACTGGATTTGGACACCCCTGCCATAAAGACTCAAACATACACTGTCGACCAAAAGCACCTACTGATCTAAAGTGTGAATCCACTTCACTGAGGCATGCCCAAAGTCCGGCCCGATGGTCCAACACAATAACTAAATCCTAAAAGTTTAAAAATGCAATTCCTCTTTTGGCCTCATGGTGGCAGCACCACTCTAACTCTATCTGACTTTGCCGTGAACCCGTCTTGCTAATGGCGCATGTAAATAAAACGATTAAAACTGACAATGAGGACCGTCACTTCCTGGACAGAAGGTAATTACAATATTTCTAGCCGAAAGTCAAGGCACTTCTGTTTGTTTAATTTCTCCAGAGACTCCTGCATTGTTGAACGAATTCAATGTAAAGAGCCACTACCAGAAAAAAAACATGCTAACATACGACAAGCTAACAGGAAGTGGAGCATTCTGAGCCTCTGAGTTGAGTTTAATTCATGTATCACTAAGTCAACCTATGATTATTAATTTGTTACCACCTGAGTGACTTATTTTTGGTTACATTTTCAGTTTAAATAAAATTATTCTAACACAGGATAACAGCGTTTTAGAACACTGCAATATGTAATTTTTACTGTTTAAAAATGTCAGAAGGGACCACTGGCCCTCGGTAATCTCCAATCTGGTCCTATATATAAAAAAAACCCAAAACCTTTGGGCATTCCTGACGTAACCTATCAATACCTGTAAATAATTGGTGAAAAATGCAGTTTGTCGTCTTTTCATGATATGATATGACAGATTTGATTCTTCAGAGACTCTATAGTGAACGTGGACACACCATAATCTTCTACAACATTAATTCATCAATAAAATCCATGGAGTTTAATCAATGACAGTGGATGGAGACACTGGGTTTATGTCCAGTGAATGGTGTCTTTTACCAAACAAGTCACCTTTTGTCTGTTTCATATAACCTTTGATTTTACTCTGAGCTTTTATGAACATCTTCATGATCGGTCAATGAAACATAGGAAAACAGATGATTTTCGCTGGGAAAAAATTCTAACTCAATGGATAATATAATAATAATTATCTCTGCCAAGGAGGTTATGTTTGTCTGCCTGTTTGTCTGTTAATTAGCAAGATAACTAAAAAAGTTAGAGACATATCAAGAAGAAATTTACAGGGTAGGTTAGTGACGGGGAGATCTGGAAATGATTAGATTATGGCTGTAATCCAGGAGCGGAGGTCTACGCTCTCTGAGTGCTTTTCTCGTTTGTAATAAATCACTTAGAAAAAGTTAAATAGGTTACATTTCATTTGGAAACTGCCACAAAAGTCACATGGGTTAACCACTGGTGGAAGACAAGTGAGGGCCATCTTTTATATAACACACTATGTGCTGTGTCATCTTCTAATGAACTAGAGACTTTTCAGTGGATTTCTGTGGGTTTGTGGTCACATCTATATTTATGGTGTTTTGAAAGTTCATTTGAGTACATGAAGTTTAACTCAAATGCACATTCACAAGGCAACATGATGGCATCTAATGACAATAGATCGTTTGGTGGGTATTAGGTGAGGAAAAGTCAGGAAAGTGTGATGATAAGGGGAGGGTTTGCACAAATTTTGCACAGCTAAATGTAGGAAGCTGGGTTGTCAAAGAAGAGGTAAGTAATGCAATGCAGTCAGAAGATGTGCAGCTGAACACAGAGGATAATGGAAATGTTCTTGTGTACAATGCAATCATTAGTTGCTTTTCCATCAACCCTCAAATTACACTAATTGTGTATAAAAAGTTCCCTAATGGAAAAGCAACAGTGATGCGCAGGCTGACCCGAAGTGAGCGGGTGCCTGTGGTTGGAGTTATGGGTCATTAAACATTTTTTTAAAAAATGATATTCGGGTTGTAGTTGGTCGGGTCGTTTGAGATAAACATTAAAATAACCTAGTAAATATGCTTCATGAACTGAATGTCCTGAAGTATCCTACGGTATGGAGCAAGTTAGGAGAATGGAAGCTCCGGAAACATTCAATTTATTCTCCATTTACTGCAATGTAAAGTGATCCAGAATCTCTTCTGGATCATTACCAAAATCTAATAATTTGTTCCTTGCGACACCCCAACACATCGCCAAATTTTCATTAAGATCCATTCATAAGTTTTTGAGTTATCTTGCTAAATAACAGATAGACAAACAAACTCCGACAAAAACATAACCTCATTGACAGACCCCTCCTCTATCACAACCTATGGACTATTTTAACAATATACTATTTACAAATATCTACAAACTACAACTACTAAATCACACAAATGCATAATCCAAAACTAGGAATCCAAATACGCACACAGCAAAAAAACTTGGGAGCTAATAGAGCAGAGAAAGGACATCTTCTTAAATGCCAACTCAACTGTGGACCACGAATCAACCCACAGCTTTCTGCTTCCTGAAAACAAAAATTAAAACAAAGAAGCAGCACTCCTACAGGGCTGGGAGAGAAGCACACACAATTATACATAGCACAAAATACTACTCAGGCTCATAAAAGGGGTAACATATAATAACAAGTGGTGCCTGGGTCCTCTTGCACACATTTTACCTGATTTTCTCTTATCATTGCAAAAACACATTTTTGGTGACTATGACCTTTGACCTACATTCACCAATATTTAATGGGATCTATTCTTGACCACCTCACACCTTTTCAGAAAATTTCCTGAAAATTGGTCCTGTAGTTTTGCGTAAAGCTGCTTACAAACAAACCAATAGACAGACTGACAAACAAACTGACTAAAAAACAATACCCCTCTCGCCTTTGTGGGGTGCGGTAATAAGGAATATATCTGTAAATCAACACAATATTTATGTCCATCGCCATGTTTAAGAAATGACTTCTTGTGTCATTTTGCACTTATAAATAAATCATCACATTTATGATTTAATGGAAAGACTGACATTATGCACTTCTGTTTTGTTTGTTTTTTTCCCCAAAATTGAGTAGGTTATGCACAGATTTTCCAAGGGAAAGATCTGTGAACAATATGTGGGGTAAAAGTCTGCAAGAAACAACCATCTTGGAAAAACAAAGTCAAAATTCAACCCAAGGTCAAAATATCACACTCCCAAAATAATGTGGATGGAGAGTGTCCGGAACACAGGCACAATGTATAGGGAAACAGGATAACACACTCATGGTGATAGGACACAGAAAAGTGAAGCAGAAGCAAAGACAAATCTGGCAACAAGATAAAAATGGGGGTCGGCAAAGAATTGGAAAGGTCAGAAAACAGAAGAGAGATCAGGAAAACAGGTAAAATGTTTGTGTGAACTCTAAGATGAAACCAGCTGAGAACAAAGGGTCTCTGGGTGGTATAAGTAATCTTACAAAGCCAGACCTGCCTCCAAACACCTCTGGCACCATCTACTATCAACAGGGAAGAAAATTAAAACTGCAAGCAGTCTGAAAGGCCTTCACCGTCCCATTTGACCGCTGACACCAACTGACAGTGAGATAACATTGTATCAATGGCTGGATGCCATATTCTGCAAGACACACACACCTTTATAAAAATATGCAGGGGGCGCTATAGAGGGAAATATTTTAAATGTCGTCTGTTGAATAGGTATAGAACTGTGAGACTGACAACTGAGTCAAATTTGAGCCAAATTGGTGGTTGTATGTCCAAACTACAGCCACTTTAGTAAAGGCAAATTTATAGGGGGCACTACAGTTTGAAATTGCAATTGTTATTGATAAACAGGTGTAGGCCTGAGAGATAGAGTCTGAGTCAAATTTTAGCCAGATTGGTGTTCGCATGTCTGAACTAATGCCATTTTGGTAAAAGTAAATTTCTAGGGGGTGCTATAGTATGACATTGCAATGTCTTCAGCTAAATGGATGTAGACCCAGGAGGTGTTCGTATGCCTAAGCTGAAGCAATTTTTGTGGTGGTAATTTTTCCCTACATCTTCGCAAAATTTGCGATGCCATAGCTCAAAAACAATGCAACTTTAAAAAGAAAAATTGGATGACTTTTGATGTCCCACTTGTCTAGATAGTGTTCACCAATTTTTAACTCATTGATCCCGTAGGGTGTACGGCCTTCTTGGCCGTAGGGAAAGGCCGTTCACTAAAGTTTGACAACAGTGAAAACCAATTTCAATCCAAGATGGCGGACTTCCTATTGGTTTATGGGCGTGGCCATAATAATGTATTTTTTTGTTTGTTTGATGTGTACCGATTGTCATAGCTCTATGTCAAACTTCACTTGGATGTTCTTTCCATTGGCCCAATGTATTTTGACTTTTCAGGGGGCGCTAGAGCCACATTTCTTTACTGACATTTACGAAACCTATATGTACTCACAATTTTTCACACTTTGTAAGTATGTGCAACATTTGGTGAGTTTTGTGCATATTCAGGGTTTCAAATTTCAGCTCAAAGGGTGGGAGAAAAAAAAATCCTCACAAAGGGGTTGCTGCTGTGAATGTGTGTGTGTGTGTCTGTGAGTGGTGAGATTCATCCCTGGTGACCGCATCCGTTTCATATTTGTCCCCATGCGATCACTGCGGAGTGTGGACTCAATAGGCCTTGTGCTGACGTGTTGTGGCAACTGCAACTGCCTTTGCAAAATAGTGTTGAGAAAGTTTCCTTGGGGAAACATTTGCACATGCACGTCTCATTAAAAGGACAAGGAGGACATTAAAAACAAGTTTATTGTGATCAGCTCTGGATAAGTGGCTGGTAGAGAAAAGGGAAAAACTGCAGCAAATAAAGACTTTTCCCTCAAAAATGTCATACAACATATTACAGAGACATTTAAGGAAGAAGTTTGAGGATTGTAATGAGGTTTTAGCCTATTGCTTTTCAATCAAGAGGATAAAATAGCAGTAAAATTTGGGTAATCTTGCAAAGGAGCTGCTGTTACCTAACCCTACTTTAGTCAGACAGATAACATTGCAGAAATGACTGTGACATTTGGAAACATCCACATTTTACATTTTGTCCACAATGACAACTTGCCACAATTAACAGTACCCTGGCTGTCCTGTATGGAGAAAGATATGTCTCTTAATTATTTGTCCATTCAAACACCATTATCCACACCAATGATATAATTTGTAAGCACAAAGACAAAATTTGTGACTTGTAAACTGGAATTTATACAAGCGTGTATTGGTTTATTCAAATGTTTGGAAGCTTGCAAATTAAAACATACCTTATTTGTAGACATATTTTGCACGTGCATCTGTCTTGGGAAAAGCGCTTCATGAATACATTTACTTACTTACAAAGCATAACACTGGAAAAATAGTGTCAGTTGGCTAACGTAGCACATAGTGATGAAAATAAACTCCTTGTAACAGAAGAAAAAAATCTGAATTCAGCTTGATACTGTGCATCATAAAATCCGAAGTGTTAAGGTTGATCATAAACACCGTGTGGAAGGATATTATCTCATTATCTCTGTTTATGTTCTATGCTCATGTGTCTTGATGTGTTTGGGTTTTGTCTAATATTGCCATGAAATTAAATGTAAACAAGGAGGTTTTCATTTAGTAGTGTCGACCCATGGTCATTACACAAAAGCCACCAGTGTTTTCATCATCCCATCATTATGCCAGTAAATGTTTGGTTTAATGTAGTATTACCATGGAATTAAATAGACATAAGTGGTTTTGCAAATACAGCCCTCACAAATGCATTCACGTACCAAGTCACAGCATTAAACATAATTAAAACATACCAATAGGGTAGAGGGCAGTTTTGAAACACAAGGAAATTTTTTATAATGAAGTAGTTACCACTTTCACATAATTTTCCTTCCTTCCTTTTGTACTCATCATACTATTATTATTCTGTTAGGTACACAATATTACTACATTATTATCTAGTATGTATCAAAAAAACTTGCACAATTACCATCTTGATACCCAGTTGAAGTATGAAGCATTATCAGTTTTGGATCTTACTGACAATGGTAGTAAAAAGTACACAAATAGATGGTACTAAAGTAAAAAAAAAAAAAAAAAAGGCATCAAAATCACTTTGAGAGTAGTTGCTTATTCAGTTTTTTATTTATGAAAATAATTCATGCACAAGGCATGACCTGATTTGGCTGCATATCACTTCTTACAGCTTACGGCAGATCGGGTCATCCAGTGATCGAAGGGTTGGCGGTTCACGTCCAGCCTCTGGCTGTCCACATGCTCAAGTGTTCTCAGGCGAGACACTGAACCCTAAGTTGTTCCCAGTACTGTCAGGCAGCACCGGTGTATTGGCCGCAGCCGTCTACTGGTGTAAGAGTATGTGAGGAATTGTAAAACGCTTTGAGCACCAAGTGGTGTATAAAATGTGGAGTCCATTTACAACAACAATTATAGTGTAACATTGACTTAGTTGTGATCATTTTATAACCGAGGCAGTCTAAGTTTTGTACCTTGCGTCAGGTTTTAATGTCAGTTCAAACACATACAACCATTAGATAAAGTATGGCATACAATGGAAACAAGCAACAGTAGGCTACGTTTGTGATGATCTGCATAAATGGGCTGTCATATCAGCAATTCATGTTCATGACAGATTAATAACGAACAAGGAATTCTGGGATGCCATTATCCTCTGTTTGGTTCTAAATTATAGTCTTGTATGTTTTATGTTGTTGTAAATGACAAAATCCATCACCAAAAGCACCTTTTGTAGCTTTTACATCATTCCATAAGGCTTGCACTGACTGCTGCTTAGATTGTTAAGGATCTTATTATCATTCCCCACAGGTCCTTATGAGGAGATAAAAACAAAAATTATTTGACTGCAAATCAGCTGTTGGCTAAAAACAAAGAAAGGAAGAAGAAAGGGTCCATAAATTGGCAGTAAAGTCCTGTTTCTTTGTGCACTGCAGTTTCCATGAGATGGTAAGATGCTTGTGCTTCCAAGTGCACTGAAGTGATTAATTATTGGTGTAATGATAGATGGTTTATGGTAGGACTGGACTGGACCAGACTGGCCATATGGACTACTGGTCATTTTCCCAGTGAGCTGATCAATATTGGGGCTGAATGGGGGAGCCCCCTTTTTTGTAACTACAGTAAGTCTCCTGGCTCAACGAGATAGACATGTAAGTTTATCTTTCTTCTAAATGGTCAATCCTTCACCTTGCGTAGCACCAACCCACATAGCTGCAGACTCAGCATAGAGAGGTGAATTAGTCCGCTGGCTTTCCTGTCTTCACATGAGCCCAATGAAAGACACTGTAGCACCCAGAACCCCCCCACCCCCACCCCCACCCCCCCATCCATTCACCTTTATGAAAAAAGTAGTAAAACTAGAGAGAGAGAGAATCATCAGAGAGATAGTGGTATCATCTTACCAACAAAACTAAATTACACAAAATTAGCTTGGGGTATGTCCCCAAACACCCCTAATCCTGAACCAGACAGCTATGAAGACATGCCATGAGGCCTCCCCAGGTCATGACCTTTCATTTGCACTTGATTTAAAGTCAATCAGACAAACAGTTCCAGAGAAATGAACACAAGAATATTTAGTGGTTTTAAACCTTTGAGAGCGCCCTTGTAGACAACCTAGAAATGGTAAATCATCCAAAATGTAATCAGTTCTTCCTCTCTGTGGTATTTATTTATATGGAAAATATTGAACTAAACCCAATATTTTTCAAGTTATCTTAACACGAAGGATATCTGGCAGTGGTGGTTCTGGTGGTACAGTTGGACCAAAAACATAATATCCCCACAACTCTGTTCAGGGATATTTTAAATAAAATGGAGAAGGTTACAAACTAATATAAAGATGGTGCTGTAAAATTAAGGGGAAAAAAAAGAAAAGCTCTAGCAGCTGAGGCTATGAGTAAAACAATTCTGATGGTGTTTTCTATTGGGGATAGGGACAGTAGCAAGGTGGCTGCTGCTTCACCATGTTCCTCACAGCAACAGCAAGTGTTCTGGGATCAACACCAGACAGTCTGTTGAGGATAGAGATGGGGAAAAATCCAGTAACAGGGTATGCCCGCCAGAGACTTAAGTAACAACTGTTGAGACAGTCCTTGCACCATCTGAAGGCAGTGGTAATGTCATGGGAAGTTCAGAAGCGTCTAGTTTACATTATCTTTTTTGGTGAAACGGAGGGAGAGACTTTACATACAATGGTGGTGTGGAACTTTACATACGACATTCAACTCCCACCCTAACTTCTATCCACTGGACACACAAATGCTAGACTCGTTGAATCTGTCAAGTCCCCATACAAACAACCTTGATACCATCCCAGTGCATGGGGACATTCAGAAGTTCTGACACTGTAGACAGTTTGGTTTGAGTGAATGTGAGTGCCACTGATGTAAGATATGTAGGTGTAAGAAAACTCATACATAACCCGTCTGTGTTCAGTTGGTTGGTTGTCCCTCCGCCGAGGATGAAATTGATCCAACAAACCCCCAACAAATGGCACCCAGATTTTAGCTGTAAAATAGGATATTGTATTGTAAAGGTGGTGGTATTGAGGACTTTAACAGGGTGAGTCGGTACAGCAGCTGCGTGTAGGTTGTGGTGGGTCGGTCTGGACCAACAAGTCAACGGCCTGGTATGTGTTCAGGAAGTAGAGCAGGTCAGCGTCCTAGTCATAAGCTGTTGTGTCCTTGGGAAGACACAGTGTCTCTCACACCAGTATATGAATGTCGTTTGGCACAAATTGGCAGCCATGGTACTGTCAGCCTGGGGTAACTCTGACTACAACTGTAGCTTACCACCACCAGAGTGTGAATGTGGGAGTAAATGAATAATGAATCAAAAGTGCTTTGGGTGACTTGAATAGCGTTCTAGAAAAAAAAAAACTACTATTAAAAAAATGTGGTTCTCACTCTTATATTGCATGTTTTCATTCTGTACATTGTGTCTCTGAAAGGCCCCCATAGTATCCGAGTCTGACCTTGAACTTGACTACAACCATGTGCCACATACTTCCACCTACCGCAGTGAAAGCCAGATTGTACTGACCATAACTGTGTTAACACAATGCAGCAGCTTTGACCAAAGCCAGGAAGGAAGAATTAGCAATACATCCTCTGCAGAATGCCCCAGCCCAAGTCATACGGTTACACATAAGACATCCGTTTATTCAATTAAGCTTGGTTAATTTATCAGTTGGACCCTAATGTTCTTTTCCACATTTCTTTGGCTAACTCATACCCAGGCATGGTTGCTCACATGACAAACTACCGATTCCAGATTTTAGAATGTGATTTTTTTTTTTTCTTTAGCAAAATGTGCTATCATATTTGGCCAAGATGTCAGTAAAAGTCTTCAAGATGTGCTGTTGTTTGGTTGGTCTATTGACCTTGTTGAAGATGTTCTCATTGAGTGTTGCAGACAGATAAAATGCACAAGTGGTTTGTGGTTGGTGGACCACAGCTCTTCTGGCACAGTTTAAATCCTGTGTCTCCTGTGCGCTCACATTGGGAAAAACACAACTGTGGTCATGCCCCCCCCCAACATCAAAGGATAATCCTAATTAAAACATCTTAATTACAAAACTAGATACAGACGAGTTGAAATGTATGTGTGTGTGTGTGTGTGTGTGTGTGTGTGTGTGGTGGGAGGGGTGGCACTGGAGTTCAAGTCAAACTCTTTCACCCATCTCCTGAGGATGACCGCTAGCATCTGTGGCTATAAGAAATAACACAGATTGGATTTCTTTACTTGTTTGATGTTTTGAGGAAGCTCATAGAATAAGCTTCCTAAGTCAATCATCATGTATTATTCAAAAAATGTTTTTAAAAAGGAGGAGTATGATCATAGGAAGCTTTCTTGTGGTTTACGTCATATTTGCAAACACGTGTACGCAACATGTATGTTCGACAGCCTCTGGATCACATATGTACATATATACATATGAGGAGGAAGTAAGGTTTTGTGTAACAAAGAAAAAACAAAAAAACGTAAGGAATTGTATGATTGGCAAAGGAATCAATAGTAACAGAATAACAGCCTATGCTCAGTTTGAGGTTATAAACATTTGAAGGCCTGGAATGTTTTGCATATAACAAACAAATCATATTGGGTTTGTTAAAAAAATGAAGGGTGGGGTTGAGTCTAAAACATAGACCAGTTTGATTGGGACCAGGCCATCCTCTAGTCCTCAATACTTTCATGCTCTGTCAGTTCGATTAGTTCATATTCAAACTGAGCTCCTTCCAAGACTGTCTGTTTTGTCTTTTCTAGTTTTCACACTGATGTATTTGAAGACAGAAAGTATCCACAAATATGTCTTTTCTTTTCTTTTTTTCGGATGATGATCTAAAATGTAACATCGAAGGTTGACAAATCAGGACAGAAGCAGAAATGATCTAATGATCAGCCTGACCATGAGGCCATTGAAAAGACATATCAAGTGGGAGAGAAACAGGAAAAGAACTAGAGTATTTCAAACATAATGAGACTATTTAGTCTATTCCATAACATCCCAAGGACTTATTGATAAGACTGAGCACTGTTGCAGAAACCACAGCATTATTGGCAACAGGACCAGAAATGCTGCTGCATAATGCTGTTGACATTCAGTGGATTTGTTTTTGTGAGTGCATTCATTTATAGTGTGGGTAGATTTGTTTTCATTTATGCTTGGCTGTCATTTTTCCTTTCGTTTACTTTTAAGATCCTGAGAGTCAGCTTTTGTGTCTAATATATGGATCGAGCCATTATCATGTCTATAGAGAAAGACTTAGGACATTGAGGGCTTTAGTGCGTGCAGGCGAATGATGAGAGGATTACTGGTGGTTTAAGTGATTAAGATGGAACTGATGGTTTTTCATGTGAAAGCAGCAGTAGCTTATTGATTAGCTTAAAAAAATACAATTTTCATTTTAACCCCGTAAAGCCTTAACCATTAAATCAGTGACAGAAAATTCCAGTTCTTTGACACTGGAGTATTTATTGGTCTTCCTGAACAACCCTTATTTTTTGTTTTTTAACTAATCATTTCCATATACGACTTTTAATTTTATATAATATTTGATACATCAGATCCATCCATCCATCCATTTTCATACGGTCACAGGGGTCACATAGAGCCTATCCCAGCTACTTAAGGGCGAAGACAGGGTACAAACTGGACAAGTTGCCAGTTTATGGACAGGCCTGAACATATAGAGACAATCACTGACATTCACGCCTATGGACCATTTTTAGATTAACCAATTAACCCATAGTCCCCAGAGAGAACCCATGTAGACACTGGGGCAAAAACTCCACATAGAATGGTCCCACCGACTGGTGTTGGAATCAAACCCAGGACCTACAGTACTTGCTGTGAGACATGAGTGCTGTCCACTGCACCGGGTCTCCATGCTCAAATATTATTACACAAACACGTGTACTAAACTGCTGATTCCTTTTCAAAATTAGCAAAGTTCTGCATTGTTCGTCATTACTGCGTCTTGTAGTATCACTTGAAAATCCTGTAGTGTATGATTTCCTCCCTCCTGGTGGGTTATCTGTGTATTGCATGTATCTAATTGTATACGTCAGTTTTTTCAATAAAAACTATATCACACTGATCATGTAGAGGAAAACTATAGCAAATGTAACTGTTGGAAAACTATTTGTTGAATTCATACCAAATTGGGTTTATATATTCCCAGTGACCAAGAATAGACCTCATTACAAATGAACAGTAGGTCAAAGTTCCCTTTTTTTTTTTTTTTTTTTTTTAATTTTTAAAATCTTTGTTTCCCCATTAACTTAGAATGGATGACATTTTACAGGTCTGTAGCAGCATAACTATTGGATTATTTCATAACAAATTGCATTTATAGATTGCCAATGACCCAGAATAGTTCATTACATTTTAGGAAATGTAGGTCAAAGGTCAAATGTATTTATCTATTTGTCTTTATTCTTCGCCCCATTTACTTAAAATGAGCAAAATTTCACATCTTCATATGTCAAACATCAATTTTGTTTCAATTTACTTCAGATTTTGCACATATATAGAGGTGATGATGATGACCTCAGCTGGATTGGTGCCAAAATAAGCTACAATACATACGAGGGGGTGGGTTTGTTGTTCCTGACATCACGTGTTGGTCAATGGACATTATGCTAGAGCAAACATAGAGAAACTTGTCACTTTATCCAATTAGGAATTCCATCTTATTAGCTTGATCATCACTGCTACCATTTCCCCTTTACTAATGTTAATGTTTAGCTATGAAAGTTAAAGTTTGTTCGTCTTTATATGTCAGCCACGCAATGAACTGGCAGTGCATCCAGGGTATACTCCATCTTTATCAACCCACCAGAAGATTCAGCAAATCTACAAAATGAATGAAAGAATGAATAGGTTTTATTTATTCTCATTTCAAGAAATTCATATTTTTCTGCCCAACTTCTGTTATTCTGTTGCCTGTCAACTGATCTTATTTATGATATTTACATATGTAACCCTAACATTAACTAAGCTGAGGTCCATTACAGTGGGTGACAAGAAGGCAGTTGCATATAAACAGCAACAGACAAACAAACAATATACCATAATCAGTCTTCACTCTCAAAAAAAATAAATCTTAAAAGCATATGTCCATGTCAGGTTGCACAGAGACTTAGGGTTTCCATTCGATGTCAAATTGTAAATAGATGAAAGAAAAGAGGAAACTATCACACCTGAAACATGCATTTAAACTTCACCCTAAAACCGTGATATAAAGCTGATGTGAAATAGTGAGTACAAGCCACAATGCTCGAAGAATGATGTGTAAAAAAAACACCTAAACAATTTGTCCATAAATACACATAGGGAAATACATCATTGTTATGTAAACTATTTCAGGACAAACAGCAATTATGATGAAATACAGATCCTGTGTTGGTGCTAAACAAGACATTTTCCAGCAACAAATTCTGTACTGGCTGCTATGTACAAATCTGTTTTCCACTACTTATTGGAAATAAAATATGTGAAATACTTTACAATGACGATATAAATCTCATACTTAAGCGATGTGTATGTGGCACAACTCATGTTGATTTAATGCATAAATTAATACAAGATGCATTATGGATTTTTTTGCTCACCATGAACTAATAATGTAGATTAATGTGTTTACTTCACACTTGCTTGATCTGCCACTGATAAAGCTGGATTTCATTTCATACATGTACATAACACCACAGTGAATTGGTCATTAGTTTATGACAAGCAACAGAAATTCACCATACATGTTGTGTTAATTCAAGCACTATGAGTCACGTACTGCTTAAGCATAACTTAGTTGATATGTACCCTTATTATTAAGTGTCACAAAAATATGTTTATCTGCTCTTATAGGACTGCCCTGCATTACTGAACATAATGACATCATGAAGAAAAAAAAGACCCCCCCCCCCCTCGATGTTGAACTTCACCTTAATACCAGTTTGTTTCCATGTCATGTGCACTGTGTGGTATGAGTGTGAGTCTGTGTGTGTATGTCCATCTGTATGAGGAGTGCGTCAATACAGTATAAACATTCACATATCTATGTGATGGCAAAGCTGGTTTTATTCCTTTGGGCATGCTCAATCCTGAAAGAAAAAAAAAAAGTTTCCATAATATCTTGCTTTTTCTGCAACACACCATATGGCTCAGCTCTTCTGCACTTATGAGCTCATCTCAGGTCAATTCACAGCTTTCCAAGAAAACATAGCCATTGGAACATTTGTATTATTGTGTCTTGTTCACACACAAACCCATTCCAGACGCTAACAGACACACTATCTCCCTGAGAATGACAACAGAGCAGATCGTATTATTTTTAGAGATTAGCATTGGAGCTGTTTAAGCTTTAGTTTACAATAAATGATAAAGATGTTTATTGACATCAATCACCCATCAGCGAACAATCTATTAGAGAAATGTATGCTTAAACTTATCTTGAGGCACCCTGAAATGGATGTTGCACAGTTTTTAAGGGCATCACTGGTTAACCCTTTATCAGGCAAGTGACTATGTTTGGTCATTTCCACATGCGTTTCAAAACAGTGACATCAACAGTTATAATGGACAGTGAGTCAACAATCTCGGGTCCAATTTGGTCCAAAGGGTCTCTGAGGTCCACCTCTGCATGAATACTGAGTGTACCTGCTTTGGTAGGTACCAGGAAGTAATGTTACTAATGTAAGGAATGATGTTCAAAGGGATCATGTGGATGTGGACAGGGGTCTGGATCAGCATGTATGTTGGTCGAAGGTTCTTAAAGTGATGTTTTAATAATTAATAATTAATAATAATTTAATTTCACCTTACATGTGTGTTTCTTGTATTTTTTTTATATATACTTCTTGTATTTTTTTATTTCTTTTTTAAATCCTGTTGTTTTTACAGAAAAAAATTGCCAGCTGTGGTTGCAAGAACCATTCTGTAAAAAACACATCAAACCGTAAACATTTTTACAGAGAAATATGTAGATTTGACATTTTAAAACACACACACACACACATACACACACACACACACACACACATATATATATATATATATATATATATATATATACACATTGAATGTAAATGGCAAATTGGCTGCACCTTACATAGACTTAAAGCCACTAGGCCTAAACTGGGAACATTTTAGGGTTCAGTGTCTTCAGAGTTTTGCGAGGACATTTTAACATGTGAACAGTTAGAGCTAAGACTTTTGATCATCAGCCACCTGTTATTTTGCATCTTTAAAATCTTAAATGGCTAAATGTTTACTTCTTTATTGTGTTTTTTATTTAGAAAAACAACAAACAAATAAATTATTTTAATATTGTGGTCTTGCAATTTAAACAACACCACATCGCTTTTTATTTTTAGTTTACATTTTTTCAAAATAACAGAAATACATGATTTTGACATAAAAACCATTCGCACAAAAATGTTCTAGAATAAAATACATCGCATTGTGTTTTCACTTACAGTTTTTATTTTAATGTTGCAATTGTACAACTTTTTGCTGTTTATTCTACAGTTTTGGTTGTTTTCTTTTACAGTGCACTTACAGGTAAGGAACTAAATATAGTAACTTTACTGACCCAGATTTTCTACAAAACAATAGCAATTTTTAAAAGTCTTGTTATGTCCTCACATAACACATTTAGGTTGACATTTAACATTTCAGAATATTTCTAGGGGTGAACTATAAAGGGTTAAATCCATGAGAGAGCTGAGTCACAGTGGAACAACAAGTCATACTTTTGCACACATTTTTCTCATTTGTCTTTACTGTACATTTATTTTGATCTGCATGTCTTTTGCATGTCCTCTATCACTAATACTATTACATTAATGTGTAATCTAAAACTAATGTAATGTACTGATGTCTGAAATTTGCATCCTACGGTACAAAAAAAAAAAAAGCTCAGAAAATCATGGTATTCATAAACGGAAAAAGACAAAAGAACTGTATTTGCTTGTGTTTTGTTTTTGTTTTTTTGCAGAGAACATCTGGACTTTCCTCAGATTAAACATCCCGAATGTGACCTGAGCTGGAAACGATTTGTTCACCGGCAGTGCCGTCACTCCTGCCAAAAGGCAAGTGGAAGGGGGGGGGGGGGGGGTGATGTGGCTGAGATGTCAGAGTATGTGGGGAGATTGGGTGGGGGCACGGGTGAGCTTGTTGGATTGCAGTGGGTGATGATTCCTGTGAAAGGATACACTCTGCAGACGTTGGGTTTGCGTAGTAGTAGGATGGTCCTAGGTTGTGTTTAAAGATGTAATCTCCCATTTGATTTCCATTCAGTGGGCAGGATGGGAGGGTGCCGGTCCCTGTTCCCCTGGGCTTCTACCACCAACTCATATCAGGGTCAGGCAGAGTCTCATATAAACACTGATTCTAAAGCCTGAGATTATTGCCAGGCTAAAAGCTCACTTTGACAAAATCCAGCAGGATGGAGTGACACTAAGAAAGACAAGCTTAAGAAGAGATTAAGTGTATATGTGACCCCTACTTCATAAATCTGTCTTCAGCCAATAGTTGTTTCCTTCTTATTAACTCATAGGTACGTTCATTATGTTTCCTGATACATTTCCTTCAGCTTTCCTGTTCATTTTATGAGTCTTTAAAGCCATAAAAAAGGAAATATGTATATATAATTAACATACTCAAAGCATTCAGTGCATGACTATGTTTATCTAAACATTTAAAACAGATGCCATACGTTCTGAGGGTATCACTGAGTTGATTTCAGCAGTTTTATTACAACCAGATAGAAAAATAAGTTATCTGCAACCCCACATGGAGCCTGCATAGAAAACTGATTCCACTGCAGCAAATAATAACATAAGTATTAGGTGTGTGGTATCATCTGCCGTCATTCACTTTTTTCTCATTCCTTTTGAAATTATTCTTCGACCTACAAGTTCAGAAGGACATATTCTATGTGCACTGTCTTGAAAAAATGCAATTAGTGTCAACTGTCCAGGCTAAAGCACTATACTGTCACTGTCAGATGGAAACTTCCATTTTTTTTTTTGTTGCACAATTTTATTTGTCAGTCTTCACATTGGCCCAAGGGTTTGTGACTACATTCATTTATTTAGAATACACATTGTTTTATGTAAGCTGATTTCAGTGACTCTTAGCTCTTGATGCCTTTATGTCTGAGAGGAGCATTGTGAGCTGGGGTGGGGGGGGTGGGGTAGTGGGCTTGCTCATAACTGCCCTTTACCCTGCAGGGCACTTAGTGGCAGCCTTATCAGATAAAACCAAAAACTGAAGGAATCATCAGGTTAAAAGCTTGAAACTAATGAGATGGAAATGAGGTAATTAAGTTCATCTGTTGTTCATTTGATGGTGCGGTCCTCGTGTAGATGCTTGAGCCCTTTGGGGCGAATGGACTTGGGTTTACATGTTGCGCTGAGGGTGAAAAGGCTGCAACAGCTCAGTCTAAGCTAAAATGATAACTTAACAGCTTCTTATTCATTACACTGATACCTCCAAGTTATACTTCATAATGTCTCCGCCAATACAGACGTTTTCCTTTAGCGCTATAGAACACTATCCTACCGACAGACCAGCTGTTAATATGTATTCGTACACTAACTGGGTTCCTGTTACCCCCCGAAATGTGCAAAAAAAAAAAACTGTGTAAAGGAAAACTGGTAATGGAAGCAGTGAAATACTGCAAACACTGTCAAAGATCACAAAAAGTTTTCATGGTGGTTTTTGAGACCTTTGGATATAGAAGTATAGCACAAAAATTGTAATGGAAACATTGTTTCACCTCTGACCCTGTACTCAGAACAGGTGCTAGTTTGTTCAGGGCAATAAACACTGGCTTTTGTGGAGGAACCTGCTTTTGAGGGCAAGACGAGTCTGGTGCCATGAGAGATTCAATAACCTCACAGTTGATTGAACAGTGTTTGGGTCAAATTCTAGATCCACAACTTGGTGGTGGACTCCTGACGTACAGTTCTCTCCCGGAAATCCATTCTGTGTGGTCGCTGCCATAAAGAAGAACTTTGCCTTGGGACAAATATATTCCCTTCGTCTTTAGTTTAAGATAGTCACTGTAGTAGCAGAGGATGAACCGACACTACATCGCCAACACTGTGGATGTTCGGGATCAAACTCAGTGCCTCCTACTTCCTTAAATAAGAAAACTACGCAGTATTTTTTGATAATTACGACATGTAATGCTTCAGAAGTCAAACACTTTTCAATGGAAACACCTCCAAGCAGCAATTGTACTTTGTCAAAATTGTAGAAGTGTTGCTTTTATTTTGTGGAAAACTGTAATGAAAAGCCAGCAATTGATGTAGAACAGCAGTGTCTCCTTCAGCAGCTGGAGCTTCTTTCAGCTCCCCCCAACTTGGCAAGCATATCTGAAATAATAAAAAGTAGTGTGTTTTTATGAAAGTGTTTTTTTTTAAAGCCAGCTGCAGGAGAAGAAATGACAGAAGTTTATGCTTCTGTCATTTTAATATGACACAATTACATGTCAGCTTATTGAAATAGTCCCTGATTTCAACATTTCAGGCTAAATGATCATGTAGTTATACTGCTTACAGTCTTCTCGTGAGCTTGAATCATTTTGTTGTGGTTTTAGAGTAATTCTCACTTTGAGCCCTGCAAAATGACAGGGTTTGTAATTTTGGACCGAAGATTTAAGTTCTATATTGTGGGTTTTTTGAATGGATAAATATACTGTTGCATTCAAAGGGGAGTTTAAATTGCGATTGTTACTTAAAACGTATAAAAAAAAAAAAAAGTTGCATGGGGTCTGCAGAAAAAAAATCTCCCTCCGTCTTTCTTTCTCATTGTTTATCAAACCCAACTGTCAGTAAGCTGTCAGCACATTCCATTGCTCCTGACTTTTTTTTTTTTTTATTATTATTATTTATTTGATTTTTTTCAATGAATGAACTGTATTGTATTTTCTTAAACAAGTTACAAGTGCAGTGAGTACAGATTTTAATGGATAATATCATGTGCATGTGTAAAACCGCTGGGCAGTGAATCAAGTTGCACCTTTATGGAACATTGTCCCCAGATGGCCTGAAAAGTACATTTTAAACTTCGTAGACATCTAACAAGTATGCACGGTCTTAAACATTTCCAACTTTATGGTCACATTAAAAATAATGGGGATAAAAGTCATGGTTTAGAATCAGTGATGCTCAGTATGTACGCTTTGTTGTTGGCAGAAGACAGCCTTTACATGTCTGCTTATTGCAGAACAGTATTTGTCCTTCAGCATTCCTGATATATATATATATATATATATATATATATATATATATATATATATATATATATATATATATATATATATATATATATATATATATATATATATATAAATGAAACATTTCCATATGTGCCGTTCCAGCCTCATCATTGGCCTGGAACTGAAGTGGACAATACATTTGTGCACAACCACTGCTTTCCATTAGATGTACATTTTACTGATTTTCATACACAGAATGAACAGACACGGCTGTGAACTGTAAAAGCATGGCATGAAAAATGGCTCATAGTTTCATTTGACCGACCGTTTCTGGAAATTGGACAACTTTTCCTTTCGTCTCTCTTTAACCATATCTTGTCCTTCCAGTTTCATTCCTTCCTCATTTGCTTTTATCTTCACATAAAACATCCCAGACTAGACTCAGTGGTAAGATTAGGAAAATCCTATTACTCTGCAAGTCATCAACAAAGTCCAGATACTTTTTATGAAGACAACTTTAGCAGCTGAGTGAAGTTTCCTCAGTTTAAGGATTATTAAGAATCCTGTTGATATGATGCAATCAGCTACTCTCCTGTAGAAATTAAAGGTGAGGCTTCAGGTCAAATGTATTAAAGGAAATTCTTCAGAAAAGTGTGGAGATGTTTCAATCATTATATTAAGAACAAAGTTTTGACATGTCTGTTGCATGGATCTGGGACATTTATGTCCTGTACAGAGCCATACTCATATACTGTATTCTGACAATATAATCTGGAAGGACTCATTAGTTAGTTTTCCATTGGATATATGCACAAAACCTTACAGATATTTACTAAATGTCAAACAAACAGAAGTGTGTAATTTAAATTTTTTTCCCCACTAAATCTCAAACACAGTGATTTGTTTATTTATTATTGTGAGATGATTCCATTTTATATTACCCCTTATACTAAATCTCATACTAAATTAGAAAACGATTGGTTTTGTCCACACATACAATACTATGTCTTTTATAATTCAACATGTTTTTAATTCACTTTTTTCTCATTACAGTTTTGCATAATATACCCACTTGCGCTACACCTGAAAAACCACCTCTTGCCAGCACAAAAACTTTTAAATGAAAAATGAGGATTTTGTTAATTAAAGCCACTATTGATTCAAACATTGAAGTGAAATGTACCTTTTGGTCTGTTTGTTTTTTATACAGTTCTACTGTGTATGCATAGCCTGTAAATATCTTAATACATAACTAATTACAAAAAAACATATAAAAGGAAGAAAGGAAAGATTGAAGGCTTTAAAATGAAACCTGAGTTGTTAAGGAAAAAGTGGCTGTTACCTCAAGGGCAGTGATCTGAGGGAAATGGCCAATGATTTTTAAGGGAAAGGACTGCTAAAGCTTTTTTAACATCAAAAAGAGATGTTAAGTGTCATGAGTAACAGCAATCAAAAAAAGTTTTACGAAGAGGCAATTCTTTCCGCAGCAGAACGGCAAAATGAATGACTTCTTTGTTGAGGTCTATACAGTATATGAATCCACTTTATTTGTGCCTGTCCTCTTTCCTCGGGCCATGTCGAAAGCGGAGCAGTTGCAGATGGCTTGTTTCAGGAAACCACGGGCCCAAAAGGGATCCCTCTCTGCTGTGCATTTAATATACAAACTACAAAGGCAGGCTGCGGTCAGCACACCCTTGTGAAAGGGGCTAAAATAGTGTCAGCAGGATGTCCAACAGACTGCAAGCAGAGGAGAGAGCCCAGCAGAAACCTACATGTAGAGACAGGAGAACACTCCATCTTCTACAGTCATCCACAACATATTAAATATGTATCTAACACAGTGGTTCCCAACCTTTTTCGGCTCATAATCCTATTTTAAAATCACACAATTTTGGTGCCCCCTGACATTAAAAATGAATGAATTTGATCTTTTTTTCTAAAATGTGTTTGTTTTTGGTCATGTAATAGTTTGCTATGCAATGTTGACAATAAACCTTGATTGTAGATGACATTTAGGATGTGTCAAATATATTATCATGGACCGAGGCAGAAAAGCCAGGTGTAGATTATTGCACAAAGAGATAATTACATTTTCCTTGGTCAGGATATGTACAGTCAGTCCAGCTTTTATTTTCAAGGATGACAATTAAAACTGAACAAACAATAACTCAAACTATGAATTATGAAAGAGCTGCAGCATCATGCAACTGACCACAATGAACATTTGATAGATAAACAGGACCACAGTGTTAAAGTTTCAGCTTCACAGTTTGTCATGTCTTTTATGTATTCTGATTGTGTCTGTCAACTCAGCATATATTTTTATTTTGTAAGTAAAAGATTAGCAAGATTTGTAAGACTAGTCCATTCTTCATTGTAAAATACTGAAATTGCTATAAAATAACCATAAGAAATAACTATAAATGTATATTCAATGCATGTGTTTTGGTGTCTGTCTGTCATGGTGGGTGAACTTTTGTATATTTATTTCACAGTGGTTCACGCAAGGAAATGGAAGACAGATGTACAACATCAGTCACCTAGACACAGATCAGGTATGCTGAAGGTTTGCGAGGGCTGTGAAAGGTCTAATATGTAAATTTTACATGTTAAATAGCAAAACATATATGTCTATGTTATATGTTATGTTCAGGGGAATTGGTGGCTTTTAATAATAGCATTAGAGTTGACTGGAGTGGATGCCTGTCAGTGGATTCACATCATCTCAAATATTATTAGTGTTAGTTAAAATATGATATAATTGGGATAGAACTTTGAAGGTTCAATATGTAAACGTCACATTGCTGGTATAATCAGTCAAGTTTGTGTTGCTCTTTTGTTAACGTTAGCTAGCTGCAGTTCTAAGCTAATAGATGTTTTGGTTTTATGCATTTCTGATAATGGCCTGTAAAATTTTATATAGATGACTTAAATTTTTTTTACTGTGAAAATCCTGACACTTGTAGCAACAGTTTAAAACATCAGATACTGTTAGCATAGTAATGGAGCTGGATAATATCACATATTAACAATCCAAATGACATCTTCAAATATGCATATGATCATGCGCTATATGCTACATACATTAACTCCAGCTCCTCCAGGGGAATCCTGAGGTGTTCCCAGGCCAGCCGAGAGACATAATCCCTCCAGTATGTCCTGGGGCAGCTCCGAGGTTTCCTCCCAAATGGACATGCCCAGAACACCTTCCCCAGGAGGCGTCCAGGAGGCATTCTCAATAGATGACAGAACCACCTCAGCTGGCTCCTCTCGACATGGAGGAGCAGCGCCTCTACTCCGAGTCCCTCCCGAATGTCCAAGCTTCTCACCCTATCTCTAAGGCTGACCCTACGAAGGAAACTCGTTTCGGCCGCTTGTACCCGTGAACTCATACATGACCCAAAGCTCATGACCATAGGTGAAGGTCGGAACCAGTAAATCGAGAGCTTCGCCTTCTGGCTTAGCTCCTTCTTCACCACAATGGATTGGCTTAGCACCCGCATTGCTGAAGCTGCCCCAATCCGCCTGTCGACCTCCCACTCCATCCTTCCGTCACTCGTGAATAAGATCCCAAGACACGACGATGTTTTGCTGAAAATAATTATATACATGAAAGTGTTTCACATCATGAAATTTCTATTTTCCCATATAGTCACTCATCACTCATCACTCCTCTGGTCTATGGTCATTCTTACCAACATTCCTTATTCAAAGTGTAGGGCACTACTTAAAAAAAAAAATGCTAACCACTGTGAGACAAAAGACAAAGGGAACAGCCATAATGTGTTGTGGGATGGAATACATCCGTGTATACCTGTGGCATCCTGCTGGTATTTCAAAGTGAATTATTGTTAACCCACCCCCTGAAGAGGAGCCAAGGTTATTGTTTTTGGTTTGTTTTTTTTTCTTTGTGTGCTTGTTAACATTCTAGTAGTAAAACTTTTGGTTGAATTTATACCAAATTTACTCTATAGTTTGCCAGGGACCCAAAATAGATCTCAATACATATTGAGAGGGGTGTGTCGAAGTTCACATTTTAAATTTTTTTTTTTAATCTTTTTTTCTTTCCCCATTTACTTATAATGAGCAGAATTTCAAATATAATTAGCAGCAGAACTATTGGTTTAATTCATACCAAATTTAGTTTAATGATTGTCAGTGACCCAAAATAGATGTGATTATTTACTTAGAATGGTCAAAATGTCATATCTATCAAAACATCAATGTTGTTTTTTGATTTACTTCAAACATTTGCTATTAGCTGGATAGATGTGCCCGGCACCACTTGTTTTTGTCTCAGTTCTTTTCTGCCGGAACACTTCTAAACCAGAAAGAGCTATAGTTTAGTTTGTTAAATTGGTTTAAAAAATAAACAGGTTAACAGAATGTGACATAAAGAAATGATTTTGGAACCTTTGTATGATTGCAGAGCTTTGTATACTTATGAAAAAAATGCTAATTTACAGTGGAGAATAGGTTTTTTTTTTTTTTTTTTTAGAAAGAATAATAAGATAAAGATAAAGTCAAATAATCTTCCACTTATGAAATTAGCTTAATTCTAAATTGACTTCTAGATATTCAGCTTCTTTCTACATTTGGTTAAAATTCCTAATCTTCAGTTGTTCCACATTTATATAGTTTAAATGATTTTGTGTCAGCAGCAGAGCTTATGAAATCGGTCTTACTCTGTCTCAGGTCAAGTTTGCTACTGATGTTTTGCCAACAACCCAGTCCAGTTGTGTTTTTTCCTCACAGTATCCAGCTGTGCAGAGTCCTGACCATTACACACTGATTAGACGCCAGTACATGTCGGACCACCATTACTTGATTGTGCTCTGCCTCCTTGACCTGCTTTAATCTCTGATTATCATACCATAGTGATATTTTAAGAAGAGGAATGTGTTAGTTATGATAATAGCCACTCTTTTCCTGACTAATGTCAAAACCAGAGCTCTGCGCCTCCTACACAGGCAACAACAATGCTCCTTTCTGCTTCTCCATATTCTTAGAAGCACATGCTGCTTTGAACTGTTAGCATTGTTTTTGTGTCAAAGTTGGCATTCCTGTAATATTAAAACATTCTTGTACAGCTGTTTTCCAGGCCTAAAAGGATGTGATTAACAATGAGGTGCCACAAGACAGGGATGTGATGAATTTTTCCATATTTTTGGCTCTGTTATGAAGCCGCTTTGACTCCCCCATGCCTTCAAAACACCACGTGTTGTGTTTTGTTCGGTTTTTGGGGGATTTTTGAAAAAAAAAAAATCTAGGAACTCTTACATGATGTCTGCAGTTATAATCCAAGGATTTCAAGCGTTTCATTTAGTTTGATCAACTGCAGGCTCGTAAGAATATCATGTTTATTTTTGGTCACAAGCAGAGGTCAGCTGTTATTGTAGTAACCATGTGTAAGTTACAGGGCGAACCGCAGTTTTGTCAAATATTTGGGCTAGATTAAATTTTTTTATGAATATTTTTTTATGACGCTCTAAAAACCAGACATTTTAATACTGAAGTTAACCAGCTTGACCATCATACCATTTGACCAGAGGAAAATTTTAAGTCCCGCAGGAAACAAACTGAGAAATAATCTGTGATGATGTGACACCAACGCTTCAACTGGAATGAAACTGAGCCTCAGGGTGACCCAAGTGGGAGTAAATGTGAAAAACACGACAGATCAGAGTAAATGTGAGCAAAGCTTATCCCCTCATACTGCTACTGTAGAATGGCTGAAAACTGGGTTAATACAGGTAACAAAGTATTCAACTCTGCATTAACAAATGGTTCTGCTTAGTGATCAACCGTTATGGATTTTTTTTTTGTTGGGGCCAAGACTGTTTTTTTTTTTAATATACATCAGCTTTAGCCGATGACCAATACAGGCCACCAATATTTCAAAGCTGAAATTTAGAGTTATTATAAATGTTTTTGTCTCTGTCAAATGCTTTTTTAAGACATTTATATGGCCGCTCTCAAAGAGCACAAGACAAACGTAGAACTATATAAAAACAGCTAAAAAAAAAAACCCCACCGACACACACCCATAAAATAAATAGAATAATTATAGATTGGATTTATATAGCCCTTTTTGGACACTCAAAGTGCTTCACATTAGTGACCCATTATTCATTCGCTCTCACATGCACCCTCTGGTGGTAGTAAACTACATACATAGCCACAGCTGCCCTGGGGCAGACTGACAGAAGTGTGGCAGCCATTTTGTGCCTATGGCCCCCTCTGATCACCACCGAACATTCATATGCGTGAATATGAGTGGCACTGGAGGCAAGAAGGGTGAAGTGTCTGCCCAAGGACAGAACGGACTGACTAGGACAGAGCGGGACTTGAAACAC
This sequence comes from Siphamia tubifer, assembly GCA_020466265.1. Classification (NCBI taxonomy): domain Eukaryota; kingdom Metazoa; phylum Chordata; class Actinopteri; order Kurtiformes; family Apogonidae; genus Siphamia; species Siphamia tubifer. The sequence goes on from CM035787.1 coordinate 40,459,828, forward strand.
CGACCCTTCAGTTACAGCTATATAAGACCAGCACAAGAACTGTTTACAACCCAGGAGATAATAAATACAATAATAAGTAATCAGAAATACAGCCAAATGAACTAAAATCAAAATCCACTGCAAGGAGGAAGAGGTAGACATTAGTATATATACAAACACACAACATATTACACTTGCCCTCTTATTAAATACTGGCCAACAGCAGGAAAGACGCTATGATGATAACAAATGTCAGAACATTTTACTTTTAAAGGAAACATTTATTGAAATAAAAATAACATTAAACTAGTGGTTAAAAAAGCAGAACTGTAAGGTAGAACAGGTACCATTAACATTTCACATAATAAAACACATACATCCAGATAAAAACAAAACAAAGTGTTCAGTGCACTTAATTCTTCAAGTCAGTTCTTTCTAAAATAAGCAATGACAGCAGCACAGAGTGTTCAGTCATGGTGCAGAACATGAATTATAGAACTACACAACACAGATTACCAACTTGCATTTAACGAATATTTACAATTTGCAAGGTAGTGCACCGTCAGTGACACTAAACTAAGTGAGTCACATGACCCAGCACAAACTGTCCCTGGGTCACAAGGCGAAATCAAAACACACAATATGATATAAACTTTCTTGGCATTTCTAGGTTCATGTGCAATGTATATGGATCCTTTAAATAAAATATAAAAATACATAATACAACTTACTCTAGGACGGTGGAGCAGTCCCTTCACCCATTGTAGCTGGATTACCAGTGACCCCCGTGAGGATAAAGCAGGTTCAGATGATGAGTTTATTCATTATATGAATGATATATTTAATTTTACTTGAATAATTCCAATTAATTTTACTTGAATAATTCCAGCTCTCATTGATACTTACAATTAGAAAATAAAAAGTGTGACAGTTAATTGAATAAATATTACTACACCAAAAAATATTTATAATTCATGTGCACAGCAATATCTCCAAGAACACAGAGGTTCTGTGAACTTTGCCTGTCAGTTTGTTTATTTGCTTTATTTGTCTCTGTAAAAAAAAAACAATTGGTGACAGAAGCAGGTATACAAAAAGTAAAACTGACCCAAAAGGTTTTGGGCTGAAGCTGAAGCTTTTTGTGCCCACCTGACTGTAGTTTAAGACTGAAAAAAAAGATGTTTCAAAGCTGATACATGATGCTTGGCAATACAAATAAAAATATAGTGAGAACAGTGAAGGAGAAAAAAACTGATATTCTATAGTTTTTACATAATTACCAATTACCATTGAATTATAGGCTTTCTTAAATACTGGAATAGAGGTACTGTTTTTAAGTTCAGTGTCCAGTTGGTTCCATACATTTACCCCAGCGGCAGATAAATATTTTTCTTTAAAGTTTGTCCTTGATATATATATATATATATATATATATATATATATATATATATATATATATATATATATATATATATATATATATATATATATATTTTTTTTTTTTTTTTTTTTTTTTTTTATTTATTTTTTTTTTTTTTTACATACCATTTCCTCTGAGATCATATGTATTATCTCTCAATTTGAAGAGTAAATCATGGCAGGGGATAAAAGAACACATGGGCCACAGCAACAGGCTGATACTGATACAAGAAAAAAACATAGCCTAACTATCAGTCCTTTATATCAGCAGGCAGATATTTATCAATAGTTCTGTTTCTATGATAAAGCACTAGCATGGACTTATGATGATAAGGTAACATGACTGCTGATATATCAAAAACTTAAAACCTCTGGACATTTTTTTTATACAAGAAAGCCTGTTGTCTTATTCTTTTGTTATTTTATACATATCAGAAGCTTATATTTCTTCTTGTAGGAAGTGAGCCATCCTGTCTACTGTACCCAATTTCCTTTAGAGACTGGTGCCCTCACTTTTCTTACCTTACTGAGAAATGATTTCCTGGGGATGTAATCTAAAGGAATCCTAGCCATCTGTCATGGGACATTTCCTGCAGCTCTGTAGCCATCCATTCCCAAAGTGAAATGTACACAAGAGAGAAGATACAACATGCTTTTAAAGTTTAAAGCCCCATGAATAGATGTGTAAGCAGTGAAGAAAATGGAGCGAATAAATGTCGCCACACGCAACTGTATCTTAATCTCCAATGCTCTGTAGGCATCGTGATACTGTATATGTCATTCATTTAACCTGTCCAATGAGAAGTGTGAAATTGGCAGGTTGTCGTTTCACTGATGGTTATGGTGAGACTATGTTTTTTTTCCTCAGGACCATAGACTTCATTATTTTTCTAGTGGTTGCTAGGCAACCTCATGGCTCAAATCGATGCCCCTTGTGAAGTGAAGTATTGGCATTGATACTATCATGACACTTGTTGACAGAAAGAATAGCTGTATTGGCCAAAATATGGACCACTTTCTCTGTTTCTGTTTTTTCTTTTTTATTCCTCAAAGATCAGATAAATATGAAATAAAATAAAACAGAGACATTTGTAGAAAAAGTGACTTTTACAGCAAACATCATTAAAGAAATATAAATGAAGTGTGTCCATACACTGTGATTGATGCAACTCCATGAGTTTTACTGGTCAATCAATGTTACAGAAGATAATGGTGTTTCCATGGTAACTCTGGAGCCTGTGACCATCCAAACGGGTCATATATGAAAACATGACAAACTGTATTCGACCACAGTTATGGATTAGTGAATGAACTGGGATTAAACAGTTTATATCAGTAGATGGCTTTAGTAGATGGTGGATGATCTAGAAGTTTCCTTGGGATTAATGAAATCTATCTATCTATCTATCTATCTATCTATCTATCTATCTATCTATCTATCTATCTATCTATCTATCTATCTATCTATCTATCTATCTATCTATCTATCTATCTATCTATCTATCTATCTATCTATCTATCTATCTATCTATCTATCTATCTATCTATCTATCTATCTATCTATCTATCTATCTATCTATCTATCTTTATAAATTAAAACCCATCACTGCACTCTCTATCTTTAATAATTCTGTTAAATTGTTATTCTCATTGCTCCTTGACAGTGCATGAGGTCAAATGGACCCCAGACTGTGTCATGACTACTTCAGTTAAAGCTTAGTGTGCAAAGTTTGCAATTATTATAGACATGACTCACAAAAGCATCTGCTTATGGAGTCAATAAAGCAAAGCTAGACACAGTTAGCATCCTTTGTGTGTGAATAACCACTTCCTTTTTGAGAGGCTGTGTCACTTAATTGTTCGTGTATGCACCAAATACTCTCTGCATTTTTTGTAAAGCATTTTTAGGTTCCATAATTACAGTATAACATACACCATATTGTATCGTTTAGAAGACTTTTAGAGCAAAGTTCCTGTGGTTGTTCCATACCGTGAAAAACAGCATATACAGTATGTTGTTATTTCTTAAGGCTGAACATAGAAAGACATAGATTGAAGTTTTCACTGGACTTGTTAAATTTTCTATATAAGTGCCTTTTTTAATTACTTGAGTATTTTCTCCTTCTTCATCAATACAAATGGTTTGGATAAAACAAGCAATTTCATAGCTGTTTGCTATGTGGCTGCAGCTGTTTAAACTCACTTCACTGTAAAAATACAAATCTTATCAATGTTACTTTAAAAAAAAAATTTAGTCATATCTCATCACATTTAAAATAAGACAGAATCATGGAAAGAGTAACTTGTGAGATATCAGAACTTATTTTTAGAAAATAGGTCTGGAAAACGTAATTTTCCAGAAATCATTATCAGAGATATTTTTCACTTTTTCTCAATTTTTTTGCTTGAATTAGGCAAATAATAATAATAATAATAATAATAATAATAATAATAATAATAATAATAATAATAATAATAATAATAATAATAATAATAATAATAATAAATCTACCAATGGAAGAAATGAACATTTTCTTAGTAAGAATTCAGATTTTCAAGACCTATTGTCTAAAAATCTGTTCTTATATCTCACTAAAAAGTTACTCTTCAGGCATTTTAAGAATCATTAGATATTTTGACTAGAAATAAGAAAAATACATTTGGTAAGATTTAGATTTTTGCAGCTTTCTTATTAAAATGAAGTTTATTAGTGCTTTAGATTTATCATAACACATACTGTACGCTGTCAGTCAAAGCCGTCACAGTCATTATTTGGTGCCCTTTGCCTTGTTGTGTTAAAACCATAATGCGATTATTGATTCATAAAATCAGATTTTGTGTAAAATAATGTCTTTGTTGAGTGATAATCCTAAGTGGCTTTTGAAAGATTAAACTGAGACAGACAATGGACTCTAACATACCCTCTGTTTTTGACTGGGCTGCACACACTGAATGCTCCAGATAAGTCATTTTTTCAATTGTTGCGATTTCACAGCATGGATAAGCTTTACATATTTTTAAAGGTTCCATTTCATCTCATTTCAGTGCAACCTGTTGATGTATGACATGGCTTATTGCACAATAACAATAGGAATATTTTGGTCTTTTTCATCTTCCCATCTGTGTGTTATTGCAGGCCACTGCTGCAATAAAAACGTCCACTTTACTCTCAACATTCTGCTGCCTGCCGATCAGCTATAGCGTGCTGGCTCCTTTTGGTCCCAGGTGACCCATTTACACAGTGGCCCTGCCAGCAGGACCTGGATCTGCCTACTCTACAAGCCCTGACAGCCACAGAATAGAGTCCTTGACCCAGAACACCAAACTATATTCAGTATGACAAAGGGGTAGATGGAGCAGATGAGAAAAGATCTTACTGTTCGGTGATGTGTGGATTAAAGACGACCATATACTGTAAAGATCCAACTCTGGAGCTAAACCTATGTTACCATAATCATACTTTTAATCTCTATTGGCAATCAGTGTGCTATATTGTTTTATGCCCACAAAATGGCCATGTAGGGGGATGGGGGGGCTCACAATGTTATGTTATTTCATTTAAAAAATTCATATGTGGTGACTTCATTGATTGAACTAAAAGAAAATGCTACTTTCTCATGGATGGGAATTTTCACTTGTTCACGTTTTAAAGCCAACACGTGGGAAAAGCACATGTGCTTTGGATTAACATGTGGGTTCTCATATGTAAGTGAGCCTATACTACCCTAACCCTTAATAATACAGACCACGTCACTCTGGTACTGCGTAAAACAAATGCAGACTGAACAGGAGGATTTCGTCTGTCGTATTCAATGAGGAATTTTAAATAAATGTGTTTTCAGAAGAGGGAAATCATAGTCTTGTGCTTCCCTAAGCCCTCGGTCCCTTCTTTTGTTCTACACTCAATTTGTCGCTCCAGCTGTGTTGTATCCATACAAAAAGTCAGGTTGTTAAAGGGCATCCTGCTTTTTCCACTTTCTCTTGTAAGTGAGAGCGATTAGGTCATCATGCGGTCCTTTTGTTAAGCACAGGATGCCAAGTGAGCTGAAGGGGGACCTAATGGGGCAGGGGTAAACTGATGACATCAGAAACCAGATCACTGTCCGGGAGAGGTGCTTTATATATGGTTTAATACCAACAAGAACAGTGCCCCTCCAACTTCCAACTACATCAGATTTGATCCCTGACCTTTACTTAGAACATGTAATTGTGTGATGGAAGAATTCACACCCAGAAATGTTTGGATAGATTTGACACGGCTATATATTCTGTCAGAACTGCTGGTAAAATAAGCATGAGTCTGTTTTTGTCTTTTGCACTTGGATAAAATGGTGTTGAAGTGTGATACAGAAGGATGACAGTTGATAAGACTGATACTGTTACTGATATTATTCTGTGTGGTAAAGATGTTTAAATTCAGTTTCCTGGAAAATTTATTTTCTATAGGAAGTATATTGTTAGAAAGGTCATAATACTTTTTTCATTATAACTTACTTAGGTTTATTTAATTTTGACCTTTTCCCTTCTATTTCACTTAGTTTTAATTCATTTTTAGACCAAGTCCATTAGTTATATCACCGAACAGAGTTTCAAGTCTATTATGTTTATGATCTGATCACCGCTACCAGATATCCTTCATTTGAAAACAATAATTTGAAAAATATTAAGTTCAGAAATTCTATGTTTTCCATATCAATCATATATTGGAGTGGAAGAACTAATTAGATTTTGGATGAGTTACCATTTCTAGATTTCCCATAGTGGGGTGCTCAAAAGTTTAAAATCACTAAACACTCTTTTGTTTGATTTCAAATCAAGTGCCAATGAAAGGTCCTGTCGTGGGAATACCTTGCATCATTACACCATACCTCTCTGGTTAAAGATTAGGGACATTTGGGGATATACTTCTAGCTGTCACTTCCGATGGCATAAGCCTAATTTTTATTAGCTTTCTTTTTTTTCTTGACATGGTTAGTTTTGGTGTGGTACGATGGTGCAGTGGTTAGCACTCGTGCCTCACAGCATGAAGGACCCTGGTTTGAATCCCACACCAGACCTTTCTGTGGAGTTTGCATGTTCTCCTCGTGTCTGTGTGGGTTTTCTCTGGGTACTCGGGTGCCCTCCCACCATCCAAACATATGCACTGATAGGTTAACTGGTTAATCTAAATATTCTATAGGTGTGAATGTGAGAGTGATTGTTTGTCTATATATGTTCAGCCCTGAGATGAACTGGAGACTCATACATGGTTTACCCTGCCTTCACCCATTGTAGGTGGATTAGGCCCCCAGTGACCCCTGTGACCCTAGTGAGGATAAAGCAGGTTCAGATGATGAGACAACACAATGTTTAGTTTTGTATTGGTTTTAATGTTTTCATATCTTTTATCTTCCTCACTGTCATATTCAAATTAATCCCATACAGGACTCTGTTTTCTCTCAGCTTCAGTCTCCATGTCACAAGGTTGAGTGGGAACGAGAGTACGACTGTAAATAATAAGTGACGTGAGAAGTCTTGTATGGTCAGACTGATCTCATGAAATTGTGTTGTATGTTATGTCAGTTCTTATGGCATTTGGCGTCCGATACATTCACATTTTCATCCTTTCATGTGTTATTCAACACCATTTGATTCTGTCTCAATTTACACCTGCACATCTGGAACCACTAACCCTAAACTTAACCCTAACCGCTAATCATGTGGTATTTGACATGGAATGAACATACATGCAGAAAGTTTATAATATGTACAGACAACATGACAATCAAAAGTGGTGTGTATATTTGCATTCATGATATCACGTTGGTATGTTGCCACCATTAAAAACAGTTTGAGTGAAATCAATCGATTTCATATCAATTCGACATTAACGAAGACAAAACAAATGGAATTTGAGTTGAGTTTTTTTCTTTTCTTTTTTCTTTTACTTTTTTGTATTCTTTTAGTTTTGGCAGCACACAATACAGTTTCAGATGTAGTTTTTTTCTTTTAATTATACTGTTTATTTCAGTTAACGAAAGCATGTTTTCAATTGTAGTTTTTGTAATTTTGTTAGTTTTTATTAACAACAATACCCTTGATTGGTGGAAATGGTGGTGTTTTATGTAACTAAAAAAATTTTTACAGCGATAACTTTCACTCTTGTCATTTTCTCTATGAAGTGGGCTCTTTTTTTCTCTGGCCAGACATCCCTTCTCATTGCAAGTGCCCATCACAGATGCATGAGTTTGATGTAATCATTTGAACATGTACAAATATAAGAAAAACATGCTGGCATTGAAAAATTGGAATTGAAAAAGTCAAAGGCATACGGTTCTGATGGAATGAAATTTGGAACCAGTTCTCACATGAAACTAATACTTGACTCTAAACCCTAAAGATAAATGAGGTTTGAACATCCGTTAACAATTTATTTGGTTAAAAATTTTCCAAAATGTTGGACCACACATCCAACTAGACCTTCCACAACAACACTCACACCTTTATTTCACCTTTGATATGTTCTTGTTCCTTTTCTCTTCAATATGGGATCTGATAAATTTGCTCTCTGGCATGAAGTTTATTGTTGCCATTCCACAGAGAACTAAAGAATCTGGGAAGCATTTTGATTTTGGAGGGACCCGCTGACAGCTGCTGTACTACTTGGACAGAATCCAAACCTTTATCTTGTGGTCTGTGAAAGCTCCTCCAAAGCCATAATTGCACTTCAGAGATGTTAAGCGTTGTTTTCACCCTGCTCTCACCCAACATAAACTTGCCCAGGACCATCCTAAGACCCCATTTACAGACCCCCACCTCTCTCTCTCTCTCTCTCTTTCCCTCTCTCTCTCTGGTAAAGCTCACAACGCCTGCTGTCTGCTTCGCCAATTAAAACAGTGAGGGCATGTGACATAGCTGGATGTTTGAACACGTGTGACCATCTGTATCTGTTTGTGTGCAGTTGTCCATGGGTGCCTGCAGGTATGATGGAGCCATGTGTCTGGATGTTTACCCAGTTACCGCTGGAGGTTAAAGTGGTCCCATGCTGAAAGACATAATGAATGTGTCTCTCAGAAATCATACTTCTCCTAGGGAAACATTCTCTGCAGAAATCAGTAACATATATTAGTCACAGATGCACACCTCGGTCTTGCCACAACATAATGACTTTTTTAGGTTATTCTATGGTCCTCTAGAATGTTGCGACAGCTCCCGTTCACTTTGAATTGCATTCCCAGCCTTCAGTGGGCGGATTTTTTTCAATAACCGTCCGCTGCGCCGTTAACACCCGCCCATGGCAACGGGTTTTGTTGCTTCAGATTCACGTTACCATATCACTCTGCAGGTAGTTCAGCCACTTTTAAAGTAAATATTCACTACGTTGTAACGGCTATTTTATCCAATCTGTTAGAGTAGTAGCACTAATAAGCTGTAATAACCCATAGAATAAGCGGGATAATGCATTCCCCACGAGTTACTAGCAGAAAAATATTCCCTGACGGGGTCGAACAGCACCCCGACACCGAAGGCGGAGGGATGTTGTTCCCGCCCCGAAGACCCTTGCTAACTTTATACTTAACCAAGGGATGGCAAAATTTCTTTAAAAAACCTTGACCGATCACTGAGCCTCATTAACTGGTTGAAGTTGGTCACTGAGAAAAGAAAACACTTTTTTATTTGGCTCACACACAGTAAACACGAGTCACACTGTGAGGTTGAGTGATGTTATGTTAAAAACTCATTTTAAACCGTTGGTGTTACAGGAAATGATGCTGCTAAATATCGTGTGAAAAAAAACCTCATCCATGTCCACCAGTACTACACAAACCCCATTTGCCATAGCCCACCCGTCATGTCATTTTGTCAGATGGATAACACAACTCACCCACCGTTTACCTAAAAAAAATTCTCATTCTACCTTTTGATTTTCATGGTAGCGACTTGCTGTCCCAGTCTGTCGCTGCTAGCTCTAGGAGTTCTATTAGAATTAGAATGACAATTAGAATTTTTTTTTTGGGTCAACATTGGGTGAGTTGTGTTGTCCATCTGACAGACCTACTTAAAATGACATGATGGGTGGGCTACAGCAAAAGGAGTTTGTGCAGTACTGACGCAGGCTGGTGGACATCAATAAGGTTTTTTTTCCATGATATTTAGCAGCATCATTTCCTGTAACATTGAATGTTTTCTCTATGTGTGACGGTTTAAAATGAGCTTTTAACATAACATTGCTCGACCTCGCAGTGTGACTCATGTTTAAAAAGTGAAGTGTGCTGGTGTGGATAATGGCTGTGGGTGTGTGAGCCACCAAAGCAAGTGTTTTCTTTTCTCTGTGACCAACTTCAACCGGTTAATGGGGCTGGCTCAATGATCGGTCAAGATTTTTTATATACATATATATATATATATATATATAAATATTGCCATCTTTATGCAGCTGTTTGCCAGGCAGTCACCACCAAAGCATTCTGAGTGTACATGATTGTTAGGCTATTGTATTCCAAAATGACTAATATCTCACAAAATATTAGTCCTATCAACTTGCCATTATCACTAGGCTGTTTATTAAATAAAAATACATAACTGTGCCAAATTGCAGCAGTTAGCTTTTTCCAGATTTTATGTGAATCCCAAGACAGACATACATGCACACACAGAGGCCACTTACATTTTATGATATAGATGTTATTATCTTTACTAAGTTGACATTTGTTGATCCGGGGTTCATACTAAACTATGACAGTTCTAACTTTGTTTGGATGATTCCAAACACATGTTTGTTTCAGCTACTGACAACACAAAATGTCCAGAAAATAGTGATGATTTGTGGTTTTACTGTGGCATTTTTCTGCCTAAAAACAGAGCTAAGCATCAACTATCAGCTGATGCAGCACAAGATGATTAAAAGACAGCATTACTGACTGTCAGAACAGCCAACTATAGTTTTTGTTAGAGGAAGACAATTTTATGATACTATGACACAGATGTGTGTAAATAATGAGGTTTATACAATCTGTGGGTATGTGTTTATTTTGTTGGTGTTTTTTTGTAATCGTAAGTGTGCTGTGGTACATGACGTCCCCCTACTGATGAGAGTTTGAGATATTAGTGTGACATAAAACCCTTTTGTAGCTGCAGGAGCTTAAATAAGAGGGAGAAACCCCCTTCTGCTGCTTTCTCCTTCTGAATATGAATCAAAGGATATTAGTACAGATGACCTGACACCTTTTCATGTCATTATGAAAATGTGAAAACACATTTCCAAGCTCCTGTTTTGAGACAGACGAACAGAAATCCAGGCCACAGAGTGCATTTTCTACAACCTGAATACATAGAGTAAGGCAGGAATATGTGTAGTGGGTATGTAAACCCACACAATTTCAGAAGCATATTTGACAATAATGTTAAATATTAATCTCTTACAAGAAACTTGGAAAACAGTGTTGATTTATGATTCGGGTACTAGAATAAATCTATCAGTATTATCTTATTTAATACTCCGTGTGGTACCGCTGCCAGGAAAATGCCCTCTGTTATCTCTTGAATGTAAATTATTGCTTCATTATAGAGTGATGTTTTTTTCACCTCAACTCATTAAGACCAAAACACCTCTATTGGATTTAATTTGAAAAATGAAAGTGATTTGTTTTTTTAAATATGATTGCACCCCCCAAAAAAACCCAAACAAAAACAGAGCAAAAACAAAAAAAAACATTAAATTACCTGTAAATCCCAATGATCAATTAAGTGGAGACACTTAGTTTATGTTCAGTTAATGTGTTTATAATCAGTTAATGATCAGTGATTATATATGAAAAACACCTGCTTTTCGCTGAAATAAATTCAATGTACAGGGGATAGTATAATGATAAATAATAATAAATCAAATAACAAAGGTGAAATATCAAGAAAAAAGTAATTTGGGAACTGTTTCATACCTGCTGATTAATTAATACTATCAATGCATGTGTGAAATACAGTTTTTCCTTATTTCATGGTCATCAGATATAACCCATTTGGATGTTCAGAGACTATAGTTATTGTAGAAACATGATCATCTTCTGCAACATTGATCAATTCACCACTAAAACTCATGGAGTTGTGTCAATGACAGTGGATGGAGACATTTTTATGTTGAGTTATTCACATCTCTGCCAAAAAAGTTACTTTTTCTTAAATTTTTTTTTCTTTTCTATTTCTGACATAATAACTTCAACTTTGAGCTGCATTTTAATGAACATCTACATGATCAGTAAATGAAATATGATGAAATACTCGAACAAACCCCCCACAAAATACAGAGGATTCAGTAACATTGTAATAAATGGTGATAAGTCACTTAATCCATAAAGACCCAGATATCTACCTTTGACCAAAAGCATCAATGTGATCTCAAGTATTCATCCACTAATCCTTTTAGTTAATGATATATATTTTCTATTTATGATATAATAACCCTCAACTTTAATCTGATCTTTCATGAACATCTACATGATCATTCATTAAATGTAGGAAAATACATGATTTACACACATACAGAAATGCAAAACAAGCAGGATAATATTACAATCAGTTTTGACAAATCACTTCAGTAAGTATATATTAAAAAATCATTTGGGAACTTCCACAAAAGTAGCCCTGGGTCTTTAAGGGTTAAATATTTATGTCCGTGTGTTGCACAATGCTGAACCACAACTGGTTCTAAGTGGCCAAATAGTCTAAATACTATAGATTCTAAAATACTTGCATGCTTTCCAACTCACAGCATTTTGAGATGTGCTTGGAATGAAACAAAGTTCACTGGGCCAACAAAGTGTGTTGGGGTGGGGGCCTCAGCAGAACCAGAGTAAATTGAGTTTTTGAAAGCGCCTCAATTAAAGTGTATCTCTTTGAAATCCCAGACCAGGCTTGGCCACTTCATTCAAGCTTTCCGCTCACTATCAGCCTATTATCTGATCTGGAGGGGAAGTGAAGTTTACACTGCTGATAGCCGCTCTGAATGATACTGTCTGCGCACAACTCAGGGTGGGTGACTCTGATGACCTCAATGACCGTCCATTGAGAACACACACATACCTACAGCGGTAGAGACTGCTCCATTGAAATACACAGGAGATTTTTGGCCTCACTCCAGTTTAAGGTGGAGGAGTCCCGCTTTAATATATTCTCATTACACCACATTAACACTGACGTCTTGGGTCAAACAGCCATTTACTGAAAATCATGAAAAAGCTATTCTCACTTTGAAATGAGGGGTGTCTGTAACAACTCTACGCTGACTCTGACAACACACTAAAAAGTAAATGTTCCACTTAAGGTTGAAGTCACTGCACGTGAAAACACAGTCAGTGGGCAATTTGCCCAAATTGTTTTTACTTACCTGTGACCCCTGCACTGGTAAAATGTTTTATGGTGAGTTCTGGGAAAATGGGACTAATTGTGAATAAAAGGCAGCGTTTTAAAAAGGGTTTGCGACCTACAGCTGCTGGTGTTTTAGTTTGTACCTTAAGGAAAACTTTCCAAATAACAAGAACATTAGAGGAAAACCAGCTCCTGCATATGCAAAGGGTAGCAGATCTGGGATGTCTTTTGAGGGATTACGCAACCGAGTCTTTGTGGGTTTGATTTATTAAAGCAAATGATCTCAAATACTCGCATTTCAGTGACCCTTCAGATCATAGTTAATTAGTTCCATCATAGTGGAAAATGAGTGCTAACGGGTGCAAAAGCATGTGAGGCCGTGGTTTATAGATGTTTAGTAGATGGTTTGGGAAGTAATTTAGGTTTGTTCATACCCATCAGAAGCCTTGACAGTGAATTTAGATTATTTATTTATTTATTACCTCCGCCAAGGTGGTATTAAATTCAGGTCCGTTTGTCTGTCTGTCTGTCAGCAGGATTACGCAAAAAGTTCTGAACGGATTTTGATGAAACTTTCCGGAATGATTGATAATGGGTCAAGGAAGAACTCATTAGATTTTGAGCAATGAAGGTCAAAGGTCAAGGTCACACTGAAGGTCAGGATGTCTGGTGTTTCTTTTCATTCACATCGTCTCACCTTCAGACATCAGATGGGTCAACACCTATGGCTCCATCACGTCATGCTTTGACATCATATGACGCCATATCAAGCCTTGGCGGAGGTCTGCTGTCTCTGACTGCCTTGTTTATTTATGTATTTATGGACACAACAGAGAATCGTGACAATGACTCTTTGTGCCACAGAGGCCAGGCTTTAAAAAAAAAGCTCCTTTTTTTCATCACACAAGAAGACATTATGCATTGTTTATTTATCTCAGAAGAAAGCTTTTGTCCATGCATGCACCTGCAAATTCAAGTTAGCCCCACTAATGGCAGCGTTTGCTGATTGGTCTCAACAAATGAGCTGTAAAGTCATGTGCCATCTGCTTGTATTTATCATCACGTAAGGGCTTGTGGGGCTGGAAACATCCACAGACGCCTGTGGTGATGTGGTTCAGAATAGAGTGACGACATACAGGCCAAATGAGTACAACTGAGGACAGAGATACTGGTTAGATTGATGCTGAAGAGGCCATCTTTAAAAATACATTTAGAGGTTTTAATCGTTGCCTATTTCCTGCCTCTTGTGAAAAGATTTCAAGATGTTGAAATGTATTGAAGTAGAAAGATTATATCCTGGGAAAAAATTATACATATTTGCAACTTTTTTTTTTTATTAATACCATAATGCTGGGAAAATTCTGTTTTATGGCTATATAGTATTTGTTGATTAAAACCCATTTGCTTGTAGTCTGTAATAAAATTAGTTTTGGCTATGTGTTATCGTTAGTTACAAGAATAGTTTTTATATGCAATGCTGTCTTTGTTACTTAGACTGCGAGTTTGGGAACCAGTCTAATCTTATCTCCAAGATAACAGTGTTAATGTGGGCCAACCATGGTAAGCTTTTAATTTGTTACACTATATACATTTGCTTATCAGACCCACTAATTGCGCTTTAGAGTTTAAAAGGGGTTTGTAATTATTGCAGGCTATCCCAGTGCACACTAATGGATGTTGGGGCAGGACCGTAAAAAAGGTTGACACAGACACAGCACCACTTGTTGAAGATAATTCACACTTTTGGACAATTTATAGTTTCCTCACACAGAGGACACATTTCGTCTTTACATTAACTGCTATATCTGGTAGTTGTTTGAGGCTATAAATATATATATTTAAAGTAATAAACTGTGCAAAGGTTGAAAAAGGTTATAGGGTGCAGCAAAGCACTGATGCACAGACTGTTGCCGTATAGTTTTCATCCCCTAGTGGCCGCACAATAACTACAATCACAATCAAAATGAGGTCGTAGCTACACTAGAATCCAAAACCTAACTGTAAAACTTTCATATGTTTATTAGCCCATCCACCAAAAGGGAGGCATGGGGTACTGTGTTTGGTTTGGTTGGTTTTATTGGATGAATTCATACCAAATTTAGTTTGTAGATCATCAGTGACCCAAAAAAGATCTCATGACATTTTGGTTAAAAAAAAACAAAAAACCGGTAGGTCAAAGTTTACATTTTTTAATACTTAAACAAAAAAAAAAATCCCAATTTATTTATAATGGCCAAAATGTCACATGCAAGTCACAAGCAAAACAATTGGTTGAATTCGTACCAAACTGACTTTAGATTACCAGTGACCCAGAAGGGATTTTGGAGTTCAAATGTTTTATGAATTTTAAAAATATTCCCATTTACTTAGAAAGGGCAAAATATGTGGTTGGAGTTTGTTGCACCTTGCACCACTTAAGTGAATTATCTTATACAGTGTGTTAATTATAAAAAGATATATCTTCTCCACACAAACTACTGTATCTACTGTACTGTTGGCGTTTGTAGCTACATTAAGATTAGCCTGACTCCCTAAAACACCTTTGATATATTTATTATTTAATTATTATTCATTTACAAAAGACTACAGTAAAATAGCATTAGTTCCTTCACCAATGTCATGTTCCATTTCAACCATTTATACATCTATAAAACTCCTCATTAACAGAGTGCATTAACATTAACTTAAATGTAGTTCACTTAAAGACAATGAGAACAGTTAGTATAAATATAGTAAAATACATAAAATAATTTGTCATTTTATAGACTTATAGACTACCCACATTTTTAGTTTTGGTGTTTCTTGTCTCAAAAGTGAAGCTAGTCATGTAATCATGTGAAGTTTTGCATTTTGTCATAAATAAAATTGACTCTTAGTGGCATTTCTTTACTCACACTCAGTGACCAGGGGCCATGAAGGGGGCCGAAGGCAGACTGGATAGTCCACTTTGATCCCCCCTATAACAAAGGCATCTTCAAAGCCTCCTTTACAGTCTGTATAGGGTTGATCTACTGAGGAAGAGACAATGGCTTATAAAACCATTATCATCTTACTGCACTGGGCCTTTTCTAGCACCCAGTTAAGACCTGAACCCCCCCTTGTTAATGGCTACATAGCTTGCCATTTTGCATTTTGTCACTTTGTGATGCCATGAACTTCCAAGTCCAACCCAGACTATTGCGCCTGTGGCCTTAGGGCAGGCATTTCCTAAATGGGCCCCACCTCACTGTCATGGTCACCAATGCAACACATATTGTGTGGGGAGCGGCCCACCCATTCAAAGCATGATTATACAAAAACTAGAGAATGTAGGAGTGTTAATGGCAATGTTTTGTAACTTAGATGTTATGTCATAATGCAAATCTGAAAATAAATGCTCATAGATTAACGTTCATAGGCTAAACCATAAAGACCCAGTGCTATTCCCAAACATTTTTCCCCCTCAATTCAACAGTAATATTTTAACCATTGATGTTGTTTTCTCATGTTGTATTGCAATGTTTAGTATGTTGAGTTAATGTTTTTTTGTTTTTTTTTTTGTTTTAACTTATATATTTGTTTGCTTTCTGAGGTCTGTGTAAGGGGCACGTCTACTAGCTCCACTCTGGTCCGTGAAGGGGAGGGTTCCCTTGCACCTGTGAACTATTAAGCAACTAACAGGTGTGTTGTTTGTCCATGTTCAACACTTCACTGTTTTTCAGTCTCACTATGCCCTGAGGAAGGCCTTATTGCTGCTGTGTGGGCAATTTTAGGCCCTCAGTGGACATGTCATTTAAATAAAGACATTTATATTTTGGTTTACCTTGGTGAAGAAAAGTTTTTTCTTCTCAACTAACTGGACAATATTTACCTTAAACCGAAGAGCACCCACCAGAGCAGCTTTTTTCATCTATTCTCTAAAGAGACTAAGCACGCCTCTGACTGACAACAAATTTTCATGATAATATTTAAGATTGTATAACATTTAAAGGGTGTATGTGTAGTTATGTATAAATATAACTAAGAAATAAGTGTAACTTCACATTTGATAGACTAATATTTATTTGACTAGTATTAAAGTATAGTTTACTGTTATTACCTCCACCAAGGAGGTATTAAATTCAGGTCTGTTTGTTAGTTAACTTCACGAATCAGAGGTTGACGAAGTTATGTTGCTTTACCTGTGTCTTCTAAGAAACATTTTTCTTAGAAGATGAAATTTGCATTTATGTACGTGAACGATGAATACTACAATATTATTGTATTACACCCCTATTGCATATCGCAAGTTTTGCTAATATCGTGCAGCCCTAATACATACAGTATATATATATATATATCCCTTGTGTGGTCCTCCGTTCAAGGCGCACAGGCTGTGTCCTACGATCAGGTCTTAAAGACCCAGATTCCACAGTTCAGTTCCAAAGACTCATCACCCCACCCTCCCAAGGATATTTTACTGTTTTCAGTAGTAAGCAATGGCACCATGCAGTACGTATGAAAAAGCACATTTGTGGGCCACTGGGTCACTTTGACCCAGAGGACCGCACAAGGGATATATATATATATATATATATATATATATATATATATATATATATATATATATATATATATATATATATATATATATATATATATATATATATATATATATATATATATATATATATATATATATATATATATATATATATATACTGTACACACATACATATATACAAATACACACACTCCAGTTGTGTAGTGTTTTCCATCCTTTCCACAGTGTAAATGTTCATCTTTTATAACCAAGTTGTCATATTGGTTGTGACATGGACGTGTAGAACCCAACAAACACTCAGATTAGTTTCTCGCAAATTATGTCATAATACAAAGTGGACATGAAGTGACCCCCCCCCCCCCCCCAACCTCTTGTCGTCATTCTACCATTATAACGGGAGTGGCTTCAGTGTAGGATGGTGTACCTTGGCTGGGTGAGCCCGCCCCTAACTGGGGGAGAGTGCTGGTGCACAGGCTTGCAGAGGAGCCCATCGCAGTGAGTCGACTGTTTGAGCAGCCCACCCCTCTCTGCAGTATGCATGTTCGTCAGGGAATTCGCGGAGCGCTCACGTCCCAGCAGTGTGTTTCACCGGCCAGAGACCATCTACTGAAGAGTCGAGGATAATAAAATTGAATGTGGCAGGCGGACCGGAGGCGGAAAGCCCGGAGTGACCGGAGGAATACAGGATTAATACAGGAACACAGACTGGCGCTCTCCTCTGAAAGTGAACAATCATGCATGTGCTCTTCTGGGGCTTGGGGTTCCTGTTATTCCCTGATTTATTGAATGTAGTCGCATCTACAGGGAGATTGCTTCAGAATTCAACTACAGGTACAGTATGCTACTTTGGAAAAGCCATCATTTTCCCCATCATAGGGTTATTTTCTAACAGAGAATAAAGAATGAATGAGTTTTCAGTTCAGCCAAACGCATGACTTGTTATGTTAGATGCCTATAAAGGTCACTGATGGATTAAAAAAAAAAGAAGATAATATAATCTTTTGTGAGTGTTTTTGTCACTGCATGTGTGTTTTGACTCATTCTCATGCAAATGGGACATCACTTAAAAAAGTTTTCATTGCAGTTTTATTGTTGTGCTTTTTTTTTTTTATTTCTCAGTAAAAGAGGAGACCGGCGCTTATGAGATTGTAACACCGGTGCGGGTGAATGAAGCCGGTGACAAGTTTCCAACAAGTGTGCACTTCAAGAGGAAAAGACGAAGTTTGGAAGAGAACACCGGCAATACTACGGATCACTGGGCCTCACCAAATATCCATTACAGGATATCTGCTTTCGGACAGAACTTTCACCTCAACCTTACTCTGGATTCGGGATTTATCGCACCTCTGTACACTGTGACAGTATTTGGAGTACCCCGAGGAGATAACATAACGGGTTTTGCAACAGATGGGGAGGAGGAGGAGGAGGAGAAGGAGGAGGAGGACACAGAGTTAAGGCACTGCTTTTACAAAGGACATGTAAATGCACAAGCAGAACACGCCGCAGTCATCAGTTTGTGCTCCGGACTGGTGAGTTTTTGACTGGCTCCGTATAGTGATTTCATGACACTTTCACCCTTATTTTTCCATATTTTAACACAAGTCTTAAAAAAAACCTACCTTACCTATGGTTCATGACAATCATTTTGAAGACATTTGAGACTTTGTTCCTGTAATAAATTGCCTTATAAACACGTTTTAAAAAAAAAAAAAAAAAAAAAAAAAGTAGAAATCTAAATCGCAACTGGATTGATTACAATTGGCAACGTAAAATCAACTGGTTTTAATATTGTTAACGCAAATAAATTAAAAGTTGTTCACATTTTAGTTGGCAATATTAAAAATGTATTCAGCATTTCATTACGCATTTCATTTGCGTAAAAGTTCAGAGACTAAATGAGCCTTAAAACAGTAGAATAGGAGACTCCCCTTTGCTCCCATGTTTCCAGTCAAATTTAATGAACACTTTGCTCTATATTTTACTTCCATGCCTGTGCCCAGTGTAGTTGGTGACGTCTTTACGCACGCTTGTACAGCGGGAGTACGGGATGTACTGTCGTCATCACGAACTGGTCCTGCCCCCAGGGTTGCTGAAGCATGAGTTTTGGAGTGGAGCTAAAGTGCACTCTGAGTTTATACATAGGAGACTGCAGGGAAGTGACAGTTTTGAGTAAGGGGCTGGTTTCTTCCCAAAGGACCATCTGTATGAGGAAAGCTCTGAATGATCTGTTCTGAAATGAGCTTTTGGGAATATAGTTGACATTTATGCCCCATATATTATTAGTATTCATTTACAAGCTGAAAGGACACTTTGATTATAAAACAGGCAGTATTATCGGTGGTGTCATTTGTATTTTATTTCTGTTTTTTCTTAAAATAATGTGACATTTGGAATGGTTTTTTTTTACATTGCCAGTTTTTCAGGTCAATCTGAGTGCCCTGGGACAGTAATAAGAACTCTTCAGAAGAATATAATAAGGAAGTGTCACATTTTGGCATCTTTTTAAAAGATTTTACTTCATACACGCAGAACAATTGAATGTTTTTGGCAGAATAACTGCTAATTTGGTATTATAGATATAACTGAGGGCAGGGTAATGTGGTCATAAAATAGAATTTTCTTTTCTAGTGTCAGTTCTTTTTACCGAAACTTTATGTCCCATATGAGTATTGTCACAAAATAACAATAACAAAAGCAGAACATCTCCATATGACTTATTCATTAAAAAATAGAATGATTTTACATAAAATGAAACACTACGAGTATGAAACAAACAGAAAACATATTCAAAAAATACACTTTAGTGTTATTGTCCAAACATGTCTAATATTGACTTTGTGATTTTAATGGTTTGAACTGGTGTATTTACCAGGCCTAATGTGGCTTCTGTCAAACATAATCCAGTCAAACATGTGTCAGCATGCAGACCTCCTGTGCCATGCTGCTTCTCCATATGCAGCCCAGCCGCTGCATAACAAGTTAAATGTGCTGGTCTTGCATGCACTTTCTTACATATCATGGATCTACAACATTAAGTGTGCCTCATGGAATATGTGTAATGGGGCATTCAACATGCTTGCCAAGAAAGCAGAATATAGTCTTGCTGGGGCCATTCTTGCATGCATGCAAATTCACTTTTTTCTCCTTTTTGCCCTTTAAAGCCCCTAGGTGTTTTATAGTTGAGCTAACAAAACACATTTCTCTATTTCTTGCTGTGAATATTATTAGAGAAATACTTCTGATTCTGATTCACACTGTAGTAAAACATATTTTCACTTGATCATATTTCTGTTATGATAGTTTACATCGTATTGTTGTGCTTACACGACTCGATTCCTCAAAAAAAAAACAGCCATTTAGTAGATGGATGGATGAGAGCTGTTTTTTTCTGCTATCCAGCTTGGCACTTTCAGGTCTCCAGAGGGGGAATATTTTGTGGAGCCCCTTCACAGCTATCAAGGAGAACATTATGAAGAGGAACACACAAAACCTCATATTGTATACAGGAAGAGTGCACCTAAGAAACAGTCATCTGGGAACAACTCTGCATGTGATACTTCAGGTACTGTGTATTACATGATGTACACACATATGTACGGTTTATGTCATTTGTCGTCTAACATATACACAGCCAGACGCTCAAGCATCTACACATGGACTTGCAAACACAAACACAGACCTCAAAGGAAGACACATTATAGACTAAAACCTCTGTTCTGGGTTGGCCAAACTCATCAGCAGACTCAAATCCTTGCTCTAATAAACCTTCACCCAATGTCCTCCTTTTCCAGCTGCTGTGTGCAAGTGTATTAATTCAGTACATATTGAGAGTAGTGCATGTGTTGTTTGGTATTTGTACATGTGTTATCTGAAATGTAAATGCATTCCCACAGACATAAGCAGGTCTAATCACTGCATTATCCCTAAAGTTTTCACTATCAGTTCTAACAGGAAATGATTATGTAATAGTAAGTTAAAGGGCTATTACAGTGACTCTAGCATATCAGAATCATATGTTCCTTATCAACAAGAAAAACTGCAGTGTGATTAGCTACTATATGATGCTGAATCCTTACTGAGTCCGTAGTCGTCAGTTTTATGAATCGCAAATCATTTCCTCAGTTGAAAAGTACAAGTTGAATATGTGAGTAAATTAGACCAGGTATTCAGCGAATCGACTTTAGCTGGTGTATTATGTCATAGCCTACGCAGCACAGTGTCTACAGCTGCAGCGGTGTACTGAGGAAGCTTTCCAGCTGTCACACAGGAAAAATCATTTAGAAGTTCACCCTTGTATCATCCCATCTCAGTTTACTGCCTGAACTTCCTGTTGACTTTTGTACTTCCTCTGCCTCTTTGATAAGAAAGTTGTGTAGACCCACTGCCAAGAGCATGCATTGTACACTGAAGTTAAAGTGATGCCAACGTGAAAATGGAAAAATATGAAAGCAACTAAGTAAATGAATCAGGGGTGTATCTCCTTTTGTTTGAGTTTGCGTGTTTCGTGTCACCGTCGCTTTTGTTTTGTCATGACATGATCTGTCATTTACATTTTCTGTGTGACGGCTGAATAAGGCAAAGTAAAAGTGGCTTTGTACTGTAGTGGCCTAGTTTTCTGACCAGAAACTTAATCTTCATGGAACTCTTGCTTTGAAATTCACCTCTCATTTGCATCCTATAGACGGGATGTGTATGAGAAAACATCCAAAAAACAACATCCAGAGGAGCAGCCGTTTTCTGCTGTGGTATGATTCGAATCACTTTTAATTCCCTTCAGTCAGTCTTTAGAAAGTCTGCTGCCCAGTTGTCAGACTGCTTTCTTTTGGTGTGTGCACTGCAGTTTTTGCTCCATTTTATTATGGCTGGGCGCCAGGTTTACCTAGCCTGAACTCTTTGCCCTCCTCTCTCCCCTCTTCTGAGACAGAGAGAAAGGAAAAGAGGAAAAAAAAAAAAAAAAAAGGCTCGGCAGGCAGTGTTCATTTGTCAATTCCTTCTTTGAGCAACAATAAACAAAAGCGAGAAAGAGGCTGCGATGTCATTTAAAGACACACGCTTCCCGACAGCACAGTCACTGCTTACATCTCTACCTTTACGTACATAATTCAAAGTTACGGCCTAATTGTAAAGACATTCTCGTGACAAATACCAGCTCTGTATGTTCTGTATATTTCCTACTCTCTTTCCATTGTGCATGCTCTTATCTTGTGGCTTCCCTCTTTAGGACACAAACAAAGACATAAAAGGCACAAACTGAAGAGGAGGCCAGCAGCCGGGGTCACCGCTGTGTCCGACGCAAGCCGTGTGGTCAGCGCTGGTATATTCAGTCAGCTGGAGTCGCTGAGTGTTGGCATAGCCAGCGATGCTTTGCTCAAATCAGAGAGCAGCAATGTTAGCGCTAGACCATCAAATGATAGCAGCAGAGACTCAGGACCTCACAGGAGATCAAAGCGCTTCCTCTCCTACCCGCGCTTTGTGGAAGTCATGCTGGTTG
This sequence comes from Siphamia tubifer, assembly GCA_020466265.1. NCBI lineage: Eukaryota > Metazoa > Chordata > Actinopteri > Kurtiformes > Apogonidae > Siphamia > Siphamia tubifer. Next base: position 40,482,579 of record CM035787.1, read on the forward strand.
CCGACAGCAAAATGGTGGAGCATCACGGCAGTAATCTACAGCATTACATCCTAACCTTAATGTCCATTGTAAGTTGTACTCAGACATACAGCCATGTAAGTTTAGCAGAAAGTATTTGTACGCGAGGGGGTGGTCGAATGGGATTAGTCTTTATACACGCCACACACTTATGAGCAGAGGCCAGTTACATGTGTATGTTTGTATTCTTACTGTGTGTGTGCCCTTTCTGCTTTGCTGTTCATGCTTCAAGTCATCACGCCTGTGGAGAAGGTCTGTGGGAGGGAAAGGGCAGCCTAGGGCAGGGGTAAACACAACTTTCAAACAGCCAGGGGGAGAGAGGGCAGCTTAAGGTAGAGCCTGTCTGACAGCTTTGATGAATGTAAAAAAAAAAAAATAAGCTCAGGTATGTCACAGAGACTGCATACTCTCGGCCACTTCAAATAGCAGCTTCCGCAGGCGTCTGGGGCCGACAGTCCTCAGGGGGAAACTAAGATGACCTATATTCTGGTCTTGGCAAAGGCTGTTTTCTCAACGGGGGCTCAGGCTATTATCAACGTGATCCTCCAATCATCCAAATCTCCTGTTAGTTGCTTGAAACTGTAGGATGGTTGTCTGTAATAGTTTCCAGTAAATACTTCATGTTATGCTACAAATACACTCAAGTTGATTTAAATGCAATTTGTTGATCTTGCTAATAAAACTATTAGTGTTATCATCGGGACAAACTTTCCTTTTTTTTTTTCTTTTTTCTTTTTTAGGTCTCTTCCATATACAAGGACCCCAGCATTGGCAACCTGATTAACATTGTGATTGTAAAGTTAGTCATAATAAACAATGAGCAGGTATAGCTCATGCTGCTTTTATGTACATATTTCAATTCATAATCATGTTGCTACAAATGAAATTTCCCTTCTTGCCCATTATTATTTTTTCTTTCCCTTGCTTTGTTTTATCCCAGGATGGTCCAGTCATTTCATTTAATGCACAGACCACTTTAAAGAACTTCTGCATTTGGCAGCAGAGTCAGAATATTCTGGATGATAACCACCATTCCCATCATGACACTGCCATCCTCATTACCAGGTACAAGGAAAAATGTCACGTTCTTTGGTTTTATGCAGCATAATGTTTAAAGGAGTGATATTCTGCTTTACTTTAAATGGAAATATGTATTTTAAAACATTTTCCTGTGATCTACATCAACTATAAATGCTCTGCTTAGATCTAAATTCTTCATTAATTCAACTCAAAAGGTCCATCTTCAATCCTATTGTTGAGTAATGACAAGAGAAAGGTTGTTTTGTGCGCTGGCCCTTTAAATGCATGACCCCACCCCCTCCAGCTTTTTTTCGTTTTTGGTTTGTTTTTTGGTTGTGCTGCTCTATTACGTTCAGCCTCTTGAGTTCGTTCATACAACTGAAAATTTTTGGTAATCAGCTGGAACTTTGGGCATATTTTTAGCATGAACTACAACCACTGCTGCTGACAAATAATTAATTCATACTCAGAGCAATTCTTGACCTTATATGTGTGAATATTGTGATGTAACAAGTTAGGAAATGAAGAAATTAAAGCAGGTTGTAGAAATCCACTCAGTTCTTGTCAATATGAAAATAGCTTTGCAGTATCTGGAGGGTTCAAATTCTAACTTTTAGAACTGTTAGTGTCCAAATACACAAATAAATGAATCAAAGACGAGTAAAAGTGGGTTGAGCAAAAATATTACCCCTTTAAGGAGGTTTCAGGTTGGAAAAAAAAAAAATTGCTTACTGCCAGAGAGGTGACAGGTGAAATATACATAAATAATCTTTTGCAGTTTACATCATTTTCCTACTCATCAATCCATTCATGCTATATAGAGGGAACTACTTTTCCTTTAACTTGTCACCTGTTTGTATGTGTTGTATAAAAAGGCATAAACATTGTCAGTGAGTCTGTTGAAACGAGTCAAAGGTTTGGATGAAATGAAGTCCAGATGTCTGATGAATAGAAGCCGTCCTTTAAAAACAAACGTAAATAGGAAGATCCCTCAAAGGTTGGGTAAGTACTTCTTCTCTTGTAAAGAACTATTTACACTGACCTATTCTGTATTTTTTAACCACAGGCAAGACATCTGCAGAGCAAGGGATAAGTGTGATACTTTAGGTAAGCGGGGGTGTTTTTAATTTGGCCAACAGACTCGAAAGCCACAATTATAACATACTTTACATTCTGATGATTACAAGTATGATGGAAACAAAAATAATGACCTGGTTTTAATCAGCACAATATAAAACGAGTGTTTGTTGTTTCAGGACTTGCAGAACTGGGGACAGTTTGTGATCCGTACAGGAGTTGCAGCATCAGTGAGGACAACGGTCTGAGCACGGCATTCACCATTGCCCATGAGCTTGGCCATGTGTGAGTAGAGTACAACATGTTTTTCATTTTTACTGACTGTGACTGCCATAACACTTACTAAACAGAAAGAGTAATAGATAATATAGATAGCAGAGGAGACTGAGATACTACACTGGAAAAAAATCCAAATCTTACCATGTGTATTTTCTTCATTTCTAGTGGAAATATCTTATCACACATAAAATAAGACATAATCACCTAAAGCAGAGGTGTCAAACATGTGGCCCTGGGGCCAAAATTGGCCCACCAATGGGTCCAATCTGGCCCCTGGTATGAATTTGTGAAATGCAAAAATTAAACAAAAGATTGATATTAATTCAATCTAAAATGGATCAGACCATAATCATAATAAAGAATAAATTATGAAAAAATTCACATTTTCTTCTTTGTTTTGGTGTAAAAAAAAAAAGTGACTAAATAAATAAATTAATAAATAAAAAAGACTAACCTGTTACAAAAAATGCGAAGAATCTTAAATGTATGTGGAATTTTACCATTATTCTGAATGTTACTAAATGTTGTGTGTATTTGTAAATCCATTGTTATCTTTAAGTCATGATGCACATGTATAAATGATAAACTAAAATGCAATATTGTTAATATTGCACTTATTTTTCCTACAAATTTGTTTGTTACATTTTTATGATGGAATTTTACTGTTTTTGTTCAAAAACACAGAGAAATCATTGGAGTTGACATTATTTATACATTTTTATCCCATTATTTGTATTATTTTACTGATCCGGCCCACTTTATACCATATTAGGCTGAATATGACCTGAGTTTAACACCCTTGATCTAAACAGTAACTTTTCAGTGAGATATGAGAATGAATTTTAAACAATAGATCTGGAAAATTTTATTTAAATAAATCTTACTAAGACACTTTTCACTTGTTCAACTGTTTTTTTTATAAAAACTTGAATGAAGAAAAAAAAAGTCTTGAATTAACAAAAATAAAGGATCCATTTCATATCCAATATGAGATTTTTAACATTAATTTTCTGATGTATTATACCAGGTTTCATTCAACACAAGACCAGTGTTTCTAAATTTGTGCTGCTTCTTTCCATGGGGTCAAGGGTCACGCTAAATAATACACTGAAAACACACTAAATCTTACCAAGTGTTTTTTTTTTTATTTTTATTTTTTTTATAATTTCTAGTGTAAATATCTCATTACACATTAAATAAGACATAATCACCCAAGAGACTTATAAGAGCTTTTATTTAGACAATAGATGTTGAAAATTTTATTTCAAGAAATCTGACTAAGATCATTTTCACTTTGGCAGATGTTTTTGCTTAATTAAAGCAAAAATATCTTGTATTTTGTATTTACTTGTTTTTAGAGAGACATTTTTCCAGTGTAGTGTGTTACTGGAGGACAACAATTTTTCCACATTTGTTGTTGTTATGAAGAAAATCAAGGTCAATGAAGTTACTATATTTGGTTCCTTATGAATAAGTAGACTTTAACATTAGACCATGGATGCTGGTCCAGACACCTGTCCACATCCACATTATCCCTTTGAACATCATTGTTTACATTAGTACCATTACTTCATGGTACCTAACAAAGCAGGTAAACTCACTGTTCATGCAGAGGTGGACTTTACAGACCCTGTAGACCACATTAGACCTAAGATTAATGACAGTCTTTTACCTGGAACTGGTGATGTCCCTGTCTTGTAATATGTGCAGAAATGACCAAAAATAGTCACTTGCCTGATAAAGGGTTAAAATAACACATACTCACCTAAAAAAAGTTGATATTCAGTGAGATATAAGAACTTATTTTTAGACGATATTTCTTGAAAATCTTATTTCAAGACAGACAATTTTTACTTATTCTATTGTCAGATTGTTTGTTTGTTTGTTTAATTCAAGATTTTTTTTTTTTTGTTTAATTCAAGCAAGAAAACTGTGAAAATTACATCTTTTGAAATAAGATTTTCAAGATGTATTGTCTAAAAATAAGTTCTTTATACTTCACTAAAAAGTTACTCCTTTGGTGATTATGACTTATTATAGGTGTGATTACATATTTTCACAAGAAATGACAAAAATATACTTGGAAAGATTTAAAAATGTTTTTCCAGTGCATGTGTGTAAATGATGTTTCATTCTTCCTGAATCTCCCTGATCAATCCTGGCATTGTATGATATTAACAACATGAGAGGCTACTGACTGCATCAGTTAAATAAGTTCTTACAGCTGAAACATTATTAAAAACTGCAGTACCGACCCATAATGGAAGGACCTCAACTATTTGCTTCGTGAAATGTCTCCTGTAAGTAAAAACCAAAGGTGGTACAGTCAAAAAATAATAATTCAGGCTGGGTAGTGTATCTCGCCACTTATTTAGACAGTAAAAACCAGTTTGTATAAGCTGGTTTCTTGTTATTTGAAGTAAAAACTACTTAAAGTTAACAATGCTTGTCCAAAGTCCTGACTCAGCCAGTGCTGGGGGAGTTAGGCTGTTGTTCTGGAGACTGTTACAGACCATAACGGCCTTCATCATCTCAAACAAATGCACAATGTTCTTTCTGACCACATAACAAAAGAGGGGATTGTTGAATGGCTGCTTAGCTATAGAGCTCAGTGTTGTATGGTACCTGTCAGGTGGGCTGTTGAGTAGCTCATACATACACTACAAATCTTACCGGGTGTATTTTTCTCATTTCCAGTCAAAAATATATCATTATACTTAAAAATGAGACATAATCATTTAAAGACTAACTTTTCAGTGAGATGTAAGAACTTATTTTTAGACGATAGGTCCTGAAAGTATTATTGCAAGAAATCTTATCAAGATCATTTTCAGTTGTTCCATTGTCATATTATTATTTTTTTTCTTAATTTGAACAAAAATAGCCTGTATTTTATTTTTATTATTATTATTATTATTATTATTATTATTATTATTATTATTATTATTATTATTATTATTATTATTATTATTATTATTATTATTATTATTATTATTATTATTATTATTACCTCCAACAAGGAAGTATTAAATTCAGGTCCGTTTGTCTGTCTGTCTGTTTGTTAGCAGGATTAAGTTCTGAATGGATTTTGATGAAACTTTCAGGAATGATAGATCAAGGAAGAACCCATTAGATTTTGAGCAATGAAGGTCAAAGGTCAACAGCTAAAACATAAGTGGTAAAAATCTCAGGATTCAGACAAGATAGAATCTTGTGGGGGTTTTTTTCATTCACATCGTCTCACCTTTGGACATCAGATAAGTCAACACCTATGGATTGGTCATGTCACATTTTGACGTCATATGACACCATATCAAACCTTGCCGGAGGTCTGCTGTATCTGACTGCCTTGTTTTTTTTCTTGTTTTTTTCATCTGTGAGCCTGTAAAAGTCAATATTGTGCTGATTTAATTCCAAATTCCCCACAGCAGTCTGTAAAAAGGCTCCACGTTATTTCCAATGCTAATAACTACTCTTCCAAAGCTAGATGTATAATCAGAGTTCATGTTTTGAAACATGCATGAACAAATAAAACAATTGCACAAAGATAATTCATCACACTTGGGTATAATTTATTACATTTGACTTGGAGTTTTCATTCTGTTATGTTTTAAGTTTAAATTTAGAACCTGTGCCACCGAGAAAAAAACACTCACATCATTGACATCCACGTTGCAGTACTTAATTTCATTTTCCAACACGATTTTCTTTTTGTTTCTCTGCCAGGTTTAATATGCCTCATGACGACAGCAACAAGTGTAAGGAGGATGGAGTTAAAATTCAACAACATGTGATGGCTCCCACGCTTAACTACAACACAAACCCCTGGATGTGGTCCAAGTGTAGCAGGAAGTACATCACAGAGTTCCTCGAGTATGTTTTTTTTTTTTTTTTTTTTTACTGTTGTGTCAAACATACACAGGGTTAAATTACGCAGATTATGTTTTTCTGCTGATCTGAAAAAAATAATACTGAACAACTCGAGCAACTTATATCAAATCTTAGTTTCAGTCTCTGGTTGGAGGTATTTTTAGTGTTTTGTAGAAAGAGCAGTTCCTTTAACATATGAACACACATGTACTCATAATGCAGTTTACATATATTCATTTTAACCCATAAAGATTCAGTTTTGTGGCCGTTCCCAAATTATATGTCTTAAAACTGTCATTCCATCATTATTTCATTAATATTTATGTGTTTTCCATTGTTATTGAATACATTATGTGTTGATTGTATTTTTTTTTTTAAAAAAAACCTCTGGATTGCTTTGTTTCACGCTGTTTTTGGAAGGTAGAAAATGACTTGAGGTCAAACAACAGTTTACTGGTACTTCCTCATATATGTCCATGACGTGGTGATGAGGCGTCTCTGATTGGCTCAGAATGCTTAAAAGAACACTCCCCCCTCCTTCCTCTCCCCTCGCTCTCTGTGTGTGTTTACCATCCCAGTCACTTGTTCTGAAAACGTGCATGGAAAAAAACAAGGCTTTATTTCCATAGAGAGCACATGAATCAGTTTGATCCGCAATTTTCTTCAAGTTTGTGCAGTAGCTACAGTCTTGTGATGCTAATGCTAATGCTACTTCAGATGGGGAATGGACTTAACCCCACATGGGTGGTGATAAAGTCCATCTGACGTCAGATGGACCGGCTTTTTCTGGGTCCCTCGTTCGTCTCGTTGTTTTCTGTGAATGCGGTATACAGCCAGTGGAGTTGACAAACCACTTTCAAAGGCAGCATGTGTTGGTAACTCGGGGTGACCGATCACATTCCAAAAGGAGCGTGGAAAAGTGGTTTTCAGCGGAATGAGACCTTTTAAGTGATTTGCCACCATTTACTATAATATAATGTTTTCTATTTATTAATTGGCATTGAAAGTCAGACATTTTCCAATATTTAATGTGCTGATCATGTAGATGTTTGTGAAAGCTTAGATAAAACTTGAGGGTTATTGTGCCAAAAATCATAAAACTGAAGAAAAACATAAAACAAGTGGGTGTTACTTGTGAATTAGTGTTTTAGATGATGACAGTGTTTCCATGGTAACTATGTATTGTATTTTATTTTACACTAATTATTCTCAAGTATTAATAGATGAACAGGTATTAACCCTTTAGATAGAAATACTAATAGAAGTACTTTTAAATTCAACATTTCAACCTCAGTGTATAATTAGAAGACATAGAGAGACTTTATTAGTTATGTGAAATCCAGGTCAACGAAGTTACCAAAAAACAAACCAAAAACAAAACCCAAGACGTGCATATAAAAAATACAAGATGTAAGATGAAAGGAACACATATTTTAGAACAGGGGTCTCAAAGATGTGGCCCGGGGGCCAAATGGCACCTACCAAAGGTTCCAGTCCAGCCCGTGGGATGAATTTTGAAAGTGCAAAAATTCCACAGTCAAGGCTGTGGGACTCATTTTTTGTTCATGTTCCACATACAGACCAATATGATCTACAGAAGAAAAATAGCATAATAACCAACAAAAAATAATGACATCATATTTTCTTCTTACTTTGCTGTGGAAAAAATATATTATGCTTATAAATAATGACAACTTCAAATTTTTGTCCTTGTTTTAGTCTAAAAAATGACATTAAATTACGATGAAAATATTTACATTTCCAAACAGTAAAACTTAAATTTAAACAACCCTGAAATGTCTGAAGACAATTAAGCACAATTTTAATCATTTTCTGCCTGTTACTAAGTGTTTAGTGTCTTTATAGAGCCGATCCATAATGCACATGTAGAAATGATAATATTAATAAAATTACACTTATTTTCCTGAAGAAATTTCCGCTTTTTTCAGGTTATTCACATTTTTTTTGGTTTGGATAGTTTATAAAAGTCAGTATATTCATGATTTAATGTTTTGTTTGTTTGTTTTTTTACACTAAATCAAAGACAAAAACTTGAAATTGTCATAATTTCTAGATTATTATGCTATGATTTTACTGGATGTGGCCCATAAAAGAAAGTGAGTCTGAGACCCCTTCATTTTAGGACATTAGAACATCACATTTAGAGCATTAGAGGTGGACCTTGCAGACCCTGTAGACCACATTGGATCTGATATTGTTGACTTACTGCTCTGGCTTTAATGTCACTGCCTTCTAATATATGTGTAAATGCCTGATAAGACTTAAAGAGTTAGATCACTAGATGTTTTTGGTCCTCATGGGTTATATACATTCTCTCTGTTAGAGCAGCAACAACCAGAATAGTGACATGAAAACACAAATAAATTGTCATCCATTCTCAAGGTTTCCCTGGCCTATAGTTAGTTTTTACAAATGATATTCTATCTGGGAACTATCCACACTCCCCTTCTAAAACCCTAGCTATCCCTGCATCTCCCACCTCTTGAGCTCCCCTCGGCCGACTAAAAATAGCTGATCAAATATAAACAGTGAGCTGTCAAGATACAGCACAAACCATTTGTACAGTGTAGTTTCATAATATGCTCCAAACAATGAACTCTCCAGCTGTACTGAGTGTGTTTTCTGTCTGTTTGTGTCTCTTGTTTTTTCCCTTTTTTCTTTTAAGTCATTTTATTTTTATTTCTTAATAGCACAGGATATGGTGAATGCTTACTCGACGAGCCTGTTTCTAGGCCATACAGTCTCTCACAGCAGCTGCCCGGACGCATATACAACGTCAATAAACAGTGTGAATTGATATTTGGGCCGGGAACACAGGTGTGCCCTTATATGGTAAGTGGAAAAAGTTCTGTCATGTTCTACTTGTTGTGTTCAGAAGAAAGCCTTTTGTGTTGTGATCATGTGCTGCAGTGGTTCTGAACCGAAGCTTGAACTTAAAAAAAAAAAAAAAAAAAAAAAAAGAAGTACTGGCTGTGTTTAGTAACAAGATAATATTTTCATTTCTATAAAAAAGCACAACCTTTGGTTTCAGGTTGCTCTGCTGCATGGTTAAGGGAAAAAGAATTGTGCATGAAAATGTCATGTTAGTGAAATTTGTAAGATGTGCAGCTCCTTTAGTTATGAATTCTGTTATAGACTCTTTACAAGTGTCAATATGAGGAAAGACTGATAGACAGTTTTGGAAAAAAATATGAGACCATCGTGGTTTTCTTCAATTTTTTTGTTCATTTTCAATGCCTGGTACAACTAATGGTCCACTTGTTTGGATAAATATAATGATAACGATAAGACATAACTCATAAAAATGTAATTTCAGAGGTGATATCTATCCATTTTCAATGTTTTTCTTGATAATAACCAAATCTCATCACTTCTTACATCAATATTTTTTTGCATTGTACTGAAAAAACCCTGTGCTTTTAGACATTACATGTTTTTTTGTTCTGTTCTGTTATGTCACATGATAGACACAGGAGTTAGTACTTGATTTGATAATCATTATTTTTGAGGACTTTTGATAGTCTAATAATTAATTTCATGACAGTATGATGTAGAAAACAGAGCCTTAATCATTAATTTTCTGTTTCTATGAAGTAAAATAAATCTCTTACTCTGATGCCAAATGAAAATTGGTTGATTCCTGGTGACTTTTGATGAACTAAGAATTTTTTCTTCTACTATAAGAGATAAAGATTTTTTTAAAAAAAGTAAAGATACATAATATGTGACTCCTTTAAAGTCCTATGTGTTAGCCTTCTTCTCTTGTGCTTCATCCCAAACACCGGATCATTGACTTTTTACTATAAGGAATCTCCACAGGGTCTAATATGTGTTGATGTGTCAGAAACTGATTGATAAATTATATGTAGGATACATTTTAAGCATATTTGTTTGTTTACTATTTTTGTTTTTCTGCATTAACCTGATGTGCGTGTATTGTCCCTAACTGTTTATTAGACCCAGTGTCGGCGGCTGTGGTGCACCAGTCCAGAGGGTGCCCAGCGGGGCTGCAGAACCCAACACATGCCATGGGCAGATGGCACAGACTGCTCCCCTGGAAAGGTAGATTTCATGTACAAATGAAGACAGATGCTTACAAAGGGGTTCCATCACTCTTAGTGTGAATGCAGGGCAATAAAATGCAATGTTTTGTCGGTGAAGATGAATTGTCGAGACAAAGAAGTGTAAAAGAAAAAATATGCAATGTGTGTTAACACTCACTTGGAACGCCACATTTGTCTCCATTGCATGACAGTTTATTGTTCTTTATTATCTGATAATCCACAACACATTTCTGTTTTGGTTTTGATCTTACAAGTTTTCCAATGACTCATCATCCTGAAATTCTTGTTAATTCAGAGTTCAAAATGACATAAATTAAGTTTTCAAGAGCATGCCATAAAATGAGTCTGTCTGGTGACATGTGTTAGTTCATGTAATTGAATGTACTATAGGTTATATGGTGTGAAGTTGTAAATAGCGGCTTGTCTAAGGATGGCGGTGCCTTACGGCTCTCTCAGTTCGTAGTGTCTTTTTGTATGTATACTTTTTTATTGTGTAGCTCAGTGGATTCCAACCTTTTATGGGCTTGTATCCCCATTTTTACATCACACATTTGTAGCCAACCCAAACATTAAAAATAGAAACATTTATCTGCTAAAATTATTGTTTTAATTTTTTATCCTGCTATGGTATGTTACAAATGAATGTTAATTTTAGACATTTAATCTATATAATGTATATTATTATTATTATGGATAGAGACAGAAAAAGCAGGTGTAGATTACTGCACAAAATGGGAATTTTATTTTCTTTGGTCAGGATAGTTGCAGTCAGTCCAACTTGTATTTATAAGGCTGACAATTAATACTGAACAAACAACAGCTCAAACTAGAAATTATGAAAGAGGTGTGTCATCTGAAACTGACCACAATGAACATTTGACAGATAAACAGTACCACAATTTCCGTTTCATTGTTTGTCATGTCTTATATGTGATTGTCTCACTCAACTCATCATATATATATATATATATATATATATATATATATATATATATATATATATATATATATATATATATATATATATATATATTCTACATATATATATGTACAATTTTATTTCTTTTTTATTTTTCTATCAATTACTAGAAATTTGAGGTGACCCCATTTGAATTCCAGGCAACCCCACATGGGGTCCTGACCCCAAAGTTGAAAAACACTGATCTAGCCACTTTTATTTTGTCTTAGATATTTTTATTACCTTTGCTGCTTTTAATTGTTTCTAGCTACCTTTATTTTGAATATAGCTTGTTTTCTTTTGTTAAACCTGGTTCGCATTGACCTGAAGAGCACCTGGAATTTCATCATGTGATGCCTTGTGCGAATATGATGACAATAAAGCTTATTGTATAAACGGTCTATTTTATGACAGGGTAATAATGAGACTCAGAGTAAGCCCAAAGACAAAAATATCCAGATGTTGAAACCTTTACACTGTCCACCTTCCCTCAGCTGTGCCAGGGTTCACCACTCTAAACACTTACTGTAAGCTGGAGCCTGTTAGTTGAGCTGTGTAAGTTTATCCTTCTGTTATGAGCTGAGATGTATATGGACTATGTGTGTGATGTTTTCTTGTCTCCTGTCCAGCCGTGAAACTTCTTTTTTTTTTTTTTTTTGGTTCCTTTATTTTCCATTTGCTTCACTGTATAATTTCTCCCAGATTACCATCAAAGCATAGGAGAGCAGCTAGATGTGTTTGCTGCCAGTTCCATGGATACGATTTCATGCTCTGTCTTTTTTTTTTCCTTTTCTTTCACTCTCTTACTCACTTACCTCAGTATTTTCCTGTACTTCTCATGCTCTCTTCATTCACGTTGTATTTTGCCTGTTTCTCTCACCTTCACAGCACTGCAAACACGGCTTGTGTATTGCCAAAGAGCACGATGCCACGCCTGTGGAGGGGGCATGGGGAGTTTGGAGTCCTTTTGGTACCTGTTCACGGACATGCGGCGGAGGCATCAAGATTGCTGTGCGTGAATGCAACAGACCCGTGTGAGCAGTCCAGTCCTTCTTTTCTTTGTAGTCATGCATGCCCAGTAGACCTTGTCTTCATCTTAGCTGCCAAAGTCAGTGTTCCATAGATCAAGCCTCCTTAAGGGAATTCTTCTCATAGCTATTGTTCATCAAGACAGGATCTCCAATGCTTTCTTTCTACTTAGTTTAATGATTGTGACACTGGAAATGATGTTAGTGTCTTAGGAGATAGTGAGCTTTAGGATTAAAAAAAAAAAGTAAAGCTAAATAAACTTAACCCATAAAGTGTTACTTTTGTGGCAAAATAAAATTTTCCATATATTTAACCTTCCTTATCACCATTTATTCACTTAAAATTACCCTTTCTAACAACAAGCAAAAGAAATAAATAAAATCTAAGATTGAATTAAGCAAAAAAAAATCTGCCAGTGGAACATATGAAAATAATTATCTTGGTAAGAGTTCTTGAAACATTAAAAAAAAAAATAAAAATCAGTTATCTAAAAATAAATTCTTAATGTCTCATTGAAAATTTACTCTTCAGGTGATTATGTCTTATTTTAAGTGTGATGATATATTTGGACTAGAAATGAGAAAAATACACTTGATAAGATTATGATTTTTTTTCCAGTGTTGTAATATTATCCTCTTTGTTCTGTGTTTTTTCAGTGAAAATGAGCTGTTTTCCTATATTTAATTCACTGATCATGTAGATGTCCATAAAAACTTAGATTAATATTGCGGGATATTGTATGAGACACAAAAAGTGACTTTTTCAGCAAATCAATCATTAACTGTGCATAAACCAAAATGTGCCCATCCACTGTTATTGATCCAACTCAATGGGTTTTACCGGTGAATCAATGTAGAACACAGTAACTACGGAACCTCTGAACATCTAAATGGGTCATATCTGATGACCATGAAAAGACGACACACTGCATTTTCCAACAACTGTTTAGATGAATTAATAGGATTAATGGATCAACAGATATTAAACAGTTTACGCCAGGAGATGTTTGGGTCTTTAAAACAATAAGATGTATATATTCATGGATGGATGACAGATAGATGATTATAAACTATTTCCTGAATTTGTTGTCCAGGCCCAGGAATGGAGGAATGTACTGTGTAGGACGCCGGATGAAGTTTCGTTCCTGTAACTCTGAGCCTTGCTCCAAGCAGAAGAAGGATTTCAGGGAGGAGCAGTGTGCTGCCTTTGATGGCAGACACTTCAACATCAACGGTCTACCTCCTAATGTGCGCTGGGTGCCCAAGTACAGCGGAAGTAAGATTAATTGTCTTAACTGCATTGTTTTCTGTTAATACACAGAATGATTATCTGTTGTAATACTGTGTCTGTCTAATGTTTCCCTTCAGTCCTGATGAAGGATCGGTGTAAGTTGTTCTGCAGGGTGGCTGGCAGCACAGCCTACTATCAGCTCAGGGACAGGGTTATTGATGGCACGCCGTGCGGTCCCGATACCAATGACATCTGTGTCCAGGGCCTGTGTCGAGTAAGCATTTTTATTACTTTTCCCTCTTTGAAACATTTTGCTGCATGGTTGAAGCTGAAAACTTCAAAATGCTTGTGCATAAATATTTTTGGTATCACAACTGTTGCAGCCATGTATGGAATATAATTATTTATATACTGTAGCATTACTACAAATATTAAAAATACTTTCCAGTATTTCCCTAAACAGATGGTGTTTATTTGGCTCAACATTGGGACAAGTAGATTTTGTTTTGAGAGATTGATTATTGACAATTTTTGCATCAATATGTTGGTTCAAAGAAGCAGTGGGTGGCTCCGTGTATACTCTGAAAGTAACACAACAGTTATGTTAGACTGTGGTGCAGTAAGTTGCCTTCAACGCCCTAGGCAAGCGGATTCTGATTCGTGCTGTTGCACTAAAGCTAAAGCCCTTGATCCTTTTTAGAAAATCAAAAAATGTCTCTTGTTACAAACAATTACCCACAGAGTAGCTCATATTATTTCTAATGTGGTTTTATAAAGGAAATCTATTACAGATGCATGTCAATAGTATGGAATATCACTCCTAAACTTCTGATGTGAGTATTTTGGGGGTTGTTGAGTTTGGTTTCTTGTCCTGTGATCAGCACTCCACTTAGAAATAAGAATGTACAAGCAGGAGGGACTGCATCTGTGTGGTATCTTAACACTGAACACTTGACATAACCCAGAAAACCAGAGGAGCCCACTGTTCCATTCTAATTCTACATGCAACTTTTTTGTCAATTTCCCTTGGGTTTTTTTCTCCATCCCTCTTAAAATGGATCTTAATACTGATATTATCTTATTTGTTATCTCTATTTCTTTTGCGAGTAGCAAGCAGGCTGTGATCATGTGTTAAACTCTAAAGCCAGGAGGGACAAATGTGGCGTATGTGGAGGCGACAACTCCTCCTGCAAAACTGTTGCCGGCACCTTCAATATCGTCCGCTATGGTAAAACACAACACCTCTGACTTTTATTTTCAGTTAGACAAATGTATAGCAAATGTTATGTGCAGAGTTTAGTATACTAGGGATGTTAACAAACTATTAATGCTACTTTCAGGTTATAATGAAGTGGTGCGAATACCCAGTGGTGCTACAAACATAGATGTGCGTCAACACAGCTACTCAGGAAAACCAGAGGATGACAACTACCTCGGTGAGGCTCAGACCCAGCTTTTGTGGAAGTTCCAAAATACATTTTTCCTCTATATTTAACCTTTTCTAAATGTTTATCACTGCTTATTTTAATATTATACTCGTAAGTTTAGCTTTTTTTTTCAGTATAAATTGCATATTTTTCGACATGTAATTAAAGTTGAGGGTTATTATATCAGAAACAGAGAAAAATGGAAGAAAAAGTAATATATTCAGTAAACTAACTGAACATAAACCCAGTGTCTCCATCTGCCGTCATTGATCCAACTCCATGGGTTTTACTGGTGAATTAATGTTTTAGAACAGAGGTCTTCAACTCCGGACTTCGAGCCACACTGTCCTGCATGTTTTAGATGTCACCCTGATTCAAATCATTATCAAGCTCTTCTGAAACCTGATAATGACCCATTGGACAGTGTGGCTCGAGGTCCGGAGTTGAAGACCCTCTGTTGTAGAAGATGATGGTGTTTCCATGGGAACTATGGAACCTCTGAACATCCAAATGGATCACATCTGATGACCCTGAAAAGATGCTAAACTGAAATTTACACCAATTATTTACATGTATTGATAGGATTAGTGGATTAACAGGTATTAAACAGGTACATCAGTAGATGCTTTTTGTCACAGGTGAATGTTTGGGTCTTTATGGATTAAAAAATTTCCTACGTCTTTATATTCCTGAACTTTGCTATAGTGTTTGACATAAACTACTGTTGATACTTTTATTGTTGAAAGTCATGTGGCGCAAACCTTTGGAACTGGCATATACTGTGAATGTTAACGTGTTAATGAGCCGGAACTAGGCCTGTGGGTACCATTCCAGTAAGGTCACTTTAGTGTACATGCATTTAAGGTTCGTGTGTGCATATAGGTGTGTGTTTCCTTCCGATCTGTACAAGTAGGTCTTTCTGTAGTCTGAATGTGGCTGCTCTGTGAACTGTTGTGTCTCGTCTTGTCTGTCGTGTCTTTTTGGCATGAGCATGCTATTACCTGAAGAGGGATAGCCCTCTGGGTACCATTCCATCAAGGTCAAAAAGTGTGTCTGCATGTGTGTGTGTGTGTGTGTATGTGTGTATGTATATATATTTGCATATTTTGTGTGGTTATTGTTTTATTTCTGTGTTCATTGCATGAGTAGTGATGCCTATTGATTCAACAACACAAGCTTGAGATGTTTTTATTTTGTAAATGGTACTTGTGTATATGTCAAAGTCACAGGTATTGTGTGATTTTACTATAATAAGGGCCACTCTCTACGGTCATATTAGTGTAATATGTGAAATGGTGAGGAAAGTAAAGGCAGGAAATTAGCCTCATAATCGCATTAGGATGAATGCGTGCAACAGACTGGCTGTTGAGTAGAACAGGATGCCCCTGGATGGGACTTCTCCGGGAGTAGAGGATTATTTTACCCCAATAAGGCTTGTCCGCTGCCTCCTTCATCTGCTTTACTCAAAATGAAAACGTATGCTCTGTTTTGTACAAAAATAAGTCATTGTAGTTAGTTAGTTCAAACACTGGTGTAGTAAGAGCAAATGTTTCGCAGTTTTTGATTAATTGTTGTTGTTGTTGACTTTAATGTTAAACACCATTGGTTGTGAAATTGTTGTAGGAGGATCCAGTGCAGTGAATGACTGTGTTCTGTCTCCCTGCAGCCGTATCAAATAGCCGTGGAGAGTTCCTGCTCAATGGAGAGTTTGTGGTCAGTATGTTCAAAAGGGAAATCAAAGTAGGAAATGCTGTCATCGAGTACAGTGGCTCAGACCATGTCATTGAGAGGATCAACTGTACTGACCGCATTGAGGAGGAGATCATCGTCCAGGTAAACAGTCCCTATCATTATGGCCTAATGTGGAAGCTTAGAAGAAGCATCATCTTACAGGCTTAACCTCCAAAAAAGGTTCTGGTCAAGGATTTTGAAGCTGATGTCTAACAGTATATCATCTGTGTATATTGCTTTGCCGGCATATTTTCCCAGGTGCTGTCTGTAGGGAACCTTTACAACCCAGATGTCAGGTACTCTTTTAACATTCCCATAGAGGACAAACCTCAGCAGTTCTTCTGGGATGCCTATGGACCCTGGCAGGAGTGCAGTCGTCTGTGCCAAGGTGAGTGGGAGGCACAAAGGCCTGGCAGAATTAGGTGATGGAGTAGTGATAAATAGTGTGGTGGGGCAAAAGATGAAAAGGGGAGGGGGGAGACATACAACTTGAGCAATAAGAGAGGATTGATGGGCTAAACTTGACAGTCCCGTGCTAGACAGATAGTGATAAAAGTTCAAGCTCGTAGCATGTTATGCCAGGTTACCTTCTTTGGCATGACTGTGGAGCTGGAGTTTTGTGGGTGTGCAGAGGCGGATTGCAGGTAAACTCGAAAACCTGTTTTGTGTTATGACTTTTTTTTCCTTCTTTTTGACACTACCCTGCTTAGACAACTGACAGCACATTTCATAGATAAACCAATGGGTTTGCACAGCACGATAAACACTATGAAATGTAAAGCCCTATGCACCTTTTCATTCTTCCATTTATATGGTCTATCTGGGACCCGGTATGCTGTCATACCACTGGGCTGCAAAATTTAGTAAGTGGAGGTACTTATAGAGAATCTATTACCTGGAGCCACATGAGGCTTAAATCTCTTGCCCTTGCTCTAAAGAAGGTGCACTTTGATTTAGTGGAAGGATGTTAAACACAAGAGAAACGAAAGTGAATCTTGTGCGCACACACACACACACACACACACACACACACTCTGGTTGAGCTCCTCTGATAAGTTATACTTTAGCTGAGCTCAGGCATTGGAACATTATGTATTTTCATGAACATGAGTACATGAAAACCCTGTATCATGATTATTAGGGTAAGATCTTTACATTTCAGATCAGGACATGAAAAAAAAAAGTTAATTTGGATTAATGAGTAAGAAAAGTTAATATCACTATTACTAAATTTCTTACTTTTACCAGTGCTTTTATTTTTGCTCAAACACATATGTCAAATGTTTTCTATATAAGGAAGTCAAGGTTTGATAGCAATAACTTCTGACTAACTAACTTTACCTGGTGCTGTTTTACTGTGTTCTAATAGGAGAGCGTAAGCGAAAAATCCTCTGCAGCAGAGAATCGGACCGGGTGGTGGTGTCAGACCAGAGGTGCCATGGAACTGCCAGACCTGCTGTAATCACTGAGACTTGCAACACAGAATGTGAACTCAGGTTATCCAATCAAGTTATCCAGCTTTGAGCCTTGGAAAAGTATATAATTGACACAAAATTTCAGAAATACTGATACCCTGCCCAATGTGTTGCATGCAGGTGGTATGTGGCCCGTAAAAGTGAGTGCACAGCCCAATGTGGCCTTGGATACCGTACGCTGGAAATATACTGTGCCAAAATCAACCGTGCTGATGGTAAGACACAAAAGGTTGATGACCGCTACTGTAGCAACCAGCACAAACCTGATGACAAGGAAGGTTGCCATGGAGACTGTAATCCCGGTGGCTGGGAGTACTCGCCCTGGTCAGAGGTACGATTATTTTTGAAGAAACAGATCTATGTATTATCATAACCCAAACGTTTGTTGTGTGTCAAAATGTATCATGGCTCTTCTGAGTGTGTGTGCGTTAACACTTGCTTGTTTGTACTGCAGTGCTCCAAGAGCTGTGGTGGGGGCACCCGCCGTCGAGGGGCAGTTTGTCGAAAGGCAGCAGAGGCGGGGGGAGATGAGAGCAAGTGTAGTCAAAGGGACAAGCTGGCCGTCCAATCCTGCAATGAATTCCTCTGTCCACAATGGAAGACTGGTGACTGGTCTGAGGTCAGTTCACTTCTGTGCACTCCACATTCAGAGAAACACTGGTGGAGCTGGAACAAAGGAAGTGAAGCGAAAAATATCACACCTAATGTGATCACCCAAACTGGAATAAAAACATTAGTGATGATTATGTTATTTATTTGATTTGTGTTATGATTAATTCATTTAATCTATTTTGATAGTTAATTAATTTTTTCTCTTCTGTACGACATGTTTTTTTTAATTGTAGAGCTCTTTTCTGTTTTTAATCTATTCTTGTATTTTATTCTTTTCTTTAAAAAAAAAGTATTCTTCTCTACAGCACGTTGGTCCACTGTGGTTGTTTTAAAGTGTTTTACAAAAGATGTAGAGAGATAAAGAGAGTTAAATTGTTAACCTTCTCGTGTAAGTTGCTTTGGGAAAAAGCATCTGCCAAATGCCTAAATGTAAATAGTGTGTAGCTGTTACACAATTAAAATTTTAATTAATGTAATCACAAGGTTGCTGTGGATTAATTAGGATTAATATCAATGAAATAATATTCATTTTTAATCTATATTAAACATGTTTCATTTTGCATGAGCAAACAGACTCAAGAAAGAAGGTAACATGTATGCACTTAACTTTTGTGCTGCAAGCTGGGTTAACTGAAGCCCTATCAGAATGCCCAACTAACGTATGCTTCGTGTTAATGTGGTGTTTGAAGCTCGAAGTGCTTTGGTGAAAAGAAAAGTCCTTCCTGCAGAGTATGCATAATACTTTAAATCAGTCGACTGTTCCGTTTTGGGTGGGGTTTTATTTAGTCCTCATATTTCCATCCGGAGGTCAACATGCTCTTTAGCATCTTCCTTCTTCATGGGCTGATGCTCCTGCCTGTCACTGCTGCATGAACTGCCCATTTGCACATGCGTGAAATTAACTCTATGTGGAGAAACTGCCGGAAATGTGTTAGCAGAGACACTCCAGAGTCATTCCTTAATTAATTGCGTTAAAGGTTTTTTATCAGATTAATCATGATGATGCATTAATTTGCATTAATTTTGACAGCCCTAGTTAAGGTTATATCATACTAGAGCTTAGACAACTTTCAAAGAACTTTTATATGATGAGACAGATTTAGAGGGAATATTTGATATCCAATGACAACATTAGCCATTATATTCATACAGGGAGACATAGAGTGGTGGAAAATGGTTTTTAGACACCCCATGCATTAGTGATATATTGCATTAAATGTCATTCTTAAGTCATTTATCAAGTGTAACCAACATTTAATTCAATTCAGTTGAATACACTTTATTAATCCCGAGAGGGAGACCCCTCGAAGGGAAATTCAGAGATTTTGTGCCGTTCTCCATGCACAACTGGACTGCAGCCCCTCTGCCCATGCTCTGTTCTCTCCAAGTCAAAACTGGATGTTTCAACAGAAAAACATTCAGGGCATAGCATGATGAAAATGTCAATTTAGTTTTTTTTCTTCTAAACAATAAACCAAAAAAAACAAAAAACATGCATCTGTTTGTCTGATGCAGCCACATCTTTTGAACCACAAAACATATTTTTCTGCAAATATTTCATGATAATATTGGAAACTGTAAAATTTTAAGGGTGTGCCAAATGTATTTTCCACTACTGTATGTGTTGGGAAACTCTTCTGACGTGATAGCACATTTTGGCCTGCACTGCTTTAATATTTCACCTCTCTACACACAAAATATAAACACCTACATGATGGTTTTGATGATGGTGTTGGACAGAAACGTCTCACATGTCAGTCCAGAATCATGCCACAGCTGCTCATGTGGATATGATCTTGTCTGTGTGAAGGCCGTAATGGTAAATTGACTGTACTTATACAGCACATTTTATACACCAGTGGATGCCCAAAACGCTTTACAATTCCTCACATTCACCCATTCACACACACACACTCATACACCAGTAGACGGCTGCTGCCAATACACAGCTGCTGCCTGACCCTACTGGCCTTATACATAATACATAATACAGGTCAATATTCATCACACCAGTCACTGAGCAATCTTGACTCATTATTATCCTACCCTCAGGCTTTTCCTTTAATTTGTCTCAGTGTCTACCATATAAGGATCCTCTTTACTAAAACATGAAATCTTCATATTTCAGTGCCTCGTTACGTGCGGAAAGGGCTACAAGCATCGGCAGATATGGTGTCAGTTTGGTGAAGACCGTCTAGATGACCACCGCTGTGGCTCATCTAAACCAGAATCTGTGCAGACGTGCCAGCAGCAGGAGTGTGCATCATGGCAGGTCGGACCCTGGGGACAGGTGAGTTCTTCACTATTACCATAATTTTTCCAAGAATAATAAGGAGTTGTCCCAGCACGCTCATGCAGGGATTGACGTGATGGAGTAAAGTAATATGAAATGATACGCAATATGATAAATCAGCTGCAAGCATCTATATTTGGTTTATTACGAGAAATGTCCATTTTAATGCATAATTTGCACATGTGTGTTTACTATGAATCAATGGAGACCCTACATAAAGCGTGATTATGACTACAATTTTCCAAGGCAGTAAACAGCACACACTGGAGATACTAATTTGTACCCATGTTCTTGTTGTGGATGTAGAATATATATAAATATATAGAAAAAAAGTACATTTCATTTTACTTAGATTGTATTTATCTACTGACTTGTGTTCTTTTAAAACTGTATATGAAGTTTAGTGTGCATAGTAGTGAATGTGTGTCTGCGTTTTTATGTGTAGTGTGTACAGAGAACTAAGGCACCAAAAAATGTGAGATATTTTGTGGTGCCTATAACATCAGAGGATGTGCACGCGTAAAGGTATATTTGAAGCCGTTAAATGAAGCATAGTCAAATAGTAGTTGAAGTTGCCGCCACACAAATTTGACCCTGTTTTATTGGAGGCAGTGAGGCAGAAGAGAGCACGGGTAGCACCCTCTGACTTGAGCTACAGTAAAAAGAAATAAGTGCAGGGTAAAGGAATGAACTCTTTATGTGTTTGATCTACTGTATTGTTTTAGAATGCCGTTTTTGGACAAGAAGCATTAATTTTGATGATGGTAATGTACTGTTTTCTCTTTTTGTTTGACTGTGAGACTGCTTTCAGGGCTTAGATGAAGAGTCTGTTTTTTGTTGGGGTTTTTTTTTTTTTTTTTTTTTTTTTTTTTTGCTTGCTTTCATTGCCTTTTACTCTTTGGCTCACTTACTAATGTTCCCACACACAACTCCCCCTTTTTTCCCCTCTTTGAACCCAGTGCACTACCTCGTGTGGACCAGGCTACCAGATGCGAGCGGTGAAGTGTGTAGTCGGCTCTTACGGTGCTGTCATGGATGACACTGAATGTAATGCCGCCACCAGGCCAACTGACACCCAGGTAGGGAAGGTGTTATTTTTCATCCCTTATATCTTATCCTCTTTCTTTTGCTTTCCTCATCTGCCCACATGCTCTTGTCAGCTGTAGGAAAAACAGTTGTTCCTCAGTTAGTCGTAAAACACTGCTGAATAGGAGGCATCTACTTTGAATTGCACTGAGACTTCATTTCCACCTGGTCTCAATGTACTGTGATGTCTGATCTAGTTCTGTTTATACAGGCTTAACTAACCCCCAAATAGAGACAAACAACTGTAAGACAGAATCACAATGTTCAAATATTCAAGAATAACCATAGTGTATTCACTTTAAATATCCGTATTACTTTAGACAAATGTTATTACAGGCTGTTCTTTGCTCCTCTTATTGTTAATTGCTATAGATAGAGCATAACAATACATAATAATAATACATAGAGCAATTTTACTGAAACATGACTGACTGAATATCATGTTGTTGTGTCCTACATGTAACGTTCATGTAGATTCAGAAGGTGTTCATGTTTGAGCTGTATATACATGACTCTGAGAAGCACTGCTGCCCTTTATCGCAGACACACACAAAGAAACTCCAAAGAAACCTATTTTAAACTGAATGAGCGTTTTGTTTGGTCAGCGTGGGCCATAAACCCATTTGAGAGGGCTGAGCATGCATACTCAGGATGAGGCCCCCGCTAGTTGCAGCAGCTCTTAATTCCGGTGCCTGGGCCAGCAGAGCCAGTGACCCTGAAGCAGTCCCCCCACCTCACTGTGATTCTAACCAGCCAGCCATGAACTGGGCCACTAGGCCGTCATTCCCACCACCACCAGCTACCGAGCAAGAAAGGTTTAGGGAGAGCAAAAGATAAATAGATCAAAGTGTTTGTACAAGGAGGGAAGAGCAGGAAACAGGGGATGCTTTGCGTAAAAAAAAAAGTGTAAAAATTAGCAGGTACAACCTGAACTTATTCCGACACAAATCCACATAGGCATCTTGACATGTGTTCATTCATCAGGTAATACATACGAACTTTGTATGTGCGGTTACAGTACTTTAAGTGGTGCCACGAGGCTTCTTCCTTCCGTTAGGACGATGAGTGTGGAATGTGGAGCCTGCTCAACCTGATTAAGGCCCTCACTCTTAGACACGGGGGGTCAAAGGGCACCAGAGGGCAAAGAGGGAAATAGGGAAAGGGCAGAAGGTGAGGGACAAGGGGGGCGGATGAGGGTGGAGTTTACAACCACGCCAGCATGGGCATTGGAGCCCTGAATACCACTCCACTATGACCTGTTATGACAGGGATCAAGGCTTTATGCTGAGTGGCTTACTGCCACAATCCATAGTTTGAACCAACAGGGCGGACCCTTTTCTTGTTGTTTTGGTAAGGTAGGGGGGGAAGGGCTGATGGGAAACACAACTCTCAAGCACAGAGCTGTAGAAATATACTTTTAAGTTGTTAATGACATCCCGTGTCATTGGAGCCATCTCTGACATCTGTGGTATTCTGTGGTCATGAACAGATGTTGTTACAGGTTATTCATCTTGTTAATCACTGCATGAATGGGTGTATGTGTCCCTCCTTCCACAGGACTGTGAACTGGCCCAGTGTCCCAGCAGCCACCCTATTCCCCCAGGGACCAAAGTACCCACCCACCAGGGACACAAAACCCAGTGGCGGTTTGGATCCTGGACCCAGGTCAGTACTTTCTCTCACATCCAGAATACAATGCCTGTCTGTCAGATTACCGCTTCCAAACATTGTCCTCTCCTCCACTACAGTGCAGTGCCAGCTGTGGCAAAGGGACGCGTATGCGCTATGTAAGTTGCCGTGACAACCAGGGTGGTGTGGCAGAGGAGTCAGCATGCGCCCACCTACCAAAACCTCCTGCAAGGGAAGTGTGCTCTGTAGTGGCCTGTGGACAGTGGAAAGTACTAGAATGGACAACGGTAAGAAAAATCACTGTGTCATCATTATTATTAATTATTGGTTGTGAACCAGTTGTCGTAACTAAACAATGCTAAAATAGCAGAGTTACAGAGCTGAGCCTAACATATCTAGCTCATAACACAGGATGGTTTCTAAATATTGGAAACTTGCTAAGTATCATTTTTCCTGTTAAATCAGTGAGTCTCCCTCCCCAGAGCTGCATCCCATTATATTAGACAGACAGTGCTGTTGATTGACCTACATTATGTGTCATCAATATTCCCATCCAGATGTTTTCATGCTAGGTTTGCTCATTGTGTTGTGCGGTTATAATCACTACATTATTTTTCATCCACAATGATGATGGCTGATTTACTATGTAGATGTTTGTGTGAACAGAGATGTAGAAACAGAGTGGCAGCTGGGAGGCAAGTGTGTATGAAGGCCTGAAGGAGGGCTGGAATGAGGCTGTAGGGGGAGTGTGTGTGTGTCTGTTAGAGAAGAAGAGAAGGAATGAGAGAGAGTAGAAGTGGAGTGCAAGTTTCTGGAGTTGAGACATACAAGGGGCTACAGTGAGGGGCTCCAGCCTTGTTTACAGATGGTTCTCATCAGAGTCCTAGTGATACAGTACAGCCAGATTGCAGGTCTGGTCACCACACACACACGCACACACACACACACACACACACACACATACACACATGTAGGTGCATTCACACCCACACATGTACCACCAAGCCAAAGACACTCATTGACCCCCACAAAGGAAAACTGTTTATCCCAAGCCCAAAAAAATAGATTCAGATGCCTGTTCCTTGCCTTTCACACACAAAATAGATTTAGTGCACAAAAGTAAAAGCAAAAGTACTTTGTTTGGCCACGACAGCACACATCAAACGTGAGTTTCATCGTTTGTCCTTGTAGCTTTTACTGCAGGTATTATGTAGTCATCCATAAACAGTATTGTATCATATAAGCACATGGAGTTTAAGTGAAACTTTGGGACAACTTGGTTGGAGTATTACACTGTAGATAATAATCTTAAATCCATAACACTGACAGAACAGTATAAACTTCTGGACAGTGTAATCCCAGCCGGGCTCTTTACACCTGACAGCTGTTGCATAAGTCTCTAATATATCACCTCATGGTAACCTTTTGCAGGAGAGTAAGCTCAGTCAGATACCATTAATACCTGTTGGAGGATGTGGTGTGTTATTTTCCTGAAAAGAGAGATGAGTTATTACAGGAGTGAAGGTTCAACACCAACTCCTGCTTGTTTTCAGTTGGTGCAGGCACTGTTTTGCTTTGTCACATTTCTTTCTTAAAATGTCCACATAGGTGACATCAAGATCGCTCATTCCTCTGGACATTTAGATGTGTGTGTAGTTTTTTAAGTGTTTGTCGAAGCTACATTTAGCCTCCAATAGGCCTTTGTGTGGTTTGCAACCAAGTGTCAGTCAGTGAGGCGCAGTGCATCAATATCCAGACCATGGGAAACAAGTCAATGGTTCTACCAGCCTGAGAAATGGTCAGTCGCTGTGTTTTTGTAAATATCAAGCAAATCTATGGAGAAGTCAAAATAAAAAAGAAACTATAAATTAGATGTGTTTCTATCAACTTGTTTGGAGTTAATGAACTACGCTGATGTGTCTGGTCACAAGGTGTTAATAGAGGCGTGCTCATGACTACTGTTTATTAATCTATCAATCACAGTGTATTGGAATGTATTTATTCAAAACTGGACTACCATTTTCCCTTCCCATTTCTAGTAGTAACTCCTACAAAACAGACTAAAGTCACCTTACGTTTAACCTCCAAGAACATTTTCAGATTTTTAAGTTAAAAATACCTGTACACATGCATAAGAATCAAGGCACAAACATCAGAAAAACCCAGAATACAAATAAACAAATCAGCAGTTGCTCTTAAATGAGGGATATTTTGCTTTTTTTTAAATGGAATTATGTATTTTAAAACATTTCCCTGTGGTCTACATAAACTGTAAATGTTCTGCTTGGGTCTGAATTCTTGTCCACAGCTCCATCTTCAAACCTATTCTTCTGAGTTATAACAATACAAAGGTGGTTATGAGCACTGGTCCTTTAAATGGACATGAGTCACTTCAGGCCCCGCCCCCTTCAGGATGTTGACTGTGCTGCTCTGTCCCATTCAACCCCTTGTGTTCATTAGTACAACCAACAAATGAAGTTTTTCATTTTGAAGTTTGTTTTTACTACAACCACTGCAGCTGACAAACAATTATGTCATTCTGAGAGAAATGTTCATCAGATGTCTTGACCTTATATGTGCAAATGTTGTGACGTAACTAGTTATAGATACAACGAATTTAGCAGGAATTAAAACTGAAATTAATACAAAGATAGCTTTGCAGCACCTGGAGGGTTCAAATTCAAATGTTATGAGCTATTATGGTGCCCAAATACACAAATAAACAAGTGGTGTCAACATTATGACAACAGATTTTTGGTGACTGTGACCTTGAACTTCGACCTATATTCACTAAAATTTAAAGGTGTCACCTTTCCTCGCAAATTTCATGGAAATTGGTCCAATAGATTTTGTGTATGGTTGCAAACAAGCAGCCCAAAAAAAGAAAAAAAATACCCATCTCCCCTTTGGGTGGGTCAGGTAATAATCCAAAGATTAATAAAAGTGAATTTAGCAAAATATGACTCCTTTAAAAGCAAATATTGACTTCATAAATCATAAATATTGGCCACCAGCTTTAAAAATTGGCATCAACCTTAGAACAATCTGTATCGGTCAACTTTTCGTTTGTTTTACCTGTGCATGACATTAGCATTTGAAATATATGCAATAAAAATGTTTTAGAAAATTCAGTTTGTTGCAAAATCGAGCAACCTGAGAATTTCACTTGAAGTAGCTTTTCATAAAAAAGTAGAAGCCTTTGAATGATAGTATAATATTGTCTTTCATTGTGTTCAAGCATCTATATCAGGGGTGTCAAACTCATTTTAATTCAGGGGCCACATATAGTCTAATATGTTATAAAGTGGGCCACACCAGTAAAATGGATAATGGATGGATTGGAAAATGGATAAAAATATATAAAATAATGTCTCCAAAGTTTTCTGTGTTTTTTATTGGTGAAAAAAAAGCTAAATTCTGCAATAAAAATGGTTATATCTACAAACTATACTTGAAAATAATATGAACAAAGGTGAACAACCAGTAAATTGTTAAGAAAAATAAGTGCAATGTTGACAATATTATGCTTTAGTTGATCTTTTATACATGTGCATCACAACTTACAGATCACAGTAGATTAACAAACATACACAACATTTAGTAACAGGCTGATTATTGGTAAAATTATACATACATTCCCATTTTTTGGTAAAAGACTAGTGTTTTTTGTACTTTTTCTTTTCTTTTTTTTTACACTTTGTTTATTAAACCAAAATATTTCAGACATTTTCTCAGTAATGTACTTTTTTTCCCCCTTTTTTGCAAAAAAAGAAAGAAGCAAATATAAAAAAATATATACAATCTTCCCAAACCTAAAAAGAAATAACAAACAAAAGCAAATGGTATATATAAGAAACATCCATATAGGTACATAAACAAAACCACAAAGTAAGTCCACATTAGTGTTGCACCCATTGAACGGCTGCTGATCATAATCGGCCAACACTGGCCAAAAACAGCCCGATGGGTGATGGAAAAAACACGCCGCCCAAGAAGCCAAACACGTAACACAAAACCACTAGCGACCATTCTCAAACCACCTTGTCCCGACCATCTATGTACCATTCAAAATAGTTAATTAATAATAGTGTAAATTGAACACACACTTTTTCTTTACACTATAACAAAAGGGGACATTTGTTTTAGGTTGGTTTCCATTCATTTGAGGTTATTAAGGTAGTATTTTACTAGTCTCCTCCACTTTAGATTGAATTGACCTCAAATTATTTTAACTTCCTTGACTGCATTTCACAAATTCATGCCAGGGGCCAGATTGGACCCTTTGGCCGGTTTTGGCCCCCAGGCCGCACATTTAAACACCTGTGATCTATATTCTTTTGTAGTCAGTATGGTAATCTGACTACCTTTTGGTGCTGAGAAAATTTGCTTTGCCAAAAGAAATGTTGTCATGTATATGAGGCTCCCATTGATATTTTGTCTTTCTTTCTACTTTCTTAATTATGAGTTCCGTTGAGACACATTTCGAGCATCTACAGAATATTCAAACGTCTTCACTGTGTGTGTATCGTCAGTGCTCGGTGACCTGTGGCCAAGGGAAGACGACACGGCAGGTTCTCTGTGTCAACTTCAGCGACCAAGAAGTGAACGTTAGTGAGTGTGACCCAGATGATCGTCCAACCACAGAGCAGGACTGTGCCATGTCTCAGTGTCCATCCCGTTCCAGCGAACCCCGATCGTTCCCGTCCTCACCAAACACCAACACCAGGAACAACCTACCCCGAAGCCAATCTCACCAATGGCGGACTGGACCCTGGGGCGCGGTGAGGCTTTCTCATACATTGCAGTTGACATGGATGGATCCTAGAATATAACACATAAAAACCTAACCATGAGAACCAATATCTGATTAATACCTGTAGATCCACTTAATTCTATCAATATATGTAAATAATTGGTGTAAAACATTGTTTGGCAGCTTTTCATTGTCATCAGATATGAAACATTTGGATGATAAGAGGCTGTGTAGTTACCATGGAAACATCATAATCTTCTACATTGATTCACCAGTAAAACTCATGGATTGTGATAAATGACAGTGAATGTAGACAATTGTTTTTATGTTCAGTTATTGACATACAGTGGTACCTCTACTTGCGAAATTAATTTCATAAATAGACACCTCTCTGCATCTCCAGGCTTGCGGAGTCCAAGTTCTTAACAATTTAGTCCGTCGGTCATATACTCTTCTCGCACAGTTCGGCTGAACCTTTGACACTAAAAGCGCTGGTCTAGGTGGAGAAATGGCCGGGAGACACAGCAGCTGCTCCGTACTGTATTTATATCTCGGAGGTTTATTTCCTTTCGTAAATAGAATTTTCTTTCGTATTCAGAGACGAAAAATTGAAGTAAAGGTTTTTCGTTACTTGGATTTTTCATTAGCTGGGGCTTTCGTATGTAGAGGTACCACTGTATTTGCTGAAAAAGTTACTTTTTCTTTAGTATTTTCTCTTTCTAATGTAATAACTTCAGTTTTGGTCAGAGTTTGTATGAAATCTTCATGATCAGTTAAAGAAATATGGTGAAATACCAGTAAATAACTGAAAAAAAAGTTGTTAATATTGTAATAAATGGTGATAAATCACTTAACAGATAAAGACCTAGACATCTACCATTAACCAAATACATCTACTGAGCTAAACTGTCCACTAATCCTATCAACACATGTAAATAATTGGTGTAAAATGCAGTGTGTCATTTTTTTCATAGTCATCAGATGTGACCCAGTTGGATGTTCAAAAACACTTTTGTTACCGTAGAAACACCATCATCTTGTATAACATTGATTTACCAGTAAAACCCACGGTGTTGGATCATAGACAGTGGATGAAGACACTTGGTTTATGATCAGTTAATGATATATTTTACTGAAAAAGTCAGTTTTTCTTTGCTTTGATACAATAACCATTGACTTTATTCTGAGCTTTCATGAACATTTACATGGTCAGCTAATTAAACAGGAAAATAGATTATTTTCACTGGGGAAAAAAATGCTAAATTCAGAGAGCCGAGTGAGTATAAAGCAGATTCAGATGATAAATGAATGAATGAATATTATAATAAATGGTGATAAATCACTTAGGAAAAGTTAAATAGAGAAAAAGAAATCATTTGGGAAGTTCCACAAAAGTAGCACAGTGTCTTTATGGGTTAAAATAGACTCTAGTAAAACTGCTCTCCTTCCTGTCCAAACAAAGCTTTAGTAAACTGAGTAGTGACATAAATGCTGAGTTGTCACTACTCAGCAGAACCAACTTATGTTCCTAAACAACCTTCATCATATTTATTTACTTACACTAACATTACAAAACTGCTATAGAAGGATTTTCTATTACCAAGTATAATTAAAGTATCAGTTCAAACAAAGATGTGTCTCTGCAGGCATTACATTATTCTCCATGATACTAATGATTTCCACTTTTCCCTGACTAAACATTTATACAACTTAAGTGAACAAGTTATTTCCCCCCAATAGTTTTTTTTTAAACCTACAGTAAACAATAAACCAAACATGGAAAAGAGTGTGTGTTCTTCAGGCTCAAGCTGCTGCTGTTACAAAGAAACGTCCCAATTGTGGGAACAATAAAGTACTTCTATTCTATTCTATTCTATTCTATTCTATTCTATTCTATCCTATCCTATCCTATCCTATCCTATCCTATCCTATTTTATTCTATTCTATTCTATTCTATTCTATTCTATTCTATTCTATTCTATTCTATTCTATTCTATTCTATTCTATTCTATTCTATTCTATTCTATTCTATCATATCCTATTTTATTCTATTCTATTCTATTCTATTCTATTCTATTCTATTCTTTTGCAAAGCAGCACAGGATAGTGTGACCTAAGGGATATATGCAAAGCCATAGTTGATATACGTCTGTCTAGCTGTTTGGGTTTTGTTTTTTTGTTTTTTTTCAAGCTGAGCTAGTAATAATCTGTGTCTAAAAATAACTTTAACCTTTAAATAAATCTGGGAAATGATTAAAGATTCTTCCTCCATCCTCTGTCCTGAGGATATTTACTTTAATATAGCAGCAGACATGGTGACTTGGCATAAGAAGTCTGCTTGTCTTGGTTCCTAAGTGGTTTTAACATAAAATTGATCTGTTGTTGTTGTTGTTGTTGTTGTTGTTGTTGTTGTTGTTGTTGTTGTTGTTGTTGTTGTTGTTGTTAGAATACAATAGAATAGTGATGTCAGTGCAGCACTATTGACAAATACCAGTACTATAGAAATAAGAATTGAGTAAATATTTAAAATAATAACAATAATAATAACAACAACAATAAGAAGAATTATTGTCATAAAAATATATATAAATATTATTTTAAAAATAGAAAATTTAACAAAGCAACATGAGAATAGAGTTTAGTAGAATAAAAGATAAAACTGGATGAAATATGTATAGTGGCAGTTTATATTAATAACAGTATTAACACTAGGTATTACTGTGAATAACAATATGCAAAGTATAACATGTATCTTTATTAACAGTATTATTATTAATATATTATTATTGTTATTCATTTGTATTTATTGTTACTTATATTTCAAATGTGCAACTGTTAATTTTGCTACAACTTTTGTTCCAGTTATTCTTATGATAGATAGATAGATAGATAGATAGATAGATAGATAGATAGATAGATAGATAGATAGATAGATAGATAGATAGATAGATAGATAGATAGATAGATAGATAGATAGATAGATAGATAGATAGATAGATAGATAGATAGATAGATAGATAGATAGTTAGATAGATAGATAGATAGATAGATAGATAGATAGATAGATAGATAGATAGATAGATAATAGTTTTATTTAACTTTTTATCTTCTAATTCTTATATGTGCATATTTGGAGTTGTGCTGTGATTGGAACCTTAATTTCCCAGAAGGCTTTGTAACAGGGATCAGTAGTGTTCGAACTAATCTAAAATGCAAAAGTAAATGCAGTGTGACATTAAGGATTTTTTTCCCCTACTGACATTATGCACTCTTCTCTCTGAAAACAGTGCTCGAGCACATGTGCAGGAGGCTTTCAGCGGCGTGTGGTAGTGTGCCAGGATGAGAACGGCTACCCTGCCAACAGCTGTGAGGATCGCAGCAGGCCCAATGAGCAACGATCCTGTGAGTCGGGGCCATGTCCACAGTGGATCTACGGCAACTGGGGAGAGGTAAGACTGTCAACACTCTCTATTCACTCATCAGCTCAAGCTTAGTGCAGTTCTTTGCTCCCAAACATAGGAGACATTTTTAGAATCTGAATGTTGGACCAATGTAGAAACTCCCAAGAAGGTTTAAATACACACTATGTGGAGAAAAGTATTTAGAATAACAGACATGTTCATGCAACTTTACAGAAACATTGTATAAATAGGTCTCAGTGAGCACTTTCACATGACACGTTACGATTTACAGAATTCAAATTACTGTTCTCATAAAAAATATCCTTAATAGAGTTTTTGCTATGGTGTTAAACTACAAATGTGATCGATATGGTATAAAAATATTGAAATGTTTTATGCTGTGACATGGGGACGGTAGTTTTTCACTTTATTCAATGTCAGAAGATAAGACCATGGAACTAAATCACAATAAATATGCGAATAATCTTTTATTTAACATGTATATTACAACTGGAGCAGAGGATATATATGACTAATAACAGCATTGTACAGTACATAACCTTTATATATCTTTATACTGTTGAATAATTACTGTCCACAAATTCACAGACACAAAATATCACTTACACAAACAAGAACAATATTATTATTAAAGGAAAGAGTGCATGTACATATATGTCAGAAGTGTAACTTTACATAATAATTTTTTTTCTACAAGTGATATTGAAATTTTGTAAATAGTTCCATAAAATGTAGTCTTTAAGGGAAAAAAGTCTATTTGAAAAATGAAAGTTAAAAACATAAAAATAATAAATAAAATACAATTGAGGTATTTTTAAAGCAAAGATCATTTAAACCAAACTAACCAATAATAATGATATCTATCCCAATATAAAAATATATGCAGTTATGCAATTTGTCATTATTATTTTGTGTTCCAAATTCCTGTTGGAGAATAAACAACTGCGGAAAAAAAAACTAGATAGTTGTGGTAAAAAAATATTATTTACAGTCAGAGCATGAGAAAATATTTTATAAGGGTAGGTAGGGATGTAAATCATAGTCATGGATGTTTAAAAAAAAGCCAATACTAAGAAAAATTAAGTAAAAAAAGCATCTCTGAGGCATTGTGAAAGATAATTTAAACAAAACTAACCCAATAAAAATCAATATCATGACATTTGTGATTATAGCTTTGTATCCCAGACCCCTTTAGGAAAAGAAACACCTGAATTTAACATGTGCCAATATTTTTGTCCATGCAGTGTACTACATAAGCTCAAATACTGACTTTACTTCCCATTTCATTTTATTTATTCATTTTTTACGCCCATAGTTTATTCCAACTTTTACAGAAATTGAGCAATACGAACACTACATGATATATATTTTTTTCATCATATTTCCATAACATTAACATAAATCATCTTCTGCTCTCTTCAGTGCACCAAGCCATGTGGAGGCGGCATCAAGACAAGGTTGGTGGTGTGTCAGCGTCCAAACGGCGAGCGATTCAATGATCTGAGCTGCGAGATCCATGACAAGCCTCCAGATCGTGAGCAGTGCAATACTCAGCCGTGCCCGTCAAGCCCTCACTGGAGTACAGACCCATGGAGCTCGGTACGCTCATAAACAATATACCTATACCTTGTTGTTTCAACCTGGTCTATTCCGATACCTGTAGTCTTATTTTTTCTCAAATGGTCTTAAAGGGGCAGGATGGCTAAAGTGCTCGTGCACCAAAGATTTACCCCTTTGCTTCCTCCACTTTTAACCCCCTCCTCTTCCTGCTCCCTCTCCGGTGCCTGAGACTGGTCATCGTTTTTTTTTTCTTCAAGACATTTGGAAAGATTCTGTTGCACATAAATGGCAAAGATACTGCGTAATTAATTGCAATATGCCAAATAGTACAACATGACAAAACGCTTCAGTGACAGCTGTTACCATGTGAACCTTTTTGAACATTTGTCAGGCCCAGTTTCCATAAAACTGTGGTTGAGCCTTGTATTAGTTTTTGAAAAATTCAGGATCCGTTTTTTTTTTTTTTCCTATCACAATCAAAATTAGCTTTGTAAGATATTGTTTTTTAAAAGATAATTTATTAAGATATTTGTTTTCCTTTTTATCTTTTGTATATAGCAATAACTTTCAAAAGTGATTTATTTTGTGTTTTAGCTCCTTGTATTCGCACATTTAGCCAATCTTTGTTTATATGCAAATACTGATGAATGTTTTTGTATATCAGGAATATACAGTACAATGCCTTGTTCTTTTATTACCAAAGAATGGCCCATAATGTCCTAATCTGTGGTGCTACACAATACAATTTAATATTCTGACATGAACATTGAAAGCACCAGCCTTCATGGGACTGTGTTTGGGCTGTGTACTATATAAACATCTTTGTACTATATACATCTTTGAAACAGCTATTGTTACAAGAATTAAGTTTGTCTCAAGGCACATGTGGTTTGTTAGAGCATTTACTAATTCTTTATTACTATTATTCAGACACTTTATTTTACAGTTTATGTATTTAACCTTTAAAATCACAATGGTACTGTTCCAAACTGACATTTGGACAGTGTCATTGGAGCATTAATATATTGACTCATAAATCCTGAAACGTCCAGTACCATAGTTCAGTAGTAATCAACCAGGAAACAGCAGCTGTACTCACACTGTAAAATAAAGTGTCTCTCCAGGTTTGTGGTAATTAGAACTAATAGCCATTGTATTCCAGTTTGCCAGAGGGTTTTGACACATATTTCCTTAGTGTGGCCAAAACAATAGGTTTGAAGCTCTCTGCTCCAAAGGTGCTTAATATAAGTATATTTATATTGTGTTAGTTATGTTTGCTTTGTACAGTAAGTACTTGGAGTTGCTAAATATGCTATGCTAAACAATACCTCACATGGAACAAAACACAACTCAACTAGCCATTAAACTATGATAACCTACACTACAGTGGTGCTTTGGCCAAACAAGGGAGAAGTAAGATAAATATCAAAAACGAACCATCAACTTTTTTTTTTTGGTTAGGTAGGTCTTAATTGTGGCACTTTGATGCTGCCTCTTATGTGTGTTTTATTTCTTTCCATGAGCAGTTTGTGGATTGATTGGATACTGAAGCTTAAAAAAAAAAAAAAAAGTGTGTCACATACTTTATTCAATATTGTTGAAGTGTCTTTGAATGTCTATCAAATATTTTTTGCCTCACCTTTAAGAGAACAGGACTGTTAAAGTGTCAAACTTTGAAGCGACCACAGGGGAAGTTAATAGTGTTTTGTATCCAGAGCTCTTACTCTGAGCCAACATAATGTGTCTACCTCAGTCTCTGTTATGATTGCCCCCCTGCCGTATCTTTCTCTCCCTTGGACTGGAGGGATTTTGGCTGCCTAAGATTAAGCATGAGTTGTTGAGGCTACCTTGTGCAGTTGATGGCCCTAAACACAGATCCATGGTGTGTGTCATCTCCCACCTTCTACTGCTAATCATCCTTGAGGTCAGTGAGAACTGACTTGGAATCTGTGGTTAGGGGCGTCTTTTGCCTGCAGCCCACTCAGTTGATTCCTCCTGGTCAGAAATGTCTGTACTGACATCACACCTTATTTTAAGGGCCTGTTAACACAGCAGTAACTCAATTTTTACCACATGTCATTTACTAATGAGAACTATTGCATAAAATGACTCTCACATGACTTTAAGGCAGCCTGAAAAACCTCTAGGTTGACTGAGTCAGTGTAGAACATATATTTACTATGAGTTGTCTAAGTTTTTCTGATTTTCTTCATGTTTTTTGGTCTTAGCATTTTTTTATTTTTTTTTGTACTTTTTGATGCATGAAACAAGTGCAACACTAACACCACATCAACAGGCTCTTGAAATAAGTATTTTGTATGTTTCTTATTCACAAATGGCAGTATTAGTCTGTGTTTCAAGAATATTTCTGTATATTTATGTAATTACTTGTATTTATTGTTACTTCATTATAATGTAATGTCAATATTTAATTTTTTATGGATATGTTTGATTTGTGTTCATTTTGAGAAAAGGTTACGATTAAAGAGAAGTAGAGGTACTATTCAAGGCTTTTTTTCATTATTATTTGAGCAAAACATTTCCGTCCAATGTGGAGACCAGCCCAAGGTCATTGCACATAACACAATTACATGGAATAATCCAGAAAGAGTCCACCAGTAATACACTAATTATTTCACATACTAATAACCACTAACAATAATCACAATGTTAGTAAGTCTGCTGATGAATGTGACATGTCATTTCGTTTTGCCCTTTTCTTGAAAACTAAAGTTGGCATAAAGTGTTCGTAAGTGGTAAAAAAACAACAACATATTACCGGTTAGTATTTCTTAGTTCTATATGCATGAATTAAGGTATACAATTCTGAATTTAAACAGTAACTTATTCCCAGTATAGTGGCTGAAAACAATAGATTTGAAACATTCGACTTCAAATGTGTCATTTGCTGCACAGTAAGCATTTCAAATAATTCCGTGAAACTTTATGTTGTCATCTTTCATGCCACTCTCATCAGGTTTTTTTTTTTTTTCATGAGAATGAAAAAGCACAAATCACTGAACATTATCTGTTTCATTTTATGTGGTCAGGGACCCTCTGACCTATCTGAGTCATCGCACATTTACCGTCTATGTCAGGATTTCAAAGCTCTTATCATCAAGGTAAATCTTTGTCCTGTGGGCCTAGGGGACAATACCTCAGTGTACCACCCCCTTCATCTCATTTACTGTGTTCATTCACTCTTAATGCCTACCATGGCGTTTTCTTGGATGCTTGGTGACGCATGTTCTGGTATGAAGTCGCCAGCACCTTTTGCCCCTGTCGGTCCGGCCCCTTTACTCTATACTGTCCCAATGTGGGGACTAGTGACAGTGACTCCAGAGAGGGGGGGGGTGGGGGTGTCAGCAAAACAATGCAGTGGTGTACTGATGGGTCAGAGGTCATGTTTGATCTGGGGAGGCGCCCCTTCTCTGTTCATCCCATCAGCACAGACAGACTTCTGGGAAATTGCTGTGATCCCATGTAAAAAAGAAAAACAAAACACAGAAGCTCAATAGGATTCCAAACCACTGTGCTGACAGAGGGAAGGGGTGTATTTAGGGAGGGGTTATTTTACATGGTGGAGAACAGGCCTCTGCAGCTTTTTCTGTTTTTGTTTTTTTTAAATGAAGTCACGTGATTAAAACTACAAAAGCACTCAAAGAGCGCAGACTCCGGCAAGGCAGATAAGCCCCGCCCCCCCTTAAATAAGCAATACATTTCACTTTCACTTCTGCGACCAGCTGTCTGCCACGTGTCCCCTCCCACATACCTCTACTAATCACCACCAAAATGTAATAATTTCCTCCTTGTACCAATATCAACATTTCTTGAAAATTTCGGCCACCTCCGTCTGTAACTTTTTGAGTTATCTTGCAAGCATTCAGAGAGATAAACGCAGGCAAAACAACTCTGCCGTTCCTTAGTGGAGCAATTACACAGAATGAATTTAATAATTCTCTTAACCACATTAAGAAGGTAATGTCAACCAATCAATTATATTGACTGATGTTTATTAAGCGGTAATCATGCATGAAGTACAGTTGGAATAAGGTCATATACGTGTGAGAAAAGACATCGGCATTAATTGTTCCAAATAATTGGGGAATCTATGAGACCTTCAGGGAAAGGTAATGAACCCTGCATGGGGTGGTTCATGGACTGGTAAAATGTGTGGTATTTTAATTTTATTTATTTATTTTTTTTAATTTATTGAAGGTTTTCAAAGGGCATTTTAGTGCAGCAGCAGCAGCAGGGAAGCCCACATTAACAGTGTCAAACTATTGAGGAATGACCTCATTTGACTCCAACCATATCTTCCCACCTTTAACGACTTAAAAGTTGACTATGACACCAGGTTTTGTTTGTGACGACCCACTTACATTCACTGATAAGGGATCTGCTTGTCACATTGTTAAATCAATTGCTTGGAAATATCACATACGTTAAAAATACTGGTCGACCTCTGATCATTGGGTTATAAAAACAGTCGGCAGCTACTGTTTATTTTGTCGATTATAAGGAAGGGATGATATTTCCTCAAGTTCATAACAGGTTTATACAGTGAAGTCACATAAGCAACAGAGCTGATGTTCCCAGTTTTATTACAATATGACCACAATAAAAAAAAAAACACAAGGAATCACACAGGATTCATGAACGTGATATTCTTTATTGTTTGCACAGAATAAAGTTTGTCCTCTTCAAGTCAACACAAGTGTTTCATTACATCATTACTGAAAATGAGAATCAGTTCTCATCTAACTTGAAGAAAAAAAAAAAAATATATATATATATATCTCAGATATTATGGTATAGCTGATCAAAAAGGGAAATAGGCATTAACAGTCCCTCCTTCCACAATCCCTCCTCCCTTTACTCCTCTCATCCCCTCCCTGAATGAGGTGAGAGGTCACGGTGTGTTCCTGTCCAGTCCCTTGCTGGTCAGAACAGAACCGCATGCTGGGCCCCGCACTCATTCAACTCTGAGGCTGTCGCTTCCCATCTATCCCCACATGCAACGCCCCCTTTGATTATCCGAGCACAGCCCAACCTTACTCCATCCCCTCCTGCAACACTGCTGTGGGTGTGTGTGTGTGTGTGTGTGTGTGTGTGGGTCTGCCTGTCACACCGAGTTAGGCTTTCACTAACTCGGTGAACCCGGAGGTGAAACAAACTGCTGCCGGGGCAATCTGGCAGGCTTTGCCATTGGTCTAGGTACCCACGTGGACCCGGGTCTCACTGCACATGTTTTTACAAGACTATGACGTTCATAATATAAGAGATGAATATTAAATTATGTAAGGATTCCTCTTCTTTTACAAGCTTTATTCCTCAGTCATTTAGAAAAGCAGATCTAATAGTGTATAAAACAAATAAAATAACCACATTAATTCAGTTTATACTGTGCACTCTTTTACCACAAATCATACCTTTCCTCT
Organism: Siphamia tubifer; assembly: GCA_020466265.1. Taxonomy (NCBI): domain Eukaryota; kingdom Metazoa; phylum Chordata; class Actinopteri; order Kurtiformes; family Apogonidae; genus Siphamia; species Siphamia tubifer. Next base: position 40,521,574 of record CM035787.1, read on the forward strand.
GACATCTTGCAGTGCTCGGCGTCCTGTGGAAGAGGGTTCAAGTACCGTAAGGTGAGCTGTGTAACGGGGTCAGGCCGCCCCGTCCCAGAGGAAAACTGCCAACACCTGCCTCCGAAGCCAAGCAAGCAGAGGCGCTGCCGAGGAGGACGCTGCCCCAAATGGAAGACCGGAAACTGGGAAGAGGTAGGGACCCTGTGACCTGCTTTAAAATCCTCCTCTTTTCTCGACATGTAGGATTTTTCCCTCCCTCTCTTTCACTGTAATTCTTACCAGCTTGCTACCAAGTTTGTGTGGGAAAACATCTGCAGAGAAACACGTCTGTATTTATGCACCATGCTGAGCCACTAACTAAAGCAGCTGCTTTTACACATCATTAGGTGGTTTGCTGGTACTATTTGAGGTACTTTATGCTGTATATGAGTGCGACAACAGGAAGGATGTGCACGCTTCTCTTTGATCTTGGCCTAACTGACATCCAGTCCGTCCACTGTAAATCTACACCTCTCATCTTTATATTTTTCTCTTCCTCTGGTTTTTCCCTCCTCTCTGTCCCTTTCATCCTCCTCTCTTTTTTGCTTTTCCTCTACTAATCACTTTTTTCTTTCAAGTATTTGACCCTTTTTAGTTCTTCCAGTTCTTCTCTTCACCTTTTTTCTCCTCTATCTTCCCTCTGCCCAATGGGAACCACATGTAAAGTCTTTTTTTTCTTGAATGGCCTACCGTAGAGAGATTCTGCTCACGTCACCATACAGAGACACCCTTCACGTTTGTGCACCTGGGCTGCTAGAGATCCACCCCAGGTGCTCCTTGCCTTGTTCTTTACCTTCAGTTTCTCCCTGTCTCTCCATTTGTCTTCCTCTCTGTCTCTGAATTCACCCCACTGGCCATGAGTCCAAGCGTGGAGACACATCTGTGCTCCATATGCCAGAGAGGATGTGTGTCTGTTCTAAACAGCTGTGAAGTGGGACACAGGCCAGGAGAAAATGATACTCCACATGCGGCTCCTTGTCAAATACAACATTTTTACCCATGGTGCAACATACTGCCTAGTAATTCAGTTGCTGAAATGACATTGCAGATATATGCAGTTAAAACACTTCAGGCTGTATCACACAACAGTAAATGCATACACCACAAGCTTCATACAATACATTGTGCTCAATTTAAGTGACATTCTTAGCTGTTTGGGCAGTTAATGTCCTTTACACTACATAAACCACTGGTAACAATCTTCTTTTCATAACGAGGCAAATATGTATGTTTTATATGTGCTTCATATTCATTGTCTTAACCATATTTGTTGTCATGATCAGTCTGAACCAGTAAACAGAAAAGAAAAAAATATTACAAAATCTTAATGAAAATAAAAATCAGAGATGTGTGCAGTGCACTTCTTATATCTGATCCATGTGCACTAAAGGAATTTGGAAGAAAACAAAGCAGATTTCTTGATTCAAACCTTCCCTTATGCGTTCTTTGCATGTTCTGTGTTACAGCAGAGACACGCACTGATAAAAGCCTTGCACGGTTTGGCAACACAAGAAATTCAATTTCCAGGATCCCAAATCATATACACATATTTTATTTGTAATATTTTCCATGCAACTTGAATATCACAATGGCTTTGAAGTGTACATTTATTATCATTATATTACAAGATGATTGGTGTTATTCATCAGTCTACAAAAGGTGCTTAAAAATGTTTGCTGTAATGTACAATAAACGTATACATTAATACTTATACATCACTGTAATGAATAAATGACACTAATGTCAAATTAAACAGTTTAATCACTTATATTGGTGAACTAGTTTGGAAACAATTAAAATCCATAAGGTTTATTTACTGGAATATAATGGGTAGTATCTGAATGGCCTTACCTGTGTCCCTGTCAGTGTTCTGCGTCATGCGGGGACGGGATCCAGCGGAGGGACGTGTTCTGCCAGGTCGGAGAACGCAGGAGCCCCTTGGAGACGGGCTGTCCCCAGCGCTCCAGACCGGCATCCAGCCAGAGCTGCCGCGCCGCTGAGTGTCCCTCCCAGTATCGGTGGAGAGAAGGAGACTGGCAGCCGGTAAGTTTGGTTTACGTATGGACGTAGAAACGTGGCGCGCGCGCGCGGAAAAAAAAAAAAGCGGCTTGGAGGCGCAAACGGACGCGGATGAATTTGCTCCGTCATTTGCGCTCGAGTGTCGTCGTTTGAGTCAGCAGGCCACGAGGAGCAGAGGGGAGGGGAAGAGAGGAGGTGCGCGTGCCCCAGATGAAAATCAGATGATCATACTTTTTTTTTTTCCCCAACAAAGCTCAAGCCTCGTTTTAAAGTGGTCATTTCGGTTCATGTACTCAGTGAACTCCTGTTGAAAAGAAAAGAAAAAAGAAAAGAAAAGTAAGGGGTTGCTAATGCGCACCTGTGAAGCAAGGCCGTAAATTAGTTTAACACCAGGGGTAAACACGTGACTGCATAAAAGCTTAATTAAAAAAAAACACACACACACACACACATCGATGGTCGAAACGTAAAACTCCTATGAATTTACGATGACGTCACAACCATAAACAACTTACTTCCGGGTGGTAAAAAGCTTGAATGTGCTGAGGTAAATATGCCGGCTCATCGACCGTCATAACACAAACAACACTTTTGTCAACAGGTACGTTAGTTTAAAACAGGTTATTTAAATGCAGACATAGTGTAAGTGATAGTTAGACACTGGTTCTTACAAAATTTCTAATATTTTAAGATGTAGCTCATCAAGGCTGCACTGTTATTTAATAGAGGCTCTTACCAACACAGTTTCTGATATTATTGTTTGAATTACATACATTAGATTAGATGGTCTGTGTTGTTAAATATATTTGAAGACTATGACTGTTTTGTTTCAGCTTTGATGGCACAGATATGTGATTTTGACATGATTGATGTGATAGTATTTTGCGCGGCTAATCACTTCACATATCCTTATACAAAGAAGTAAAATGCCTAAAACCAAACAAAATGAAGCATCATTCAGTCATTCTGCTTCTCACCTGTGGAACAAACTACCTGAATACCTGAGGTCTGCTCAAACTGTCAGTTCATTTAAATCAGGCCTGAAAACATTACTATTTACTGAAGCTTTTGCTGAGATCTCAATTGTTTTTAAAATGTTTTTATGTCTCTTGTTTTAATCGTCTTTTAATGCATCTTAATCATTTTAATTTTCTTATATGTTTTATGTAAAGCACCTTGAATTGTCCTGTACATGAAATGTGCTATACAAATAAATGTGCCTTATCTTTTAAAAGCATGTTATCATTATCATATCACTGGCACTTCTCAATGGAGAGGCTAAGTCACGCTCTTCTTCCATGGGTGCTTAGCTCACTAAAAATTGAATGGAAGTGAATGGAGCGAGTCAAGCTAAATTCTGATTCCGTTTTAAAAGTGCTCTGAAATTCACATATGATATCGGTTAATAAGAAATAATTGATGTGGCATTGGCAGACCACCCGCTTTTCATGAGAAGCAAACATGATGTTAGGTTTTATGTGGACTTAGGTTTTATGTGGACATACAATGTATGTGATATCACACTCCGTTCAGCTGTGGGGTAGAGTCTGTGGTGACGTCACATGCACGCTAGGCATGTAGTCCAAATTATTAATGGGTTTTACTTGCAAATCAATCAGCCGTTATTTAACAGAAGCAGTTGAAACACACATCAATAATTGTAATTTATTATGAGGTACAACATGTGTGTGTGTGGTGTGAAGATGTTTACTGCCATAATGTTTACAGTGGCGCCGCGGTCGTCATGTTTCTTGCCAACATGGCGCCCTTGACAACTAAAAGTCACGTGACGTCCGGAGCCAATATACTCATCTTCTATTTTGAAACAAATTGTGCGTTTTCTGCCGTCATCTTCTAGGTGTGTGGCGTTTCTTCCCGACTGGCAAACGTTAGCATTAGAATTGGATCTGATGTTAGCTATCTGGCTACACTACAACAATCGAGATGTTTTTTGTTTCTGTTTTGCTTTGTTTTGTTTTGTTTTATTGTGTTTTTTACATCACTTGTGATAAAATGTGGTTGCTACTCATCACCGGAAAGCACTGAAAAAAGCTGAAAAGGAGCTGAAGTGGAACCAAAAAGGACTTGAAACCAACTGCAGTCCAGTCAAAACTATAATATATGTGTATATCCCAAGTACAAAATCTAAATTAATACATTGATTATTTGAGTAATTAATAGTTTCATTACATTATTAACTCATTGAGTGCCAAAGACATATATATGTCTTTTCGCAATGTATTCTGAACATGGCTGGCAGTCAATGAGTTAAATAGTACTATAAGGTGTGTAACATCGACTACAGTTACATTTCAGATGAAATTTTCCCTAAAAACCTTATTATCTTTATGAAAAGCAGCTTCTAGGCACTCTGCTTAAAACTATATATTTAACACTAAAGTTGTGTTGAAGAAAATGATTGACTATGGTATATGTATCACTCAAAATACCCCAATTTCAAACACTATGAGTAATGATCCCACTCAGTTTTTTTGTTTTTGTTTTCAGAATGAATGCATGAAAGAGTTAAATAAACTTTAAACAGTAGTGTCATATAACTGGCACATTTTCAACCATTATGTTGATTCTTGAGAACATTTAAATTCCTGATCCTCCTGAAGCCTAAGATTACAGTCATGCCTGAATTACATTTAAGGACTACATTCCTTTTTCTATAAAAGCTAGAGGCTACCAATCCTCATTGAGAGTTGGAATTATTAGAACGGGCAGCTGCAGCAGGAGTTTCTTCTCCACTGTTGGAGTGATGTTGAATCTGGGTCACTGAACAGCATGATATTTCTTTTCTTAAAGGAGGCTCTAATTAGTCTGGAAAAGTGTTCGGAGGTCCCTGCCTGAGTGGTGCAATTAACAGCTGGAGATATGTACTGTACAGCTATTCACCTGGCAGGAGGAACGTGTCTGTACATTAAAAAAAAAAAAAAAATGACAAAACAGTGTCTCGTGCAACCAGGCCTGCACAATATTTTTTTTTTTTTGTCAACTTTTTAATTAACTTCAATACATAGCCTGTTATTATCATCTTAGAAACTTTACAATGATGTCTAAAGTTGTGTCTACTACAACCACTGAAGCTAAAGAAGCTTTCATGTTCTACCGGCTTCATTGCAGCAACACAGCACTACTCACAATAACAGTTCTAGGTATTTGAGTTGTTTGACAGTGCACAGTGTACTAAAAGGAACGAAGACCAGCTGGAGTCAACTATTCTGTCACGTTAAGTGTTTTGGAGCAACTGGAAGCCTCTTGACTAACATGTTCAGTTGTTAAATTATGACCCATGTGAGCTTCAATGTCGTAATAGTTGATTTACTATAAGGACACGGTGCAGTTCCGTGGATCTAAACCGCCTGTCAAAACACGTCATATAACAACACCACTTTCAATAAAAAATGAGGCCCTTAGGAAAAAACAACATGAGCTGGTTTGAACCTTTACTGCAGCCACTGTTTGATTTCACTAGGGCTTCTGTTGAATAAACAAATATTTCATGGCTTAAGTTTTTGCCTTTTTTTCCATATGCTGAAATGTCCAGTACCAAGAAAAGGTGAAACCAGATAATCAGTCATTTTTAGTTCATTTGCCATGAAATGATGGCATAAAGTGATATTTAATGCAGCTTGGTTTGTTTTTTGTCTGTCTGTTTGTCTGATTGTCAACAACTTTAAACTAAACCTACTGGACCGATTTCCATGACATTTTCAGGAAAGATGCTAGATGGTCTAGATTATAGCCCATTACATTTTGGTGAATGTAGGTCAAAGATCAAGGTCGCCAAAAATGTCTTTTCACAATGATAAGAGATAGGACAAATTAGATAAAATGTTTGCGATGAGCAGGGTTTGTTGTGTTGGTTTAATGTTGAGTCGTCTGTCATTTTCAGTAGAAGGGATATGAGGATACAATGATCAAAATGAATGAATGAAGACACTTGGAGGAGGGACTAGTAATGCCTATTTTCCACAAAGTATCAATAGTGTCAGTGCATTCAGAAGATGTGAATGTGCACTTTTATTCATGATTGTATGTCAATAAGCAGTGTTGAGCAAGTGGCTTTTAAATTGTAATCCATTACAGATTACTTATTGTTATTTAAAATTAATTCCTTACTTTGCAATATTACTGTCTTAGAATAATTTAGTTTAGTCATTTTTATTTCGAATATGTCAAACACAAAAACATTTTATCTTTCAAAAGCCAATAATTGATAAAATAACAAGACAAAGTCAATATAGCATGAATAAAAAATAAGAAATAAGAAGGGAAGTAACATATTCGAAAGGGAGTGGGAAGAAGTAAAAAAAAATTTATTATCTCCCACCCCTATTTTACCAAACAATAATACAAATGCCAAAAAAATATGTCTTAGAATTGTAATGCATTATAAGATTGCTGTATTTCTGTTGAGTTCCATACAGACTCTTTCCATAAATGGTGCATGTGCAGTTAATACCTATCTGCTCCAAAGCCAAATTTAACATTTCAACCATGTAAAGGTAACATTGAATATGAACCGTAAATGAACTGCCCCTTTCATAGTTCTACATAGTGTTTTCTAAAGCCACCAGGATTAAACTGGGAGACATTTAGGGTTCAGTTTATTCAGAGTTTTGTAAGTACATTTCTACATGTGAACAGTCAGAGCTAAGATTTCAACTGCCAACCTTTTAGTCATTGGACGACCCCCTCTACCAACTGAAGCAGTTATTTCACATATTTAAAATTTTAAATTGTTAAATGCCCAATTCTTTATTAATTTTTTTATGAAAAGGAAAAAGCAAATAGGCTGTCATTTGTACATCATCATCTGGTATTTTAAACACATTTACAGTTTTTTTTTCTCAAAACAATAGAAATGCATAATTTCTACATACAAATCTGGTTTTGTTAATATTCTCTACCTATACAAACTACAGCTACATTTGATTTAATCATAAACACAAAAATATTGTCAAATTGTATTTTCACTTACACTTTTTTATGTTGCAGTTTTACAGCTGTTTTTTCTGCAGTCTTTTTTTTTCTTATTTTTTATTTTTTTTTACAGTGTGAGACAAGAATGAATGAGCCAAAATAAAGCTTTAATGCACATACAATATATCACTGAGGAAAAAGAAGAGAAGTCAAAAAGTTATTATGTCTTAATGGGTTATGTGGAGGTTCAGTCTACAGATTTCAGATTAGATTTTTCTTTATCCACATTGTTTGGATTGTAAACACTTTCATGAGTTCGGGGTGAAGACTTGGTCACCTCTTCACCTCAGGTTCTTCTACTCAACTACACAGCGCTATCCTCCCACTTCTTATCTAATGATTTGACATGTTGTATCGACCCATGTGGGGAAGGTACTGCAGCACAAATGTCAGACTGTTCTTTCACGCGACCCTGATGCGCTGACACCTTTGCATCGCTCCTGGTTGTACATGTAACACCAACCGTAATAAAAATACAGATTTTTATATTTTTTACACTACTGAGTCCATTTGACCTGCCCACACTTTATGTGAACAGTTTTCTAATTTGTTTGAAACTCATCTCCATTGTAGTGCAGTAAGTCATGTGGATCAGGCCACAGACGACGAGCCCTGCAGTGTGTGGACCAGAACCAGCAGGAAGTCCATGAGATGTACTGTGTGAACCAGATCAGACCTCCAGACATAGAGAGCTGCAACACTCAGGGCTGTGAATACATCTGGATCACAGGGGAGTGGACTGAGGTAATAACCAGGGGAATCACAGAAACACACAGCGATCATTTATATAAATCAGTTATTCTCAAATCTGGTCCTCCTGGTCCCTTGTCCTGCATGTTTCTCTCTTCCATCACACCTGGTTCAATTAATAATCAGCTCATTCGTTTTCTCTGCAGAAGCCTGATAATGATGTAATGTCTTCCAGGTGTGATGGAAGAAGGAAACATCTAAAACATGCACACTGTAAACCCAAATGTTCAGAACAATTAAATATATTAAGTTGTGAAAACTCAAGTTTCTGAAGTAGTACTACTAACTCAAACGTATTAAGTTGCTTTAACATGTTCTTCTTTTTAAGTACTTCTAACTAATATTTTTTATTAAGGGGAACTATTGTGGATATAAGTGAACATAACTTAAAAACATAGATGAGGTAAAACTTAGTGGAATTAAGTCATTAAATGCTGAGAATGATATTGTACTGTTATTTCTATTGTTTCAAATAAGGATGATTGGGAAAAAATAAACTTAACTGATGTTGTAGATGTTGAAATACAATTTCAGATCACTGCAAATAACCACCAATATCTATTACACACATCACAAAACACAGTAATTTTATTCAGGGGCGGCTGTGGTTCAGTTGGTAGAGAGGGTCAGAGGTTCACGTCCCACCTCTGTCTGTCCACATGTCCAAGTGTCCTTGGACAAAGACACTGAACCCTGACTTAGTTTCCCAGTAGGACTGACAGAACCTTAGAATACTAAGTTAATGAGTAATGATTTAATTTAAGTTTACTAAGCATCTACATTTTAAGTTCTTGAAACTTCTATTTTTTAAGTTTCATCAACTTAAAATAATTGAGGCAATCGATTGCCTTAATTTTTTGACTTCTGCTAACTTATTCAGGTTTACAGTGCAGGATAGGAGTCCAGAAGGACCAGATTTGAAAACTACTGATATAAATTATCGTCTTCTTATGCTGTTTTCTCTTCATGTGTCGTCTTCTTTTTTGTTTTTACTCTCACCTCCAGTGCTCAGTCAGTTGTGGACAGGGCTACCGCCAGCGTCTGGTCTCCTGCAGTGAGGTGCATGTGGAGAATGACAACTATGAATACGGCCATCAGTCTTTGTCCAACTGCCCCGGCACTCCCCCTGAGAGCTACATGCCTTGTAATCTCGACCTGTGCCCGTCGCCACAGGAGTGGAGGGTTGGAATCTGGGGGCCGGTGAGCAAGGCTCTGTTGTCTCATGCTTTATTGATATTTTATATTTTTTTAAAAACTAAAACATGTTTGCATTCATGTGCCAAATCATTGTACAACATTTGCGAAGAAACATAACTTGTTTTGAAGTGTGATGAGTGTAGTTTACAAGTTATTTTATTAAGAACAATTAAAAAAATCCTTCAAATCCAAATCCTTCAAAAGCAAATACGCACACCAAATTAACAACATACGCCAACCAAAAAAAATTGTACAATTACATTTTTGTACTATTTATTTATTTACTTAGTTAGTCTTTAATTTTAGTTTAGTGAGGAGCATGAATCATTGATTTTAAGACCCAACCGATTTTTATTTAGGGCCAGAGTAAGAGGAGATTTAATTTATTTCATAGGAGCATGGCTCTATTTTCTCTATCATGCAGTCATGAAGAAAATGATTAGATCATCAAAAGTCATCAAAAACTATAGTTATGCAATCAAGTAAGTCCTGTGTGTTTCATGTGACTAAAACAGACAGAAAAGAAAACAGTGCAGTGTTTTGTCAGTACATATATATTGATGTAAACACTGGTTATTATCATGAAAACGTGGAAAATGGATAGATATCAGCTCTGAAATGAAACGATTATGACTTATTTTTGTTGTTATCATTATATTTTTTTAAACAAATGTACGTTTAGTTTTACCAGACATTAAAATAAACAAGAAACTGAAGAAAACAAGGGTGGTCTAATATTTTTTCTGCAACTGAATGTTAATGAAGTCTGAAAAAACATTATAATAATATCCTTTAAACTAGGCTTATACCATTGGAAGCGACAGCTAATCCTTAACCATACAGCTAAGATATAATGGCATGACACATCTCTTACAATCTCCTTTCATTTGCACATGATTTGACGTTAATCAGACAAATAGTTCCAGATATATGAACAAAAGAGTGTTTAGTGATTTTAAACTATTGAATGCCACCTTGTGGGAAACCTAAACATAGTAAATTAGCCAAAATCAAATCAGTTCTTCCTTTATAATATTCACTGATATGGAAAATGTGGAATTTCTAAACAGATTTTTTCAATTTATCACCTTAACATGAAGGATATGTGGCGGTGGTGAATCCAATGGTGGTGTATCAGGTGGCGGCACTCACTGCAGTCAGGCCAAAAACATAATATCCCTGAATATACTGTAATTGGGGATAATAATTTGTTTAGTTGTGGTTCATCCTTTCCTAAGATATATTTTTTAATTACTATTTAGGTTTGGATAGAAGCCAAGTGTTAACAGTGGTATTGTGGCTAATAGACTTAGACTGGTTCAATTATTCCATTAAAAAAGTAATTAAAATGCTAATCCTTGGTTCAGTTATCCCCTTAAGGAGCCGTGTGTAAGATTTAGGGGATCTATTTGTAGAAATAGAATATAATATTCTGAATTATGTTTTCATTAGCACCTGGACATGAGACCTCTTGTGTTTTCATTTCCCTGTGTGACTTATTATGGAGCGAGCACATCCATGTTTCTACAGTAACCTAGAAAAGACAACATAAACACTGGGTTTAGTGTTTTCACCAGCAGCCTTAGCCTCTCCTATATGTTTGTGTCAAGAATATTCAGTCATAAATCCTCCACAGTGCACCTTCAACTTTTCATAAGCATCAAGATTTAGTGAAATTGTTTTAGTCGATCATTACTTCATGTTAACAATACAAATGAACTCAACCAGACTGCCCCCTGAGACAATATTTTTCCAAATAAAAATAGGAATGTTCAATTATCTTATAGCTATGACAATACAGTTACTTATTTTTCCAACAACAAACACATTTTGTAAATAAAGATTCACGTTTTGAGAATATCAGTGGCTGTAATGAGCCTGTTTATGTGCACTTCTCAGAACATTAAAGTGCAAAATGTACAAACTGCAGAAACAGAACATGACACATTTTTGTTTTCCAGTCAAATCCTTGGCCATTCTTCAAACCAAAACTTTTTTATTCTAGTGACAAAACACCATTGCAGTAGATTTGTTTATTGTACATCCCTAAAATAAGTCCAGGGTGCTCCACCACTAAAACACTAGTTCTACTTGTTACATGTTCTAACCAAGGGCTGTCAAACTCATTATAGTTCAGGGGCCACGTTTAGTTAAATTTGATTTGAAGTGGAGCTGACCACCAGTGAAATAATAACACCAATAATAATATATCAATAATGTCAACTTCAAATTTTTCTCTGTTTTAGAGCAAAAAAAACCCCACACAAATTAAACAATGAATATGCTGACATCTCTAAACCATGCTTTCAAATAATGCGAATAACATGAACAAACTATAAAACTGAGTAATTTTAGCAACATTATGTTTCAGTTTATTATTTCTATATCTTAATTAAAAGTTAAAGATCACAGTGGGTCTACAAATACACAAAACATTTAATATTAGGAGGAATACTTTTTAAATTACATTTACTCCTCTGAAAACATTTCACATTAAAAAGAAAAGAATACTTTGTTTGATTACAAATACATGAAAATATTTACACTTACAAAGAGAAAAATTTGGAGTTGTGAATATTTATAGACAATTATGATAATATTTTCCTCGTCTTGCCCACTAGAGATTGAATTGGTTTGAATGTGGTCCCTGAACTATTATAATTTTTTAAATCTTAGTGTCATTTTTCCATTTCACAAATGAATCCCAAGGGACAGATTGGACCCTTTGGCAGGTTGGTGTTGGCCCTCAGGCCATATGTTTGAACACCTGTAAAGAAACAAAAACACTGAGGAGTTATACCATGCCTACCCCAAAGTTAGAAAAACTCTGCTGTAGACATAACATGCTTAAAATCAGAAAGACTGCACTGTCATTGTATTTATTATTATGATTATTAAGTTTAATTCATGACGTACAGTGTAAGTAAAGCATCATAGAGCTGCTAACATGGGCATAAGCTGTTAATAAACTTTACACTATATGATTAGGGGCCTCTTTAGCTGCCTTTAGGATGATTATGACATGCCTAGATAAAGGTAAAAGATTATTTATTTGTGGTAAAAGGGTGGAAACAGCTTACAAACTGTCATCCTAAAGTTTTATTTTCCACTCTAACGGTTGTGTTCCTTCCCTGCAGTGTTCAGTGAGCTGTGGGGATGGAGTAATGGAGAGGACAGTGCAGTGTGTGTCAGCACATGGCCAGGAAACCAATAGGTGTTCCACAGACACCATACCCGAGGCCAGAAAAGCCTGCAGAAACCCAACATGTGAGTACACTAGTAAACTGCTGTTTCTGATCAAAGGTGAAAACTTCTGCAGGGTTACATGTTGGTCAGCTGTGTCTGAAAACCCTAGTTTAGATGAGGCTTGACTTGATCCGGCCATCTCACCAAATCAGCCTTAAGTAAAACATTTATGAGCCAAACATCAAAGATTTACTGTCTAGTGTATTTACCTCCATATGGTAGGATGGGACATCAAAGAGTGAGTGCCTCTTCATTTTCTTTGATTTGACGCAGTGATTTTCCACACTTGGCATAACATTACATTTGTGCATGCATTCATGTTCGTATGTGTAAATACTCTGACTTGTGTCTCCAAGGCCATTTGCCTTCAAGCTGTAAAGAAGTCCAAAGCACAAGTGGCCCCCTGCCTGACGCTGAGCACTTGGTCAATATTCAAGGAAAAGCTCTCAAGGTAAGATTATGTGACATTAACCCTTTAATGCATGAATTATGACAATGTTAGTCAAGATTTTTTTTGTTTGTGTTTTTATTCCAATTTAGGCATGAAAAAGAAAAACTATGTGATTGAAATCTTTTTAATGAACCAATTTTTTATGGAGTATTTTATGGCAAAATGTCGACTCGGCTGCAAAACATGCGTTTAAGCTTTAGAAAAACATGTGTATTTAAAACACAATATCAGAACACTATGAAATAAAACACTTTAATGCAGTTTTTGTTAAAGAAGACTGTTAATTACAGTCTAATAACAACAAACAATTGATTTACATATAAACATGTTAGTGTAGATCAGGTATTAAGAATATAGACCAGTTACAGTAATGATATGAACTGACTGATATGGAACTAAAACAACTACATATATGAATATACAAGAGAACAACTGTAAAAGAACTGTTCACTGGGAGGTGTGTGGGGGGGGGGGGTTTGAAAAAGTCACGATAAAGTTTGAAATGTTTATTTGGATAAAGAGTACAAATTCTGTAATGGTGATTTATTAGCCTCTAACAGACCATAACAATTGCATAGTTTCCTGCTCCTTTCGCGTCATGTTTCAGATTATTTAAACACCAACTTCCACAAAATGCTTCAATTTCATGAATGTTCCTCAGTGTTTAGACATAGTTTTACCATTGTTTTAGAAAGATGCAGACCATTCCATAATACATACAAGTAGTGGAAATTCTCTGATGTACAAGACTTTAAAATGAGTATAGTATGACATTTTGAAACACTGTTTTCCAGACCTTGAAAAGGTTCCTAATAAGAAATACATGAATAAACATATATATTTAAAAAAAATCACTAAACCAGTCAGTATTGATTTCCATATGTTTTGAAAATGTTTCTGTCAGTGAAATGTAATTTACAATTACTTTTTCATTCAGTGCTTTATTCATTCATTCAGTTAATTGAACTTTTCTACTACACACAACACATACGGTGAAAAAATCCAAAGTGTATTTTTCTCACATCTCATCTCAGTTCTCAATAGATCTTAAAAATCTTATTTCAAGAAATTGTACCAAGATCATTTTCACTTGTTCCATTGGCAGCTTTTTTTTTTTCCTTTTTGCTTAATTCAAGATAATTTTTTTCTGCTTAATTCAAGTAAAAAAAAAGGGGGGGGGGTAATTTTTTCTACAATTTCCTGAAATAAGATTTGCAAGCTCTATTGTCTAAAAATAAATTCTTTATATCTTAATGAAAAGTTACTGTTTAGGTGATTATGTCTTATTTTAAATGTGATGAGTTGTTTGAAGGGTGGTGCAGTGGTTAGCGCTCATGCCTCACAGACAGAAAGACCCCGGTTTGATTCCCACACCAGACCTTTCTGTGTGGAGTTTGCATGTTCTCCCACCATCCAAACACATGCGCTGATAGGTTAATTGGTTAATGTTAATTACCCATAGGTGTGAATGTTAGTGATTGTTTGTCTATATATGTTCAGCCCTGAGATGAACTGGAGACTCATACAGGGTGTACCCTGCCTTCACCCATTGTAGCTGGATTAGGCCCCCAGTGACCCTAGTGATGATAAAGTGGGTTCAGATGATGAGAGGAATACATTTAGTAAGATTTAGATTTTTTGCACTGTACAATCTCAACCAAAAACGTTGACACACAAGTATAAAAGTACATAAAAAGTCTGGATTTTTTTTTAAATTTCTTTCTTTCTTTTTTTTTTTTTTAGAGAGAGAGCACGTACCCTGCTATGATAACTTCCCTGGTTGACTTATTGTACAAATTTTATTTTGTTGCATTATATATAACTTTTGTCTCCTTTTTGTACTTCTTTTTTTTTTTCCTTTTGCACCTGTTCACTACTGTTCTGTTTTCCACTTTCCTTCCACCCTCATTTATTCTTTTTGCCCTTGCCTCCTTTTCTTTTCCCCTCTCTTCACCTCTCCTCCCACTGTTACTCCTCCTTCAACTTTGTTCACCTCAGGTCTACTGTGCAGGAATGCAGACAGAGACACCGCAGGAGTACATCACCTTGACAACAGGAGAAGGAGAGAATTTTTCAGAGATCTTTGGCTTCAGGTAAACAGCCAGTAGGAAAACAATAAAAACAGCTTGTTGTATTACATCCAGGCAGTGTGTCAACAATGAAATACCGGAAATGTGTAAGCATGAGCTGAGGTATATTGTGTGTTTGTGTACACCCTCAGACTCAATGACCCCACCCAGTGTCCCGCCAATGGCTCCAATAGAGAAGACTGTGACTGTCGTAGAGACTACACAGCTGCAGGAATCACCACCTTCACTAAAGTTCGCCTGGACATCAGCAAGATGAACATCATCAGTGAGTTGCAAAAATCAAACTCTAGTTTAGTTTTCTCATTTTTACTCAAAAATATCTCATCACACTTAAAATAATCATAATCACCTAAAGCAGGGGTCTCAAATATGTGGCCCGCCAATGGTTCCAGTGCGGCCCGTGGGATGAAGAGCATAATAACCTATTGAATTATTCCATATTTTCTACTAGGTTTTTAATTTTTTTGCCTATAAATGACGACAACTTGAAATCTTTGTCATTGTTTAACTGCCAAGATAATATTAAATTATGAAAATACGTACATGTACAAACTATATTGTAACAATAAAATGTGAATAACCTGAACAAATGTGAACAACGTGAAATGTCTAAAGAAAATTAGACATAATTTGAACCATTTTCTGCTTCTGTTACTAAGAGTTTAGTGTCTGTGTAGAACTGATCCATAATAAAACACACAGACTAATGATACATCGAGGCAGGAATTTGTTAAAATTGCCCTTATTTTCCTTATGAAATATAACTAGTTTTAATTCATAAAACTATTTTGTCTTGGGTTTTTTTTGCAGTAAAACAATGACAATAATGTGTAGTTGTCATTATTTTGTTTATTATTTATTTTCATTTTACTGGTCCGGCCCTTTGGAGATCAAATCAGGCTGAATGTGGCCCCTGAAGAAAATGAGTTTGAGACCCCTGACCTGAAGAGTAACTTTTCAGTCAGATATAAGAACTCAAGAAATTTTAGCAAAATATTCTTCCATTGACAGGTTTTTTTTGCTTGAATTAAGCAAAAAAAAAAAAACCCGAACTAACCCCTGGATACATACTGGTCACTACAGTAGACAGTTATTCTACAGTTGTTCTCTCATACATTTATTTGTTTTAGTTCCATATCAGTCAGTTCATATAATTACTGTAACTGGTCTGTTCTTAATACCTCATCTACACTAACATGTTTACCTGTAAATAAATGAATTGCTTGTTGTTATTAGACTGTACATTATTAACAGTCAAACACTTAAACATTTTAAATAGTAATAATAATCATTTAAAAAAGAAAATAAAATGGTGTTCTTAAACAAATACTTTTATTTGATAGTGTTCTGATATTGCATTTTAAATACATGTTTCTTTGCTTGAACACTGTAAAATGAGCTGATGACATGCCTCATATCCAGTTGTAAAAGTTGTAAAAGACACAATGGATGAAAAAGTAAAAAAAAAAAAAAAAAAAAAAAATATATATATATATATATATATATATATATATATATATATATATATATATATATATATATATATATATATATATATATATATATATATATATATATATATATATATATATATAATTCTTTTTTTTTTTTACACATAATGATAATAAAATGTATAAAATAATTTCCAATTGTTCCATTGGCAGATTTTTTTTTATCCCAATGGAACAAGTGAAAATTATCCTGGTACATTTTCCAGAGCTATTATCTTACATCTCACTGAAAATTTACTCTTTAGGTTATTTTGTCTTATTTTAAGTGAGATGAGATATTTTGACGAGAAATGGGGGGAAAAAAAAGACAATTGGTACCATTTAGATTTTTTTTTCCCCAGTGCACATAAACACAGCCAGAGAAATATCTATGTGATAAAGGGTCCACACATACAAACATACATAAACAAGCAATAGCATCCTGTACCGGTGGTAATTACAGAAATGAATGCCGTTACTCTCACTACATGTCATCAGAATTTTAAAGTCTTCTTACTCTCCAATGAGTACTTCCTTTAGCGTTTAATTACGTACACGTTCATGAAGGTTAATGGACTCAAGATGACTCAGGGATGTTTAAGCATCACATAATTACAAGGTTTAAGATTTAATGAACTTCTCTAAGTAGATGGAATTATATCGATATTGTCATTAGTGTGACCCTAAAAATAAAACCAGATTTGGTGAAATAACATGGCAGGTGTAAGTTGTCATTATGCACTTTCATTTAAGGACCTATGGCAATTCATTTTGGAGTGCACATTTCCTAGAGTGGTTGCCACATTAAATTAATTAGTTTGTTTCTTACCTTCATCTTCAGCTACAGACTGGCAGTTTGCTTTCACCCGTGAAGGGAAGAGAGTTCCATTCGCCACAGCTGGAGATTGTTACAGCGCCTCCCGTTGTCCACAGGTGAGAACAGCAACAGCAGCCATTTATGAAAAGAGGGAGAACCTTTACCCTGTTGTAACAAGAGCATTTATTAATACAATTATTGAATGACAGTTAGACATTACAGTAGGTAATATCAGCCCCATGAAATAGATAAATGCCAGTCACAATAATCTGTGTGTCAGTTTTTTTTCCCAGTATTCACACTTATCTTTGTTTCTGTCAAGACAATGTTTGATTCAACACTCATCTCAACATTTCAGATACGTCTATGGGTATAGTCTATGTAAACAGTCCTGACAGAAACATCTTTAAACATGATTTGTTACTGCACTTCACAGCTTTTCTACACTTCAGCAATTTAGTTGTTCATTTGTTTCCTCCTTCATAAAATTTATAATGAAGCAGAAATGTGTGCTGTAGCATGGGCACAGTGTGTTCTTTAAACTTTATGGGACGTCTTTTAATTGTCTTTTCTTTTTCTTTTGTCTACTGGTGTATGAATGTGTGTGTGAATGGATGAATGTGAAGAATTGTAAAGTGCTTTGGGCACCAACTGGTGAATAAAATACACTATATAAGTACAGTCCATTTACCTTTCTTTCTTTCTTTCTTTCTTTCTTTCTTTCTTTCTTTCTTTCTTTCTTTCTTTCTTTCTTTCTTTCTTTCTTTCTTTCTTTCTTTCTTTCTTTCTTTCTTTCTTTCTTTCTCTTTCTTTCTTTCTCTCTTTCTTTCTTGCTTTCTTTCTTTCTTTTTTCTCTTTCTTTCTTGCTTTCTTTTTTCTTTCTTTCTTTCTCTTTCTTTCTTTCTTTCTTTTTTCTTTCTTTCTTTCTTTCTTTCTTTCTCTCTTTCTTTCTTTTTTCTTTCTCTCTTTCTTTCTTTTTTCTTTCTCTTTCTTTCTTTCTTTCTTTCTTTTTCCTTTTTCTCTTTTTCTTTCTTTCTATCTTTTTTCCTTTTTCTTTTTTTCTGTCTTTCTTTCTTTCTTTCTTTCTTTCTTTCTTTTTTTCAGGGGCAGTTCAGGATTAATCTCTCAGGAACTGGTTTTAAATTGGCTGAGGACACCTCATGGATTTCCCAGGGCACCTATGCAGTGGCTGATGTACATAAATCACAGGTATAATCAGTACATTTCATACCAGTTCATACCAGTTCATACTAGTTCATACCAGTTGATACCAGTTCATACCAGTTCATACCAGTTCATACCAGTTCATACTAGTTCATACCAGTTCATACCAGTTCATACCAGTTCATACCAGTTCATACCAGTTCATATTAGTTCATACCAGTTCATACCAGTTCATACCAGTTCATACTAGTTCATACCAGTTCATACCAGTTCATACTAGTTCATACCAGTTCATACTAGTTCATACTAGTTCATACTAGTTCATACCAGTTCATACCAGTTCATACCAGTTCATACCAGTTCATACCAGTTCATACTAGTTCATACCAGTTCATACCAGTTCATACCAATTCATACCAGTTCATACTAGTTCATACCAGTTCATACCAGTTCATACTAGTTCATACTAGTTCATACCAGTTCATACTAGTTCATACCAGTTCATACCAGTTCATACTAGTTCATACTAGTTCATACCAGTTCATACCAGTTCATACCAGTTCATACCAGTTCATACCAGTTCATACTAGTTCATACCAGTTCATACCAGTTCATACCAGTTCATACCAGTTCATATTAGTTCATACCAGTTCATACCAGTTCATATTAGTTCATACCAGTTCATACCAGTTCATACCAGTTCATACTAGTTCATACCAGTTCATACCAGTTCATACTAGTTCATACCAGTTCATACTAGTTCATACTAGTTCATACTAGTTCATACCAGTTCATACCAGTTCATACCAGTTCATACCAGTTCATACCAGTTCATACTAGTTCATACCAGTTCATACCAGTTCATACCAATTCATACCAGTTCATACTAGTTCATACCAGTTCATACCAGTTCATACTAGTTCATACTAGTTCATACCAGTTCATACTAGTTCATACCAGTTCATACCAGTTCATACTAGTTCATACTAGTTCATACCAGTTCATACCAGTTCATACCAGTTCATACCAGTTCATACCAGTTCATACTAGTTCATACCAGTTCATACCAGTTCATACCAGTTCATACCAGTTCATATTAGTTCATACCAGTTCATACTAGTTCATACTAGTTCATACCAGTTCATACCAGTTCATACTAGTTCATACCAGTTCATACTAGTTCATACTAGTTCATACCAGTTCATACCAGTTCATACCAGTTCATACTAGTTCATACCAGTTCATACCAGTTCATACCAGTTCATACTAGTTCATACCAGTTCATACCAGTTCATACCAGTTCATACCAGTTCATACCAGTTCATATTAGTTCATACCAGTTCATACCAGTTCATACCAGTTCATACTAGTTCATACCAGTTCATACCAGTTCATACTAGTTCATACTAGTTCATACCAGTTCATACCAGTTCATACCAGTTCATACTAGTTCATACCAGTTCATACCAGTTCATACCAGTTCATACTAGTTCATACCAGTTCATACCAGTTCATACTAGTTCATACTAGTTCATACCAGTTCATACTAGTTCATACCAGTTCATACCAGTTCATACTAGTTCATACCAGTTCATACCAGTTCATACCAGTTCATACCAGTTCATACTAGTTCATACCAGTTCATACCAGTTCATACCAGTTCATACCAGTTCATACCAGTTCATATTAGTTCATACCAGTTCATACCAGTTCATACTAGTTCATACTAGTTCATACCAGTTCATACCAGTTCATACTAGTTCATACCAGTTCATACTAGTTCATACTAGTTCATACCAGTTCATACCAGTTCATACCAGTTCATACTAGTTCATACCAGTTCATACCAGTTCATACCAGTTCATACTAGTTCATACCAGTTCATACCAGTTCATACCAGTTCATACTAGTTCATACCAGTTCATACCAGTTCATACCAGTTCATACTAGTTCATACCAGTTCATACCAGTTCATACCAGTTCATACTAGTTCATACTAGTTCATACCAGTTCATACCAGTTCATACTAGTTCATACCAGTTCATACCAGTTCATACCAGTTCATACCAGTTCATACCAGTTCATACTAGTTCATACCAGTTCATACTAGTTCATACCAGTTGATACCAGTTCATACCAGTTCATACCAGTTCATACTAGACGATATGACCAGACTCTGTAACTGTACAAATGAGTCTACGGTGTGACCACATCACAACGGTCCTCAAATCCTTACATTGTCTTCCTGTGGGTCAAAGGATAGAATTTAAAATCTTACTCCTCGTCTATAAAGAACTAAATGTCCTTGGACCCAAATACATCTTAGACGTGTTGGTTCTCTATAAGCCTCCAGAGCCCTGAGGTCATAGGTCATCAGGAACAGGTTTATTGTGTGTTCCCAAAATCAGAACCAAACAAAGTGAAGCATCATTCAGTTGTTCTGCCCCTCACCTGTGGAACAAACTACCTGAATATCTGAGGTCTGAGAACAACTGTCTGAAAACATTACTGTTCACTGGAGCTTTTACTTAGATTCTCAATTGTTTTATAAATGTTTTTATGCCTTTTATTGTAATTGTCTTTTAATGCATCTTAGTCATTTAAATTTTCTTATATGTTTTATGTAAAGCACTTTGAATTGTCCTGTACATGAAATGTGCTTTACAAATACATTTGCCTTGCCTTGCCAGTATGAAATTGACAACAATTTGTAGCATAAAACAGTTGTGCTTGTGAGTTTACATACTCTGACTGAATGGACATGGGATGGTCTTTAATGTTCCAACATGGCAATAACGTAAAACATAAAGACAAGTCGACATATCATTGGACACAGTAAAAAATAAAGTGAAAGTGAAGGAGTGTCCATCTCAATCTCCTGACCTAAATATCATTGAGTCACTTTGGGGAGGTGTCAAACAAGCAGCTCATGCAAGAAAACCCAACATGTTCAAGGAACTGAAGGTGTTTTTCCAACAAGAATGGACAACTTTACTGTACCATCTGAGAAAATACAGTGTCTCTTCCATCTGTCATTGTTGTTAAAGTGGTGAATACAGAGGGTGAAGAAGGGGATATAATCTTAAGATCAGGGTCATCTGGATAATTTCTGTTTTCAGTGTGATTTAAAAAAAACAAACAAAAAAAACAACTTTTATATGGCGATCAATGGATTCACCAAAGCACTAACCATGTATGAAATAAAGTTTTTGTATCATCTTTCATATTCTCTGAAAAATGGCATAAAAATCCTCAATTCTGCTGGAGTATGTAAACTTATGAGCACAACTGTATCTCACATCCATAATTTTGTAAATGTAGCAGATGCGCCAGGTGAAGGGGTTTAGAATAAAACTGCTCAGCATGTTTAGAGGTTGACCAAAATGGGTTTTTCTAAGGTTGCCAATAGAGATTTTTAAAAGATTTGATCGGCTGATGGCTGATATTTACAGCTGATTTTTGAGGTTGAAATTTATCGCCAATTTGTTGTTGTTGTTTTGTTTTGTTTTTTTAAGTAAATTGATGATAAAATACAATTGAAACACAGATAATTAAAATGTGTATGCTGCAGTATAAATTAACATTTTAATACGCATACTGTACATATAGTACACTTTTAACATTTGTTGAACTTTAAATGCTGCCCTCACAAGTGCCTGATCAAATAACTTATAACATTTCACTTCTGATTGAATATCAGCTTTAAAAAAAGAAGGATGTTATATCAGTCTACGCCTAATGTTAAGACCACTTAAACTGATAAAGGTCTTTCTACTTTGTGTTAAAGTTCAATATACATGTTTGTTAAAATATTTTAATCTTTTAAAAATCCTTGACAGAAATTAATGTTTGTACCGTAACAGTTTTTTGAAGACCACCATTTTGATTGCATATGCGTCTGAAAAGCACATATTTTTGAATATTTTATTCACTGATTATGTAGTTGTTCATAAAGGCTCAGACTAAATTTAATGGTTATTTAGTCAAAATAGAGAAAAGTTACTTTTTCTGCAGAATATATCATTAAGTGAAACATGAAACAATCATCTACAACAGGGGTCTCCAATCTATTCCACAAAGGGCCAGTGTGGCTGCAGGTTTTTGTTCCAACCAACCAAGAGTTCACAGTTTTGACCAATTGACTCTCTGCAGACTGAGATCAGTTGATTAATTGATTGAAGTCTGGTGTGTTGCTGCTTGGTTTCAACAAAAACCTGCAGCCACACCGGCCCTTTGTGGAATAGGTTGGAGACCCCTGATCTTTTGTTAAACTACATGGGTTTTATTGGTGAATCAAAAAATTCTGGTGTTTCCGTGTTCACTATGAAACCACTGAACGTCCAAATGGATCATATGTGATGACCATAAAAAACTGAGAAGCTGCATTTTACCTGAATTATTACTATGTATTAACATTAAACATTTTAGATCAGTAGATGCTTCTAGTTTTGGATACTTGTTTAGGGCTTCAAGTGTTAAGTGTTTCGTGGTGTTTTTACATATTTAACTAATAATATTTTTAGAATAATTGGCATCCCTTCAAACAAAAGATCTAAAGTTTTCAACCTGTCTTTATCTGCCTGGTTTTATGTTTTCTCTCCTGTTATCTCCTTTCTGTAATCTTCCTCTTGTGGGTTCTGTTGGCTTCAGTACACCATGTCAGAATAGTCCCCAGTGGCTTCAAAATTCCCGGCTCCACTTCTTCACATAAACATGCTGTTTAATAGAGTCCTTATTGGGCAGCTGCTCTCTCAAGTGCCCCCCCACAATCTCCTTTTGAAATGGAGATCAAGACAGAGAGTGCTTTTTGGCACAGTGAAAACAGGAGGCAGCGCAGTTGCCAAAAATGTTCATAGTCTGATATCCATAGCCAGCCGGCCCACTCTGGGCACTCCAGGCAGTTTTAAATAAAGCCAGGTTGTGAGAGTGGAATGGAGAGAGCACTCCAGAGGAGATCAGGCAAACCTCGCTGCGTACTGTGGCTTTCATGGCGTGGGATAGTGCTATAGGATGCACTTCTACTTTGTTTTCCCTTTCCAGTAATCTGCTTATTGTGTGGAATGGAATTGCTTCAGCTGAAGTGCTGCTGTTTAATTAGAAGGTATTTATTATGTGTTGTGAGGAGTGATTAAACAGTTCATACCAGCCCACTAAAGGGCGGGCCTCATTCATTATGTGCATTTGAAAATAGAAGATACCGTCAAAACAAGCTTGACCATGTAGACGTTTACAGACTCTTTCAGGCCCACGAGTGTGAAATAATTCCACTCCTGAGGCAACAACCACTTAACAATTATACATAACTCATGCAGTTCCTCTTTTGTCCACAGGATGGAAGCAGAGTGTCAGGAATATGTGGAGGCTACTGTGGTAAATGTAGTCCTTCCTCTGGCTCAAACCTACCTGTGACACTGGAATAGATGAATCTCTTCAAACAGGTAAAAGAAAATGCCATAAAATTATGCAACACCATATAACATACAAATAGCTAATAGTTTTGGGGGGTTGCATTAATTTCACTGTGTTTTTTAATGAAATGTAAGTAAGTAAGTAAGTTATACTTTTAAGGCACTATTATCATACAGGGAGTCAGAAAGTGCTTTACAGTGTAAAATAATTAAAATACAGTTAAAAACTAATTAAAATGCAATAAATACATTAAGTCCAATCCGTTTTAGGAGCTTTGAGTCCAATATGGATTTAAAAATTCCTACTTGAAAAAGAGTTGTTGTACAGTAATATTATTATTATTATTACTATTGTTAGCAGTAGTAGTAGTAGTAGTAGTAGTAGTAGTAGTATTCTCCTGAGATTCTCAGCGCATTTTTCTTCTTATGATAATAATAACAATAATAATAATAATAATAATAATACAATTGGAGTCACTATACAGATAAAAGCAGTAATATATTTTTTTTAAAAACTAAGAAATACAATAGTAGCAAAAAACTGCAAACATGATCCCTGTCACCAAATGTCATTTTATTTCATGAAGGTGCTTTTATTACATGAAAAGCTAAGTTAGTACTTTGAAATATTAAATGGGACAATAATAGACTCAGTTTCTGTTAACTGAATCCTGTATGTAATGTCAGTTCTTCTGTGCGTAATAATATAAAATAAAATGAATGACTGTGTGTTGTTTGTATTTGTCTCTAGCATCTGTTTCCATTCATCATGGCAGTCTTCTTCAGGTTCTCATTGTGTCAAATCCCTCATCCTTGGTGCTACAACTCAGCCCGTCCATCACATTACCTCTTTTTACACCTCTATGTGTATAGTGTAAATTAAATTTGTGTAAGTACTGTACATATCAGGATAAAAAAAATGTCTTATTTATTGTACTCCCCATTTATTTTTGTATTTTAATGTAATTTATGTGTTTTTATTTGTTTGTTTTTGATTGATAGCAAACACGGCACAGCGCCTCTTGCCAAAATGTGCCTTGTATGTTTTAATATTTGCTGTCAGTTCTCCACAGTCCATGTGTAATAGCTATATGGATCAGTCAGTCATTTCAGGATCAATGTTGAAATCAGGCTTTTGTTGGGTATACGCAGTGAGTTGTCTGCTCAAGAGTTTGCACAATTATAGTCTCGATCACTTTGGAAGTGTCAGGTTTAACATAAAGGAACATTGCTTCAGGAAATGGTATTGTCATGACAAACACTGTGATGTAGAGAATGACATCCACATGGATTTGAAGAAGTTTAAATTAATGAAGGAAAGCACTCTTTACAGATGAAATTAATGCAGTTACCAGCAATTGTAGGGTAGAGAATGAATAGGTTGCTGTATTTTAGCATTATTTTCACTCTATTCTTAATACAATGTTGCACTATATTATGATTATGAATATTGTCATTAATTTTTTTTACCCATGAGTATCATTATAATTTATAGAAAGTAGCTATGTAACAAATCTAGTTATTGAAAGTAACACAATTTCACATTTTGGAAAGAATAGTCTACTAATCGTACATTTAGACACTTTTTTTTAGAGAAAAATGTCAGTGTAGTTTTTCCTATTTGTTGAGTTTAAGATCTATGCAAAAAGTCTCAACTTTCAAATAATAATAATCATCCTGCAGATGTTAAGTCAAGTTAAAGTTCAATGTAGGAGTGCAATAAGTACTTTATGTGAGAGCAGATTTGAGGATGCAGTTGATACTGTGAAGGATTTAAAAGCACGTGTGAGTAGAAAATGTTCAGGATCGATGATCACTTCATTATATCAAAAGACAATTCGGGCCACGGGAACAAAAACATTAAGGTCCAGAATATATTTTTTGTTAGAATTCTGACTTTTTTTTTTTCTCTCAGAATAATAACATTAATGTCAAGACTTTCCTCAGAATTGTAACTGTTTAGAAAATATACTGTAGCAACTCATAACGTAATAACGGCTCGTAATGTAATAACTTAAATGTAATAAAATTTCATAATGAAATAATCGAAATCATGATTGCATTATGAGCTCAGTAATTCATAATGTAATAAAAGCTCAGAATGTAACAATAGTTTATACTGTGAGAAAAGTTACTGTACATTATCAACCCCCCACCCCCCACCCCCGCCACAGTTTAAGCCATTGTTACATTATGAGGTTTTATTCAATTATGAATTGATATATAACTGAGCTCATACTGTGATATAAAATGTTATTATATTATTACATTATGTTATGTTCTTATGATTTTATTACATTATGAACTTTTATTACATTTAAGCTATTATATTATGAGTTGCTACATATACTTTTTAAATTATTGTTCTGAGATTAAAGTCAGAATTATTAGAAAAAAAACAGAATTCTGACTTTTCTCATCAATCAATCAATAAATCAATCAATCAAATTTTATTCATATAGCACTTTCAGATCTGATAGCAGGAGAGCAGGATTATTATTGTAGCACCATATGATCAGGGTAAATCTAAGCTGTCTCACAACGGTCTAAACCTGAGGTGTCAAACATGTGGCCTGGGGGCCAAATCTGGCCCACCTAAGGGTCTAATCTGGCCCTCTGGATGAATTTATGAAATATAATTCAGACCAATTCAGTCTCATAATAAGCTCTAAATAATCACAAGTAAATAATTTCTTTGTAAATGTAATTTTTTTTTCATTTAATAACACTAAAACAAAGTATAATTTCACAAAAAAATCTGAACAAATATGAAAAATTAGAAATTTTAATAATATTCCGTCTATTACTAAATATTTTGCCTATCAGTAGATCCAGTATGATCTGTGAATTTGAATGTATATGTGTAAATATATATTATAATATAATATTATTATTTGTATAATTATTCTGACTTTAATCTAAACATTTTTGACTTTAATTCAGAATTCAAACTTTTTTCTCAGAATAATCATAAAAATATGTTTTGGACTTTTAATTTAAAAACAAAACAAAAAAATCCAATGGTCCTAATCTACTCTTCCGTATTATACAGCTCTACTGTATGAGATAAGATTTACAGCATTCACTTGTGCGAACACACACACATTAGTGGATCAGAAAGCGGAGGTTGGACGTCGGTTACAAGAAGCGTAGAGATAATTCTGCCAAACATCAGAGAGAAGGACATTCCTCTGTTCCTGCATATCTCTAGCATAGCGTGCAGTGACAGGGGGAGAGCTATTAGCTTTTAGCTTTCAGAGAGCAGACAGGTTATCTTATCTGAGGCAACTTAAAAGATTTCAGGAAGAAAGACCGCACCTCAGGCCAATAAAATCCCAGTAGCCCGACATCCTCCAGAGACGCAGTTGGTCCAGCCATGCAGACACCTCGCACGCTGCTGAGCCCACAGGCCTTTGCAGCATATCTGTCCAGATGCTGTCTGCAAACCATTGCCTTGTGAACCTCACATTCTTTAGTTTTTTGTTTACTTTATACGGTCTGTTAATACTGTACATACTGATACGCTTCTGTTTAGAATGTTCTGAATTGTTGTTCATTGTGACAGTATCAGGGTACTTTTTATTGTGTGCATGCATGGTTTGTATCACTTTCACTAGTGTCATGTCTTCAATTGGCTGATATTTTTTTAATTCTTATTTTTATTTTTATTTTTATTTTTTTTTTAAGCCTTAATAGTGTGAAATTTGGGTAAATATGTCCTAATTAACTGGTTAAGAAGCCATATTTGCTTTTCAAATCTTTTCTATACACTACATGGTGCTATCCGTGCCGTATGTGATTACGTGCTGAACCTGTACTTTAGCTGTTATACTGTAGGTGCACACTTCAGCCAAAGGGAATTTCACAGTGTTTATCTGCCGCTACACAAGTGTGAGATTATTTCTAAGGACTTGTACCTTTACTGACTGCACTTATCTTTGTGAATGTCAGAATTGTTGTTCCGTTCTCAGGTGCCTCACAGGAAATGAAGGGATTATTATCGTAATTAAAGGTATTTCTATTATTTTAAACATTTGCCATGTATTATCAGGTAAAAAAAAATGTATTATTGAAGTTTAAAATGTAAAGTATCATATACGTATATGTTTTGTTTTGTATGCAATTCTTTTTTTTTGCGTTGTTTGGTGAATGTACATAGGTTTGAATCATAAATGACAATGAATGCAGTAACAAAATGAACTGCTTTGCAACACATCCCCTTTTTTTGTGAATACATTTATTTATACAGTATGTATCTTGTATCTGCAATAATTGTACAAGCAGACATCGGTGCTGCCATATAAAAAGCATGACTTATGTATCAAATGGCAGTGATTAAAGAAAACCTTTAACTCTACTTTGCCTTTGGTCACATCATTCATCCATTTGAACGACTTCGAATTATCTTAATAATCAGACCATTAAAGGTGTCATTCCGCTGAAAACCACTTTTCCACGCTCCTTTTGGAATCTGATGGGTCACCCCGACTTACCGACACATGCTGCATTCACAAAAAGCAACAAGAGGCACGAAGAATGCAGAAAAAGCCGGTCCATCTGACATCAGAGGGACTTTAGCGTCACTCACGTGGGATTAAGTCCGTCCCCGGCACTGAATCTGAAGTAGCATTAGCATTAGCATCAACAACAAGAGACGACGAAGCCACAGTAGCCGCTGCACAAACGGGAAAAAAATGGCGGATTAAACTGGCTCATGTGCTCTCTGTGGAATTAACGCCTGGGTTTTTCCACACATTTTCAGAACAAGCAACGGCACGAAACCTAGCTGGATGCTACTCTAGTAAAGGTAAACACACACGGAGAGCGAGAGGGGAGGGGGGAGTGTTCCTTCATGCTTTCTCAGCCAATCAGAGACGCCCTGTCTCTCTCATGAACATGTATGAGGAAGTACCGGTAAACTCTGTTGTTCGATCTCAAGTCATTTTTCTACTGTGCAAAAACAGCTGGAAACCACACAATCCAGATGTTTTTTTTAAGTAGAACCACCACACAATGTATTCAATAGAAAGGAGAACACAGCAATATTAATGTGGAAATAAAGCCTTGTTTTTTTCCCTTCACATTCTCAGAACAAGCAACGGCAGGAAACCTAGCTGGATACTACTTGGGTACATACACGGGGAGGGGGAAGTGTTCCTTCACATATTCTGAGCCAATCAGAGACGCCTCGTAACCGTGTACTGGACATGTATGAGAACATACGGGTAAATGCTGTCGTTCGACCTCAAGTCATTTTTCTACCGTGCAAAAGCAAAATAAAGCAATCTGGGTGTTTTGTTTTTTTTAAATAGAACCAACACACAATGTATTCAATAACAATAGAGAACACATTAATATTAATGAAATAACCATGGAATGACAGCTTTAAATTGTGTTTTATAGATCCAGCCTAATGTTTTATTGTCTATCTGTATTCATAATGGAGAATTAAGATCTTCAACATTTATCACTGTTTTGAGCTTATGCACATGAATTTTTTTTTTTTTTTTTTTTTTTTTTTGGTGCTGACTGCAGCAATGTGTGATGTGGTTTCCTGCTGTTATGACTGTAGGGCAGAATTAATATGTATATACGTAGGTAGCACAAACTGACGACCACAGGCTCATGTGACATCTATATTTCATGTTATGGTCTGCAGCGATGAGCAACGAGAGCTAATGTCAGACTGAAATGGACTTCTAACTGATCTGTCAACGGGTTCAAGTGTTTAAAAATGCACAAGAGGGATACACATATGTGTGAAAAGGAAGGAGAAGGGAGGAGGGTTTGGGAGACAGGAGATTTCAACACTTTCAGAAGGATGGTCTAAAGTTAAGGATGTGATTCAGAAGTAGATTTGAAAACTTTCCACTGGTCCGTTTATGGGAAGCCTGTCACCTTTGTGTTTGGAAACATGACTCAGTGAAACCTCCATCTGTCGCAGTGGTTCCCAAACTGTTTTAGCTCGTGACCTCATTTTTAATATTACACATTTATGGTGACCCCAGACATTCAAAACTGTTTTTTTTTTTTTTTTGTTAAAATCAATTTGTAATAGTTTGCTATACTGTGTTTCAAATAAATATTAATTTTAGGTGGCATTTAGTCCATATAATGTATATTATTATGAATGGAGGTAGAAAAGCTTAGAGGTTTAGATTATTGAATAAAGTGAGAATTTTATTTCCCTTTGTCAGGATATGTACAGTCAGTCCAGTTTGTATATTTGTCATTCCTGGATATTGGTAACTTTTCTGTCCCTAGGATGTAAATATCTTATTCTATCTTATTCTATCTTATCAATATCTTATTTAAAATAAATGAAATATTCATCATAAAAAGCTTTTATTATAGTATGAAGTCTTTTGAATAGGATCAACACAAAAAAAATGCATGTAAAACCTATTTATTTTACTTTTAATCACCCTTTTAAAAACAAAAAAAACCCCAAACAATATTTATTTTTACATTGTCCCCAAAACACCATATTTGCAATAAAAAAAAAATTAATTATGTATTTGACGTTATAATTTAAAAAACAACGTTAAAATCTATCTGTGTATAAATACATTAAAACAACATTTAAAAAAACAATATTATTCTCATTATTTTATCCTTTATGGGGTGTCCTCATAATCATGTTCTACCCTGTTAGTCTGTTTTTCACCTTCTAAACCAATGCCTACAATTCCCATGGTGCATCACTCAGGAAGCAGTCACTCTTTCAGTGGGATTTTGAAGAAAAGAGAAGTAAGCACCAACTGTCTGTCTGCCTTTTATTTTTCATGTTTTATTATGTTAATCTGTATGTCTTACTCATCACTTTCTACCCTGTTATGATTGTGAAGAAAGTAAGCAGCATTTTTTTTAAATACTAGCAAGCATGTTTGATATATAGATCAAAATACTGT
This sequence comes from Siphamia tubifer, assembly GCA_020466265.1. Classification (NCBI taxonomy): domain Eukaryota; kingdom Metazoa; phylum Chordata; class Actinopteri; order Kurtiformes; family Apogonidae; genus Siphamia; species Siphamia tubifer. The sequence goes on from CM035787.1 coordinate 40,552,139, forward strand.
TTGTGTTTAGTTATTTAGCTAAAGATGGCAGAGCTGTGGTGGATAATCTTTAAAAATGACACCCTGTTAGGTTTGTCTGCCTAACATGGTGGATTTTTCATTTCAAAATGTAAAGAAATGTATATAAATGAACTTAAGCTCTATCAATAAAAGTTCATTAAGGTTAGAAATGTAATTTATCTGATATAACTTTAAAAACAAACAAACCCCACCCCCCATTTTTTTCAATCTTTTACAAAAGTTGGAATGATGAAAAATGACCAATAGCTAGGAATGACCCATTTACAAGTCTAACAATTAATACTGAATAAACAATAACTCAAACTTTGAATTATGAAAGAGCTGCAGCATCTCAAACTGACCACAATGAACATTTGACAGATAAATAATAACATAGTGCTTCAGCTTCAGACTCACAGTTTGTCCTGTCTTTTATGGATTGGGATTGGCTCTCTCAAATCAATATATATATATAGGGTACGATTTGCTCGGGGGGATGGCATCCCCTCTCTGGTTTTGGACATCACCATAGGGTCCTGTGGTCTGTGAGTCTTTCTGACAGTGTAAACACAAAATGCCTGAAAGAAGACCCTCACATGTAACGAAGGCTGGGCAGAGGCGGCTAAAGCTCACAGTCAGACCTGCGAGCCACCTTCCTGCTGACCATTCCTGGCCCACCCTGAGCCGGTTGCAGCGCACCGCCATGGAGGAAATGTGCCCAGAGGGGACAAAAGCCAGACCAGGGGGGTGGTCCAGGTTCGAACGTAGTCCGTCCAGAGACGGGTCTCATGCGTTCAGCTTAATCTGATGCAGGCGGGCGCATCGCTGTACCGTGCCCTCACACGTGGGCAGCAGAAAAGGCCACATGAACTGTGCTATCGGAGAAAATTAATGATTTTAAATGTTTATTTAGTGATTTGAGCCTAATTTATGTTCTTCGTGTGGGAATGAGGGTCACAACGACCAATACAAGCTTTTTTCTGTGAAAAAAAACATCCCGCCCTCTGTTTTTTTGACAAATCGCACCCTATATACATATACATATATATACATATATATATATATATATATATATATATATATATATATATATATATATATATATAATCACTAAGTTGTTTTCCTTTATCAATTACTAGTAATTTCAGGTCACCCCATCTGTATTCCAGGTGACCCCGAGGTTGAAAAACACTGGTCTATTGTAAAGACACATAGTTACAACTTGTCAGCAGTTTGTATTACATCAGATATTCTTTAAAAAAAAAATAGAAAATGTCTTTCCAACTGCCAGTTGAATCCAAAAAGCTCTGCCTCACTTGACATAAGTAGTTGCATCATTGTAGGAAGTTTTGACAAATACTTGTTTAGCATTACAAACACAAGTTACTTCTCGCTCAGTCGACATCCACTTTATAATTCTTGTCTGTTTTCAGCTGCATATTGCATCAGAATAAGATGACACTCATACTGACTCTTCATGGAAACTGCACTGGACCAGAGATATTCCGGTAATATCATGTTTTCCAATGCAAGACATAATATATCACTGAAAAGTAACTGATGTGACAGATCCGATTTACTCTGGTGATAATGATGTTGACTTAGTGGATGCATTAGTGCGTAAAGTATGTATGTAGATTTGAATTTTAACCCCACTGCTGTCTGTCTTAGTCATACAAAAACAGAGATGATTTATTTTGGCAACGACACATGGCAAATGACAGTAAATGGACCTTCACGGTGCATTTTGCATTTGTATAATGAATGTGTGTAACATGAGAAGACTTTGACATGAATGCAGACCAGTTCACAGCAGAAGTTTATTACATCTGTCTGAGAATTTAAAGGTAAATGTCCTGGGTGATCAAGTACTGAAATTATTATGTATAGAATAGAATAGAATAGAATAGAATAGAATAGAATAGAATAGAATAGAATAGAATAGAGTAGAGTAGAGTAGAGTATAATAGGATAGGATAGAGTAGAGTAGAGTAGAGTAGAGTAGAGTAGAGTAGAGTAGAGTAGAGTAGAGTAGAGTAGAGTAGAGTAGAGTAGAGTATAATAGGATAGGATAGGATAGAGTAGAGTAGAGTAGAGTAGAATAGAGTGGAGTAGAGTAGAGTAGAGTAGAGTAGAGTAGAGTAGAGTAGAGTAGAGTAGAGTAGAGTAGAGTAGAGTATAATAGAATAGAATAGGATAGAGTAGAGTAGAGTAGAGTAGAGTAGAGTAGAGTAGAGTAGAGTAGAGTAGAGTAGAGTAGAGTAGAGTAGAGTAGAGTAGAGTAGAGTAGAGTAGAGTAGAGTAGAGTAGAATACAATGCAATGCAATATAATACAATACAATACAATAGAATGAGGCACATCCAAACGCACTTGAAAAAATAAAAAATAAATAAAAACCATAAGAAGCTGCTTGTATTGAACAAATCACAGGTGTCCATGGAGAGGGCATGAACAATGGCAAATAGACAAAAATCCAGGCACTCACTTGGTTGGGAAAATTAGAAATTGTTTTCATACAAGGCTGTAAATACTTTATTGGAGCTTTAGTTAAAAACACACCAATGTGTGTCAGTGTGCACCTTCTTCAGGGTATTGGTTTTAAGTGTTATGAGTGATAATTTTGAAGAAAATGTTTAAACTATTATATAATTAATTGAATTGAATGACACATCCAAACACACATCAAACATACTTATAATGTCAAAACTATTAAATATGGATGTCTGACATGGAATATAGGAAGAATAATACTTCGATAAGCACAGATATACAGTATGTCATTTAACAATGACATCTGCACATAAATGTCAGGTCACTGAGAACTATTGTTTATCTCTTGTGTTACATTATTCATTTGTTAATTTAATTGAGTTCATTCAGACATGGTGTGATGCTACAACAGCTTTGTCGCTTAGATAATTAAATTTGTTTTCCAGCCACATGAGTCAGATAAATAACAGCTAAAATAAATAAATAAATAAATAAATGAATAAAAATTGCATGGGTATCAGTATCAACCAAATAACTGTTTTTGACACTGGTAAAGACACAACAGTTGAAGTTTAAGAACAAAGTAAAGCCCTCAGTACAATAGTAAATGTTTAGGTTTTCTTTTTAGATTTCCTATATTGTTTTTTAGCAGATTTCAATTTATCTTTGTTTTTTCTGATGGTTGCATTTGGTTGTTCTTAACCTTCTTTGCACCCTGCATTAACACTTATTTACTTATGTATTTATTCCCTTGTTTTATGAGGTGTGTACAGCTCTTTGGCCAGCTGTGACGTTTTTTTTTAAAGTGCTTTATAAATATAAAACAAAGAAAAATTCCAAGGCACTCTCTTAAAAGTGAAAGATAAAAAGCCTTTATTAAACTGGCTTGGTTAACAAAACCTATAAAATCATATAAAAACATATAAAAACCCCAACGCGTTTCGGCACAAATGGCCTTCATCAGGGAGTAAGACAGTAGATATAGTTTATAAATATAGTTGATATATTATGGTATGATGGTATGGTATGAAATTTATGCAGAAATGTTTTTGCTTGACTCCCTCATTGTGTCTATGAAATCTAGCTGAAATCATCCAAAAACAAAATAAGCAGTAATTCCTTGGGAGCATTAAATCACCTGATATCTGGGAGTGGAAAGTCTGAATTATGCAGCTAGGAAATAGTGAAAAAAGTCATATTTGCTGACGTCGTTAACTGTACAGGTGTAGTTCACAGTGAGGTGAAAGTATCTATTGTATGTATATACTATGTACAAGCGTGTCTATAAGATACAAAGAAAAAGAAGGGTGGGTGGGGACGGAAAAGGGGAAATATCTGACACCGCTGTTTCTAACAATAGCTTTGTAACCTGACACATGGCATATCAGATTTTTCTATTGTAAACAGGTGATTATATGTGATGAACACACATGCAGATGCTCACACTACTATACTGTGTCCCCATGTGTCTACTCCATGCTGTTTTTGTCTCTGTGCCATGTTCACAGACCTCAGAAGGATTAGACCCCTGCTGTTGTTGGCATCAGACTGTACTAGACTTTCCCAGCGCTTTTGAACGTTGCATCCACCATCTCACAGCAAATGCCCACTGAACTGTATTCAACTGCAAAGGTGGTAAAAGTACTCACATTCTGTACTTAAGTTGAAGCACAACTACTTGTTTGAAAAATTACTCTTGTAAAAGTACTGATTCAACTCCTTTCTCAATTGTAATAAAGTAAAAATTAAAAATGTTTTTTTTTTTCCATGAATCAGACAATATATATTTAACCCCTAAAAATCCAGAGCTAGTTTTGTGGCATGTTCTTTAATTAATTTGTCATTTTTCAAGTGATTTATCATAATTGTTGTAATTATATTGTCCTATGTATTTTGTGTTTTTTCAGGGAAAATGTTCGATATTAACATGTAGACATTCATAAAAGCTCAGTTTAAAGTTGAAGGTTGCTATATGAAAAAGAACAGAGAAAACTGAAGAAAACATTAGTTTTTTGCAAAACAAGCAAGTATCTACTGTCAAATATACCCGACCCCAGTGATGGTGTTATTAATTTTAGCATTAGTGGTCTATGCTTAAATATAGTAACATAGTACTTATATAGTTACCTCCACCTCTGGCAAAATAATAATAATAATAATAATAATAATAATAATAATAATAATAATAATAATAATAATAATAATAATAATAATAATAAAAATAAAAATAAAAATAATAAATGTATTTGCAGGACAGAGGAACTTTTGTGCAGTTGATCCCAAAAATCAATCAAATAAGGACAAAAACATAAAAACTGTACATACCCATAAAATATCTATATGTGTAAAAGTGCATAAAAACTTATATAAGAACCCCATGAGAACTATTTATAAGATAAGATGACATAATAAATAATAAATACAGCAAAATAAACTAAAATGCACTGCAAGGAGGAGGAGGTAGACATTTCACACATAAGTATATATTCAACATATTGTACTTGTACTTGTTAATATACATGCCCAAAGTTGGTTGGTGAGACGTTTGAGGTAAAATATACAGAACTAATAATCCCAGACCAAGCTGCTGTGAGTGTGTGGTTATTTCCACTGCAGTATTTTACAGCAGCAGCAGCATTAGCAGCAGCATTAGCAGCAGCAGCATTAGCAGCAGCAGCAGCAGCAGCATTAGCAGCAGCAGCAGCAGCAGCAGCATTAGCAGCAGCAGCAGCAGCAGCATTAGCAGCAGCAGCAGCAGCAGCATTAGCAGCAGCAGCAGCATTAGCAGCAGCAGCAGCAGCATTAGCAGCAGCAGCAGCATTAGCAGCAGCAGCAGCATTAGCAGCAGCAGCAGCAGCAGCAGCAGCAGCAGCAGCATTAGCAGCAGCAGCAGCATTAGCAGTAGCAGCAGCAGCAGCTGCAGCAGCAGCATTAGCAGCAGCAGCAGCAGCAGCATTAGCAGCAGCAGCAGCAGCAGCATTAGCAGCAGCAGCAGCAGCAGCATTAGCAGCAGCAGCATTAGCAGCATTAGCAGCATTAGCAGCAGCAGCAGCAGCAGCATTAGCAGCAGCAGCAGCAGCAGCATTAGCAGCAGCAGCAGCATTAGCAGCAGCAGCAGCAGCAGCAGCAGCAGCATTAGCAGCAGCAGCAGCAGCAGCATTAGCAGTAGCAGCAGCAGCAGCAGCAGCATTAGCAGCAGCAGCAGCATTAGCAGCAGCAGCAGCAGCAGCAGCATTAGCAGCAGCAGCATTAGCAGCATTAGCAGCATTAGCAGCAGCAGCAGCAGCAGCAGCAGCAGCAGCAGCAGCAGCAGCAGCAGCAGCAGCAGCATTAGCTCCGTACACTCACAAACATTCAGTGCACGGCCAAAAAAGGAGCTTTTCTTGACTTCCCTGTAGTTTTAGCCTCACTCCTGGAAGCTGGTTTTGATTGTGCCAACAGTGTTTAGACTCTTAACTTAAGTCTTAATTAGGGGAGTTTTAAAGTCATGAGTCCCCCCGGGTCTGCTCCCCCATACCGTCATTATCATCATTCCTAAAGGTAATCTAGGATGACTTTGAACCAAGGCTTAGTTGTGAGCCTCGGGCCTCCTTGCACACACAAATAATTTAAATTCCCACATCCAGTCCAGACTTATCTTTATCTGACAGTGGAAATAGTGGGTTGGTGTGTATCTGTGTGTTTGTGGATGTCTTCTGCTGCTTAAGTTCCTCTATTTTATTATTATTTTTTTGTCTCATTTAAGTCCAAGCAACTGATGTGACGCGTATTTCTATTCTTTCGTATGTTTATCTGCTGTTGAATTTGTGTGTCTCAAGGTTACTATCTAACCTTGAGACAGAGTAAGGAGCCTCTCACAACATCTTTAACTCTTGGTTCCGTTTCTTGCAAGATTATTTTTATTTTGACCCCAACACCTGCAACAGCATCTTTGTGTTTCTCCTGCTCCAGACAAATGATATAAGAAAAAGCACAGCAACAATGTGCTGCTGTGGATTGTTTTTTGTTTTGTTTTGTTTTTTGGGGTGTGTGTGTGTGAAATTTTACATTAAAAAATTACCTGGTCAAAGATGATTATTATTAATGTGTAGAATAAATAAAACTAGCAAGGTTTCTGAAAAAACTAAATTCTTCCAACTTTTTGGGGAAACAGTACTTTATTGTCCGTGTATGGAAATTTATATTGGACTCAAAATACTTAGCACATAAAAGCCTGAAATACAATGAGTTTGACACCCCTGTCATACAGGTAGACATTTGTTGGCATTATTATGATTTAAACAAGTGAGTTTTATATATATATATATATATATATATATATATATATATATATATATATATATATATATATATATATATATATATAAATCACCTTCAAATAGGATGTAAATGTTACTACAGAGACCAGACTTGTTTCTTGTACCCTCCTTTAAACATGTTTATTTCTATTGTACAGTTTCCCATTTCCCATGTCAGTTGACTTCCCCTAGAGGCCACTGACAGAACTGCAGTTTCTGACATTTCCATATTGTCTGTCTTTTTCAGTTCCAGTTTCAGTCCTTCAGGACAGACAGAAGAGTTGTTTATAGTCTAGATGACGCTGCCTGTTAAACTGTGACTCTTGAACAGGTGGGAGACTGTGAACAGCATCAGATGAGCTCCTCTATCTGTTGAGATCATTTTGTTCTCATTATGCTTTCACAGCTACTTCCATTTAATTTGTCCCCAGATTATTGAAGTATGATTACATTTGTAATGTTATTCAGTAAAATACACTGGATGTAGCAGGAATTTAAGAGGGCGTCACAGGACAAATTCGAGGTAATATGAAGAATTGTGTTTTTAATTGTGTATAATTACTGAGGGTGTTGACACATGTGAAAACATGCACACATGAATATTTTAAGTAGTGACATAAAAAATAGTTTGAGAAATCATGATATTTATTATTTTACATATGATAGTTGATATCATGTCCAGGGTGTACCCTGCCTCTGCTCGTAAAAATAGTTGGGATAGGCTCTCATGACCTCCATCAGCCTATAAGTGAGTTCAGAAAATGTGAATGAATGATAGTTGATGTATTTTGATTACAACTGTTTAAACTGTGATAGATTATCTTCCACCTTCTGGACTTTACATGTCCATACTTAACTCAGATTTATACTTTACTAGTGGAGAACTACATTTATATTTAGCCCTCATGGGGACCTGAATTTTGGTCTCCATGGCGTGACTGTGTAAACAGATCAATGTCCCCATAAAGATAGGAATACAAGCACATTCACAGACACACACACACACAAACAGAATCCACTTCCCTCTTATAACATAGATGGGAATTTAGACACATTTATTTTTCATTTCCTTAGAATGAGGTGTTTACACGTAGATGGTTATGCTTCTACAGTAGCTCAGAATGGACTCTTCTTCGTTTTCTTTGCCTGTTTTTAAGCATATATTTCAGTACCCATCTCCTTCAGTACTTAGCCCTGGGTGGGACTTTAGTTGAAGCTGCAATATCACCCACAGATACAGTTAAATATAACACACTGAACCTTTAAAAAAAAAAACCCATTAAAGAGGAAAAGTGTGTCTGAGGTTTGGAAATCTATTAACACATAACTTTAGTGCTGTTCCAATTAGAAAGACAGAAATAAATGCTAGGTTGTATTTACAGGATATGAATCCATATGAATATCCTGTGCAATAACTATTCAACAGTATCATGGTCTTGAACTTTGCAAGGTGACAGCGCTGCATAATGGGAATCGAATAGAGCACAGAACAGAATGTGAGAGCAGAAATAATAATAATACACATTCTGGTGATGAATGCCTCTGAGTCAGAGCTCTTTTACACCGAGGCGTCGTTGCTGATGCTCCAGAGCTTTTTCAGCCGTGATAAATAGTAGGCACTTGCTGAAGAGAGTCAACACTGTCAGACTTCTGGGAAGAAAAATGCCCTGTGGTGCACATGGCAGACGTTTCTTGAGTGATGAATAAGGGTTAAGAATGTATCTTTCCTGAACAATTGTGACTCAGGAAACGCTCAGCGAAAAGAAAAAAATGTTGTGATGGCATTGATGTCAGCAAAGGAGGAGAAAAGTGTTTTATTCTGCAGTCAAGGCTGTGACTGTAACAGTAGCCTGAAGATGCTGTGTCACTGGGGGAATTACAGTTAATAAAAAATACTAATCACACATGGATTACACAGTGATATCTGAGTTCATGACTGTTTATTCACCACTGTCATCACTCGACTTTAATTAAACTGAAAACTATATTTAAACTGAAAACTATATTTTCCTCTAAATCTGACTTTTCTTAAGTGATTGATGACCATTTATTATAATATCATGCTCTATATTTTATGTTTTTTTTGGTTTAAATCACGTTTTTCTATATTTTATTCAATGATCATGTAGATGTTCATAAGAACACAGATTAAATTATTGTTTTTTTTATTGTTGAGTTTATGTCAGAAACAGAGAAAACTGAAGGAAAACTTACATTTTCAGTCAAATCTATCCAGTGTCTCCATCCTCTGATCTAACTCCATGGGTTTTTACTGATGAATCAATGTTGTTGAAGATTACAGTGTTTCCATGGTAACTACAGAGCTTTTGACCGTCCAAATGAGTCATATCTGATGACCATGAAATGACAAACTATTTCACACCAATTATTTACATGTACTGATAGGATTAATGAATTGACGCATATACAGATCCTGTGCATTTGTGGTATTTCCAAGTTTGTTTGTTTTCTATATTTAACTTTAAAAAATTGATTTACTGCCATTTATTACATTAACATTATTCTTTTTATTTTGGGGTTTATAGTGTAAATCATGTATTTTCCTTTATTTAATTACAATTTAATCATAATAATTTAAAATAATTTCATTTGCTATTTAATTCCATTATAACAAGTTTAGGTTTATTATATCAGAAACAGAAAAATGGAGAAAAAGTGACTTTTTCAATTAAATTTATCATTAAATATAATATAAAGCAATATAAAGCAAGCGTCTCCATTGACTGTCACTGATCCAACTCCATGGGTTTTATGAATCAATGTTGTAGAAGTTTCCATGGCAACTATGGAGCCTCTGAATGTCCAAATGGGTCATATCTGATGAGCATGAAAAGATGAACACTTGCCTTTTACTTGAATCATTTACATGTATTGATAGGATTATTAGATAAACGGATATTAACTCCTGATGCATCACCGCTGACATGTTCTGAATAGATGGTTTAGTTTGAATATTCAGAAAAAATTGACCTTATTTTTTAACAGTTTTTACTGAGTTATGTTCATGGAACTGATATATGGACATAAACAGGTGTCAAAAAGCAACTGATTTAGAAAAGGAAAAAGCCAAAACAAAAACTACTACAACCAAACTACAACACTAGTTATATATGGAGAGGCTACGTCACACCCTTCTACTTCAGGTCCATGGGTGCTTAGCTCGCAATAAAATGTGAATGGGAGTGAATGGAGCGAGTCAAGCTAAATTCGGATTCTGTTTGACAAGTGCTCAGAAATTCACATATGATAGTGGTAAATAAGAAATATTTGATGTGTCATAGGCAGAGCAAACATGACGTTGGGTTTTATGTGGGTTTAATAAGAAACTACAATATATGTGACATCACACTCCGCTCAGCTGTGGTGTGGACTCTGTGGTGACGTCATATGCGCGCCAGGCGTGTAGTCCAAATTATTAACAGCTTTTACTCGCAAATGAATCAGCCCTTGGTTAACAGAAGCAGTTGAAACACACATCAATAATTATCATTTATTATGAAGTACAACGTGTGTGATTCAGGGCACATGACAAACCAGATACGATTTTAGCATTTTATTTCCCATTGAATACCATTCATTAATTTTCCGATCTCAGGTTTTTTTGTTTTTTTTTTAACTTCATTTTAGTTACATTTTAGTTTCGTCATTTATTATTTTTGCAAATATCTGTGAGTTTTTGTTCATTTTTCTATTTTATTTTTTAAAATGTTACTTTTTTTTTCTACACTTTTGCTCCCTTTGTGTCTTACTTTGTTCATGTTACTTATTATTTTGTTGGTTTAATACACATTTTTGTTCGTTGTATTGATCACTTTGTTATTTTTTTTTAACTTATTATTATTATTATTATTATTATTATTATTATTATTATTATTATTATTATTATTATTATTATTATTATTATTATTATTATTATTATTATTATTATTATTATTATTATTATTCTACTGTAGACCTACTACAATCTGAGTAGTTAAAGGGTTAAACCTTTATATGAGTAGATTGTTTAGGTCAACATATAGGTCTTTATGGGTTAAAGTTTGTCCTGTTCTAGGTATTTTATGTACATTAATCCCCCATTGGCTGGGCTCTAAGTGGGCGGGGCTGTTGTCCCGGAACAACCAGGCTCCATTCATCAATGAAGGGGCTTAATACAATAACAGTCGGAGCTTGAAGAAAAGTCGTGTAGGATTTTTTTAAGGTACGCGCCCTGTCCTTCAGTTTGTACTTTTCTCCATCCTTCTGTACTTTTCCATCCTCAGGAGAACCCTGTCATGTTCAGTCGCAGCTACAAAAAGAGAGACTCCAGCAGCAGATCGGTAGGTGCACAAGTTTGGTGATCTGCATTAAGCACGGATCCACTTCTCATTGCACTCTCAGGATAAGAAATGAGGCATAGGATTGTTTTTCCCAAGTGTGCACATTTTTTTTCTGTTGTGTTTTGTTGCTTTTTAAGATTTACTTGTTTACTTACTTTGTTTTTGGTATATGAGTTCTGTCACTTGATTAAAAATAGTCGTGTCTATTACTTATGTAAGTAGATGAAATTGCTGTCTGCATCCTAGATTTAATTAAGCTTCATATGAAGTTAATGTAAAGCATACTGTCAAATTTATGAGGATGATTTTCTGAGTTTGGTGCACTTTGTGCCCCTCAATGATTTCCATATAAAGTAAACCACAACATGAAATTAAAATGGATTAATGTAACACATGACATATTTTAAATATTATATTTTCAAACATTTTATGGGTTTGTGTGGTGTAGAGTTCAGCCAAATCAGTATGTATCCACTGATCAACTTTTTATTGAATATAAAACAAATAAAAATAGCCAGTAACTACAGTTTTTCTGCTTATACAATAATCTATGTGTCTATGTTAACATTAATATAAGAACGATGTAAAAACCTTTTTTAAAATTATTTATAAAATAGCACTACTTAATTTTCTTCCCTACTTTTGTTCAACCCCGTAACAGGATATCAATCATGCCTTTAAATAAACATAACAATAATGGTTTAGTTCAACTTCCTAAGCACCCTGGAAGTAACTTTATTGAAGTCTTTTCCCACTCAAACTTTGAAGACAGGTCAGTATTACCATACTTTCTTCCCTATATTTCATTGTTTTTATCGTCAGATTGACATTGTTGAGTTCAACCTATCAACACTGTTACGAGCATAAATTATATTTCGTAGTGTTTGGGGAAAAACCAGTAATTGTCTTGGAAAACTTTATTCATTTCTTGTTTTTGCTATGCTTTCTAATGCTCCACACCATAGCTAATGTGGATCTATAGCTATTTTTAGCTAAAATCTTCAACCCCATAACCAAAAAACACTGTTGTGGGATTGAAGGTTGGGCTGTTCTTATGTCAGCCTCCAATGTGCACCCAATTCAGAGAATCACCCATGAGGCACTGGGAGCGGACAGTGTTGCACAAACTGTTACCAACACATGTTTTTCTGTTTTAAGCTGAATCCTGCAGACGAACCACACAGAGGTCAACCCTGCATCACCTGTGGAGAACAGTGCCCTGGCTTTGCGCTGCACAAATGGAGGTAAAGCATCACATCATATCCCTGCATTAAAGTAAATAATCTAAAGTACTTCAACAGTGCTGCAGAGGTATCCATTCTACACTGTGATGTAACAACTTCAGACTTTTGTATGGGGTTTGGACAGGTGCTTGAAATCTGTGAAAATGCTTGAATTTCACTGCTGTGTTTTCAAGGTTTGAAAAATGCTTATATTTTATTTGAAGTGGTTGAAAATGCTTTGACTTATGACCACGGCTATTTATAGAGAGGTGAAACTCTTGGAAAAAATAACACTTTTTTGTCAAAAATGAAGGTGCTTTCAGGATGAATTGAGGTACATTTCTACCTTCTGCTTCGCCTCGGTGCATAATTTTATGCACACATAATACAGTGTGCATCATTGTGATTAAAAAGGTGGAGAAAAATGATCACACTGGAAATGACTCTAAATCTCACCAATTGTATTTTTCTCATTTCTAGTCCAAATATCTCATTACACTTAAACTGATCAAATTATACTAAATATGTGACTCCATTTTGTTTATAGCACTATATAAATAAATTGTATAGATAGTATATTGGTCCTTTTTTTTCTTTCCAAGTGATGAAATAAATGCAATTGCAGGAAAAAAAATAAAATCATGTTTAAATAACATTACAAGCAAAATGGGCAGTGCGGTGGTGCAGTGGTTAGCACCTAAAGACTGACTTTTTATTGAGGGATAAGACAAAAGATCTGGAAAATCTTATTTAAAGAAATCTTGTCAAGATAATTTTCACTTGTGCCATTGGCAGATTTAAAAAAAAATGTTATTTATGTATTTAGATATTTATTTGTCCTAATTCAAGAAAAAAATTTATCTTGGTAAGATTTTGAGTTTGGCAGTGTATGAGTATATATGAGCATACACACACACACACACACACACACACACACACACACACACACACACACACATATATATGTATGTATATTTGACCTTGAAGAAGTGTGACCAATGTTTGCATTTCTGGTCATGTATTTAACAATGTGGAACCACTGTGTGCTATAGTGAAGGTAAAGGTAAAGTATTATATTTGTCATTATACACTGTACAATGAAACCTGTCTTCTCCTTTTAACCCATCCTTCATGCAGTGGGCACCCATGTGCAGCACCCATGTGCAGCACCCATGTGCAGCACCCATGTGCAGCACCCATGTGCAGCACCCATGTGCAGCACCCATGTGCAGCACCCATGTGCAGCACCCATGTGCAGCACCCATGTGCAGCACCCAGGGGCCCATCTCCCACTGTAGAGCCAGTCTAATGGTCAGAATCACCTGGCTGGAGGATTTTATCCAAACAAACATGTACCTGAACAAGCTTCTATTTTTAATGCAGAGCAGCAGTCACCAATGTCCCATCAGAGTGGATGTCATTTTAATCATGCTGTGAAGTGAAGCCTGCTGTGAATCGTGAAATAAATAAATAAGTGAAGTGCAGGTGGTTTGGGTTAGTATGTGAAAGAGTGTGACTAATGTGTGCAATCGTGTTGGAGAAACACAATACACAAAGCTGCACATTTGCTGAAGTTAGACACACACTGTTGGTCGATCACTATCTGCTGACTCTTATAATCACTAATCAGACACTAACAGAGTCACACTATTATTAGTGGTATTGACTAAATGGAAATGTGAGAAATACCAGTGTGTCTACAGTTTAGTGGCAGCTGAGTTTGTGTAAACAACAAAACCCAGAGGCACTAAATGTTCCCATTACAAATTCCTACATGGTGATAATTCAAAACAATGAGCAGCTTGCCTTGATCCATTGAGGATTAGTTTTGAGGGGAAGTCCAAACCTATAATCTGAGTAAAACTGGACAGAATGATTGTTTTTAAATGTATTTATTTACACCTGTGTTCATTCTGCAGTAAACCAGAGTTTTTCATGATAACGTGTCTCCTCATAAACACAAAAAAGTCACATCAAACTATTATTTTTAACTCAGAGTGGAACCAGTCAGTGGGAGCCTTGTATTTGTCAGACGATTTCTCTTCTATTAGGTATCCACAATAAAAGGAGGGAGGGTCTGAGCCATAAAGTGCATTCAGTCTGTTTTGCTGTAAAGTAAACTATTAGAGGGGCAACATCCAGCTCAGGAATGCAGCCTTTAATTGTCTGTCTTTTCAGTCTCACAATAAAAAAGTCAACCTTTTTCCCCTCCAACAAACAGGAATAACATGTTGTCAGTGGACACAGACCTGTGGAGCCTGGCTTTGTGTGTAGACACTGTTTTACAGCTCCAGTCTTGGTTTCTGAGAAGAAATTGGTGAGTTCTGTAAAGTATTTCCTGCCTGCTCTCAAAAAAAGAAAAAAAAAATCATGTGTTTTCACCATACCTTTGCTAATTTAGCATGTATGGTCACAACAGTGAGTCCTGGAATGTGTGGACTTAAGGTTACCCTGAGGTTAGAAATGAGGAGATGGACGAGGTATTTCTCCTCCAGTTACATGTCAGATGTTATTTAAGATAAGAATCAGAATTGCTTTATTGTCATTAGGCATGTCATGAAAACATATCAAATGAAATTACGTTTGCACAGGTCCTCCAAAACTAGTGTGGGCTGCTGCTAAACTGAAGGCTCTGCTTTTTGTTTGTTGATGATGTTTTTTTGTTAAGATAAATGATATGCCAATTAGGAAAGAAGCTTGAAAGTTCAATATGTAATACTGCTGGGTTCTCTAATGTGCTAGGTCTTGGTTGTTACCCCCCACACCCCCCTGAAGGGAAGGCAAGGGGTTATTATTTTTGCTTTTTTTTGTCTGTCTGTTTGTCTGTTTGTCACCAACTTTAGGCAAAATCTACCTAACCAATTTTCCAGGTAAAGGGTGAGGTTGTACAGAATAGATCCCATTAAATTTTGGTGAATGTAGGTCAAAGGTCAAGGTCACCAAAATGTGTTTTTGTAATGATCACAGGTAGGGCAAATCAGGAATCTCCTTTTCATTCCTATATACATAGAGCTTCTTTTTGCTGTCACTGTTGATGTGCATTGACATCAGAACCTTGAAGGACAAATACGAAGACTAAGACAAAGGTCACAATAAAGGTCAAAATTAATTTTGTATATACACATTTTGAACTATTAGACTTCCAATGAGCCACCAAAATGCTGGTCTTTTAATTCTGCATCTTTTGTGTATAGATTTTGACCTATTATTGAGCCAAGAGGTCAGAGGGTCACTGGGTCAATACCTAAAAAAACTAAAATGGACTATAATGGAAAAACCAGTAGAGATAGAGACTTGGTTATTATTACTGACAAACCTGGCATGGGCTTCCAAATGACATTATGACCTTTCACCTTGAGTGAACTTGAAAGGTCACAATCTATAATATATCAAAAAATGCAAACTTTTTGAGATTGTAGAAACATGCTTTATGGTCTTGTACATTCAGTATCCATATTATGACTTGATATTATTTGTTATTTCCAGGTGTTTTTTTTTTTTGCCAGTAAGGAAAACTCTGAAACATTTTCTCCCCCCACACTGCTGTTGTAAAGTGTTACGTTGTATCAAAAAGCACAGGAGCTCAGGTTTACAATGTATGGATTTTTTTGGCTGGCACAGATGGTTTAAGAATGACATGCAGTTAAAAGTACAGTACTGGGGAGCATGCTGTTGTTTAAAGGTTAAATAAAATAAAGGTTTAAAATGTTTAGCTAGTTCTTTGGCGGTGCAGAGTGGAGGATGTTTGATCTGTGTCTTTGTCAAGTGTCAGGAGAGAGACTATTTTTGTAGAAAATATACACAGGAGGAAGCACATTGTATTAAGATAATTAAATCCCCATAAAAGAAAACAAAACAAACTTGTCATTTTTGGGGTGTAGTTGCTAATGCAAAAATAGCAGAAGGAAGGAAAGTAAGAATAACACAATAATAATATTCTATTTTTGTGGCAGAATACCATTTCCTATGTAACAATAGAGAAGCGAAAACAATAAATAGTGAATAATTTAGAGCCCCATGAAAGAAATATCCCAATAATGGACCCGAGTCTTTCACATAGAAATCAGTGTAAATTCTGTTAACACAAATTAAAGCCATAAAAACTGTTATTAACTTGTAAATTCAGGAAGCTAACAACAAATGGCCAGTTCCCAGTACAAAACAGGCTCTTAAATAAACATGCACAAATGTTACATATCAAACTGCAGATTGTTTATTTTGTAGCCAGTAGCTCCCATCACAGCCAGAATGTTGCACAAGCTGCATGTTAACAACACAAACTTCTATAAAACTAGGTTCATTTAGTATTTGACACTTTGCCAACTTTTTAGACCCAATAATAAAATAGGAATTTATATATATTTCCCCCCAGGATTTACCTAATGACGAGCTCAGACAAATGCAATAAAATACAAATAAAAATACTTTTACTCTGAGACATAAAATATTTGGTCCAAAAAAGGAACCAACATTGGGACAGGAAAGGCTGCCTATAGGTGTCAATGCATTTGATTTGAAAACACTGTAAATTGTATTATATACAACTATAAATAAAGACACTAGCTTAAATTCAACAATTGTATAGCATATTTTTCTAATGAAGACATGCAGGTTTTTTGGTGAATCTCAGTCTTATTCTAGGTTTCAGGTGTAACCCATTGCTAAGCGGTTAGACCCAGGTTCCATTCCCGGACCGTGCAGGCCTTTCTGTGTGGAGTTTCCATGCTTCTCTCCCCGTGTCTGGATGGGTTTCCTCTGGGTGCTTCAGTTTCTCCCATCACCCAAAAACATGTTTGTTTGTTAAAATACCCTCCTGCCAGGTAACTGACCATGAGCCTGGCTCCACGTCTGGAGATGGGTCCCCGGGCGCCACCCATGGCTGCCCACTGCTCCTTAGACGGATGGGTTAAATGCAGAGGACAAATTTCGTTGTACAATTGTATGATGACAATAAAGTACTATCTATCTGTCTATCTTGTGTCCACTCCTCTTACATACAGAATCTGCCCATTTAAACACAAATTTGCAACATCGGTCACTTTTGTGAAACACGTTGCCTTGCATAATTAGTTTGATTCTCAAAATGTACTTGTGAGAGACTAAAAAGATATTCCAAAAAAATAGTAGCATATAATTTATTTTTTTGTTAAACATGGATTTTTATATGAAAAGAATATGGAAAAAAGGAAATGTGTTTTATCTGGGAAATAGTTATCTCCGTTATCTCAGTAGTTATTGAGTTTTAAAATAGACCCAAAGTGCTTCCAAACTTGCCTCATAACATTAGTCCACATCTGGTTTGAATTTGTGACCCTTGTGTTTTAGGGACCAGTTTCATAGAAGCACCCAACTACCAATGCATGGGAGTTAATATTTGTATTGATCTGTTATTACATGTTCTTGGTTCTTTTATAAATGTAGCTGTTCCTGTACTGTAGATTCAAACTGATGTTTCCCTGAATTTTCAGTCGAAAAAATAAAAATAAAAAAAATAAATATATATATATATAGAACAGGCACCTTTTTAGTTTCTTTCTTTCTTTTTCTTTCTTCATTCTCTTCTCCCCTAGTGCCTCTATAGCTATATGTTTCCACTTGACTGCCCTCCTGGAGTTGTTTCTGGCTGGTCTTTTATAGTAAGTTGACTGAGTTTGTTCAGGCATTTCCCATTGAAAGTCAGGAGAAAAAGAAGTGACTGCAATGCATTTAAAATCACCCAGGCCTACCTAAACATTACCTCTAAGAATTTTCTGTCAATGTTAAGACCACCTCTCTACAAACTTTAAAGTATTTGAAAAAAAAGTGACAAAAAAACTGTCTGGTGACTAAAAGAATGTGAAGTGGCTGAAAGTTGCATTGTCTGCAGGGTGTCTGAGCTTATTCTCTGCAAGAGGAGTTTGCTTTAGAGCTGTTGGTTTATTGTACTGACCAAGGCCAGTTTACGGTTCATGCATCTGGACCGACCAATGTGGATTAACCCATGAAGACCCAAATAACCACCGACAACCAATGCGAAAATGTTTAATACCTGTTGATCCACTAATCCTATTAATACATGTGAATAATTGGTGTAAAATGCAGTTTGTCGTCTTTTCATGGTCATCAGATATGACCCATTTGCATGTTCAGAGGCTCTGTAGTTACCATGGAAACACCCTCATCTCCAACATTGATTCACCAGTGAAATGCATGGAGTTGGATTAATGACAGTGGATGGAGACATTTGTGTTTATATTCAGTAAATGATATAATTTAATTGAAAATGTTTTCTTCAGTTTTTGGTATTATAACTCTCAAGCTTAATCTTGAGTGTTTTAGAATATTTACACGTTCATTGAATTAAATATAGGAAAATGTATGATTTAAACTGAGAAAACACAAAATACAGAGGATAATATTAAATCACTAAAGAAAAGTCAAATATGGAGAAACCAAAAAAAACGTAAGTGCCAGAAAATTATAATTTAGATGTTCAGAAGCTCTGTAGTTACCATGGAAACACTGTCATCTTCTATAACCTTGATTCACCAGTAAAACCCATGGAGTCTGATCAATAACAGTAGATGGGTACACTTGGTTTTTGCCATTTTATGTTATATTCAGTGTTGGGGAGTAATAGAATATATGTAATGGGATTATGTATTTAGAATATAAAATATGAGTAACTGTATTCCATTGCAGTTACAATTTTAATACATAGTAATCAGAATGCTGATAAATCTTTAAAAATCAGTGGGTTACGTTGCATTATTTCCTATAATTTCACAAATCCAGTTTCTTAGACATTTCCCATAATGCAATGTAAATATTCTGGTAATGATTGTTCGAGTGTAAACTGTGGCAATGAATCAGTCCATCATGTCTACACTGGAGAAAATGTCCCTCTATATAGAAGTAAGAAAAAAATTGTGCAAGATATTTTTGCTTAAATTAGACCAAAAAAAATCTGCCAATGGAACAAGTGAAAATGATCTTGATAATATATTTCTTGAAATCAGTTTGTCTTAAATTGTCTAAATATTAGTTCTTTATATCTCACTGAAAAGTTACTCTTTCAGTGATCATGTCTTATTTTAAGTGGGTTAAGATATTTGGTCTAGAAATGAAAAAGATACACTTGGCAAGATGTAGATGTTTTCCATTGCAGGTTAGGAATACTTTGATCTAATGATTCAGTTTAGTGCGTAGGAAGCATGGTGTGATTTGCTACATTCATATGGGTATTAAAATTCAACAAAAAAGTAATCCAAGTATTTGATTATGATACTCAGGTTGACTAATGTAACAGATTATAATACAGATTACTCTTTTGGGTATGTACTCTCATCTGTGATGGAATCTGTTTCAAAAGTAACCATTCCAACACTGGGTACAGTATATTTTGTGGGGAAAAAGGTACGTTTTTCATGATTAAATGAACTCTATTTTGAGCCATTATGAACATCTACATGATTACTGAAATAAATAGAAGAAAATACCTGATTTTCATTGAAAAAAATAGAAAATACTTAGGACAATATTACAATAAATGAGAGAAAATAAGTCATTTGGGAAGTGGCACAGAAATAGCACTGGTTCTTTATGGGTTAAAGTCTGATAGAAGGACTGTGCATTTTTCCTCTCAGCTCATCTTTAGGACAGGATGGAGGAAGGTACTGCAGAAAAGAAGACCTGTACTGCATTAGTCATCCTGCTCTCTCTACAAGCCTAAACGCTGAGATGAAAGGAGAGTTTCTGTTACCTGTCTATTCAGTGTAACTCTGTACCTTGCTTCAGCTGCTCTGGGCAGGTTAGGAATTGGAGGAGGCTCTCCTTGCACAACATGCTCCTTCTGCATTATTAACGCTTGCCTTTGGCTTGATTGATTTTCCTTGTGCTAATGAGACTCATTACCAGGCTTATTAACATGTACCTCGAGTGTGAATGTGATATCTGATCGGCCTGATCACATGATCTTCTTCTGCGCGATGCCAGTGACTTTTAGAGCTGCATTTAATGTATGTTTAAAAGGTTACACTTGACCCGTTGGCAGGGTCAGGTCAGTCCAGACATGAATCGGAATACAAAAGACGATTTATACGCTAAGATGTTGCCGTTTAAAATTTCTTCATTTCCTCGGGCCAGCAGCACAACATAAAACTTCATTTAAGGCAGAGGTTTTAGCCCAGGTTGTATTTTTGCCAGAGTGAACCGCCACTGGACAAAGCCTGCCCTTGTATGCAATAAGGCCTGAGCTGAAACTTCAGCTGGCTAAAAGCAGGGGCTGGGGGTAGAGGAGGAAGAGGAGGGAAGGGGTGAAAAGAGGAGAGAGGATGGCTGCAGTAGAACAAGAGGCATCGGGGTTGAGTTTTAACCCGGCCCTGAATGGCTTGCTGACGTCTGTCCCCTCGGTAACCCAGTGTGATCTGCATAACACAGGCCAGTCCTGCTATTCACTGTGTTAACAAGGCTGCCTGGCAAATAAATCTGTCAGGGCGCCCAGGCATATGAATGGGTCCAGGCTACTTCAGCGCAGAAGAAGACTCAGTTTGAGGCGTGGGGGGGGGGGTCGGTCAGGAGAAAAGAGAAGCCACTGGTGGTCTGCTTCTCCACAATAGAAACAGATTCATCACTTAGAGCTCTGTCTATGTTTTAGCACAGAGACAGTGAGCTTTCACACTTAGTTTTCATCATAAACGGGACAAAAACAAGCCCAGTGGTGCCATGTTGATCTATCCCAAGGAGAAAACAACAACATCTGTGGGGCTTGGTGGCTCCCCAAACGGGTCAGGAGGCAAATGACTTGTTAGCTGTGTTTTTTTTTATTGCGTAAATGGTGTGTTGTGTCTTTGTCATTCAGAGGAAATTTATTTTGAAGGGGTTGTATTTTGACAGGGCCTTGGGGTCATGTGATGTATGACAGAAGTTCAGTGATAATGCAAACCCAGGGAGCTGCAAAGCGCTGATATAAATCATAGAATGACCTTTGGGGTCTTTGACAGCGCTGAGCCAAACACGTCCCTTTCCATTTTTCTCCTTACAATCTGTTGTTATGGTTTCCTCTTCCTGTCCTCTCCGGCTCATGACATCTCCTCTTTCTTCTGTTTCATTCTATCTGAATCATATTACACAGAGGCAAAGACAGAGGACACATCAGATGAGGCTGTAATGGTTCAGTCTTGGTGAAAATCATGTATGATGGTCACGGTCTGCTCCTCGGGGTGGGGGTGGGGGTGGGGTGCATTGGTCGGTCGGTCGACTCTTGAATTCCAATGAAATCTAAGCATCGAAATTCAGGATCTGCGCTGGGCTGGCGTGACTAGAAAACGTGTAGAGGTCAGATTTGAGGGAGGACAAAGGCTGAAACCTGTTGTATGCAATTATTCTCTCTGTGTTATTCAAACCTGTTGTAGGTTTAATAATATTGTAAAGCTAATTGTAATTCTCCAATGGACTAGAATATAATGAATTTTCAAACACTAACGTCAACAACAACCTGGTTTTCATTATTCACTAGGCTTTGTGTTTTGTATACCCCATCAGTAGACAGGAAATGACCCCTCTCTCATTGTTTACCTGCAGCTTGTAATTATGCTCATATGATAGCTTTTTGCAATGACAAATGAACTGTGCAGTTTATGCACTTTGTGTTTCCGGGTGTGTTTTTATGAATTTCAATGAAGTTGCATTTTTAAGCAGAACAATAGCGTGAAGTTTAGGTTCCAAAGGTTGATAAATGTAGTCGACAACCTGCATGGCTCAACAACAGGTAGTGTCACCTCATCCTCCAGGTGGGCTCCGGATGAGTAACAAGAGAACCTGTGAGGCATTGGGTTACTCCATGCTTGTAATTGCTTGAGTAGCATTCTGTAGTTTCTGTATCATTAGCAGGCAGTACACAACATGTTGACAGTCTATATAGTCCTGAAAGTGTTTTAGATTATGGATTAGGGAGTTGAAATAGTATCATTTAGGCTGTTAGTGGGACATAATTCACTTTGGGTGTGGTCTGTTTTTCTTGGAAGTGAAAGTTTTTGTTCTTATATATTGTAGCATTGTATATTTTATATGGTATATATTGTACATTTAACCTTTTATAAGTTTAGAAATACTCTGAAATTCCAAATTCAAACGTTAGTGTGTTATTGGAGGACATAACAAGACTTCATTACTTCTGTTAATTTTTGTTGTTGTTACAGTTATTGTCAAAAAAGAAGGAAAAACAACATTAACCCATATGCTGCAAAAACCGAAATCTTACCAAATATATTTCTAATCCAAATATCTCATCACACTTCAAATAAGTCATCTACACCGAATGAGTAAACTTTCAGTGAGATATAAGAATTTATTTTTTAGACAACAGTTAGACAACATTATTATTATTATTATTATTATTATTATTATTATTATTATTATTATTATTTTGTTCAGGATTTTTTGGTGCTTAACTCGTGAAAATTTTCTTGGTAAGGTTTCTTGAAATAAGATATACACGTTCTTATATCTTACTTACAAGTTACCTCTTTAACCCTTGTATTATGTTAAGGGTCAATTTGACCCATTTCAGTTTTTGTCTTGATCAAAGCACTGGTTATTCTTTCTTTTTCTTCATGAAATGTTGTGACTTTTCCTCAACTAGGGTCATGAACTGTGGAGTAAAATTTGAAAAATCTGGTGTGTAATTGAACGTCTGTGCAGAGTTTATATACGAAGATAATGTTGTGGGTCATTTTGACCCAGACACTTTAATGTGGGTAGTTTAGATTCAAAATAAACATGTCTTTATGATGTACTTTATTTTTTTTAGCCAGTTATTAGTATTTTGATCTGAATAAGCATTTGTAAATTGGAAATCTACCTGGAGAAGGATCCAGTGGACACAGGTAAAAGAAAAGAAAAGAAAAAGGAGAAAAAAATGAATTAAATAAATAATAGGGAAGGGGGGAACCATACAAAATATATCTTTCCACACCTTAAGACAGTTTTCAGTGCAAATACACTGCAGCTATGTGGACATTCTCCAACAAAACAGAACATTAAAAAATAATAACAATGATGCCAACAATAAACATTTACATGGTCAGAGCAGTTGTTATTGATTACTCAGTCAAGTTAAAATTCTTGAGCTGGATTTGTCATTGACCTGTGTAAGAAAAGTAGTGTGCTCATTGGTAATTATAATCGTCTACTCTCTTTAGAGTTTTCTTCATTTTAAATCTATATTTCAAATAGAAAAGCAGCAGTATTTAAAGTACAACATAACTAAAATGAACCGTTTCTCCATTGATGTACCGTGCTGTTGCTATAAATCAGCACATGTTGAAGCTTCCCACCCCTTGCACGAGCAAATATCTGTTATTCTCCCTGACTAGTGCGCTAGCGGAGCTAATTCACCCCGATTTTTGCCTTGGTGCTGATCCATGCTTTAATGAAGGCTTAGGTTGTTAAGCTGCCTTTGAACTGTCATTGGGAATAAAGGAAGGCAGGCTCACTGCTGTCATATGCTCACCAAGTTAGCATTTATCGTGCAAAGGCCTACAATTCCAAGCCGCCCACCCCGGTTAGAGAGTTAATTCATGCCCTCCTGACCGTTCCACTGTTCTTACTTCCTGCCTGATGGAATGTGCAGCATTTGACTTCAGCTCACTGATATCATTAGGCTCCAAAGCAGCAAATGAATTATTTCTTTCTGCTTGAACCATGTTTAAGGACTGTGACGGGACATTTTAGAGACAATTTGACAGATTAGTGTTGTTAAATGTGCTACATTTTTAATTTTAAAGTAATTTTTGCTTTTGTTGGACCATAAGAGATGATCCAAAACACTGATATAATTGATATTGAAATAAATGTCGGAATGGCAATCAATTAAAGTTCTGTCTCTGATGGGACATTATTGTGTTTTGACCCTTATTAGGCCTTCGCCGCAGACCATGTCTGGCGCAAGGCCTATTGAGTCCGCTGTGATCGCAATGACGTCAACCCTTTGAGCTCAAATTTTACCGCCTGAACATGCACGAAAATTTACCAAATTGTGGACATACTTCAGAAGTGTGAAAAATTTCAAGTATATATAGTTTTGTAAAAGTCGGTAAAGAAATGTGTCTACAGCACCCCCTTGAAAAGTCAAAATTTATTGCATTAGGCCAGATACATCGGTACACATGTTCATCATAAGGAGATGGGAAGAAAAATCTTATGATGGACAGGAAGTCCGCCATCTTGGATTGAAATTTCAAACATGTTGATTCATGAATTTTCACTCTTTCTAATTTAACAAAAATTCCTCCTTGGCCGTTGAGCCCAATGAGCTCAAAATTGGTGAAAACTGTATAGACAAGTTATCCAAATTTTTGGGAAGAGTTGTTTTTGTTTTTGTGCTACGATGTCGCAAAGTTTGCAAAGTTTTGGCTGAAATTGGACAGACTTCTAACTCACAGGTCGAGATCCATTTAGCTAAAGACATTATAATTTTGTACTATAGCGCCCCCTAGAAATGTACTTTAATTAAAATTCAAACACTGATTTGCCTGAAATTTGACTTGGACGTCTATATCTTGGGTTTACACCTGCTTATCAATAGAAATTGTTCTATAGCGCCCCCTACAAATTTGCCTTTCCTAAAATGGCTGTAGTTTGGACACAGATTTGGCTCAAATTTGGCTCAGTTATCAGTCTTGCAGTTCTACACCCATTCAACACACAACATTTCATATAAATCACTCTACAGGACCCCCTACATATTTATACAAAAGCATGCGTTTCTGGCAGAATATCGCTTCCCGCCCACTGTACAACGTCGTCTCGCCGTCAGCTGTCATAAGCGATTGTGTAGGAAGGCGGTCACGAGGGACGGCGAAGGCCCTTGAGAATGTTTGCAGTTTTAATTATCTGTTGTAACTCAAGATAGCCCCTTGGAACAGTGAACTATACACTGTCACTCCACCACCTCACTTTAATCTGTTTGTTTTACTAGTGCTGTGTACTTATTAAACTATGCACCTGACCTGCTCTGCTTAACTAATTCAGATTCTGTTGCATAAGCTGCATGGTATCAACCCTAGGTCCAGAAGCTTGCAGCAGTGCTGATCTAAATCCTTGGCTGCTTGAAAACACTTAGTGGATTAGATTTGTCCTGAAATCTTTAAAGCCTTTAGCACATTAAACTTTTATTTCCTGTAGGGCTGCAAGAAGAGGCATAGTTTACTCTTTCCTTAAAATTCCATATGTTGATAATGAATTTTCAATGCAAGCTGTGATCGGTGGAGAAATGAGCCTGATGTGGATTTAATAGTTACAACGGATAGATTTCATGTTATCCCATTTATCCTCTCCCCTCCCATATTGCTTGCTTTCTTGGAAACCCGTGCTCATTCATTCTCCTTCCACTGTACTGTGTATCCCCTTCAGCTCACTAACTCCTCATCTCTGCGGCCCCTCTCTCTTCCTCCCTGCATCCATCCATCCATGCATCCCCTCATCTATCTACTTCAGCCCAGTGCATTGAGGTTTTAAGTGGTGCACCACTTCAAAGACCTCTTTGATTCTCTCCTCCTCTTGTTTTATCCTCCTTGCTCTCTCTGTCCAGCCACCTGTTCCCATACAGAAAAATGCTTGAAGAATGTCGTGCCAACTCCTCAGCTTGGGTTGGATGGATTTCATGTGTTTGAACGAGCAGAACAGAAGTATTGTTAAAAACAAAAAACAAAACATAACCGTGTTTTGTGTCTGAAATCTGTATCAGCCAATAGAGGTCAGCATTGTACAGGAGCTAAGTACTGTGTGATCAGTGAATCTACATTTCTGAATTCATAATTAGCCGTTTTTACCATGGAGAAATGCTTTACAACTGTAAAGTGGATCATTTTGTTTATTAGGGGTAATCTCATAAGATGTGAACATGCTGTCCTATTACTTTAATGGTATTACCAATTTTCATTACAGACCCTAAATCCCATTGGAACCAAACCTTCATTTGTCCAAACCTAAAAGGAGAGCTTGATGACTCTGCAGTGTTAAAGTACTTGATTGGTTTATTGATTCTTCACCTGATTATTGGCTGTTCTAAGTATGGAGTACTGTATTGACTCCAGAGAATTGACTGACTGCATTATACTTAAGAAAGGATCCAGAGATGTGGCATGATGGATGAATTTCTGGTCTTGTTTTGAAAAGGCATTCATCAATGAGCGGCAGAAGTGAAATTCTGCAAATTGTGTGTTGAATTACAAATGTAATTTTGACAATATTAAAGTAATCTATGGTCGCATGAAAATCTATGACCCTTAAGTTTCTCTTTTTCCTTCTCTCATCCACTTTCCCTCCCCCGCCTGTCTGCGTCTGTATGATTTGTCATCATCTGAGCAGTGGGCGAAGTGTCTTCTTGGTTGTGTTCATAGTTCTAGATGACTCAAGGCTGAATCTAATAGGCTGAACAAGCTGTGATGCTTCTCTGACTCTGTTCAACTGCTTCACAGACACTTTATCTTATCTTCTGTGTATATTCACCTGGTTCTTCAGTGTGTGTGTGTGTGTGTGTGCGTGCATGTATTAATAGCAGAGGGGCTCTTAAGAGAACCCTGTATTTCATGGATGAGCGAGTGGGCTGGCGCTCTGTGCCAAGGTGTAAAGGTATCTATCAACTGATCTGGGTGCAGAGGGAGAGGAGGAGAGCAGGAAGAAGGATATGAAAAGGGCTCTGAGGCATGGCCAGCTTCCTGTGATAGAGGCCTGAAGTACAGCACTGCCTCACTCCAAACTGAGACCCACCACACATGAAACAGTAAGGGGTTTCAACTTGCTATTGACTGTGATGGATGAGCTGGGTGCTGAAATGTTCTACGCAGCCCAAAAAGCAACATGACAATGCTGCAGGAAAATAAACTAAAACACAATTGGTAACATATAATGTAATTAAAGTTTCAGCAGATAATAGTGTCAAATGATCTGAGGAGAAACAACACTTCTCCTTGTTCTCACTGTTTTTGGGCTTTTGAATGAGTGGCAGCGTATTAGATATGTGAATGTTAATATTTTCTCGCAAAGTGTGGAAAAAATGTCTCACTTTTACACAGCTGTGTGAAATGGCAGCAGGTCATTGTCTTTTTATTGAGTTTTTTTATTTGAAGAGAGCTTTCACTGTAAACATCACGTCATAATTAAGTATTAATCATTCTTTATAAAATGATAAAAATCTTACAAATGATTTAACTGCACATCAGATAGCTAATTAAACCTAAATGGAAACGTGTTTATGCTACTATGTACAGTTATTCTAAAGTCACAAGGCAATTATTATTGTTAAGCTGTCAATAAACTACTAACAACACACATGAATATTGTATGATTTTCAACATTTATACTAATACATATTACTGTATACAGCTTTATAGAATTCTCAATTCTGAATGGTCATAGAATGGCATTCAGTTACTTCTGTTGATAATAAGCTACAATAAGCTAATGTATAACTCTTATTAGGGCTGCAACTAACAATAATTTTGATAACTGATTAATCTGTACATTATTTCAATAACTAATCTGTTCTTCAGATAAATACAAATGACTCAATTCTCAA
This sequence comes from Siphamia tubifer, assembly GCA_020466265.1. Lineage (NCBI taxonomy): Eukaryota > Metazoa > Chordata > Actinopteri > Kurtiformes > Apogonidae > Siphamia > Siphamia tubifer. The sequence goes on from CM035787.1 coordinate 40,580,051, forward strand.
AAATCAGTATTTAACCCAAAGCAAAATATGTTGCAGACAAGTCACTAATGATTACATCCTCACAATGACTTGGTTTATTTAGCGAGCACTAGCACGTAGACTGTTATGGCTAGAGATGACAAAGGTTTAATTTCCAACCAGTTCTGGTCAGAGACTAACTAGTATAATAACAAGTGTTGTATGTATTAGTTCAGTCAGGTAACAGTCACCTGATAAACATAGATGGATGAAGACAATAGTGATTAATTAGCTAGCAGGCTAACGTAATCATGACATGAGGCTATCTTAAGCTAGGTTTACATTATGTTCCTCAATGGCCATGGCAGCCCCATTTGGCTGAAATTTTATAACATTTTTGCTTCTCCATACCAAGATTTGTTACATAAATGGTGACAGAAAGGGCAGCTATGGCCACAGGGAACATAATACAAAGCTAGCTATAAAAATTGGCCCTGGCATCCAAAGCCTCAGTGTTTTCTTCCATTACACCACATAGTGTGTGGGCATGTCTCAGTACTAATGTGCTGAATACCCAATAAACCAACACCCAAATTTGTTGCTAACTCTTTTAAGGATCAATTTGAATTTATTTAATCAATTCCTTGTTCCAGCACGAAATGTTATCACCATTTTTTGTCATTTATTGATGTCTTAAGTCAGTAGCTATGTAATCTGTAGGAGGAGCTGCTTATTTTCAAAAAGAAGAAAACTCAAATGATAAAGGACCTTTGTGTCAATAGTTTTCAGCTTGCTATTGGCCTACATTAGCCTTTACATAACAATAATAACCATCATATAGGATCCTTATCATTGTAACACTTGTTACATGAACTGTAATTGAAACCTTTACATGCATTATATAAGTTGAAGTAAAGAGTAGAAGTTGGATGAGTTGATGTATGGATGGAGAAAAACTCACATTGAAACATCACATTTCAGGGAAGCGTGATGTGGTGCATTCAGACATGAGGATACGAGGCTCTTTGACTTGGCCTGTGGGTTGAAAAGAGACTGTGTAGGCGCTATTCACAATCGTAGACAGTGATTCAGTGGATTACGACGTATAGAAGCAGAGTATAATGATGTCGACACTCACAAAGTTACCTCAGCCATCACATTGAAGCCGTGTTTACTGTCATTCCATAAAACTGCGTTGTATAATCATATCTCCATTAGTTTGTGGCTTCAAGTCTTTTTTTTCCCTCCTCTCTGTCCTTATCATTCAGCTGTCCAAGTTTATTTGTGCAGGTTGACCGGTTGCCAAGGCAATGAGTGAACTGAAAGTTTGCTGCTGCCTTGACAACAAGCCAGACAAGTACTGTGTTATCAGTAACAATAGAGGCAGAACAAATACGTATAGACAGACTTGACTTGTAACAAACCAGGGGCTAGCTTTTAATTTGACATCAGACTTTAATGAATATTTTTCTTCTTATTTGTCACCTTCAATGCAGAGTATACAAGGGCTGTCGAGGCAGAGATGGAACATGAATTAAATTAAAGTAATATCATTTCTCTGGTTCTTGTTGAAAAAAAAAAGTTATGTATTTCATTTAATTTTTTCTTTGGATGCCTTTAAAACACAAACATGTGAGAAACACTACTGTACATAATCAAAATAAATTGTATTGGAACTAATTTGATGATGTTACTGGCTGTGTTTCCTGCCACTATCTAAGCTACTTCATTGTTGTCTTTGCCCAGACAGTTATTGTAATAATCAGGAGAATCAATGCTATTGTGGATACCAAATAGTTAGGATTTTTTTGTATTTGATTGACTTCCCTTGGTAAAACATAAAACAGACGCATGCAAAGAATCAAAACCAGACATGTCTGGAGTGCTGAACATAAATTTATATGTATGAAAAATATTTTATTCATTCTTCACCAAGTGCTGTAATCTCAAGAGTGCTAGAGCCGTGGAGGCATGCTGTCCATTTGTGAAGTCTGAAAACCTTGTGAAACTCACAGGAAGTTAGTGTTTCATGGTAAAGCCCCTCTGTGATTTACATTTCAATTTGATACCATTATAAGCTCTGCATATAGACAGACTGCTCCAATTCCTTAATTTGATGTTGGAAAACCTCAAATTAGCTTTGACGATGATTTCTAGCACCACTGTTGAGGATGAAAAAAGTAAAGTATCCACCCGAAAATAAAAGTAAAATGGGATTCTGCAGCCCCCCCTGTGGCTTGCACTAGTTCGTATGAATATAATTCACAGGAACAGTGTTAATGTATCACACATCAGTCTCAGGGGCTGATGTAATGTGAGTATTGTGTGATCACACTTTCTGTGCTCTTGGCAGCTTCTCGGGCAGACAACTGTCCTCTTGGTCAGCCTGATTTTACTGTGTCCAGCCATGACAGTGAATGTGACTTCAGTTAGCCAACAGCGTGACTACAAAGTCCAGAGGCGAGGAGCAGAATGAGCTGATCTGTTGAATCAAAAGGCTGTTGTACACATGTCAGAGGTCAGCTTTTAACCAGCAAATCCCCTTTTCTCCTCTCTAATCCTCTACCCTGGGGTTTTCCCACACCCCAGGCCTCATTTCGGACCAACCGGAGCGCACACAGACGTGATGGCTCTTGGTGACTTCAGCAAGTCACAGATGAGATGAAGTAGTCACATTCCCAACAAATGTTTTTTGGACATTATTATTGCTAATCATTTGCCATTAGTGGCAAATGAAGTTATGTCAGAGGTTTGTGTTAAAGCGTACCTGTAGTGAATTATTTAATGTATAATATGATTATGATAGTAACAAGTGGTGCCCGGCACAACAAACCCCGCCCCCCTTGCACACATTTTACCTGATTTGCCCTCTCTCTTATCATTGCTAAAACACATTTTTGGTGGTTGTTACTTTTTACTTAAATTTACCAAAATTGAATGGGAACTATTCTGGGCCACCTCACACCTTTCCTGAAAATTTCATAGAAATTGGTTTGGTAGTTTTTGTGTTAAGCTGCTTAAAAACAACAAAACTAACAAACACACATGAACAGACTCAAAAACAATACCCCTCTCCCATTTGGGGGACGGGATAATAATAATGGACTAGATTTCTATAGCACTTTTCAAGGCACCCAAATCACTTTATATTATTGATCCATTATTCATTCGCTTTCACATTCACACTCTGGTGGTGAACTACCTTTGGGCCCACAGCTTCCCTCGGGCAGGCTGACAGAAGCTTGGCTGCCATTCTTTGCCAAACGGGCCTTGTGATGACCACTGAACATTCACAGGCATTCATACACCAGTGGGAGTGACACTGGAGGCAAGGTGGGTGGTGTCTTGCCCAAGGACACAGTGGCACATGACTACCTTCTGAGCCATGGCTAGCCCTAGTACTAGTGGTTGCAAAGCTTAAAACTGCAAAAATGTGCTTTCCACTCAATCTTGTTCACTGACTGCAGCTTGTTTACTCACACTCCATCACCTAGAATCAACATGGGTTTGTCACCCCTGACCATCATTACCTGCCCCCAGTCAGTTCTGCCCATGTAATGAAAAAGGTCCAGCATGGTGCATTTATGGACATTTAAATGAGTAAATAAATACAGAAGTTAATGTTGTAAGCATGACTGGTACAGGTACACTTTAAGGGTGCATGTGGTGTGGTACAGCATGTATTAGGAGATTGTCCAGGTTCATATTAGGCCACTGGGTGTGCCATACTAGTACTTAAACAGGTGAGCATATTTGGTGGGTATTTGTGCTCTCCATTATGTGCCCGGTGGATTCACATATAGGCTATTTACTTTGTAGATTGCCAAGTTTATTATTAATTTACAGGTGTACAACTGTTATGGGTCATTCATTATCTTCAGGTGACGTCACATCGTTTGTTATTCACACACTGGATTAGATTTAATGACCTGTATCTTTTAAAGCTCCGACAAGCTATCGTTTTATCAGTTTTTGAGGTTTAGTTAATGCTTACATTGCATAAAAACAAATGATTTGTATAACACCTGTGGAATAACAGCTTTAGAAATAATAATTTCATTATTACCAGGTTTTATTTATGGGATCTGAACTATTTCTCCAAAGTTTTTCCACATCAGACCATCCTAGTCTAAATGTTAGCTGTTATTGACAAAATGTGTTTTTTGTTGTTATTAAATAAGGTTGATTTTTCTAGCAATTTTGTGTAGGTACTGAACTGTCTAATTCTCAAGACAGACAACCAATAGGAATTATTCATAACATTATCTAATTGAATTGAGTTAAAACTGAGTGTTGGGTATTACAATCTCCTGAGGTGATAATTCAAACTATGTCAGATTATGTAAGATTTGCATGGGCTCATGTGTACACGATGACTTTATTGGAGTCGTGTTAGAAAATGGACAAGTTTTGACATCATTGGTATTTAATGTTGTACATAGTTGAAGATGAGAGGCAATGTCAAAGTCAGGGACAAATGTGAGAATTAAAAGAAAACCCAAAACTAAAAACCTCAGTACAACCCAGCTGTTTCTATTATTATTATTATTATTATTATTAATACTACTACTACTAACTACTAACTACTTACTACTTACTACTTCTACTTACTACTACTACTACTACTACTACTACTACTACTACTACTACTACTACTACTACTACTAATAATAATAATAATAATAATAATAATAATGATGCCTCAAATGTATATAGCATTTTGTAGAAAACTCAAAGCCACTTTACATTACAGACAAATGGAGAGAAAAAGAAAACTAAGCTTAGGCCACTATGAACAGATGGATTTTGAGATGAGTTTTGAAAGTGGAAAGTGAGTGAGTCCGAGTTCTTGATGGGTATGTGTTCCAGAGATGGGGGGGGGGTATGAAGGCTCAGTCCCCCTTGGTCCACAACAGCATCATTAACTTAGTAACTATGGTCAACAAATGACCAGTTCTCAACACAAACCAGGCTCCAAAATGTACTTGATGAAAGCACAAGTGCAGGCACTAATCTTCTATAGTGTATCTTTAAAACAAGACCTACAGTAGGGAACCGCAAGTGAATTAACCACCTAGGAATATGATTGATTGAGGACTTGACAACACAATCAAGGGGTTTGACAGCATCATTCATCCTGCTGCGTTGGCTGAATTTGGAAGGAAAAACCACTGTATATTTTTTCTTAATATCTGAAAATGTATAGTTCAAGTGCAGGGAAGCTGTGTGGGACTGCAGTAAAGCCCAACAAGAGCTGTTTTTGCTGCTGGGTTGTGTTACCAATTAATCAGGACATGGTGTCACACCTAAACTGATGGTATCATCAGTTTACTGTAGAGACTGTCAGCAGTTTGGGTCAGTGTGCCGGCTGTGACTTGCTTAGTCAGGGCTGCTGCTGATCTGCACAGGCTATATCTGCATTCTTTAACAATGAGTGTAACTTTGCCTCGATTCAACCCCATCTGTAAAAAAGGAAAAAAAAAAACAAAAAAAACCATGGACTGTGTACCCCCCAGGGCACGTATGCACTCACGTACAGTTTTTCCCCCACAGACCAAATCGCTCATTTGGTGTTGACATCAAAGACTTCAATATTTATAAGTGGTCTTGGGGTGTAATTTGTTTCTCGTTTGATTCTGATGAGACCGTCCCCGTCTGGCCTTTATTTATCTGTGTGTTTATTTATTTATCTGTTTAAACCAAACCTCTTCTTCCTCATTACAGTGCCTGTAATATCCTCGCCGAGCAGACGCTAATTGACATATAATGAACGCCGTGCGAGCGCATTTGAAGTGAAATGTAAATTGTTTGCCTGCAGCTCTGGTGATGAAACAGGAGGAAGACAGATTGGATAACCCACAGTGTATGGAAAGTCCTGTCTCCTGTCATGTGGCAACACAAAGCACTCACTATATTTTTTATGGCATGTTTTAACTCCCATCTGGTTGGCTTATGAGACTCTTGGCTTTGTTTGTTTGTTTATCGTCTAATGTGTTTTAAGGCCGTTTTCATTTTCCTGGCCCTTTTATAAGCCGCCTTTTGATCCCCATCTGTCACAGCAGCATGTAATGACGCCCTGGTTATTTCCTGATCTGGTTTGCAGCCTTTTTCAGGTTAAGCCTCTTCTTTCTGAGTGACACGTGAAAATAAACATCTTCTAAGGACAATGAGGCCAGATTATTATTATTATTATGTGCAAATGAGCGTGTGTGTGTGTGTGTGTGTGTGAGGAGGAAGACTGAAGCCCTTTACTTTCTTAATGGACATTGAATTCCTTGCACAGGTGGGATGTGGTGTGTGTTGATGACATGTGGGAGGTGATGGGTGGGAGTGTGTCACAGCAGGTGCTGCGTGGTGGGGTGTCTTTGTTTGACTCATGGGATATCCTCAGGCAGGTGCGCACCTGTATGTGTGTTTGTGTTCAGATAGGAACACGTGTCGGCCCGTGCTTGGCGTCATGCTAAGAATGACCCCAGCGTTTAAAACTATAATATTTAATAGCTTGACACCTGAGCCAGGAAGCGTGCCTCAGTTTAAGGCTCATTGTCAGATGGTGTTCAGGCCAAGGATGTAATCTGTTCCAATCTGACAATACCAGACTTAATACACCGCAGTGGGACACCAAGCATATGTGTGGTTGACTGGGTTATTTAACTTTTAACCCTTTAAAGTTCCACTCAATTTCATCTAAATTTCTTAATAAAGTCAATTGAATGTTGTTCTTGAACCATTTTAGTAACATGCAGTTGGTATTTGCTTATATTATAAATGAAAATACCAGCATAATGCGCATATTTATTGGTGTTTTGATGTGTTTTCGACAACATATGTACTACATTTGGACATTTTTTTTGTTTGTTTTGGATTTTTTTGTTGGACTATGACTGTGTTTGTTGGAATATGGTTCCTCTGTGGATAATTATGAGACATAAATGTTCACATCTGCTGTTTGTCATTTGTATTTTCAACAAATGAGTGATTGCACCTACTGTGGGTATTTTATCAGAAAGTGGTTTATATCTTCTGATGTGTGACAATCTCCATTGTCAAACTACATTAGGTCATGTGACATTTGGGACAGTTTGGGTGGTTTGCTTAACATTTTTGAGCGACTACTTCTATATGAGGGCCCTTGGAAGTTTAAAGGGTTAAGAGTCGTTTCTGAATTTGTGGTAGTTCCCAAATTATTTTTTCTCTATTTTTACCTTTTCATAGATTATTCATCACCATTTTTGTTTTATATTATGCTCTGTAATTTGCATTCTTAAGTGAAAATCAAGTAGTTTCTTCTTTCTTTCTTGAATTTACAGACGATGATTGATATCAATAAAAGCTCTATTTAAAATCCAATGTTATTATATCAAAAACCGAGAAAATGAAGGGGAAAAGTCACTTTTTCAACAAAACCTATCATTAACTAAAGATAAAAAAAGACAATAATTTAAAAAAAAAAAGAACTACAGAGGATAAAGCGACAAGAAATTGTGATAAACCACTTAAGGATGGTTAAATATAAAGGTTAATTTGAGAACTGGTACAATTGTTACACTGGGTCCTTCTAGGTTAAAGTCTGTATAAATTCTTCTTTAACTGATCTAAATTTAATTAAAAGGACCAAATTGTATTATGTTTAAAATTTTCACCGTAACAATCACAGCAATGTCATGACTTCGATACCAGTCCTGTATCGATGAATGATGAAATATGATGATGATGCTCACTTAGGTAGTGCATATCGAGTAGCCTATCAATGACAGATCAATGGCAGTGGATGGATTTATGGATGGGTTTATGTTCAGTTAATGATGTATTTTACTGAAAAGTCACTTTCTCTTCAGTTTCTTCTATTTTTGATACAATGATCTTTGAATTTGCACTGAGCTTTTCTGAACATCTACATGAACAGTCAATTAGTGAAAAACACTTTTTCAACAGTGAAAAATATTCTAATAAATGGTTTTAAATCACGTAAGAAAGGCTAAATACAGTATACAGGGAAAAACATTATGTGTGAAATGCCACAGAAGTAAACAGTGGGTCTTTATGTGTCTTTATAGGAGCAAGATTATCAAGTTGATAAAGTTTTTAATTCTTGTTTTGTAGTTTTCTTTCCATCTCACCTCCCTTTCCCTTCTTTCTTTCTGTTTGTCCTTCTAGGTAAGCCAGTCACGTCTTGCTGTATGTGTGAAGTTGCTGCTGAAGGTATGTTACATAGCCTGGAGTGTGACTCCAGCACTATCTCTGGCCTGTTTAACTTGCAGATGCTCTGAGTTAGACAAGCGGCGCTCCATAGACCCTGAATAATGAATCTCATGAACAAGGAGAATAGTTGATGGAATCCACAGTGTATGTGCATGGATGCAATGTTTATAGGTTTCCACTTGTTTCTGTGTGTGCCAGACTTGCTTAGTATGCTGCTGTGTATGTTGCTGTTTCTCGTGGTTGAGTGTGGGGGCAGAGATTATAAATTAAAAAAAAAGGTAGCAGGATAGGGTTTGGAATATTCTCAGTTTTTCTTACTGACTATTGAAAAATAATAGAAAATATTCATTGACAACAGGTGTATATATGCTGGTAACAAAGGTATTTTGGCAGAAATCAGCAGTTGTGTACCTTCTTTTGTGTTACAATTACAGCTGTCATATGATTACATTTGTAAAGTAATATTACTCAAAGGGTTGCTTTGGAATACTTTTGATTAATCATAATTAAATATCTATTTTTAATCTATATTAATTGTATTTTTGCATGAGCAAACAGTCGATGAAAGAAAGGAATACTGTATACTGTATTTACATTGAACATGTTTGTCCAACCTGTGTATATGTGTGTGTGTGTTACTCAAATTTCCCATTAAATACACAAAAATACACTAAGGAACATAAAAATATGGAGGAAAAATATATACAAAACTTGCTAAAATCCACCAAAAATAGACTCACACAAAAAATGATAACTAATCCAAAACATATTCAAAACCTCTTCTAAAATACAGGGGAAAAAATCTTAAAATATGCAAATATATAAATACTTATGCAATGAACATATTTTTTTAACATCTTCAACAGTTTCAACAGAACAACTGTTCCATTTAATTGCACTCAAATTTTTAATCAGATTAATCATGACGATGGATTCATCTGCGTTAATGTGCTAGTTTTGACAGCTCTAGTTAAAGTACATATTTATACTATAGTCATGCTTATTTCCAAACATAACGTTATTGTCCAAATGCGCTGGATCACCAGGAGATTGTCATTGACCTCATTGGTTGAGCCACTGAGCCTGTGGTGCATATTATTAACACAGTGACGATCTGCTGTCTGTCTGATTAACGATCTGAGACAACAGAAGGGAGAGTGGATGGGTTTGCTTAACAAATACAATAGACCAACACCGGATTGTTTCTGAGGCACAGACACGCACAAGTCGTTTGCTCTTGCCTCACTGCCCGCCTGCCTGACGCAATTACATTTTGGTTAGTCAACACCTGTGGGCTCCACGAGGTTATAACAGGGAGAAAGTGAAAACGAATCAAATGTGTACGTATCTGTTCTCTGCCAACTGTCTGAGAGAGCGACAGTAGAGAGAGAGAGAGAGAGAGAGGAAAAGGCTTCACCCATGACATGACGTTTATGCTAAATGCACACTTAGACCTCTGATCTAAACAAGTGGAAATTCAGCTTGAAAGGACAGAAAGTAAAATGTCAGTCGAGTGCGGAGGCCGTCGTGATGATAACTGCTTGACAGCTTTGAGGAATCCATGAAGCACTTGAATTTGGCAGGCCTGTCGGAGCGTGAGTGTGCTTGGCCAGCGACAACAAAAACAAGTTTACAGTTATGGTTGCACAACCAGGAAAAAAACATCAATGCCTACACATGTTCATGTCGAGCATCACTTGTGTTGTAAGGAGCTTCTGACCCCACATTTATGTCAGTTTCATAACCAGTGACATGATGTTTTTATTGTAACGGTGATAGCATAACCACTTTGGCTTATATTTATCGTGCGCAGCTGTAGTTGCACAATAGAGTTTGGGTCATTGATTGGAAAAATCTGCTTTCCTTCTTCGCAAGATTTTGCGGTACAGTACTAATGTACATATTGAGTCTTCCTCCTTCACTTTATCTGAGTGGATTGTCTAAATTTGTGTGTAGCCACTAGTCACTCAGCTCATCATTTGTATATATTTTTTTTGTTTAACCCAAGAATGAAAATGACAATTGTTCTTTTGTAACTTTCAGTCACAGGCTATACAAGTGTTTTCTCATTGCAGCAGCATATGGTGCTCATAGACTGATTTAAATGTTGACCTGTGGTGTTTTAATGAAGCAGCACAGATGATTTGTCAACTTTTCTCTGCAAAATAGAAGTAGTAGACAAAAACCCAGTGTGCGCATGATTTACCAAGGAAAAAACAGACAGAAAAGAAAACATGGAATGTCTAAAAGCACTGTTTTTGTCAGTACAATAAATACTGTAGCATAGATATTGATATAAGGACTGAAGTGATTTTGGTTATTATCAGGAAAATATCATTTCAGCTCTGAAATTAAACTCTTATGAGCTATTTTTCTAGGTATTATATTTGTACAAACAAATGTACCAGGTATTAAAATGAACAAGAAATGTAAGAAAAAAGAGTGGTCTGATATTTATTCCCATTGCCTACTGTATGTCTTTTTGAAACCAAACTGTCAAACTAATTTACAGAAACCCAACAAAACCCACCAAAAACTGACATTTGGTGACAGGTCTGGTAAAAGGAAAAAGCTTTTGAAATAAAACTAATAAAATGTTACCACGTGTGTGTTACTGATAAAGAAAACTCAAGTCTTAAAGTCTGGGGTAAAATTGTTAAATTCTTGGAATTAACAAGAGAATAGGTTTTAATCCAAATGAATATTGGTCTCAGATCTACTTCAAGACACTGTCTGCACATTATGATCCATTCACTTTACAGGTTCTTTTTAGTGGAATATTTATAAATCCATTGTATACATGTACATAAACCACCATATATATAATAACACACTGACATATATATTAAAAACATGAACTAACCACCACTTTTGTCATTTGTTTTCTGATTCATCTTATTAAAGTATGTGAGATTTAGCACATTTAATGTTTGAAGCAGATACTTTCTAAAAAAGAAAAAAAAAAAGAAAAAAAGAAAAGTGGAGCAGTGTTAAACCATTGTGGATCTGAACAAAAGCAAACACTTGGTTAAAGGTTTTAATACCAGTCAGTCATTTGTAATTAATCATGCAGTGTTAGACATCACATCATTATCTCTTATCTTATTCTCTTTTGAAACATTTATTTTTTTGTCAATTTTTTTGTGAAAATTCAACAATGACTTCACAAATTTAAATGTAGAACTTTCAAAACAAAAGGCAAGAACACTTTATATCACGAAAATGCAATTTTCTTAAAACACAAATCCTGAAGTGACCATGATCAATTAATCATCATGTTGAATGAGTTTAAAACATGTCCTGTGAAGCTAAAACTGTCTCTATCCCGACAGTAACAATATGAAATTACATAATAAATGCAAGAAAAGTAATTCAGTCAAAAACACAATATCATAATGTTAGAGTAAACATCCCACTCTTTTTTTTATGGATCTCTTCCAAAATGTAAGTGGTTGATCCTGATTCCACATCCTGCCCTTCTACAAATCTCATTAGAATCTGTGTCGTTGTTTGTCTGTAATCCTGCTGAGACATGAGCAAATAAATTTATAAAAAGATTTAACAGGGAAAATAACTCTAATCTTTGTAGCTCAGCATTGCCTGTCCCAAAATGCACTAGAAGCCAGTCATCATAACAAAAATAACTAATAAAAATACAAATTACTGGACACAGATAATTTTTAGAGTGAAAATTTTAGAAGAGCGTTTTCTGTAAGGGATAATAAATGTTTATCTAGAGGTAAGACATAAATAAGATCAACTTAAAGGCGGGGAAATTACATAAATTGATGTAAAGTGTAACAAAATGAAGACGACATACAAGGTGCAAGTAGATGAAGATGGTGTAAACAACAAAAATATGAAGATACAAAAAGTGAAAGTGGCATTTCTAGATGTATTTTGCAAATGTGGTTCCCTAGGAGACATAAATGATTCTATATTTTTTTAGTCTTGAGCTGAAAGTCCTTGAACTGCTTGCTTAGTGTTTGGGTTTCTGTGTTTTAGTAGACGTTAGCTGGACTATTGGTTGGACTAAACCTCTGGCTGCCATCTGTCATTTGACCTCCTCTTTATCACCCCACAAACCAGCCTGCAAGGGTCTGATCGGCGTCCGTACCCAGTAATGTGCTGTATTTGTTTGTGTGTGCAGACCATGACTGTTGGTCTGCTGGCTTGGAGCAGACGGGGGGAGGGTGGCGGTGTCATTAGCATTAGCCATGTTTAGGGTTAATAGGGTCAAGCTCCTGCCAGAGGTGCACATGTGGGACTTATTTCAGTCCAGAGGTTAGCCTGGCAGAGGTTGGGGGTGGGGGGTCGGGGGTGTGTGTGTGTGTGTGTGTTGGGGGGGGGGGGGGGGGGGGGTCGACATTCACTAGCTAAGTGGGCATCCATCATGATCATATTTCAGAAAACATTCATTCATTGATACTAAGGGCTGGTATCGAAGTCATGAAAGTTGTTCAAGGCAGATCCCAAATTAATTTTTCTGTATATTTATCATGTTTATCATCGCTATTTCTTGTAGTATTATCTTCTGGATTTTGTTTGAGGGGAGGGGGGAGGGGTGGGCTAGTTCAGGCATTTTCTAACTTTTGATTCTCTAATCATGTAGATGTTCATAAAGGCTCAGTGTAAAGTTGAGGATTATTATAGCAAAAATGGAGAAAAAAAATGAAGAAAATGTAAATTTTTTGTTAAAATCTATCATAAATTGAAAGTAAAATGAAAATATAAATGATTGATTAATTGTATTTCAAGGAAACTTAAAAATGTGATTTTTACTTGTTCCATCATAGGGTTACCAGATAAGATTGGCTGAAATTTGGGGGGGGGGTTACTTTGGGTACTTCCCCACCCACTCCTTCTGGTACCTGCACTGATATTTTTGCTTTTTAGCGATGCGTTGGGAGTTACCAGCCATGTCAACTCCATAAAAATTAGTATATTGTTAGCACACATTCACACCTATTTGAATAATTTAAAAAAAGAAACAAAATAGATCCATTGTCATCGCGTCCTTCAGGGGCTGCATGCAGTCCACTCACCCTCTGTAAAAACTACACAGTATTCTGTTTGAGTTTAGATTACATTTTGGGACTATCCAGAATGTTTAGGGTTGTCTGGTCATCCTATACCATTGGCAGATTTAATTCAAGATTTTTTTGTTTCTTCATTCAAGCAAAAAAAAAAAAATCTGCCAATGGAACAAGTGAAAATTAACCTGGTGAGATTTTTTAAAATAAGATTTGCAAGATATATTGTCTAAAAAAAGTATTTATATTACCCCACTGAGAAACTACCGTACCCATTCAGTGATTATGTCTTGTTTTAAGTGTGATGAAATATTTTGACTAGAAATGAGAAAAATACGTTTAGTAAGATTTAGATGGGTTTTTTTTTCCAGTGTACTGTGTCTTATAATCTTAATCTACTGGTTTATCCAATCATTTCCATTAGCACTGTTAGCTTAGCTCTGTTTTCAGACAAAAAAAACAAACAAACCCAAATTATTGCTGCTTAAATTATTTGCTACATAAATTCAGAACAGTCGTAGTTTAGTCTGAACTGCGGATCAACAAATGGTTAACATCGTACCTTCATAAGTGTCATAATTGACTGCAAATGGAGAAGAATCACTACCATTTTAGTATCGTATTCCTTTGTTTGTTAGTGGTTCTCATTCCATCTCATCACTTTGCAAACTTTGGTCAAAGGCCCTGTGATGTGTTTGACTGACAGAGTGACTCACTACTCCCTCTAGTGGTCACATAAATCCACACAACAGTTAGTGTGAATATATTTAGTACATTTCTCTAATCCAATACTTCGGCATATCATTAATCATTATTCTAAATACTGTGACAGTTTTAGGTGATGCTTATTACCCCCTGCCTAGGCGGTATTAAATTCACGTCCATTTGTCTGTCTGTTTCTCTGTCCATCAGCAAAACGTTCTGAACGGATTTTGATGAAACTTTCTGGAATGATAGATAATGGATCAAGGAAAAAACCATTATATTTTGAGCAATAAAGGTCAAAGTCACACTAAAGGTCAACAACTAAAACACATCAGTGGTAATATCTCAGGATTCAGACAAGGTAGAATCTGGTCGGGGGTTTTTTCATTCACATTGTCTCACCTTCAGACACTTAGACACTTATGGCTCCATCATGTCATGTTTTGACGTCATGTGATGCCATATCAAGCCTTGGCAGACGTCTGCTCTCTCTGACTGTCGTGTTATTGTTGTTGTTGTTGTTAATAATAATAATCCAAGCTTTTGTGTTAAAAGCCTTCGCTGAGTCAGTCAGCTCTATTGAGATGTTTTTTTTTTTTCTCTCCTCCTCCATTACCCAGCGAATTCTTAAGTTCAGTGTATTTTTACACCCACTCTCTCTTTCCACTCTTGCGTCATCTCTCCTCGTCCTTCATCTATCCTCAGTGGCATTTCTGACGGTCTTTTGTGGCGTGAGTCATCCCCATTTCAGTGCAATTTTATCCTGAAATAGGTTTCAATTGCGACAGCATCGGTTTATCCATTTTGAGAGATTTTTTTTTTTAGGTCTTTAATGAAAAAAAAAGGTTAAATCACAGCAGTGGAGGCGTGGATGTGGGTTATATCAGGTCCTGCCCTCAGCTACTGTGGTGCTTGACTTTATGTCCCTTGAAAAAAAACAACAACTATAAATACACCTTATAAAACATATAGAAGTATGTGTTGATGAGCAACAACGCCTGTGAGACTATTTAGTCTATTGTTAGCTTGGTGCAGGTTATGATGAATAGAGAAGCAATATCTTTTTTTTTTTTTTTTTTTTTTTTCCTTTGCATTTTTGAAACTCTATACAGAACATCCTGCTTTGACACAATAGAGCTACAGTCTGGGCAGGTATGGACAGTTGCTCTCAGCATTATTCAAGTCCCACAGCTGGAGAAGCATCCAAGGCCAGTCGTGCTCAACACACCAGACTTCTCTGTGATTTGTGTGGTGTCTAATTTGTTCGCCATATGCTTCATGCTGCATACATACATGAGCAGACACATATACAGACCTATTGGCTAATACCCCTCTCACACACACACACACTCTGGTTTCCATGTCTCATGAGTTTGTAATCATCACTGGTAGGTAAAGTATCCAGTGGATAGTGAGCGAAAAACATTTTTCTTTTCTTTTTTTTTTTAAATAAAAACATACAAAACATTTTTCAAAATTAAAAATCTTTAAAAAAAATGTTTTAAATAAATGAAAGAACACAATTTAATACAATAAAATAAAAAAATAAAAGAAATGGAAAAAGTAAATACATTTTTAAAATAAATACATACAAAAAAAATCTCTCTCTTTATATATCTATATAGTTAAATACAATTTTATTTAATTACAAAACAGTAAACACATTTTGAAAGCTTTGAAAAATACATGTTTTGCTTTGCACCTGTTTTCCTCCATGCTTTATGGGGACTTCCAGAAAAAACAAGTTAATGTATTTATAGGGGACATAAATGTACATAAATTTGCATACTTCACACAGATTTCACCTGTATTTTCATTTAATCCTTGTGGGGTCCCAAATTTTGGTCCCCATAGTGTGACTGTGTAAACAGATCAATGTCCCCATAAAGATAGAAATACAAGCACACACACACACACATACACAGTGAAAACCTTTTAACTGTTACTCACTAAACTAGGACACATGTGCTATACTTATACTGTTGTTTTGAGGAGAAGATGCAGGTTGGCCGTCCCCATCAACTAGTATTAATCTGCCTGATTGGATTTAATGAGCCGCGCAGGATTCATCTGCCATTTGAGCCTGTCTAATGACCAGTATACTGCTCAGCCTCGGACTAAAGTAGGAAAATTGTGTGGGATCGAGATGTAGGTGGGAAAGTAGACGGGCTTTCTGTGGATGCATGTGCAGTATTTTGGATTTATGAGAGCGTCACCTCTGGTTAGGCTCCCTCACAGGGGTGTGGTTGGGAGAGAGGAAATGGGGCTTGACTTGGAGACACAAGGGAGGAGAGGTTAAATCATCACTGCTTTGAGAAGATGCAGAAGCAGGACGTTTCAACACTTTAGAGTTGCTAGACAGGGGTAATATTTTGATAAAAAAGTGTCTGTGTGTGAGGCTGAGTTTGCAGGTGTTGACAGCCAACCTGTGTGAAGGGTTTGGGTTCTACACTGAGACTGTGACCTGTTGCATCAGCACCAGAAGGAACCATTATTCTTCCACACAGCAACACTTTGAAGTCCTCTGAAGTCCTTTTTCTGTCTCTGTTCTGCTTTTCTCTTTGTGGTTCTCCCTTTTGCACTGATTTACATGTCGATGTTTCAAACCTTTGTAGTGCAAAAGGCAACTTGACTTAAATTTCAGCTAATGAGTGCTGCTGAGAAAGGTGTAATTTTTGGGATGAGGCAACCTTTTCAGGTGAAAATTTGCAATGCAAGTGGTGTGATGAGTATCGTCAGGAAAATGGGGCAGAAAAGTGCACATTGATCTTGGTTTGAAGCTGTTTTTACCTCTAAGAAAAGGAGCTAACGCATGGCAACAGCAACGGCATATAAAGTTATTATAATCTTACTTTCATCAAAGGTCTTCATGGTAAAAATTCAGCTCACATTAACAATGAAATGAAATAAAATTAGAGAAATATTAAAATATTCAGAATTATCTGCCAACAGAACACAAACATAATGCCTGCCAAGAGCTTTAAAACAAGTGAAAATATCTACCATCTAATTTTTCGAACTATGTAGCCAGACCAAAGAGGAAAAAAAAAAAATTTTAGAGAAGAGAGAAAATTGGGCTGGATGTTTACCGGAAGAAAACTATCATGTCCACTTCCTGTTTTGTGTTCATTTCAACTATCAAAAAGAAAGGGCAGATACCACATGCCATTTTTTTTTATTTATTTTTGTGATAATTATGAAGCAGCATTTGTTTGATACATATTGTCTTATACTTTTATACACTTGAATCTTATCTTATCTTTTATATAGGAAGCATAAAGCGCTAAGTTATATTTTGTAAAATAAGATAAGATATTCCTTTATTAGTCCCACTAGGGAAAATTCCAGATTTACAGCAGCACAGAATGGAGCAGCACAACAACAAAAATTATATATAAAAAAAAAAAACTATCAATTCCTATGACCACGATACACACTATTTACACTATTGCACATGGGATTAATTAATTGCACTGTTTATTACTTTTAATTGTACATTATTGTAGGTTGTTTCTTGCGGTTTCTGTTGTAGATCCTGGGTCCAGTCAAAATAAGCTATATTTTTCCTGACATTTAGCTTGTGTTAGACCTGAAATACCTATGTGAAATGCATCTCTGGTTGATTTTCCTTTATACCTGTAATTTATTGTTACAATATAATAAAATGTGCTCTTCGTGTTTCTGCTGTATCACCCACCTGTGCTTGTTCTAATCTAACATCTAACAAAAACCAAGCACATTTTTCTGCTCTTTGTTTCTCATCATTCACCTTTCCTTCACCCTGTTTAGCTTATTTAGTAAATTAATTGAAAAGCAAAAAAAAAGAAAAAAAAGAAATGGCAGATCAATTGATAGCTAAAAAGTAATTTGAAATTCTGAAACAATTACCGCTGTCTTTCTTTTGGAGCTTCTCCTGAGATCTAATTAAATATCCAGTTTCTGCTGGTGTTTCAAATCAACCCATTTATTCGCTCACGCTTCATTACTGCAGATAAAACGCTCATTTTCCTCATTTTAGTCATCGTTGTTGCGCAATGAAACTTTTTTTTTTTTGTCCTGTAGTGCATTTTTTAATTTATTCCACTCCTTATGTCGTCTGATGCAGTGACTTTTCTTCCCCCAATTACATAACATAACATAACATAACATAACATAACAAAAACACAAAAAGAGGAAAACAAATCAAATAAAACCATGGCAGATAGTTTCGTCGGCAGCTTTTCATATGCTGCTTGTTTTGAGGTTTCCTAGGGTTAGCAGTTTAATAAACAACCTTTTCCAATATATAACCGACACAAAGCAGAGTGCAAAATGGCTGGGTTCCAAATTACAGGCGGGCCATTTGTATTTTCTCTGCGTCCGAGCTCGGTTGGGGTTGGGCCAGTAGTTGACAGCAGATGATCTTTTTTTTTTTTAATGAGATTTTTTTCCCCCCTTTCTCTGTCTCACTTCATGGCGCCACAAGGGAATCATCTTAGGCAGATAGAAAGCCTTGAACCATGAAGAGAAAAGCCTGGACACAGATAGGACACTGAGACGGAGACAGACAGTGAAGGAAGAGGAGAAGGACGGAGGGGAGGACAAAAGGGGGCGCAGAGGGGCACTGAAAGTAAGAAGGGAGGATCAGGGGGCCAAAGGGAAAATTAGACTCATTATTATATACTGACAGATGCTTAACCCTTTATAGTTTCTCATAGACATAGTCTTCCAACCTTAATAGGCCTGTTTACATGGGAGTTTTTATTCATGTTTAATTCCCAATAAAAGTGAATTCTGCTTTAATATGACCATGTAAACATCTAATTCCAGTTGAAAATGTTAATTCTGAATTAAACTTAATTCTGAATAAAGTCCAATATTAATTCCAAATAAGATCATTCCTGTCACATGTAAACAGTTAATTCTGCGTTAACGTTATTCCTGTTGCTCTGTGCATAGTCCTGGTCTTGTCGCGATAGGGTTAAGATTGTGCGCTGTCAGCATTAGTGTTGGAACATTATCCGAGATGGATGAACAAAGCAAGCGTTGGAGTCACAGCAAAGTTAAGTATTTGTTTGGACAATTGGAAGAATTAAATATAATGGAAAGAGTGCTCAACAAAACAGGAAGCGATTGCGATTGTTTTCTTGTGGTAGGCGTCAAGATGTTACTTGTCCAATCAGAACCCTCTCTACCTCTCGCTCTTAAAGCCAAATGAACTAGAGCAGAATACACCTGTTTCCCCTGTAAACCTTTATTCAGAATTAACATGTCCATGTTAACAAAAAACAAATGGCTTTAATTCTGAATAATTTTATACCCAATAAATCATTCAGAATTAAATAAAACAAAACATGTAAATGTAAGGACTGTGTTACTGAAGGATCTAACAAGACTATTACTTTTGTGGAAATTTTCAAAATGTTTTTATTGTCATGTAGAAAATGGAATAAAACAAATACTTTATTGATCCTTGCAGGAAATTATTTGATTACAACAATGGAGGTGCAACATAAATAATAAAAACAATAAAATAAATGTATAAATTACAGCTGCCGAATGATTAAAATTATTTAATCCAATTATTGACAGGGTTGCTGTTGATTCATTTTGATGAACCCTTTCATGCATTAATGGTCACTACAGTCGACGGCTATTCTACAGCTGCTGCATTTATTCATGGATTTTATTGTTTTAGTTCATACATCATCCCAATCATTAATATTCATACCATTACTGTAACTGTTCTTAATGAACCTGATCTGCACTAGCATGTTTGAGTGGAAACCAGTTGCTTGTTATTGTCACCCCGCCCCCCCAAAGGGGAAGGCGGGGGGTGTATTTGTCACCACTTGTTATTACTGTAAATAACAACAAAAATGTTTGTTTTTGAACATTACCTCCATGAAGTAAGTTGTGACTAGTAAAAGAGTATGTCGTCTGAGAAAACATCAAATTAAAAGCTTTTTTTTAAAATGATTTCATTGGTTTCACAGTTTATCAATAAATAAATGTTTCTTAGTTTCTAAAATCACATGATGTCCAGCTGAGTGGACATTTTTGTAAGTCCCTGATAGCTTCATAAAATGGCTTTCTTTTTTTTCATGCCTAAAGACAAATAAAATAGGAACAAATTCATGATTAAGGTTGTTATAATTCATGCATGAAAATCTTAATCGCAAATATTTTTTAGTAATAGTGGTGTATATACTAATATTTTTTTTCATTTTGCACGAGCAAACAGACTCAAGAAGGAAGGAGACCTATCTGCACTGGACGTGTTTGAGCAACGCTCAGTGCTAGCAGATTCCCCAACTAATGCATGCTTTGTGTTAATGTGGTATTTTAATCTGGAAGTGCTTTGGTGAATTGAAAACTCTTTCCTGCAAAGTGTGTCGAATACTTGGTGTGGGTCGACTGTTCTTGTATGTCGTCATATTTCCTTCCACAGACCAATGTACTGTTTGTGCTCTTCTTTATGGTTTGGTTCTGCTGCCTGTCACTATCCGATCAACCGACCATTAGCACATGCTAATGCTAACTCTGCCCCAAAACTGTTGACAAACATGTTCAAAGTTATTCTGCTGCAGGTGGGTTAATTGGCTAAAACTTTTAATCAGATTAATCATGATGATGCTATAATCTGTGTTTAATCCATTAATTTTGATGTCATACTATAAATATATAAATAATATGTTCAGTACATTTAAGGTAAAAAATAGTAATTGTAAAAAAAAAAAAAAAAGCCCAGTATGCAATAAATTAAGTTAAGGTCAAGGTTCAGTGAAGTTACGATATTTGGTTCCATGCCCATATATAGAAAAAAATGCAATTAAATTCCAAGAAGTATGAATAAAAAATACAAGAAAAACACATGCGAAGTGAAAGGAATTTGTATTTAATGACATTAGAACATGTAACCATATTATCCCTTCATCATTCCTTACATTAGTACCATTACTTCATGGTACCGAAGTGGGTACACTCACTGTTCATGCAATGGAGGACCTTACAGACCCTGTCGACCACATTGGACCTGAGATGGTTGACTCACCATCTTCACTGGAACTACTGTCACTGTTTTGTAATGTGTGCGGAAATGACCACAAATAGTCACTTGGCCTTGAAGGGATTAACTCCAGTCTTCTCTCTTCATCTTGTCTCCGTCCTAACTAGCTGTCACTCAAAATCCTGATGTTTCATTTTAGATACGAGTCAAATTTACACCAGAACCGATACATTACGGTATCCTGGAAGCAGATAAAGCTACAGTTTTCTCTTCTGTTTAGTGCTGATTTCATTTGATAGCTGCTGCATTCAGTGACACATCCAATTTTTCATAATGTCCCATCATATAGACGGTTATTAGTCCATGACTACGCATATTAAGTGTGTTTAATTTTGCCACTGTAATTACCTTCACTTGTCGAGCACAATACATCAATTTAATGTTCGTCTGAGTTCATTTCGAGCAAGATTTTAGACTTACACAGCATGTCACACTCTATCCATTATTCATCCATCATATCCACATTTGGTCTGGAAGTAATGTAGTTGGATTATACATACAGGACATCTACCCAACTGTGGCAACATAACCCAACATGCATTAGGGAATGAGGCAGACAGATGAAGATGGGCAGTCACATCTGTGGGTATGGGGTCATTTTGTTTTTCCATTTCATCTGATCTGCATGTGACTGTTCTAATGGTGGAAATTTGAACACCTGGAGGAACCCGACACAAAGACGAAGCTGTGCATCTGGATATTTGGTATACACATTGAAATTTGATTTCTCCTTCCTTTGTCACAGTGTGTGTGATTGGTTGTCTTGCATATTGCCAATTATTGAATCGTTTTAGTATTTCTTTTTATTTCCAGTACTGGGCAAGTGCTTGTTCCACATTTTTCCCTCTTTTATTGCTTGTGAATGTGAATAAAAGTGCACGACATATAATTATCTTTCAATATGCACCCATTACTAATATTGCCAAATATAACTTCTTTAACCCTTCATAGGGCACTCATAGAAATTCAAAATTACAAACTTAGTATATTATTGTAGAACATAATAAGACTTTATTACTTTTTTCCAAAGTTACCATATTTGGTTCTTTACCTGTAAAAAAAAGAACAAAAAAAAACAATGTTATGTTCTGTTAAAATGGGGTCACAAGAAAAAAAAAAAAAATGTTGCGTACCACTGGGTTATACCAACATAAGTATTGATCCACTCATTTCCACCTCAACATTATCCCTTTGAACATCATTCCTTACATTCGTACCATTATTTCCTAGTACCTAACAAAGCAGGTACACTCACTGTTCATACAGAAGTGGACATTAGATTAGACACAGATTAGACCTGCGTTTGTCACTGTCTTATTATGTTTTTGGATAATCCAAAAAACAGTCACTTGCCTGATAAAGTGTTAAGAGAATGTGCAAACCTACAAGGAGATTCCATTCATTTTATGATATCTAATTAGCTTGTGATGCACCAGATGTATAGAGGTGATTTATCTATGTGTTAAACTACCTAGCTGTCTAATAACCCGTCTACTCGTATAGTTAGCAAACCCCCTCCCTTCATTGTGACTGATGACTCCTGCTCAGCTCCAACGAATCATAATGAGCCCATCTGATAACCTTCAATGGCACCTTTTTAGCCTGAAAGCAAAAGCACAATGGGCTGTCTGTCAATGAAAAAGTGAGATCATACACTGTAAATGACTTCCATTGTTAACGTTATCAAAGTCTTTGGCAATGGAAAGAAGGATGGGTTGTAAGAAAGGGAGAAGGTTGTATGTTACGGTAAAGTCTTCACTATTTCTGTTGTTTCTGTCTACAGTATGTATGTGCATCGTAACACGTGGGGTCTGACTTGGAGCAGCTTGCCGCCCGATCATTCCTTTGTTCCACTTCTCCCTCCCTCCCCGCTGCCTTTCTCTGTCGTAGCGTGGCTTCCTCAGACAGAGAGCTTGATATATGACATCTGTTTGACTGGAATTGGATTGTGGACATCCCTTGTGGCGTATGGAAACACATCTCCGGTATTTTCTCCATGCGTTGTGCATCTGGGTTGAAGGATGAGGCTTTGGAGAGGGAGGAAAAGGGGGAGGTTTTGGATTCAAAAACAAATAACTACAATTGCTCATAAAACTAAACTCTCTCATTCATTCACCAGTGAAAATGGCTCCCTTAACTGTTAGCTATCCCAAACCAGCAACGCAGAGAGAAAACGGAAAGAAAGAGAAAGGTGGAAAAGTAGCGTGTAAGAATCACTCATTGAGAAATTGAGGTAAAGTGAGGATATAAAAAAGAGGAAGGCCAACATCAAGCCTCATTAAACTGACAGCCTGCTGCCAGAAAGATTATTGCCTTGTTTCCATCAGAGTGAAAGACCGTGTTAAACTCCTGTCGTCTTCCAGTATCCGCTTTGACTCTGTTTCCTGTCTTACATGTATATCTTTACTGATAAAGCAGGGGAATTAAGCACTTTGGCAACTTTATGTTAAAACCACTAAAGACGAGGGATTTCCTTTGTCAGAGTGAGGAGATTGACCCTCTTTAGAGCCAGAGTCTTCTGCTGAATGTTAACTTAAAATACAGAGGATGTTCAGACCATATGCTTTGAAAACCTCTCTGATGGGACAAGTGGCTTGGCTTCCTCACAGAGAGGCTGATATATGACATCTGGTTAACTGGAACTTGACTGTACACGTAATGGGGAGTTGAAGGAAGAAGAACATTAGCAAGTTCTTGAAGGTTTTGACATTATTCTTTTGCTTTTTTTTTTTTAAGTGGTACTGTGCTCCACCTAGCTGACGACTTGGTCAAGAAAATGTTTTTTGTTTTTTTTAATTGTAGAGCTTTTTTTAATGTAATTTTTAAATTTAATTTGTTTGGTTTCAAGTTTTTGTAGTACATGTGGGAAGCTATGACGCGTGTGTTTAACATATTTCAGATAATTTCCATTTTCCTCTCATCATCTGAGTCGGGGTTAGATCTCAGCCTTCAATTTTGACAGTTCTGTTACTTTCTACAAGACAAAATGACCCCCAAAAAAATGCTAAATAAACAACAATAAAGCACAAAAACCCCAACTAATCCTGTTTATACGACCATTACCAAAATGCCTCATCCACCAATTCAAACAAATGTTGCAGGATTTATTGTAATGGAGCAACAATCATTGCTCCACAGAGACAGCGTTTGACCTTAGTCTAATTTTCCACTAAACAGAGACACATATGATGGTCCACTTCACACATCTTGTACGCCATATGTCAAGTCTCCACTGGATACAAAAAAAATACAAGGCTGGGCTTAGATTAGCTGGTCACTTTTGTTCTATTCAATGGCTCAGAGGTAAAGTTTTGAGACTGGATATGGGGTATTTGTGTGCAGACAGACACAAAGTGTGCAAATTGTGGTGTGATGAGGCCGTTAGCTGGGTGCCATCTCATTTTCTATTTCATCTCCTGAACTTAAAACCCCCTAAACACTCATCCTTAAACAGTGTCTGCATTATGCATGGACCAGAAAGTGTATCATAGCTCGTATGAAATATGCATGAGCTCCTGCACTGCGTCCCCGTGCCGTTTCTTTCATTCCTACCCCCCAGAAGGAAGGAATCACTTTGTGTTGTCTGATTGGGTTAGGGGCTTAGATCAATGAATTGTTCTTCTGTTCGTGTGTGACATTTTTGTTCCAGTGGTAGTGGAAATGAAAAAAAAAAAAAAAAAAAAAAGATAAAAATAATTCCAGAGTGGATGGTGGCGAATGAGAGAAGTTCAGGATGAAGGAGTGGGAAGGAAAAAGATGACCATTTAAAGGTCGGTGTAAGATTGAAAGAAGGATGAGAGCGAGGTGAGAAAAAAAAGAGGGAGAGACAAGAGCAACGGAGGCAGAGATCATCAAACAGAAGGAGACTCTTCTGGGGACTGTCAATAGAAGCAATATCCACTGATTGATTGTGTCACACTGGGCCAATCCCTGGAGAGCTTGTGTGTTTGTGTGCATGGTGGGATGGGGGGTGGGGGGGCACAGGGCCTCAGCTGTTGTCAGAACAGGGGTGCGCGCCTGTTTTGGGAACACTCCAACAATCCCATATTGTCAAACCACAGTTACCACAAAGGGAGTGCCTATGGAATTTTTTTTTTTTTTTTTTTTTTTTTTTTGCTCCTCCACCCAGTTCCCAATTTATGATCATGTTTGTTTAGGCACAGTAGAGAGCAAGGCAATGGCTTTTAAATGAGACCAAAGAGCAGAGCATGTGTTGAGAGCAGTAGTGAGAATGCCTGGAACCCGTTATCGAGCAATGTTTCCACCCGTTATTCCCCCTTCAAGGTCTGAAAAGGGAGTGGACTCGTTGTTAGGATTTGCATGGCATGAGGCTTCCAGCCACAGTTCATCAGTGTGGCTGCAGTGATAAACAAAAGTTGTATCTCGCCCCCGCAGACCCACAGCTGTACACACACACACACACACACAGAACCTGACACAGATTAACACACTGTACACTAACAACACTAGCACAAACCTTTTATGGAGACATTTGGAAAAATCTGTTTAGAAATTTGAGGTTGGATTGTGAATTTGAATGGATGGTTATTTGGTTATGTAAAACAGTGGCGTGCAGTCTCCATCGCAGCACATGGACACACATAAAAACATGACCCCACACAAAGATAATCCAAACAGGTCAAGGTTCAAACAGGGCACGGCCTAATCAGACATGGCTGCCCTGGTGTGTGTGAGTCACAGTAAATGAAACCTTCTTTTTCTCCTTTTTCTATGATGACATAGTTTGTCTAATGGTCAAGGAGAAAACATTGCCTGTAATCACATCCTGTGGTTGATTATTCAGCCAAGTAGTGTTCATATTTGAAAGAAAGCGGCTTGTATTTGTTTGCAGGACTCCCGCTGAGAGGCGCTGCTAAGTGTCTGATGATGCAGTGGCCAGAAGTGGATTCTGATTCACTACCTGGAAAATGGCAGTTTAGACATTAATTCAACATATCAGTCATCTTTAGACGGACTAAAGTCACCTCAGAGACCTTTGTAAAGCACATTTGGCTGCTGATGAATTGATTCATAAGGTCATTCAGTCATCATTTGTCAAAGTTTTACAGAATTATTTACTTTGAAATTTTATCCAAATATGTGATAGTATCAGTACTCACATAGTTTGTTCTACAAAAGATAATTTCTTCAGTGTGAGCAGAAATTACATTGAACCAAAGATGGCTTTCGGTTTACAGGATTTCATAAAATACAAATTTACCTATTTCATATGTCACTACTGTATCTATTGTTTTTGTTTTCATCAAAAACACTGGTGTGGCCACTATGATTCTACTATTAATTGTGTTATGAGAGCGTATTTAACATGCAAGGCTAGTTTGAAAAACATTTATTGACCAACAACACAATAATAAATAATACAAATAAATAAATAAAATGGTTACAGCTGTTGTTTCAGGTATGCTTTTGTTTTATTAAAATGGAATCTTGAATATTCTTCATTTTCAGTTTCCCTTCAGTCTGTTGGTTTTTTTTCCAGGATGTCTTCATTTGTGCTGCAGCTGAACATCCACCTCGTGTCAACATTTGTTCTCGTTACAGAAATGTCTCTTCCGCTCGATAGCAGCAGGTCTTTATCACCGAGCAGACAGCTGATGTTTGCTGTATTTTAATGTTGAGTTTGACTGACAGCTCTGACAGCCACTGTGCACAGGTTATTAGCTGATGTGTACTTTGCTGGAGGTGGATGGGACAGTTAATAATGTCACACTGACTAAACTGGGTGGACTGTGAAAGTGTGTGTGGGTGTGTGTGAATGGGCTGTGAATAAGTGCATCGACTAGTCCCAGGAGATTTAGGATCCATTTGAGAGAATGAGAGGGGGGAAGATGGGAAAGATGAGACAAAACCAGAGAGGGGGATTAAAAGATGGAAGGGAAAAAGAACATTTATGAGCTTTGATCAGGGCTGAGCTTATCTGTCTGTCTGTCTGTCTGTGTGTCTATGCTTTATGTACTTCGTCCACAGTTGTGACTTCTCACTCTAAGCAGGAATTTTCATGGGCTTTACTTGTGAGTGAAACAGCTCACTGTTGTGAAACCCTAGCTTGCCTTTAAGTGCTAGGATTTGCCCTCAAGAGCTCACTGAACACTTTGTTAACTCCTGGCGTTAAGTGGTGATTGGCTGTTGACTATACTGTAGGCTGAGTAAAAGACAGCATTGTGTCTTTTACTTTAACTGTGTTTCCCCTTCTCTTCCTTCCTACCTTCCTTCCTTTCATTTCCTCACTTTTCCATTCTCCAACACTCTTGAACGCTGTCCATGTGAAGCACAAACAGATCGGAAACAGCTGTGAAAATTATTCTGTCTAATAACGACCAATCTTGGCTTCTTGGTCGGCTGCGGTGCCGCTGCCTCAGACTTTGTTTTTCATGAAAAAAGTACCCTGCCCTGAAAATCCCCTCAAAGTTTGTAGCTTTTCTCTAACTTTGCTGCTTTGTTTGCATGAGTGTGTCTGCAGGGTTACCCATATGCAATGGATACCACACGTTTTGCCAGAAGGCTCACTGCCAAACCAGAAAGAAGAGAGGAATGGGTGCAAACTCCTTCTTCTCATCCCTCTCTATTTCAGACTCTTGACTTCTCTCCCAGCCACACAGTCCATTTATTTTCCTCTCTCTCTTGTAGCTCCCACTTTACCGCTCTTTGTTTTTACTCTTGTTCAAACAAAAGCACAAATATTTCAATCAGTACCCCCCCTCTTTTTCTTCTCTTCCTTTTTTTTTTTTTTTGTCTCGCCTGTCTGTCTTGTTTTCCATATTTCTCTTGGCTGAAGCTGAGCCCGTGGTCTTCGGACTCACCGCTCCTCTCATCGCCCATCACAATGCCTGAGCAAAAATTGAAGCCATGCTAATGAGATGAGTAAGCTGGCAGCTAGAGGACAAGGGGAGTTCACTGGTTTGCTGTGGACATCCTGGGTCACAAGACAAATTCCAGGCCTATTTGCGGCTGCATGTGATAAGCATGGCCTTGGAAAAACACGCACACTTGATTGATTTCACATAGTGGACATTTCAGATGGAGAGCTGAGAGAGTTTTCTTTATCTTTTCATCTGAAGGGGTGCATTTTTGGCTGATTTTAGATGGTTAGATTTTTCTCTCACAGTGACATGTCATTCTGATTGTTATGTTTCTGTATTGTCTGAACAGCTAAAGCCTGCTTTCAACAGAATAATCAGATGAATAAAAAGAACTGTAGTCTTGTTTTTACTCCCCAAGAAATGGTGGAGTTTATGATTTATCTGTCTGTTATCAAGATAACTCAAAAAGTTATGGATGGATTTGTATGAAATTTTCAGGAAATGTTAATACTGGATGATTGATACAGGAACAAATAATATTTCGGGGATGATCTATAGGTGGGGGTGGACCACCACTCACAGAAGTGAAAGTGCACTCTATCATTTATTGGGGGTCTGGTCTGCCTTGGCGGAGGTCTGTGCTCTCAGAATGATTTTCTAGTCTGATAATACTTTATGCAGATGGCTTATTCTGTGTTGTTCAGACAACCAAGGTGAAATCACACAAGTTGCCATGGAAACTGATTAACGTTGCACATCTTTTGCTCTTCATTTCAATGAATTCCATCAAATCAAAGCCATAAATGCATTGAATTACAGACCTGAACGGAATTTGGGTCAGTTTAATGGTCATTTAATGGTCACGGTAGTCAGATGGATATATAATCTTTTTTGTCTTTATTGGAAAGTAACACGTCATTGTGGTGTCTGACACATTCTTAAGTGTATAACAACTCAATGGTAATAGAAAATCAGCCTTAAATCACATTATGCTCTGGAATAGTCTGCTGAATGTATTTCCATATTAATGAGTAAAAACACTCTTCTTCTTGGGGGATGCATCACTGAAAATCATCTGTGCTAAATACTTCTGACAAAGAGCTTGGAAAAGGTTGTAGCTTAGCGTACTGCAGTTATAGTCAGCTTGGCTTTACAGTGTTAACTTTGGCATCCAAAGTGTCAAAGTGTTGACAATGGCTCCATTGTCGCTGGTTGGACATAGCGCTGTGAGCAAGACCCTGCAGATACCACATGTATCATGAAACAGGGGCTATCATTCATGTCTTAAGATACTGTAAAGAAAGCAATATATATTTCAGATTTAAGTGGTGACAGGCACAACAAACTCCTCCCCTTGCAAATGTTTTACCTTATTTGACCTATGTCTTATCATTGTGGTAACTTTAACTTTTGACCCTACATTCAGCAAATTTTAATGGAATTTTCTCTGGACCACCTTGCACTTTTTTTTTGGAGAATTTCATGGATATTGGTCGAGTAGTTTTGGTGTAAAGTTGTTGACAAACAAACAAAATACACAAACAGAAAAAGCGAACCATCTGTGCTGTGTGCATTAGCTTAACTATGGCCGTGACTCTACTGTGATTGGTTTGGTGCAGTTGTATTTCATTTTGATTGGCTTGTTCTTACATATATGCTAAAACATCGACAAGGAATGAATTCTATTGAAATTGTATTGAGTGTGTCTCATATTTCTAGCAAGGAAAAGTTATTTAGCAATATATATCATTATTACTTTATTGCCCAGCCAGCCCTATTAATAAGTGTTTAAATTAAAATTAAATGAAATAAAATTTCAAACACATGGTTGATGAAGTCTGCTATTGTATCATATCAATAACTTAGGATTTAGTGGTAGCTCACCCACCACCCAACACAACCCACAGCTCAACCATTTTCTAAGAATGCAGCCACTTCAGCCGCTATCCTGCATGTTTTAGACGTCTCCCTCTTCCAGCACCCCTGACAGTCATTATCAGTCTTCTGCAGAGCTGGATCATAGGCTTATCATGTGAATCAAGTATGTTGGAAGAGGGATACATCTAAAACATGAAGGACAGCACCTCTGTAGAACCAGGGTTGCAGATCACTGGTCAAAACACAAATTCCTGTCTTCTAAATGGCATTTTAGAGACCAATGGAAGACACAACAGTCACTTTTCTACTTGTTATTATACACAGCATTGCAGCACAGAAGTTAAAGGGTATAAACACAACTCAAAATAAACTACTGTTTGCAAGGAATATTTAGACATTTGTAAAACAAATTTATTGAGATTTTGAGAAATTGCACAGAATCATGACGCTTTAAATTGTGACAGGTAACCATATCACTACTTTACCACACGGTCACAAAGAACAACAAGTTTTGAAACCCAGATTTTTAGAACATAATATCCATGTTCATCCTACTGCATCATTACAAACATTCATCAGTCCTGGTGCATCTACAGCTTATCCATCCATGGGAGTGGACCTCTCCTTCACTGTGGTTCTCCCTGAGTTTTCCCTTTTCCCACTGGGTTTTTGGAGGTTTTCCTTGCTGAGAAGGGTGAAGGTTAGGACATTAATCCATGTCCTCCATCTACTGCTTATTTGACTGTTGTTTGTTTTCATATCCAACTAATTCCATAAAGCCCTGTCAGGCAACCTTTTTGTGATATAAGGCTGTACAAATACATTTAAATGGAATATCTGGGCGACGCAGCCAGAAGATCCTGTGTTTGATTCCAGCCAGGGATCTTTCTTTCTGTGTGGAGTTTTAAATGTCTCCCTTTTTTTGGCGCGACTTCTTTCTGGGTACTCCGGCTTCCTCCCATTATTCATAGACATGCACTGATAGGTTAATTGATTAATCTAAATTGCCCATAGGTGTGAATGGGAGAGTGATTGGTTGTTCGTCTCTGTCAGTCCTGTGATGAACTGGTGAGTTATCCAGGGAGTACAGTACTCATAGGTAGCTGGGATAGCCTCGAGCACACCATGACTCTGTGAGAATAAATCAGCTTCAGAAGATGAATGAATATCCCTTTCCTCCATCCCTTTACTTCAGTGCTGGAGAAAAGTCTGGCTGAACCTGTCGGAATTAGGGGGGGGGGGGGGACTCTCCTACTCACTTGACTTTCCTTACACCAATCACTACTGTTTTGGATTCTGTTAAGATAAGGTTGCAGCAATCATATTTTGTGAAGAATATTAACAAGGGGGTGGAGGTGTACTCTGATCCATGGGTCGTGGCTGTTGTCTTCCTCCACCACTACCACTGTTATAATAATGATAATAATAGGAAATTAAACTATTGTCATTTTTATTATTATAGGCGGTATGGTGGTGCAGTGGTTAGCACTCGTGCCTCACAGCAAGAAAGACACTGGTTCAATTCCCACACCAGACCTTTCTGTGTGGAGTTTGCATGTTCTCCCTGTGTCAGTGTGGGGGTTCTCCAGGTACTCCAGTTTCCTCCCACCATCTAAACACATGCACTGATAGGTTAATTGGTTAATCTAAATTACCCATAGGTGTGGATGTTATTGTTTGTCTATATATGTTCAGCCCTGAGATGAACTGGAGACTCATACAGGGTGTACCCCACCTTTGCCCATTGTAGCTGGATTAGGCCCCTAGTGAGGATAAAGATTATTATTATTATTATTGTATATGTCTGTGCTGTTGTTGTTATCATTATGACCCTAATTATCACTTTCTCCCCCCTCCCCTTTTCCCTTTCACCACTAATCAAACCATATTGTTTAGTTGCTCTTTAATTGAGTGTCTTTCATTGGAACATAATGTTGTCAGTTTTGTTGTGAAGGGGTGGGGTTTGATAAGTTTTACTTCCTCCTACTCTCTTTTGAATGTGTTATAGAATTGTTTGACAAATCTGACAGTTGTGTCATCTACTTATTTAGTCATTTATTTATTTAGTTAGTTAGTTATTTCTCTGTTTTTCTTCCTTGGTTGTTTGTTGGATTTTCTTTACTCTGCGACAATCAAACTAAACTAAACTAAACTAAACTAAAGGGCTTGTTGTGCAGAATATTGACACTTGGAGACTCGAGCCCTGAATCTTCAAGAAAACATGACAAAAGTGGACCTGTCTTATTATTCAACAGAACCTGCCCTTTTCAAAATGCAGTTTCTACCTTAGAGCTTATTTTAACTAATGATATAGACTTTGAAACATGCAAATAGTGACAAGAATGTTGATTGAATGAATACTGTTTGATCAATGGCCAACTTCCCACTGACTACTTCCTGCGAGTCAGAGTCAGTGAATACACCATGGATGTACATGTACTGTGGGCTAATTATTATCACAATCACTATTTTAAGTTTCTATCTTTGACCATCCAGCTTGTTTTCGTTCATGCAGTGTTTTTGGCTACCTCAGCTTTGCTCACAGTAAGCCTCTGGCCCTCCCCTCCCTCTCTCAGTGGGACCATGGGATTGATTGATAACTTCATTTGTTTCTCTGGCGTGTCCTCTCGAATTGGGGATGGATGGACAAGAGTTTTTTTCCTCTCCCTCCCGGACACACCTCAGGCTCTCTTCACGCACGTCTTGTTTTTAGCTGTGACAAATGGTCTAACTTTTTAGAAAGCATTAGCTCGGTCGTTAGGAAAATGAGGTGCGAGGGTCTTTTTGTTGGAAGAGAGCTCTTGCATGCAGTTAGGTGTTGGCATTTTTTCCAAGATATTTCAGTTTTGTTTTTTTTTTCTCTTCTCCACAAATGGGTCAAATAGTCTCTGGCACAATGGGGTTAATTCTCGACATTGGTACTAGTTTTGGATAATGTTGACAGTACAAGTCTAGTTTCCATAGTAGCACAAAAGGAAATATGAGATATTGTGCCGTGTTGCCTGTTTCTGATTTAATGTGCATGAATGTTGAGAGGCACTGTGCATTA
This sequence comes from Siphamia tubifer, assembly GCA_020466265.1. Classification (NCBI taxonomy): domain Eukaryota; kingdom Metazoa; phylum Chordata; class Actinopteri; order Kurtiformes; family Apogonidae; genus Siphamia; species Siphamia tubifer. The sequence goes on from CM035787.1 coordinate 40,612,745, forward strand.
TTGAGAGTAGTGACTTGTTTCAATGTGTGTGTTTGTAAGGAGGCATTCTTTGTCTCTGTGTCTCTTTGTTGGTGTGTGAATGCTTGCAGGCATATGTAAATGTTATGTGAACACCTGGGCCTTTATTGTTCTGAAACAACACACGTCTTTGTTGTCAGGTGTGGACAAGAGCCTTGTCTTTGGGCTGCGGGTCTGCTTGTTCCCCAGTAAACCTTAAAGATTTATAGCTGCAAGTGTGGCTATCCCACATTCTGCAGAACAGTAGGTGCACAGTGTGAGCACCATAGAAGAAGTGATGACATTTTGCCCACATCACTGTTGCTGACAGTTCCAGAAACCTCAGCCTCGGATTGCACAGAGATAGATCACTCTTTCCTGTGTTCAGTCTCTCCCGCACAGTTTCTCTTCCTGTATTTATTTGACATATGACTGGCAGGGAAGGGCTCAGAGAACCTCCCTTCAGTCAACCATTTTGGGCTATGGTTAGTTTAGGTTTTGGCATCCAGAGACCTATTACAAGGTCGCAGTCAACTTGGGCTGATTTAAGTTATCCGCTGCTCACTGAATGTACATTAGTTGAAGTCTTACAGAGGAGGACTTTTGGAAAACACTCTAGCAGATGTTTCCATAGACTGCTGCCCCTGTGGATTTGCAAGAGGGAGAATAGACTGATTGACTGCTGTAAAGGGAATACTACACCAGCACTCCCTTATAAACCCAAACATCAGTCATTCTAAAGCTGAAGACACCTAATTTGCATCAAAATTTAATTTCGTTAACACCATTTTTGCCTGTACATGCACCATATTTCAAAACTAATCTGTGGTTTTTAGTTTAAACATCCATTCCAAAGATTGGGTCACATCCCACAGGTGGCTTATGCGAGATTTTATTTGGGTCGCCAAATAAATTTGCATTTCAAAAAAGTTTCAAAATTAAACATGTTTTAGACTAATCTGAATGCTCTTATTGTTCTAATAATTGCACCAACATTGAATCCAGTATGACATGCTAGACTATGTGTATTTTTTGCAGATGAAGGGGTAATTGCAGAGCACTTTACCAAAAAAAGGAACTAAAAACAAATGATAGTCTGTTACCTCAACCTTAAAAACATTTATTTGGTTTTATTTATAGCATATTTAATGAGTTTTCAATAGCACATGCACAAGACAAAGTTGTGATTTATCAAACATATACACTAGATTTGTGAAATTGATGGCTTCCTGTTGTAGATCCTTGGATTGTGGCGTTGGAGAAATGGTAGTAAAAGTGGTCAGAAATATTAGTTTGTCCAGCACTTCAAACTATTTATTGTGAAGTAGGTCACAGTGGTCTGTCATTTTCAAAAAAGTGGGCCACCAAAAGAAAATAAAGTTTGGGAAGCACAGGGTTTTATATCCAATCATTTGTATGAAGAAGGCAGAATGTCAGTCCCATTCATACACATTAGTGCTAGTGTTAGAACCACACATTCTTATACATGCCATAAAAACATTAGGGAGATAAACAGAACAGTTTATGGTTGAATTCCTCTTTACAACACGTCTCTTGTTTTTTACTCTGTGCACATATTTTCCACAATGTTGTTGTGGTAGTTAAATATTCCCGAAACATGTTTTGTCCAGTTGTCCAAGTAAAAATGTGTGAAGGTGAATAAAAAAAAACCCTGGTGCCATAGAAAGTGGAACACATTTGGATGGGCCTTTGTCAATAGTGCATGCACAGTAGAAATGCCTGAAGTACAGGGGTATAGAAAAATGTTTTCGGACACTCCATGCATGTTAAGAACAGTGTTGGAGAATAACATTGTTACTAACGCAGCCACATTTTGAGTAACGGAGTAATTACTTAATTACTTTATCCATAACATTATCTCCGTTACTGTTACTCGGGAAATAATGTGACCCATTACAATTTGATTAATTGGGGATTGTTGCCTCGGGTACAGACTACAACTTGGAGTTTTGGCAACACCGTCAGTACCGCATATGTCTGCACCAAGCTCGCATTCAGCTCAGTTTAGAACTCCACTTGCATGCATGACAACAAAATTGATCATGATTTGCTAAGAAGCTGAATAGGTGGGGTCTCAACTGTCCCCCACCCACCCAACACACAGACACACACACACAAGTCAAATACACACACAGATGATTGCAGCAACAAGTCACAAGGTCGCATTTGAGCTCTGTTTGTTAAAAATAGTAATTGCACTATTAATATTTGCTTTTCTCTTTGCTAATGTTTTTTCTAAGCAAGATTCTGTGCCTTAATAGAAAAGGTGTATACACTTCAAATGATTATGACATAAGTTATGGTGTTCATGAGAATTCAGTAGATAAATGTGTAATAGGAGAAGAATTTACAGACATTATTTCATCACTACCTGTTCACCTGTATACCTAAATGCAAATATTAACATTTTGAACAAATTCAAGTAACTTTCAACAATTATTACATTTTCAGTATTTTAAATGTATTTCCTGTTTATAATCTATTGCAGGTTGAAATCTGTTCATTTTGAATAAATAAATGTTTGGCAAGTCGACATCGTTGCTGTAGTTTGTGGAGATTTGAACTGGATTGACATGTAACATAGTAAAGCCACCTCTAGCTTTAGTTCTATTATAAACTTCTTTGGGTCTGCACACACTGCACACTTATCCACACAGTTTACAGCATTGTGATAACATGGTTTATTTCTGTTAGTTTAACTTTTACCATTGATAATATTAGGTCATAAAGATCTTTGATAGTGTTTTTAAGGAAGCATCTTAAACCACATCCAAAGTAACATCACAGAACAAGGATGAATACCCTGTTTAATTGGGTTTTTTTTTTGTTTCTTTGACATTTTTAAGAATAAAAAAGTAATACAAAAATACTTTTCCTGGTAATTAATTATTTGCTAGTGGAGTAACAGACTTTTTTGGGGAAGTAACAGATAATTGTCATTAATTACTTTTTCAAAGTAACTTACCCAGCACTGATTAAGAACCACAAATTGAACTCTTCCAAGTATTGTTCCATTCAACAAATCCACATGTTCTCTGAGTATGCAGTTTCATAGAAGTCAAATAATGAGAAATTGTTAGTTTCCTCCACCAAAGAGGTTCTGTTTCATCAGGGTTTGTCTGTTTGTCAGTCTGTTAGCAAGATAACAAAAAATGTGGAATGATTTTGATGACATTTTCAGGAAATGTTGACACAAGGAACAAATTATTACATGTTGGTGGTGATTCGGGGGGGGGGGGGGTCTGCCCTTTCTGAGTGCTTTCCTAGTTTAGATTTTTTTTTTTTCTTTTCACCAATAAACCCAAAAAATAGTTTGCATTTGTTTGTGTGTGTCTTGCCTCATGTCTTGCCATTTTTTTTAAATGCAAAAAAGATTTTTCCACAAATACTTCATGATATTTCATTTGTATAAAATTTAAGGGGGTTCGAAAACTTTTTTTCCACCACTGTATGCGTGAAGTGCTTCACCTGACTACATTCAAACACCTGGTCAGACAAAGCATGGCGACACTCCACATTACTATTCTCTAAATGTTCCATAAAACTTGCACAAAACTGCCAACTCGTGTCAGATTTCTGAAAAGGCACATGTGCTTTACACTTGAACTTTAGTCTGTGATGAGCTGAAAGCGTTTGCCTCTGATCTTATAAACTACTGTGAATCTTATACTGAAAGTTGACTCTTCTTTCTTCAACTACAGCACAGAAAATTGTGAGAACATTTACGGGCTAAGTGCATGTGGGGAAGGGGCTTAGCAAAAAACGCTGACTGCTTTTGGCAGGCGGTGGGAGGGGTTAATTTTGTGGGCTGATTGCCTTCTCAGCAACAGGCTTGGTGGTCACCACTGATTGCATTCGTCTGTTGAAAAACTCTGTCATTCTCTCATTTCCTCTTGGTCTTTAGCGCCCATTCGCACTCTCACCCTGCTGACCATCTGTAAGCACAATCGTTCTTCTCCTCATCACCTTAGCTCCAGCCAGTCGTTTCTTTTCCCCTCTTCTCTCTCGCACTTGCTGATGTGAGAGAGATGGAAACAGACTTTTTCAATTAGGTGGGAGCTGAGTGTTTGCTTCAGGCTGCCGCACGGTTGCCGCTCTGTGCCGCCCCCCCTGAGATCCTCCTGTTGTTTAGTGTGTTTGCCCCCCCCCCCCCCCCCCCAACCCCCCCAACCTCATTCCCAGCACAGTCAGGGGGTAAAACGAGAAGCCGTGAGTAACTTTTAAACATTTTTATCTCTTTCTTTCAACTGCTGATTTGATGGTGCTGGATTTTTAAGCACTGATTGGTGAAGAAGTGTTGTGTTTGGCTGGAACTCAAGACTTGTCCCCTGGGCGGTGTAAGTTTGGCATTTTGACACCTTAGGTCTGGTTGGTTAATCACCCCAGCGATTGGATAGCTTTCTTAAGGACACTGTTGACTTATCTTGACAATTTAGACTGAAAGGAATGTTTTACTTTGGGGCGGATGTGCATACCATGAGTTCTGGCATCTATGGTGTATGTTCTCTTTATGTCTGCCTGCATGTGTTCTTTGATAAGTGTGAGTATAATCTTATGTGACTATGGCTGCAAGTTTAGCTCGCAAATGCGTCACTGTGATTTTTACAGTGAGTTACGTCCGACTACTGACAACTGAGCTAAAACGTCACTTGAATCTTCCTTCCGTTCCCTCTGGTGCTGCTTTGTTGAGCTGCCAACGTAGATGTCAGGAGTGGGTGGCTTTATCTTTAGAAAAAGGGAGATCAGCCAAGGGAAAAAAAACTTGCAAGTGAGAAAATTTGTCAAAGGAGGAAGAGAAAGATGCAACTGGGTAAAGGTGGAATGATTGACTTAGAAGGATAGGGGAATACAAAAACATGTGAAAGGCAGAAAGAAGAAGAGGAAAAGGCAGTTGGGAAGTAGCCTTGTCATTTCAGCTGTTGTGATCTAAGTGAGCTGACAGCACGCAAATCTCCATGCATCTCACAGCTGTGCAACATGCCCTCCCCCTTCTTTTTATTTTTAACCTAAACACCTATATTGGGCTGGTAACTCTAGGCACTAACAAGACTAGTGGACTATTGTCTTTTAAGTGTGTGTGTGTACATGTGTGTGTTGCTTGACTTTCTGTTTGTGAGACTGTAGGGGTGAGTGCATTTTAGAGGTAAGATCTTTAGCCCGAGACCGACCCGGCCCGAAATTCGGGTCGGGTCGGGCCTAAAATGTCAATCATTACGTTCGGGCTCGGTCGGGCTCGGTCGGGCTCGGTCGGGCTCGGTCGGGCTCGGTCTTCTCTCTCGCTGACTTTTTTTTTTTCTCCGCTGTAATATATGAAGTGGACGAAGCCATGTATTGTCAGTCTACCTCTGTATTTTATTCTGTGGTCCCAACAACAACACAGTTAACAACACCTTAAAGTTACAGTGCCACCTAGAGATCAAACTGGGAAACGTACTTCTGATATTCCAATACACTACATTCGCGTAATTAAGAGAGTGCGCATCAAGATCTCTCTTCACTCTCATTGTCTGGCCTCTTATTATGTGTTCCAGCATTATTACTTTGTGTAAATGCATTTATCATGATAATAAAAATATGTAGAGGATTTTAATCTTAAAAAATCTTGCGTTTTTTTTCTGCCAAAAATACTATGGGATAAATTTAAATTTGGGTTTATTTCAGGCTCGGGCCTGCAAATCAAGTTAATTGGTCGGTTCTCGGGCTGGGTCGAGCTTTAATGCCTGCGGGCCTGGGTCGGGTCGGGCTGGATTTTTTAGGCCCGATCTTACCTCTAGTGCATATATAGGCCCTGATGTGTGTTCTGCCTCAAATCATGTCAGAAGTGACAAGGTTAAGAACAGTTATATGTGTGAAATGCAGCGCTGGCTCAGCAGCCTTTATTGACCATGTGAGTGTGTCCGTAAATTGCCAAAGTACATTCCACATAGACATGCTGCCAGCTCTGTTGATGGCACCCTTGTGTGAGAGGCTGAGGAAACAGAGAAGAAAGGAGGCCTTGATTAGATGCACAACAAGCCTTGGAGCTTCATACTCTCCCTGCGCTGCATCCTGCTTCTAGTTTCTTAGCACCTGGGTTGCAAACACACACCCATACTGGATACACCCAACAAAATGGATATGTTTTCATTATATTAAAGAGGGTTAGACATGTTCCTACGGGAAATATTGGGTTTGTGAGTAGGGGAAAAAAATAGATAATTAGAGGAATTACTAGATAAAATGGACTCGTTGACAGTTGTGGAAAGACCTGGCATCTCATCCTGTTACCACTTCCTTCCAGACATCAAGACAAACATCCCTGACTTTAAAGTTTCTACAGAGTAAAGCAAAAAAGTGCTGAGCTTGCCAAAGGAAAAGGAAGGCGAACGTTTGGAGCCAAGGAAGGAGGGGCATGGAAAACAAAAGGATGAATGAAATAGGCTCTTTAGTTAAATCTTTACTTGCTCCTAAGGCTACAAGTGTAGCAACTGATTTGTTAAGTGAGTGGCTCCCTCATCCACACACACTCCCCCTACAATCCTTCTTCCTCCTGCCAGACCTACCGCCTTTATTTGTACGCCATGAACCAATCGATGACAAGGATCTGGCTCCTAGCAGTATATCAACGTAGAGCTCCATTAATCAGCCCTATTGATTTGATCCTAATTATGTTTCATCATCTGAATCACTAAGACTGGCTACAATTGTTCCATTCATTCACTTTTATGGAAACAGACTTAAGGTTTTTTTTGGGGGGGGTTTACCAAAGCACTTGCTTGCATAATGTCCCTAATATTCCATTAATGAACAGAATAAAAGCCCATTGAGAATAACAAAAAAAAGCCTCATGTGGCCACCTTGAAAAATGGTTCACAAAAAAAACATGTTTAATCTGATCTGCAGACTAGGTAAAGGGAATTGATAATATTTTATTGATTCCATTGCCATCATTGATTCTGCTTGTCTGCCTGATTATCAGTCTTGTTTAGTTGTATGTGTAAGGAAATAATAAGGCTAATATAGGTTTTTGGAATCAACCAATCACTCAAAATACATAATTTATGTTGGAAACCTTTAGGGTCAGTACAAACCCTCTTTTAGTGTTTTAAAAAATCTTGTTGGGAGGCACAAGCCACCATAAAGACAGGCCAGGAAATGTGTTGACAGGTATATTTGGTGTTGGCCCTATTGCCACTGTCAATAACCTCCTCTGCTAGATTTCTCACAAATTAGCCACTACAGCAGGGAAATGCATCAGGAAATGTATGTAGATTTTACTGGTTGACTTTAGTTAGTGTTCATGAAACAGTTAAATTTTAATCTCTAATCAGAATGTATCAAATTTATTAAATGGCAGGAACACAGATCTGTCACTTTCGAGTTGTAAATATTCATATTTTTCACATATTCAGAGGGAAACATCACCTGGATGGTCTGGCAGCATGGATGCTGAGCACATTTACATTTTTCTAGGGAAATTGTTTTTTGATTGCAACCGGACACAGAGGACAAGATTGTAGTTTTTCATGGAACGCAGGAAAAGTTGTCAGCATCTAAGCTAAGAGTCCCCAAGAGTCTCCTTTAACAGTCTGCTTGTTTTTCTCATCTTCTCTTCCTTTTTGGTTGTGTTGTACCTGACTGTTTTTCATCTGCAGGATCTGCACTTCATCAGATCAATGGAGAGCCAGACATTATTGGTCTTGGGACATATTTTAACCAGAACGTGCTCTTATCCTCTCATGCTGGTCATTTGAGGTTATCAAGCAGGATACTGTAACCCATAAATTAAAAAAACAGAGCAAAAGTGTAATTGGATTGTTGCTGATGACCCCACAAAGGTGTTTATACTTCAACAAAGGCCCTTTGTGTTTGGTTAAAGTTACTGAATAACATCTTAAGGTCATTTCTAATGAAAAATATCAGCATCAGCCTAATTTAAATTAGCCAACAGATTGCAATTATGGTCCTCTGCGTACAGTTGTTTTTATCAGGCTAGCCTGGAGTCACATGTTAGAATACACACAGACGCACAAAGACACACATACTCACACACACGTAGAGAGACAGAGCTCTGGAGAAAAAACCAGAGGCGAGAAGTGCCGCCAGAAAAAGCCTGCTGCCACTCAGCGCTGCCAAGCTTGGTCAGTGATAAGGTCGGCCGTGGGGAGATGTCTGCACTCAGGACCTGTCCATCAAACACAAGAGTCTGCTTTCCTCCTCTTCACAAGAGAGCGATGGGAGTGATTAAGGGGGGGAGGGGGAAGGGGGGGGTTGAAAAGGCAGGGAGTCAGATAGAGAGTGGCTTGGGAATAAGAGGATTGATGCAGATGAATTGAGAGAAAGTGAGTGGAATTGGGTCAGAAGAAAAAAAAAATGACCCAGGGTGGAAACTATTAAAAAAAAAATTAAAAAAAATGGTAAAACGAGGAGGAGGAGGTGAAAATGAATAAATGACTGAAGAATGGAAGCAACAAAGAATGTGACTCTTGTCATGCAGCAGCCAAACCACCCATCTTAACAACACAAATTACTGTTTCAGAATCCCATGTCAAATTGCTGTCGGTTAAGCAAGCCAGAACAGCGCTCTCCCTTTCCTTCTAGCCACAACTGCACCCCCTGTTCTCATTTTCCCCCCTTTGCCTTATACTGCTTAAAATCTTGATTAAATTACAGTGAATAAGTCTATTAACATTAAAAATGGAAATCAAGTCAATACATACTCAGACTCTGACATAACAATAGCACTACGTTATAATGGTTCACAGTGACAGATTCAGAATGTGCCTCATCGCAGGCATTTCTGGGGGATGTGGGGCATATGTGTTAAGATGACTGGGCGAAAAGTGAACGACCGCTGTATCCTCCAGTTGAACTTTTCTGCTGACGAGGAAGGAAATTAGTTTTTGCCTCTGCTGCTGCTTCACAAACGGATGGTCTTGTCATTTTGAGTCATCTCTGTCCCTGACACAGATACACAAAGAGAGAAATATGATCAGATTCGCTCCATCTTTCTGTCGTCCACTTTTTCTTTTCCGCCTTACTTCCTTCCTCTCCCACATAGTAGTCATCGGCGATCAAAGAGACCCCAGATGTTGCTCTTCACCCATCTCTTTTCACCATCTCGTGACATTGTTGTGAAAGTGGCCTGAGATACATTCATTGAACTGAGGGCTGCCTCCTGTCTTGTAGCATCCATTACACATGAAAAGATGGATTGGACTTTCATTGGCTGCAGAGCGGCCTTGCATCTCCTCCTCAGGTTAATAAGGAAATGAGACACACAGCTGAGCCACAGCGTTAGTGATGAACTAATTTGGTTTAACTCCACACCGCTCTTGTTTTCCGTCGTGCACCACCTCTGTCTGTGGAAAAGTTTCGTGGTGGAAAATTTGGCAATGGAAATTCTTTTGTTTTTGATCCATCTGCTACATGCACCACACAAAACAGAGCTATTTTTGGTTTCACAGCAAGTAGAGGAAGTGCCAGTTCTCACACAGTTCATTATAGCCCTGATGGAGGATAATTATGAACTGAGTTACAGCAAAAGCTATGCCTTCACTCTCTCGCTCTTAGCTGAGTTTACGGCAGCTCCTCCATTTCTGCCAGTTCTTTAAAGCCGTGTATGGTTTTTCATCACTAATTTTTCATCACATCTGTAAAACCTAAGCATTACAAATATGTAAGTCTTTCTGTGATTACACACCTGAATGTCTTCCCTCATGGTGAACAGGCTCTAACTGTACTCCACCATAAACAGTCTATTTGTTCACAGATAAAGGCCGTAGATCACTCAGAAGTTTTCAGAGACTTGTCGTCAAGCTCCACACAGCCGCAACAAACACAGAAAGAGCTTCATTGCCTTTTTTTACTGTGGCTGTGTGACACTCCGCTTACCACAGTGCATGTCATGACAAATTTCCAAAAATGGCCGAGGGACTTACCAGCACTGTTTGTAAAGAAATGGGCTGTTTATGGTAAAGTACACTTCAGAATTCTTCTCTATGACAGAAAAAACTTTGCATACAAAGCCTTGCAGCCTAGCCTTATCCATGTGGGCCCCAGAAGGGTTACAATTGGGCTGGATGTAAGGGTCCCATGTTGGTTTGTCTGTGGTTTCCATGGTGACCCCACATGTGTTTGCCCATATCAGAATCACAATCACAATCACAATTTCTTTGTCATTGTACCAAATACAACAAAATTGAGGCAGAGCTCTCGGGTTCAGCACAAGAATTTACAGACAACAAATATAAGTAAAAGGCACAGTTAAAAAATAAAGTATTTAAAGTAAGATATTTGTAAAACAGAATTTAAGTAGTGCAGATGACATAAAAGATAAATGTAGCATAAATACTGTGGGAAAATATGTAATATAATAAAAAAAAATATTAGATATTTATAAAATATAATGATTCTGATATAAACAAAACATGTGGGGCCACTATGGAAAGTGTAGACAAACCCACATGGGACCCTTAGGGTTTTACAGATCTGATGAAAAAATGGTGAGAAAAATCATACACGGCTTCAAAAGGTCTCATTCAGTTGAAAACCACTTTTCCACACTCCTTTTGGAATCTGATGGATCACCCTGAGTTACCAACATATGCTGCGTTTGAAAGTGGTGTGTCACCTCCACTGGCTGTATTTCCCATTCATAGAAAACAACACAGACAAACAAGCGAGTCAGAAAAAGTCTGTCCACATTACGTAATGTAGACATTGGTGTCACCCATGTGGGGTTAAGTCCACCCACAGAGTGCAGGTGAGTAGCATTAGCATTAGCATCTACAAGAGAAGATGGTGCTGCAGAAACTAGGAAAAAATGGCGGAGCAATCTCGTTCACCTGCTTTGTGGAAATAAAGCTTAATTATTTTTTAAGTTTGCAGAACAAGTGACGCCACAAAACCTAGCTGGATGCTACTCTCAGATGGTAAACACAGAGAGAGGGGGGGTGGGGTTCCTTCACACATTTATTCTCTGAGCCAATCAGAGATGCATCATTACCGCGTCATGGATATGTATGAGGAAGGACTAGAAAACTCTGTTTTTGTTTTTTTTTTATTAGAACCAACGCACAATGTATTCAATAACAATGGTGAACATAGCAATATTAATGGAGTGATGTTGGAATGAATGATACAGTTTCCATCCCAGTGGTTCACACCAGGTAAATCTGGTATAAGTTAATCAATATTGAGACTGTGTGAGGGCCAGTTTCTCAGCACTGACCTCAGCTACTAAGCACAGGGTCATATGTTAATGTTTCAGTGTCATATGTCTTTTACTCAGGTCACTCTGAGCTAGTCCCAATGGTATGGCAACTATGTGGGAGCACAGAGTGGAACACACTGGTGGGGAGCGATGTAGACTATATAGCTGTGAGTTTGATCACTGTCAAAGGTGGAACGATAGTCAGATACACATCGATCTGGCTATCTGATGGCTGTTGAATAATTTTTTGGTTGAATTTTCAGCCAATTACATGATCATTAAAGGTAAATCAAAGCCCTTTACATGCCACTGACACTATTTACAGTCATACTGTGGGCATGTGAGCTGGCAGTGCTGTGAGCTGCGATGTTGCCTGGGAACTTTTCACTCGTCTCTATGGTGACGTGCAGAGAAGTCAGACTTGTCTCCACTCTCCTTTTATCCTTGTTTATAATGCCAAGTTGCCATAAATTCAGGACTTCACGGAGCACTTATGGTAATGCATCTAGTTAGTGGGGAAACAAAACCTCTAATTAGGCTGAATGCCAACCATATGGGACAGCAGGTAGGGTTCCCCACCCGTGTGGTCTTAACGCACACATACAACACTAATTCAAGGTCGGGAAAATTGCGATAAAGGGGCAAACCGCAGTCCACTTTATGCTTTTTATCCCACAGAATAGAGTCAAGCCCCCAAAGAGTTGATAATATGACCCTATGGCAAACAGCTGTCTCCTAAATTAATAGTTTAGCCTTATTATTATTTACTTTACTTCCTAGCTTTAGGGAATCACCACAAGAGTTATATATGTGAAGTATGAGGGTCAAACCATAAGGTGAGAGGTTAGTTTTCAAATCACCATGGCTATCATCGACATTCAGCAATGTAGTACTGTAGATCATAGATGTGGTGGTATAGACCCTGATGTGTTCAATCTGGTGTGTGTGTGTATACATACATACATACACACACACACATGCACATATGTACGTGTGTGTGTGTTTATATTGTTTTAAAGGGAGTTGATCCTTGACAACATGAGTTTATTGACTTTTCCTTTGTGTTTCTGTGGTTTCCATTGGTTACATGGTGAGTTTCAGAAGTGAGAGGGTAGTACTAAACAGCTGTTAAAGGAAGGCTCTCAAATTGCCTAAACGTGGATATATGTCTGAAAATGATGAACCAGGCTCAGCATTTCCCACCACTTTTAGTCTGTTTGCTAAGCTTAGATAATCAGCTCCAAGCTTCAGATTAGCCCGTACAGGCATAAGACTCATGTCATAGGGTGTGTTTACATACACACTTTGATCCCGATTATGAGGCTTATCACAGATTTCAACCTATTTTTGATATAGTGTTTACATGGTACACAAAGACATCTGATTTATCATGTTGCTCTATACAAAGGTCTCTGTGACATATTCACTATAATGTGATCGTTTAATCTGACATTTCACTAGCTGCTGCTTAACTTTAGTGTTACTTTATAGACTTTGTAGAAAAAAAGGTTTGCAGCAGACTCAACATTATTAATGCGCTATTATCTTCTTAATATTCATCTAATGCCCACAATGAAAGATGAGGACAACAGATAAACATTTGTTCTCACTGTTATTATGATGGTAGAGGGTCAACATGATGGAGTTAATTGACTTGTTTTAATGTTAATCCATATCATAGTGTTTCTGAAATGTTTTCTAGTTTCCAGTCTTCACGTAATTCAACTGATTGTGTAACACCTGGATGCTTCTAATGCCATCTCCCCACTATGTGATACCGACTCAACACAAGTCAGCATTATATGTTTGAATGACCTAAAAGTACCTGGTACTAGTTTTTTTTTTATCTGCTTGACTGAGGTTCCTAAATGGGTCAAAAGATACGAAAGGTGACATGTAAATGCTGCTGACCACTAATTGGTCAGAAAGTTGTCTCTGCATCATTCTGTTATCATTTGCCGTTAAGAAAAAAAACAACAGATTTGGAAGTTTACAATAAATATATTGCTAGGTTAATCCACATGATGAAACCCTACAAAACTACACTGTCATTGGTTGAGGAGCTTCAGATGTTTCTATCCTTGGTGGGTGACAAAAAAAAATCCAGCATGTGTTTGGCAGGGCAACATGCAACGAGTGAGTTCATCAGTGAGTTTTTGAGCAGACGTCACAGATATTATGCGGTGCTATGATGTCCAGCTACTCCTAAGTTGGTAGTATTCTGTAATTGAAACTGTCTCCAGTAATACAGTGGGTCTATTTACATGGGAGTTTTTATTCCTGTTTAATTCAAAATAGAGGTTACTTCTCCTTTAAAATGACCATGTAAACACATAATCCCAGTTGAAATTAAACTTAATTCTGAATAAAGTCACTGGTTTATTCCGCTATTAATTCCATATTTCACATTGATGACGCACATATTCCGTGCTGCTGGCATTAGTTCGGTCAAAGTGCTGATTCGTAATTATTACAAAAATAAATGCAAACATTACATGTAGTATCTGTCCTTCTATGTTGCTAGCTGAAACAAAAGCAAAACAGGAACGGGACATGATTGTTCCCTTCAGATAAGCATACAGACATTAAGTGGCCGTTCTGTCCAATCAGAACACTCTATATCCCCAGCTTTTAAAGCCAAATTAACTAGAAAGAAAAACAACCATTTCTCCTGTAAACTGTTATTTGGAATTAACATTTTTATGTAAAATTGAAGGAAATTCCATGCATTTTCAAATTATTTTATACAGAATAAATTATTCATAATTAAAAAACATAGCTAGTATGGTACCCAAGTCAAGTGGAACTAGATCGACATTTCACCACTGAAACTAAGATAAGGTAGACGTAATGGTATCCTGGTTGGTATTGGAGTACTCCTACTAGAGTATGCAGGTTATTCAAAACAATGATAAGGTGTTTTCTGAGATAGTACTGAAATCAGGATAACACAAAGAGGTAATACTTAAAATAATCCACAATATCCAGGACACTCTTGTATATAATCACAGTTATTGTTTTGTCTTAATTCCCAAAGAAGTGTGTAATGGAATATGCATGTTAAAAATGTTAAATAGTTTAAATATCGCAAAGTTTGCAGTTTTAATTTTAACTTTTTCACTCAAACATAGTTAAAATATTACACTGCTACTAATTTACACTTACAGCTTATCTCCATGAAGTAACTCAGTATTTGCAGTGTGACAAAATGCACATACATTAGCATTTTCTTTTGCGGAATATCAGCAAATTTGGTTAGCATTTGCAATACATTTGGATGGAAGCCTGACTATTCTAGCAATTACACAACAATGAACCTCCCCCCCGCTTGCACGTAGCCCCCACTCAGAGCAGGTGAGAAAACAGAAGGATAGACTCTGCTCATATGAGATGGAGGAACAGGAATGAAAAATGAAGTGACTGTATGGGAAGAAGGAGAGTAGAGGGAGTTAATGAAAGCTTGGGAGGGTGGGTCAAGATGGAGGTACATGGAGGATTAGAGAGAGTTAATTAAAAAAAAAAGAAAAAGGGTATAGAGTGAAGGTTATTTAAAGGTAAGTAATGTGAGAAGGGGGAAACACTAGAGCAAAGAAAGAAGACAGCAAAGCGCAAGGGAAGTATCTGACCAGAGGTACAAAATTAGGGAGGCTGAGGAAAGAAAGTGTGCTGAGGTGGGGGTTGGGGGGAGGGGGTGACATGTAGCAAGGGACCTGCAGAACTGTAAGCAGAGCGAAGCGAGGGACGAGGTTAGAGGGAGGCAGGAGGAGAAGGAGGGGGCAGAGAGCGGTGCCAAGCTGTCCCAGGGGTGATGAATGAGGCCATAATGAAGTATCTGTGCTGCTCTGCCTCTGCTGCTGGCTGGAGAATAACCGCAGCCTTGGCACAGCCGCGAGACCCGCTCAATCATGCCAAGGAGAACACACACACACAGTGTAACGTTTACATGATACACACACACAAAAAGAGTTTGTGACACACTTGTGCATTGCAACGCACATACATATTTACAGACAGGAACTCATGACAGATGATCTGCTTTTTCCTACCACCCACTGTATCCTCATCACACAAACACACACTAACATTTTTACCTTCATTCTCTTTCTTTCACTCCACCCAGATCAGGGGTGGCAGCAGCGTGGAGTGTGGGTTTTGTAAAACAGCCTATTGTTCAGTGTGACAGGCTGGTAGACACTGTGGTTCTCCACATACACACACACACCAAGTGATGGGAGTCAAGACAAATGGTAAATTCCACCTCTGCAGTAAACAAGTGGTGCTGCCCTGTGGTCTCTGACGCTGTCACCCGTACACCAAAATGTCCACGTGCCAGTTTGTCACTGAAGGATAAACAATACATCTTCAGTTTATAGAGAAGACAATGGCCGACAGTAAGTGTGCCTCCCCTCCCCCGCTTTGCATATGTTCATACATGTGTCTACAAGCTCAGTGCTCGACACACTATGTATTGTCACACACTTACCAAGGAATAATTTTCCACCATACTCATGGAACCTAAGCATGAAGAAGTGAACTCATTAGACTGACAGTTTGAGACTTTGGTGTATACACTGTATATATATGAGTGAATGGAGTGTGACAGTGTATCGAGAAGGATCCAAAGCAAACCTTGAGTCATTCTCTAAAGTGCAGACATCTGGCTGGTCTGAGATGTCAGTCCATGGCACTGAAGCCAAACCACACTGATACTGCTCAGCTGAAAAATCCAAACACAAGTATATCAGTGAGAGTTCAATGCTCTACAGTAGTATGAATAATGTCTGTGTGTATATAGTCTGTGTGTTGACATGTAAAATGTAAAACCCCTGATAACCTTCACAACATCCTCACATTATTCAGCTTAAGCACAGAGGAGAAGTTAAAAATCTGTTTTTCAAAGCACTTTTGTAACTTAAAGATTTTGCCTTTATTACAGAATAACGTCTGTGTCAACAAAATGGTGGATCCTTTGGCTCAACCTCTTTTAGAGGAAATATCGGGCCTAAAAAATCCAGCCCAACCCGACTCAGGCCCACAGGTATTAATGCCCGACCCAGCCTGAGCCCAACCAATTAAATTGATTTGCAGGCCTGAGCCGGAAGCAAACCCGTAATTTCATATTTTATTTGTGAGGACTCGGGTGGAGGAGGGGTGATTTATGATAACAAATTAAAACCTGTCTTTTGTAATGAAATGTAAGTTAAACAAGACTGTATACATTTACATCTTTTATATTTCTGTGTCTGCAGAGGTTACATTAACTGATAATTTTCCGTCATTGATGGATTTTTTTAAGAGTTGATGGGAAAAATTTAAGGCCGTCTATCATTCTGACGGGTTGAAAATTGTGCCATAAACCACAGCAGCACTACGTCCTTAAAAATCTAATGCAATACTTTAAGAGAGAGAGGCAGAGAGACAAAGAAGAACAATGACGGGTGGATAATAGACAGAGACAGGACGGAGTTGTTTGAATAGTCATTGCTAGAGTTTAGTACAGTACGTGTTGTGATGAGGCGACTTCTGTTTTTTTGCGGAACACGGTCTAAGTATTCCTTAGTTTAGTATCCACACATTGTTTTAATATAGATTTTTTATAAACTTATATTTATTATTAAAAAAAATCAGCGAGAGAGAAGCCCAACCCGACCAGACCAGAATGTAATGATTGTCATTTTAGGCCCGGACTCAGCTTCAGATCTTATCTCTAACCTCTGTCACACATTTGTAATGGCTCTGGAGGTAATAACAGAACCAGGCTAAAAATGGAATCATAATACCCTAACGCTATATTAAAGGAACACTAAGGTGGGACATTTTGATGATGCTGACCCCTGTGCTGGGACAATTTAAACATGAGTGTGAGCTGTATACAGGAAACAAACATGTCAATCAGTACATTTACATACACTTAGATTAATTGGAATTACTACTTTACTCTAATTACATGACTTTAAAAACTTTGATTTTAAACACCTTATTCACAGTGTAATCGAATCAAACTTTAGTCAGATAATACAATTGTGATCAAATTTCTCCATGCATGTAAAACGCCACCCAACCTCAGATCGATTAAGACTGGCCTGGACAAGAACATTATGTGTAATAAATCAGTGTAAAGTCCATGCAAAATATACTGAGCTGCTGCATTGTTGTCGTCCATATCTTTTCTGGGTGTTGTTGTCCTCCTACTATGTCTGCTTCAAATCTGCCACTTGTGTTTAGTTATTATTGTTCTCCTATAGTGTCAACCAGAAGTATCCTAATGCGAAAGGATGTGTAGCCCCACCTTGTGGCTGGGAGTAGAATTCAAATATGTCTTGCTGGCATGTAAACCCGGACTTCTGGGAAACTACAGTTAAGTCCTTTCTTGGACTAAGGCAATAATTTGCATTTCTAATTGGATGTAAATGTACTGAAAGTGACCAGAAAGATGTTGAACTGGGTAGATCCACTAAGATCCGCCAAGATCCACCAGCTGTTCTCACTTCAGACTGAAGACTCTGTCCATGCTGACATTTGTGGAACAGTGAAAGACAGGTCAACTCTGGAGCCGCTATGCTGTGGGTATTTCCAATGTAGAAATGATGCATCACATTATACACTCTGCTGCCTCACTGCCCATTTGATTCTGGAATGCAGGTCCACTGTGTAAATGTCCAGTCTGTCTCACCTCAGTTACCTCTTTGACTTGACTGTGGAAAGCAGTCAATGGTGGAAAAAAAGGGGGGAAGCATCATTTCACCCTTTTTTTTTTTAGCATCTCTGTGTAAAAGTGTCTAAAGAGTCAAGTAGTGTGTTGGAATGTCGAATACAGTAGTGGAAAAAAGTGTTTAGACACTCCATGGTTTCATTAATATCACTCTATTCTCCATTGTTATTGACTGCACTGTGTGTTGGTTCTATTTTAAAAATGTCTGGATTGCTTTGTTTCCAGCTGTTTTTGGAGGGTAGAAAAATGACTTGTGGTTGAACAACAAAGATTACGATAGTTCTGCATACATGTCCACGACGCCGTGATGAAGCGCCTCTGATTGGCTCAGAATGCATGAAGGAACCCCCACCCCCCACCCCCCACCCCCCGCCTCCCTTCTTGCTCTGTGTGTGTTTACCATGCCAGAGTATCATCCAGCTAGGTTTCGTGCCGTCGCTTATTCTGAAAACATGCAGGGAAAAAAAACAAGGCTTTATTTCCCCAGAGAGCACATGAACTAGTTTGCTCTGTCATTTTTTTCAACTTTGAGCAGCAAATGTGGCGCCGTCTTCTCTTGTAGATGCTAATGCTAATGCTACTTCAGATTCACTGCAATGGGGGACGGGCTTTAACCCCATGTGGGTGACGCCAATGTCCTCGTGACGTGAAGTGGACAGGCTTTTTCTGAGTCACTCATTTCTCTGTGTTGTTTTCTATGGATGGTAAATACAGACAGTGGAGGTGACACACCACTTTCAAACGCAGCATGTGTCGGTAACTCAGGGTGACCCATCAGATTCCAAAAGGAGCATGGAAAAGTGGTTTTCAGCGAAATGACACCTTTAATTACCATTCTTAAGTCACTGAAATCTGCCAAGTATAATTCCCTTCTCCAAACCCACATGCTCCCTTCTGCATATGCTCCGTTCTGTTGAGGTTAAAACTGGATGTTTCAGCCAAAACATGTTGAAACTGTCAATAATTAAAAACAAAAAAATAACCCATTTGTCTGATGCAGCCACATCTTTTGAAACCAAACATGTTTTTCTGCAAATACTTCATGATAATATTGGAAACTGTCAAATTTTAAGTGTGAGAAAATGTTTTTCCGCTACTGTATCTGCTATAAATTTGCACTCAATTGACTACTTCACAAGTACAGGTCAGATGAATATGAAAATGAACAAGGCATGTGGATACCTGCCTCATTCATTGTGCAATAGCTTTATGTAGAAGAAGACAGTTGCAACATCTAATTCAACCATTTTCAGGAGAAAACATAACTCAGTTCTTGCTCTGCTTCTTTCAAGAATGATAGTATTTTTTTTATTTTTTTTTACAGAGCATTGACACAATTGTTAATAGAATTAAATGGTCTTTTGGAAAAACCTATGAATTGCTATCTTGCGGTGTAAAATAAGTTCCTGCTTCTCTTCATTAAAATTATTGCAGAGGGGAAAGGTTTGTATAGAAGGGATGCAGCACTGGATGTACAGTATTGCCTGAACTTTGCTGACAGGCTGTTTTTCACTGATCCCTCCCAAAAGACTGAAGCTAGGGGAGAGAAGGAGAGCTGAACAGGAAAGTAGGACAGGGACGATGGATCTGTCTTTTCCTTATTCTTCTCTTTTGGTTGTGTAACTATTCACACAATCTCTTTCTTTGTCTTCAAAGTCACACTGTCATTTGCAGTGTGTCTGTCAATGTGAATGTGTGTATACACCAACGACACCACGGGTACAAGTGCTGCATTCAATTGTCCTAACCCCTCCTGGATGTCCCTTAGAACGACAGTCACCTAACATGTTCTACATGTGGCGCAAACCTAGTGCCCCCTCCCATTTTTATTGGTGTAAAAATGCCATATGGACCCACAGTCAGTCTGATGCCCACTCACACATCACCAGTTGGAGCAGGTTTCAGAGAACACCACCCCCTGACACCTCGTCGAGCCCCCCTGCCATCTGCCCACCATGCCAACCTGGTGGAAGCGTCTTGTTAAGTTGGCCATGTGCGTTATATTGGCACAGAATCATGGTAGCATATAATTGTACATTGTCTAATAGGAGGAACTGCTCAATTGCCAACTATTGAGATGTAATGGGTTACAATTCCCATGTCTAAAATAATGATATGCTTGATGGAAAACAACAGAATACAGTTAATGTACTGTGAATCCATTTCCTCTGTGGTATGACCTCATTTCTCTTGCTACAACAGAAAGCAGCTCCCAGTTCACTCACGTTCATGGCGGACTGTGTTTATCCACACTTAGAAAATGATGTGATCATACTAGAAGACCAGTGTTCCTTAACTGGAATAACAGATTAAGAAAAACATGGTTATTACGCATCTATTTCTGATGGATAGGACTGATTTGTTGGCCATGAATGTGTTTAACTGAATCTTTATTTTGGAAAATGTACAAGAAATACATTGTAGATGTGGCTCGACAAGATGAAACAGAAGATGACACGAAAACAAGAAAAATCTGACGTTAAGTTAAAACAATGATTTTCTACTTATCACATATTAACTACTAAGCATGTGTTTTAGCTGTAACATCACTGCTAAACATATACAGGATTATCACAACTGTGGTATGGACTAAAATCACATCTGAAATAGAAAAGAAAAAAGAATAAGAAGAGATAAATAAGAGTTATGGATGAGTCACCTCCAGACATATTAAATTAATGAGCCCACAGCAGAAAATGTGTGAGGACTTGTATCAACAACTGATGAAGCATATCGTTAAGTATTTGTAAGTTTTTATACGTTTTAATTTATTTGTCTCTCATTCCTTCTCTTGAAAATCTTATTTCAAGAAATCTTACCATGATATTTTTGTTCACTTGTTCTGTGGGCAGATTATTTTAAAAAAAATATATATATTAATTCAAGCAACAACAAAAAATCTCACAATGAACAAATTAAAATAATCTTGAAATATGATTTTCATTATCTATTATAAGTCCTTATATCTCACTGAAAAGTTACTCTTGAGGTCATTATGTTTTATCGTAAGTGAGATGAGATATTTTGACTAGAAATTAGAAAAATACAACTTGTAATAAGACTTAGACTTTTTTTCCAGTACATTTTCTACAATACTCCCATACCCATAGAGTGGATGGAGACACTTGGTTTATGTTGAGTTTATGACATGTTTTAGTGAAAAAGTATCTTTTTCTCCAGTTTCTCTGTTTTTGATAAAATAACCCTTCATTTGAATCACTTAATTAAATGTTAGGGTTAGGTTAACTGATCTTCAGTTAAGGGCATAGTATCAAAATAAAAAGTGATAAATCACTTAAAAATATATGTGTGTTTTTATATATATATATATATATATATATATATATATATATATATATATATATATATAAAATAGAGGTACCGCCACAAAATTATGGATCATTATGGGTTAACAAAATTGGAGTCAGACCTGTAGGTGACGTTACTGTCTATGGCTCCTCTTCTGCTTTTCTTTTTATTTGAACTGACTCCTGTCTTTGATTTTATTCATGTATGACTATTGGTTAGTAAAAATGTTGACTCCTCCTTCCTCTTCTGCTTCATTGAGGCTTATTCATCTGCAGAAGAATCTCTTTATCAAGTATAACGGACAGTATGTTGAAAAGTGTTGGCTAACATACACACAGGACAATGCATTCATTGTGTGTGTATGTGTTTCCTTATTCTCAGTTACATTCAACAGTAAATATACACAGTTCTAATGTAGAGCATGACTGGCTTATCATGTTCAGGGTGATGGAGGTTGTTGTAGTACAGTGTGTGTGTGTGTGTGTGTGTGTGTGTGTGTGTGTGTACTTTGGCTCAGCTTCACACAGACAGACAGTCTGTAGTCTGGTTCTGTTCCAAATAAGTCATCTCTCCAGCAAACCAGCCCACATCCAGATCTCCCTCCTGCTTCTTCTCTGCTACAAGTTGTTCCTTTCTCTGCCACATAACCTCACCTTCCTCACTCAATCGTCCTCATCCTCTTCAGTCATCTTTTTGGGCTACTATCATTTTAAGGATCTCATTCCAGCAGTCTGTTATCCATATCTCGTCCTGTTGCCAAATCGATACAGAATGGAATGAAACAGAGCGAACACATATATTCACACTCACACACGCCTATAGCATGTGCTGCTGTCATGGTGAATTGTTGAGGGGGTTTTTTAATGTCTTTTTTACAAGGAGAATTCACATGTTGGACTAATGCAGTGTTTTTATAACCATTGGGTTAACCGGGAATTTCTAGTAATTGATAAAAAAAATAAAAATAAAAATGTGCTAGTAAAAACATAATAAGTTTAGAGACAATCACAATACATAAAAGACAAACTGTGAACCTGAAATTGAAGCATTGTGGTACTGTTTCAGATCCTGCAGCTCTTTCATAATTCATAGTTTGAGTTATTGTTTGTTCAGTATAAATTTTCTGACTGTACATATTCTGACCAAGGAAAATAAAATAATCACTTTGTACAGAAAACTGAACCTGGCTTTTCTCCCTCCATCTATAATATACATTATATAGACTAAATGCATCTAAAATTAACATTTATTCAAAATAGCGAACTATTACATGATCAAAAACAGATCAGTTTAAGCCAAAAAAAAAAAAAAAAAAAACAGAAAAAGTATTTGAATGTATAGGGTCAGTAGAAATTTATGATGTTAAAATGAGGTCATGGGCCAAAAATGGTTGGGAACCACTGGGTTAATGTTTTAGTTGAGAAGCACAAAAAGGGAGCGACCAAGTGAGAGATAAACATCAACGGTGAATAAATTCAGTGGAATGTCGAGCAGAAGTATGGGCTTAGGAGATAGACTTATCGAAACTGGTAAAGGCGAAAAGAGGAGACGAAAAGAGATAGAGAATGAATGCTTGTGGGTGATGTGTGCAGAAATGTTTGTATAAATATAAGTCTGGTGAAAGGCTGATGTGTAAGCTTTTCATACACATACATACAACCTTTCAGATATGTGCTCCATTCCATCAGACTGAGACTGAATGTTGTGGCTTCATGTCTGAGTAAACAACATGGCTTTTTCAGCTAGATTGCAAATGCAATTTTAAGGTGTCAGAAGTGATGTTTGAAAGTAATCATCGACATTAGCGTAGTCTGAAGTGCATTTGGTCAGACTGAGTGTAGGATGGCGACAGCAGCACAAGGAATCCACAGTAAATGAACATTTACATAAAGTTATTGACATATAGTGTATAAGGAAATGAACATCTGTGAAATTATGACTACCACCACTATCTATCTATCTATCTATCTATCTATCTATCTATCTATCTATCTATCTATCTATCTATCTATCTATCTATCTATCTATCTATCTATCTATCTATCTATCTATCTATCTATCTATCTATCTATCTATCTATCTATCTATCTATCTATCTATCTATCTATCTATCTATCTATCTATCTATCTGTCTGTCTGTCTGTCTGTCTGTCTGTCTGTCTGTCTGTCTGTCTGTCTGTCTGTCTGTCTGTCTGTCTGTCTGTCTGTCTGTCTGTCTGTCTGTCTGTCTGTCTGTCTGTCTGTCTGTCTGTCTGTCTGTCTGTCTGTCTGTCTGTCTGTCTGTCTGTCTGTCTGTCTGTCATAAATTCTCTTCACTAACAAATGTCTCAAGTCATGATTGAAATATGTCAAAATAGTTAGTTTTATTCTCCATTCTAGTTTAGTTATATGAATTTAGAATTTAGGTATCTTTAAGAAAACGAATCATTTAAACATTAGTAAATAATAATAATAATAATACAAAAAAATTCATAAAATATTAGTGAAAATG
This sequence comes from Siphamia tubifer, assembly GCA_020466265.1. NCBI lineage: Eukaryota > Metazoa > Chordata > Actinopteri > Kurtiformes > Apogonidae > Siphamia > Siphamia tubifer. Next base: position 40,636,469 of record CM035787.1, read on the forward strand.
GGAATCGGAAGAAACTAGGGAACATTGAATGTAACACACCATACTTTACTGAGGAGAGTAATGTACACCTGAAAAATCGATATACTATATATATATATATATATATATATATATATATATATATATATATATATATATATATATATATATATATATATATTCAGAATAAATTTGATCCATCAAACCTGACAGTTGTTAAATATCTGTCTAATGTATATTCTTTTTACCAGATTGTGGGCTTTCTTTAATTCGCTGCTATTTGGTTTCAAAATGTGCAAATATAATTCAACCTGCATCACTACCTACTGCACAGTCCACAATATAGGAACATATTTATATGTTACTCCATGTGAATCGAATATTTGATTATATTTCTTACACCATTCGCTTATTATTGAGATTAAAGTTGTGAGAGAAACCTTTTTTTATGTCGGACACACTGCTTGACACATTTGTACATTGTTTAAGCTTGTGTTTTCTCGACATTTCTTTGGTGAGTTTTTCATATTCATAAAGAATTCCCACTCCTGCTCCTAAATGGCAAAATATGTCAAGAACGCTGCTTAATTATGACTGAATACTGCTGCCACTATTGTTTTGAAGGACAGACTTTTCCTGTTTGCGTGTGTATGAGTGTGTCTGCATGTGTGTGTAACCCCAGCGGAGCATGTTACATTAATGAGAGGGCCGGAGACAGGCCTTATCACCAGCTTTCCAGTCTTGGCCAGACTTTAATTAGCTCATAAATGCTTAGTGCAGACCTGCGATCCTGCATGGCCGAGCAAAGCTGGACACACATGCACACACTCTTTCTCGCACAAAAATGCTCACAAACACATACGTAGGCAACATGTGGATGCCAGTTAAAATGCTCTAAAATCTGACTGCAGCCATGGCCATTGTCCAGGAGGGGCTGTCTTCTTGATCACATGAAGGACATTGTCTTTCTGTGTGGGGCTGTTTTGGGGTTTTTTTTGCATATACAGTACTAAATTGCCCTGTTTATATGAGAGTTTTTATTCCTGTTTAATTCTGAATAAAAGTTAATTCCGCTTCAAAATGATCATGTAAACACATAAGTTGAAAATGATCATTCTGAATTAAACTTAATTCTGATTTTATTCCGATCTTAATTCCAAATTCAATAATTCTAACATAAACAGTTTATTTTGTTTTATTCCCAAGAAATAATTCAGAATTAAAAAACATCATGTAAATGTAGCTAGTGTGTGTATGTTTGCTACTAATGACAAATGTATGAAAACCAAAGAAGCAGTTGATGGTATTTTGTTTGTGGTATGTTTTTGTCCAATGCTTTATGTTTCCAAATGCACTTTTATATATGGACTATAGCAGCAGGTAGCCTATTGTTGACCTACAGCCTTCAGGGTTGTATTTTTAACCCCATTATTACGTCTCAGACAGCAGATTTTACACTCCGGAAAGAGAGATTTTCAGACCACCCCTAAATGTTCCCACAGTCTTTAACAAAACCCACACTGCAGATAAGATAACTCCAGTCCTTGCTTTGGAAGGCTCTTATCTTTCTACACCCAGTACTGTGGGACAAAACAGTACTTCTATTTATTTTTTTTTTTTTTTTAAAAGAAACTGATTTTTTTTTTTTTTTTTTTACTTTTTTCCTGTTTCTTTTCTCTCTTTTGCTGTCTGCATTCAAGGTTACACAGTACTTTTATAATTGTATCTCTGAAACACACACGTGCAAACTGGTGACATCAAGGTGTAAAAGCAGCCGCTGCATTTAACTCCCAGCCCCCATCGTCAAGTCAAAAAAGGGCCCCACTGTTTGCTCCAGGTCAATGTTAGAGGAGAAAGTTTGGTTCTCCTCCTCATTTACCCTTCCCCCATCATTCTCTCTATCCATCCATCAATCTGTTTCATTCATGTTACATCCAGCAGGACATTTTTGTTTACACATACATGTACACTGTGTACTTACATGCTCATTGGTATCTATGGCAGCTGAGTGGCTCAGTAATAATTGTAGTATACAGAGGAGTACTACACAGTCACATACTTGTTACCATGGAGACCATTGCCTGATGTCTTTATGCAGACTTGTACATTTGTGATATATATTTTATATCTTCCTGAGACAAAGGAGAGTGAAAATTGTGGCTTTTGTACATTAAACAGTTGGAAATAACATAATACAACAGCTTTTTCAGATAAATTTTGTTATTATTCTTATTTAGTTTTTATGTGTTTAATGTCTTTCTTTCTTTCTTTCTTTCTTTCTTTCTTTCTTTCTTTCTTTCTTTCTTTCTTTCTTTCTTTCTTTCTTTCTTTCTTTCTTTCTTTCTTTCTTTCTTTCTTTCTTTCTTTCTTTCTTTCTTTCTTTCTTTTTACCAACTATTTATTGTTGAATATGTGTGTTGTATGTGTTTTAACAGTTTTTCCTTTAACTAAATCAATAAAAATGGAATGTCCTTTGCATTGGACAACTTTTTAAATGTTAACTGTCAAGCTTGTGTCATTTACAGAGGACAAAAATACATTACTGGATCTAAAACTCAAAATCCAAACTCAAAGTGCTAGAGATTACCTCAATGATTTGCACTTGTTTTTCATATTTTGACGTGTCCTGTAAATTATTGTATGTTTTAAGTGTATGTTGTAACTGTGTGTTGTATTTCATGCTGCCTCTTGGCTAGGACTCTCTTAGAAAAGAGGTTTTTTAGTCTCAACGGGGTCTTTTTTTGCCTGGTTAAATAAAGGTTGAATAATAATAATAATAAAAAAAGATAGAGTTTGGTACAAATGTTTGATGATATGTGTTGCTAACTTGTGTTGCCAAGAGTTATCTTAGTGTAGCATTTGGAAATGCTGTATGGTATGTACAAAAATGTTAGCAAAGGAGTCCCTTATGGACTATAAATACTAGGAAACAATAAAGAAGTCCACAAAACTGTCTTTTGATAATATTAAAAAGCTTTTATCGTCATAGCATATTCATGTCAGACCTTAGCATCAAGACGTCAAACTAATCAAATAGTTCTGCACACATTTCTTTTATAAACAAGAATCTTCCAGTTGGAGTCAGTTTTAAAGTGTGTAACAATAATATAAGTATATATAAATATAAGAAGTGGTGCCAGGCACAATCAGGTAATGTTTTACCTGATTTGCCCTATCTCTTATCATTGTAAAAACACATTTTGGTGACCTTGACCTTTGACCTACATTCACCAAAATGTAATGGTGTCTATTCTAGACCACCTCACACCAAACAAAATAATAAAAAAAAACAGAACAATACCCTCACCTCCCCTTCGAGGTGCAGAGTAATAATAAAAGAAAAGACAATTAAGGTATTTTGATATATTAGATTAAAGACAATGCAGTGGGTTCCTTTATTTTCTAGTAGTGATCGTCCAATAGTTTTTTTTTTGTTTGTTTGTTTTTTTGGCCAATACCAGTTTTGTTTTCTATCAGCTGCAGCTGATTTTTTTTTTCCCCCTAATGAAAAAAAATTAAGAAAATCGTCCTTAATTACAATTAGCAAATGAAAATGGTGACACTGAACCTAATAAATATTACTGAATGTTCACCTTCCTTTTTTTCTCGTTTTTTTTTTCTTTTTTCCAAATTTTATCTTTTCCTTTTTTTTTCTCCTCCTTTTTTCCCCTTTACTTTTTATCTCTTTTCTTTTCTGTTCAGGTCTTGTTTTCTCCCTTTTATTGTTAGTTTCCCCCCTTTTTTTGTTTTCTCATTCTTTTTTGTCCTTGTCCTTCATTTTAACCCCCCCTCTTCTTTTTTTGTCTTCAATTCTTTTGTTTTCTTTTCCCTCTTTTTCCTTCGCCTGTCATTAAATCATGGGGGTAGAAAAGAATTACGGCCAATGTAACAGGAAAAACTACAAGAAATATACTAAAATATCAGCCCGATATATTAGCCAGCTGATATATCAATCCACCACTATTTTCTAGTGTTATATACTACTTTGCAGAAAATTTGGATTAATACCCCAATATACCACAGCAAATTCAGAGCAGTTTTGTATAATTCTTCTTGGCACATCAGATTGCATGCACATGTGCTTTACTTACCTGAGCTGTGTGTTGTTTTTTAATAACAATAGTCCACACTCTTACATGACAACAAGTGGTGTTAAAGCATCCTGTAGCGAGAACCAAGAATACGATCATGAACACTGCAGTGCATTGTGGGACACAGTACCTCATGCAGATAGCTTAAATAGTGCATTGTAATATGGATGCGTTTGACTTTGACATTCTGCTGATTTTCAGGTTTCATGTGATGCTGGCTACTTTTGATTGTGGGGTAGTTGTTGGTAGATAGTATACAATTTGTAACATAACCCATGTGTTACAGTTACTGTAAAACTTTTCCCAGAAAGTGAAGGGATGAGTCTGTGTATGTTCTTATTAGTTTTCTGTCTGAGAATTTTTCCCTATTTTCGTTGTGGAGCCTGTTGATCTGCATGGGGGTGGTTGCTCTGGGCTGTGTGGCATCATGGGAGATTTTGTTGTTTGGTCATTAAAATGAACCCTCTGATGTAATGTCAGCACCGACCGCACCCCCCACACAGCGCTGCATGTGAGTGGAGACCCCCACCCACAAGCATACAGAGATAATGGGAAACAGATTGAGACTATTAATTAATTGTGGATAATGCAGTTAGATGGTCTGGTATCTAGTACACCAAGTACATTGCTTCCACTGTCCATACACACACACACACACACACACACACACACACACACACACACACACACACATAGTCATCTAATAGTTCCACAGCTCCTCAATGAATCTGTCACTTATTTGTCTTTAAGTCACCGGTGGAATATTTCAGAAAGCCGCACAACTCCAACAGAGAAAATCAATGTTGTAAGGAACAAGCACAACACACTGTTCAAACCCACACCTCCCCCCACACCCCTCCTGCAAGCCTCCAATTGAAGGCAGCTTTCATATTGGCAACATTTTGGAAATACCCTCGTCACTTTTCTCATCCGAGCTGTCAGAGTGTTTTTGTGACAGCGAAGCTTCCTGCACTAGTGGGTGATTAGATTTCTCACCCCTCTGTCTCCGTCCCTACTTGTAGATGTGTTTATCATTGTCTGTGTGAGCTGTTGTATAGCAGGCCATGTGGTCTAGTGTAATGAAAGGTGTGGAGACAAAAAAAATAAATAAATCACCTGTTTCTCAGTTGTGTCCTGTATTTATCTTAACTGTCCTCTGTATTTCCTTTTCCTTTTGCAAATCTTTCAAATCCACACAGTAGTAGCCACGCCAAGGAAGTTTCACTCATGTGCACCAGCAGGTACAAGTACGCACATGCACAGCACTGGTATATATTTCCCCTCCAAGCATCTTATTTAGCCCAGATCTGTCACAGTCCACACTAAACAAAGATGCAACCACCTGGGGCTTTTTTAGATCAGACAGACCCATAATTCAAACACACACCTAGAACCAACATTACTTCCATTTAATACCACACTGTGACAAACGCAACCTCCGCTGCTGCTTGTTGAAGCTTTGCCCTACGGTCCCACCGTTTTGCATCATACCTAACTGTTTTGGACATAAGTGTTTGTCTATGGCTTTTTTCCAGCAAACAGATTTAATGTCTGCCTAGATATGACACATTAGCCACCACCTGCCTCTCGGCTTAATTGTTCACAATCTGTGCAGTGACAGAGTCCAATTTTGGTCACTGCATCTTTGTTTTTCTAAAAATAACCTTTTTTTCACACAGCATTTCTGGCCTGTATCCTGCTGTTCTGTACAGTTTGTTTCCAAGTTATTTCATCCAGCCACAGTGCAGTTCAGACACAGTACATGTTGAATAGTGGCCAGATGTACTTCAAAAAAGTTTCAGGATACGGTAGACTACAGATTATTGCACAGAAACACAGATGACACACTGGTTCACATTTGTCTTTTAAGGCCAATATTAACAAGTACAAATATCCTTCAAATGTTTCATAAAGAACAAAGTCAAATCTATAAATCAGTGTATTTTACCCTTGAGAATATAACTTACCAGTGTCATGCACATAATGTGAAAACTATTATTGTAATTGATGCTTGTAGAGGGGTGTATGATGCATAATTTGCCTGTAGCCTAAAATATTTGACCTTTCTATGCAGCAAGTAAACTAATGAGTCGAGACCAAATTAAAGTAAAATCTTAAAGAAAAAAAATAGAAATGAGTGGATAGAGAGGGGAAAATGGATGAATCCCTTGACTAAACCATCCACATGTAGTAATTACCATCAGGACTGTTTATAGCCAACATCTGGTTTTATTACCAGTATGATGGTCTCTTTATCATCATTTTCACATATGAATGTGTCATAAAGCTATTCCTTGCTGGTCTGTCATCATATCAGATTTATAGTATCAGGTGCTGGCATTTGCTTCATGACAACGTGGCCTGGTGTGAAGGAGCATGAGGACAGAATTGGACATACCTCACTTGTACTGTGACTTAAGCTCCATTTACTTAGCATGCATCCAAGCTTCACTGCTTTCTTTTTTTTTTTTTCTTCTTAACATCAACTTTGTCTCATACATTAAGAGAAAAGAGAGGTCTTTAATCTGGCATATGTGAATTAATGCCTTGCATTCATTTTGGGTCAACACACAACCACTTTGCATTTATATCCAGCTTTTTTATATTAAAGAATGATGTAGAGGTAGAGCACACACACACACACACACACACTAAACACACTATAATACACACCCATTCCTTGGTTGTATCCCTGACCTCTGAGGTTTGGCTGAACAGTAGACCACGATGGAGCTCTAAGTGGGTGCAGGCAGACCAGATGTGGCTGTCTTAACGCCACAGTCCTAACAAGTGGCTGCTTGGCCAGTAGCCTCACCACCACTCGGCTGGTTAGCATTCTGCCTAAGAAACCCCTTGGACACAGTAGCTGGCCACCAGTAGGAGTTGACTCTAAACAGAGGCAAACTGAGGTTTGTACTGAGGTTTAGACTGGGGCTATACAGACTATCTTAAAGCTTTATGTTGAGAAGGCTGATTAAAGCCACATTGTATGCGTTCGTTGGCTTGTGTGCAGCCAATTAGGATTTACTGTGGCTTTGGGTCAGTGGCAGATTTTGCATTCAAGCTGTTGTTGCTCATTATTGAATACTTGAATAATGTACTTTAGTAATTTTTTTTTCTGTTAAAATTGTAATGAATTACTGATGTAGTTATAACAACTGGATTAAAATCTGTTGTTGAAATCTCACAGTGGCAGTGATGAAAATGAGCAACAAAAAATGTCCTCAATAAAATTATTTCCATTTCTTGCCATTTATTCACAAGTTTTATTTACACTGAACAGAGATTTTGTACGATTTATATGATTATTCATGCAAGAGAGAGTGTGGGGAAGGAAAAGCCCTCCAGTATATTTTAAATGTAAGATAAATGTCCAAAGAAATTATATTACAGATGTACTCGTGCTCTAGGGAAAATTAAATAAATAATGGAACAGTGTTCGTAAATGTTCGACGTGTTAGATGTTGATGCTTGAGTGATTGAATAAAGTTTGTGTTGGAGTCTGTGGTGCACTGATTTGGAGCCTGGTTTGTTGATGTTAACTGACTCTGAAGAAGAAAACTCAGGAGCTTCCACAGATAACAAAAAACCCAAAAATATCTGCACTCCATGTAAAAATAACTGTGCAGTTGTTGTTGTTTTTTTATCATGGATTTATACAACTGCTTATCTTAGAAATCAACTAAGTAAACAACCTTCTCCTAGCATAAACTCCAACTCCAACACATATTTAAAAGCCCAAGATCATCAGAATCACTTTATTGTCTTCATTGTCAATGTCTCCATCTTAGTGCAAGAAATTACATGGCACGACAAATAACAGTAAGACGACACACTTGTTTATATTGAAAAAAAAGTACAAGTATTGCAACTAGGAATGTTTGTAAAATAAATATAGACTCATGCATAATAATATAATACTATTAAGCATATGTTTTATTTCGGGCTGTTAACATATTAAAATATTAACATAGATTAATCCATCATCATGATTAATCTGATTAGAAATTTCAACACCATTAATCCATCTGCAGCAGAACGTCTCTGTCAATGCATTTCAGGCAGTTTGTCCAAATAGTGTTGTAAATTCACAGATGGAAAGATAGACAACACTAAAAAGCATGATATTTGAGGACCAAAAAACCCCAAAACGGCACAGTCGATTGGCCAAAAAGTATTGTGTAAACAGATTAAAATACTACATTAACACAAAATGGACGTTAGTCAGGGATTTTTCTAACACTTCAGCTAACGTATTGCCTAGCTTGCAACAAACATGTTAAGTGTATATATATATATATATATATATATATATATATACATATCTGTTTACTCGTGAAAAATATAATACAGAATTCATTTTTTAAATTAGATTATATTTTTTAATTCAAAAAGGAATGCTATTTAATTGTGATTAATTGAAATTAATCTATAGGAACCCTGCGATTATTCTGATTACACAATTTTAATGATTTGACCGCTCTAGTTTTGTTGTCTCTTCCTCCTCCTCCCGTTGATGACCTGTACAGTGCAATTAGCACCAACGTCACTGCCAAGTTAATCACCGCTCTTCAAGTTGATGACCAAAGTTTGCAGGCCGACACAGGATCTCCAAAGTTTACGCAGCCTGCCAACCAGGAAGGTGACAAATTTCACCCTTTGGCTCTAAAACAGTCATTTACAGCTGAGAATTCTGGGAGTGTGAAGATCTGAGCAGGATGATGAGTTGCACATACTTTGTTGCTTAGCCAGTGGGTTGTTGTCATTGTCATTTATTGTCAGCTCCTCGAAGAAAATCGTTGCTTACCACGCTGAAGTCACAACAGACCAAACCATGAACAACAGGAATAAACTCCCATCAACAGATTACAGACTCCAGCTTCGTTTCCAGAAATATGTAATACATTGCACATGGGGACTAAATGTGTCCCAGATGCGAAGGGGTTCATGTGTTGTTCAGGCTCTGTCTACCCCCCTGGATCTGTGCTAGGTCATCAAAAAATTGTGCTCTTTCATATCCGTTCCCCAACATGTGAGACATTTTTATCACGTATTGTTTATGGCTTTTCATTTTCTAATTAAGTTCCAGAGAGGTTTGTGATTGTTCTTTTTAAGCCCTGTTGACTCTTCCAGCGTATTGATCTCTTGTGCCACAATCAGATGCAATACGCTGATTTTTGTGAGCGTAATCAATAAGGTTCAAGATGCTTGGTGAACTCGAGAGCTGTGGTCCGTCAGTTGGATCTGTGGCCTTTGGAGGATCAGATGGACTCCAGGGTCATCTGTTACAACTAAATGCAAAACAGGTCTTGATCAATGGAGATCAGTGTCATATGTTCTGCACTTCTGAGTGAGAGGGTTGGTTTTAAGGCTGGCTCGTGGCAACATTAAACCTTAAAGATCTGAAACTAAACAAATTCACTTGTCTCTATAGCATGACTTACGTAATGCACCAACATTTCTGATATTATCATTTATTATTTAACCCATGAAGACCCAGTGGTACTTTAGTGGCAATTCTCAAATGAAATTAACTCTATATTTGACCAATTCTTAAATTATTTATTACCATTTATTGCAATATTATCTTCTTTGTGTGTGTTTTTTTTCACATGTTCATAAAAGTTCAGATTAAAGTTTAAGGTTATCGTGTCAGAAACAGACAACTGAAAAGTTGAACTGAAAAGTTACTTTTTCATCAAAGAAAAAGTATAGTATCGTATAGTATAGTATAGTGTGTTCATCTACTGTCATTGATCCAACTCCATTGGTTTTACTGTTGAATCAACAAGATGATGTGTCTCCACGTTCGCCTTTGAACATTCAAGTGGTCATATCTAATGACCATGAAAAGATGACAAACTGCAGTTTACCTGAATTATTCACATGCATTGATAGGATTAATGGATCAACAGGTATTAAAGATTAGGTTCAGTAGATGTTTTTGGTCAATGGTGGTATTTTTGGGTCTCCATGGGCTCACCATGAGTGAAACCCTTATTGAGTTTAAAAATCTCTTTTCCTGGCATAAAAGCTCACAGTAAATTCAAAGGTTATTGAAGAAAAATTGGCTTTTTTTGGCAAAATATATTATTAACTGGATATAATAAACAAACATCTGTAACCACTGTTATTTCTTAAAGGTGTCATTCTGCTGAAAACCACTTTTCCATGCTCCTTTTGGAATCTGATGGTTCACCCCGAGTTACCAACACATGCTGCCTTTGAAAGTGGTGTGTCACCTCCACTGGCTGTCTTTCCCATTCATAAAAATCAACACAGAGAAATCAGCCACTCAGAAAAAGCCTGTCCACTACACGTGACAAGGACATTGGCGTCACCCACGTGGGGTTAAGTCCATCCATCTGCCATTGCAGGGAATCTGAAGTAGCATTAGCATTAGCATCTATAAGAGAAGATGGCACCACAGTTGCTGCACAAACCTGAAAAAAAAAATGGCGGAGCAAACTGGTTCATGTGCTGTCAGTGGAAATAAAGTGTTGTTTTTTTCTTGCACGTTTTCAAAACAAGCGACGGCACGAAACCTAGCTTGATGCTACTCTGGGATGGTAAACACACACAGAGCCAGAGGGGAGGGGGTAGTGTTCCTTCACACATTCTAAGCCAATCAGAGACACCTCATGGGTATGTATGAGGAAGTACCGGTAAACTGTGTGGTTTGACCTCAAGTCATTTTTCTCCCCTCCAAAAACAGCTGGAAACAAAGCAATCCAGACGTTTTTGTTTTTTTTTATAGAACCAACACACAATGTATTCAATAACAATGGAGAACACAGTAATATTAATGAAATAACCATGGAATGACTCCTTTAAACTACAATAGTTTAATTAGTGAAGTAATGCTGCAGGAAATGAGGGTGTACAGAACCTTTGAAAGTCCGTATAAGACACATCTGATACCAATGAAAAGTTGACTTCCATGATTTGAATGTATTAATATGTTTCGTGATTCAAAACTTATTAAGCAATTTAGATCAGCGGATTATTTTCTTTTTAGGTCTGTGAGGTTTTACTGTGAACTAATGTGTTACAATTCTGCCCATTTATTGGTTGGCCTTATTGTGTCCCTAAACAAAACCGGCACTGTTGGAAAGTAAGCGGATGGTCGCTTACTTTCCAACCATAACGGAGGTCGAACTAACAATTAAACAGATCCATAGGTCAGCTTTTTAGAATGTATGGATGTATTGGCATGTAGCTTGGCTGCAGATGGATGAGCTTGTGTTCTCTCCTCCCTTTCATGTTTTTTTTTCTTCCTCATTGTGTTTCCTTCTCAAGCATTGTCTCACCAGCCCGCCTGCTTTTCACACTCCTTTTTTATGTTCCTCCGTCTGCCTCGGTCCATCACCAATTGATGTTGCTTTTATGATCTGGTTTTATGATCTTTCTCTCTCAGCCTCTTGGTCTGCTGCAGCAGGGAAGGATCAGCTGACTGAAGGTGATTCATTCTGACACCACCATCAGTCTTGTGGCTGGCACGGTCTTGCCATGCAGATATGTAGACACGCACAAATACACACACAGTGGACTTCTCTGTCTAGATAGAGTTTACACTAGTCATCGGTACTCTACCCCAGATACCACAGTGGAGCCAAGCAGGCATCAAACATACTTGAACTGTTGTCATATGATATGATTAGACATGGAGTGTTACCAGTCCGTTTGCTACTAATAGCTGATAGCTTTACATGTGTTTCTGACAAAACAGTAGCTTGCAAGAGACCTAGATGTTTGTTTGCCTGTACGCCTCATACTGTATGTGTTTATTAGTGGGGAAATGTGGTGCACATGCTTCTTGGCACATGTATGGCAAACACGAGACTGTGTAGCATCTTGTGTTTGTCCTATCGGTCTGTATGTTTCTATCAATCCAACATGTGTGTCCACTGTGTGTGTTTGTTTATATTATATATAAATATATATACATTTTATATACATACTTTTTTTTTTTCATAAAATAGCTATAAGTGTTTCTGGTCATAGCATAAGTAATAGTTTTGGCCAAATTTACTCTCCTAATACTACTGCATCATTTTGCGTGCTGAAAATAACTTGGAAAATGATGTTATAAGGCTAATGATATGACATTGGTTTGTCTTGTTACATTATCATTACATCTGTGCAAAATATCAGTATGCACACAGGAACATGAGAAAACATTATAGCTTTTTTTTTCATAAAATAGCAAGCAAGTGTTTCTGGTCATAGCAGAATAAAATACCAATATATATCGTAGCATACTTATTTAACCCTCCTGTCATGTTCTTTCATGTTCAGTTGTCAGGAACATCAATAGTATTCCTGGGTCAATTTGACCCATGTATGTTTAATTTTCTAAAAGATGTCCAAAACAAACAAACAAAAAATAATCCTAACAAGCACTGTTTATATGTCATTAATAACTCCATTACTAACTATTATATCAATATTTAGTGCAATGTTGGTCCTGACCTCTAACAGGTAATGGTTCAATTATGACGATTCACACGTTTTTCATAACAAAAAAAAGTTTCACTACTTTATTACTTTTGAAAGACCATAATATAAAACCCTAGATTGAAACAGAAGACAATATGTCTCAAAGTTGTAAAGAAAGAAATAATCTGACATTTTTGACACTCTTTTTATGTCCAGTTTGACTGTTGGGTTAAATTGACCCAAACAGTATCTATGTGATATAAATATGAACAAACTTTAAACTATTGGGTCAATTTAACCCAAAACATAACAGGAGGCTTAAGCCATATTTTTGTCCAAATTGTGATATGTGTGTAACATACTCTCTTAATACTACTGTGTCATTTTGCATCATTAGCTATATCCTAAAAAAAAAAAAATTTAATTATACTATAATCCTAATGATACGATGTGCTGCATTACTATTGCAGCTGTGCAAAATATCAGTATACACACAGGGACACAATAAAACATGAAGTATCTGTGCAGTGCATAGATACATAATTTAGCCTTTTTTATTCAGCTACATTGACATCATTATCTAAAAGTTTGACTTGTATGTATATACTATTGCGACATTCCTAGAGGCTTTTACTATTGTTATTGTAGGTAATTTATCATCATAGTATCATCATGAGTAATTGTGCAATTCCCACCCCTCGCTTTGAATCTATGAACGTTGAGCGGGTGTGGATATTCTAAAGGGAATTGAGGCGGATGACTACTTATTCATCGTCCTTTTAACTCAAACTGGCTTTTGGCTGCCCTCTTCTTCATTCCTCTCCTGTGGTCTTCGACATGTCACACACAGGAATCTGATGGAAGAAAAGCAGTGTAACATCATCTGTATTGTCAGCTTGATGCTTCGATCATAAGAATGAATGGCGTGTTTATGGCCTGTGACGCCTGTGCTGCTAATTCAGAGCCACCCGCACATAAATGGAGCAAGAGTCAGCAGTTAGTTTTTTTTTATTTTTTTTTAAATAAATACCGAACGCTGAATGTTTCAGTCGGTTAAGCTATAACCCACAGTGGCTCTCTCTGCATACGTGTTGGTATGTTTGTGTACATCGTGCGTTCTTATTTCATGTCTTTTCAGTGTGTCTCCTTGTTCTTGTGTCTGAATACTTGGCAGCCTTTCATATTCCTCATCGTTCTTCCAGCCAGTCTGCGCCTTCTAAACACTGGCTTCATTGATACTTAGGTCTTCTTATACTTTTTCTTATCCTGCAGTTTTGAGCAAATACACACTAACCTTACTGTTCAACCCCAGTCTGCGTGTGTGTCTATGCTACGTATTGCCTGCTATGAATGGTAACCACCATACCTATATAACTGTGCATATAATTGTAGACATTCTCAGGGTTTTATGCATTTGTGCAGGACTAAGGCACTGTAATGGTGTTTTTATTGTACAGACTAAGGTTTTTCTCATGAGTTTGGACCTATTTCCTAGGAGTGTTGAGGAAATAACTCAGTGTTTTTCAACCTTGGGGTGAGGACCCCATGTGTGGTCACCTAGAATTCAAATGGGGTCACCTAAAATTTCTGATACTTGATAAAAATAAAAAAAAACACCTAAATACACCTACTACTAATAAAAAAAGTTCAGTTTAGTTCAATTTATTTCGAGCACACAAAATCATCAATACATCAATCAACATAGTCCAAAAAAAGGGTGGGTTTTGTAGGAGTGGGGAGAAGTAAACCCCCCCCCATCAACACAAACATCCATAATAATTTATCAACGCATTGTCCCCTCAGACAATCTGATTTACACCAGTTCACTTAATATCAATCCTCATTGCATATGTATAAAAAAAACCCTGATCCATCCCTAGTAATGAAATCGAGAAATAAATAAATGAATAAGGACATGTACATGAAAAACCCAAACAAAACATGTCTTCATTTGCACATTTGAAAAAAAATGTGAAGAAGCCAAACTTATTTAATCCCATACTTTTCTTTACTCAACAGTCTATGGTTTAACTTTACCTCATTTGTCGTCTTCACAGACACATTCATATAAACTTATGGATTTTTTTTTTTTAATTAATACATACTTACAAAGACATCCTTGAAGAAAGAAAAAGGTGAATTCATAGCAGACATGACAAACTGTGATTCTAAAACTGAACACTGTGGTACTGTTTATTTGTCCAATGTTCACTGTGGTCAGTTTCAGATGCTGCATCTCTTTTGTAATTCATAGTTTGAGTCATTGTTTGTTCAGTATTAATTGTCAGCCTTATAAATACAAGCTGGACTGACCGTACATATCCTGGCCAAAGAAAATAAAAATTCTCTCTTTGTGCAGTAATCTATATGTGGTTTTTCTAACTCTGTCCATAATAATATACATTATATAGACTAAATTTCCTGTAAAGTTAACCTTTATTTGAAAGATAGTATAGTAATCTAATAAATGATCAAAAACAAATTAATTTTAGCCAAAAAAAAAAAGTCTTTGCTTTGAATGTCTGGGGTCGCCAGAAATTGGTGATGTTAAAATGGAGTCACAAGGTAAAAACGGTCGGGAACCCCTCAAAAAATTTAAAGAAAGGCAAAATAAATGTGCTTATTGGCATGGGCAAACCATTCCCAAAGGGCCGGTGTGGCTGCAGGTTTTTGTTCCAACCAAACAGCAGCACACCAGACTTGACTCAAATAATCAACTGATCTCAGTTTTCAGTGCTTTGATTGGTCAAACTGTGAACTCTTGGTTGGTTGGAACAAAAACCTGCAGCCACACTGGCCCTTTGTGGAATAGTTTGCCCATGCCTGCGTTAACACATAAAATGCAACAATTAATCAACTATCTCTCACGTACTACATTACTTGACCATTGTTGATTAAAAAAAAAAGGTCTGAATCATTTTTTTAATGATAGAAATGTCAAAACTCTCATTTCCTTTCAAAATGTTCTTATTTGTTTCATGATAGTAAACTGAATATCTTTGAAGTGTGGGGCATTACAATATGAACTTTGAGAAACAGTCGCATTCATGGCACAAACAATCAATCTATTAAAGTGATAACATTTTTGTTAAACCCACTTTTATTTGTCTTTTGTTGATTTATTTGTGTATTTAGACAAGGACACTCTTCTTGTCCATTCTATCTTCTTCTTTCCGCTGTTTTTCTGCTTCATCATGTCGTAAACTTCCCCCAGCAACTACTCTTGAGTTGTTTGTCACAATCTGACAATATTTGTTGTAACCAATCTGCACAACTTTTGTCCAGTGAATCTTTCGGGCCTCTTGAGTACCTACCCTTGAGAACGAACTCTGTCGGTTCCTGTAAAAGTTCCGGAAGATGGCCCTGTTGGAAGTAGAAAGTGCAGCATGAAGTTACTGTAAAATGGCCCGGAAGTTCAGATAATGGAAACACGCCTAATGAGGAATTCAAACCCAAGAATAGCATTTAGAATTAATGTAGACCCATATGGAAGTGTTTTAAAATACATTATTCTATTAAAACAAAAAAAACAAATATCACTCCTTTCAGTCAAGTAAATGTCAACAGACTATCAAAATTCAAATTTCTGCCTTTTTTCCTGAATAATCTGTATCTAAATGAACTAATACGACATCATTTATATGTCGAGCACTAGCAGTTTGCTTCGTCTGTCTCATTAATGAGTCGCAAAACCCTGCATTCTTGCTCCCGTATGTGTGTGTGAGAACCCGACTGTGATGTCATGTGGGTCAGCAGAAGGGCATTATTGTGTCTGGGGCTCTACAGGGGGGAGGGAGGGGTAACAGGTCTGTTTTCAGCATCACTCTACCTTGACTGGGATACACAGAGGCTCGTCTGTGGCCCCGGAGAACCCAAGGAACGCTGGGAGCCAGAGGGGCAAATAAATACGCTCTGAAAACTCCGTTAAGAAAGGTGTTAAAGAAATGTGAGGGCGAGACACTGGGTTTTGTGTAGATCTTTTTCCTCCCCCCTTTACCTTCACAGTACACATGCTCTCTCTCTTTTTTACTCACACACACACACACACACACACAGGCTTATAGTTTTCCTTTCACACACACCTCACACGGAGGCGCACAGTTCAAATAAACAGCGGCTTAAGCGGCAGGCTGGGTCTGGTGTAAACAGCAGAGGTCCAGGCTGATTTAGTTTCTCTTTGGGTACTGCTCTCTTTCACTGCTTCCTAATGGGCCGTGCTTAAAACTGAGGGGAACAGCAGTAAGTGGAGAATTAAAAAAAAACAAAACACTGCAGATGGATAAAGACATCCATGGCCTTAAGTTCTGAATAAGTACTTTTCAGAAATGTTATTCAAAGCGAGTCTACAGAACATTTTTGAAAGCTGTGTGAAGTGACGAATCGCTGGATTTGAAGGTCTGTCTTCACTCAAAGATGTGTTCGCATATGAGAGTTTGACCTCAGTTTGATGAAAGTTATTGAGTGGGACTTGTCTGTGGGTGCGTGTGGATGGTTTAGTGTGACTCATTACTCCTTCTGTGCTTTCTCCGCAGCTGTGTCTGTCCTTGTCAGTGTGTGTGTGTGTGTGTGTGTGTGTGCGCGTTTGTTTCCTACAGTCTCAGCTCCCCACTGCAGTCGGTCAATAAAGTTAATCGCCTTATATCAGCCCCTGATGAAACACACTGCAGTTTGGTCACATCCTGGAAAATTTCTCCATTTATCCGACAATCCCTACTCTCTCCCCAGGCCTTAAAGAACTCAGTGGACATGGTGTGTGGTTCTCCCTTTGTTGGAGGTAAACGCAAATTAAATATATTAGACTTGAGAGTGATATCATGATATTGGAAACAATGTAAGAAAAAAAAAAAACATGAATAAACTAGAAAAACACTCTGAGAACACAGACCTCCGCCAAGGTAGACCCCCCCAGATCACCACCAAAATCTAATCATTTCTAGATCTCCCCATTACCAACCTACCCTGAACATTTCATCAAAATCCGTCCATAAGCCCCTCCTTGGCAGAGGTATTTTTTTTATTTTTTTAATTTAACCTTTATTTAACCAGGCAACTTATTAAGAACAGATTCTTATTTACAAATGATGGCCTGCCAAAATGTAGATACTAGAATGGATCAACTGGAAGGATTGGGGGGGGGGGTTCAGGACGTTTGATAATGTCATTTCACACTTTTGAAAGAAGAAGATCTGGCAAAATATACACAGACCACCGAGGACGACTCTAGGTGTAAGGTTATTATTTTGTCAGTAGATCGTCACTTCAAGGACAAAGGTAGAGATGAATGTAATGTACTGGAGATGTCGTTATTGTGTCCTGTATGTTTGGAGAATACATTTTTATATGTGGTGTATCGACCAACTACGGTGTTTGTTTTAAAAATCACCCATCAATGACATTCCTGACTTCTTTTGTCATATTTGTCGACTGTTTTTCCACCACTTAAGTGCTCAGAGTTTTCTCCTTCCCTGGATAGCACACCACGAAAAAATATGTCCAATGAAATGCACCCTGATTCAGCTTCTCTTTGACTGCGCTGCATCGGAGTGTCATATTTTGGGCCATAGTAACGCAATCAGCAGCTGCACAGAACATTTGGACCATAGCTCCACCCCCCCCCCCCCCCCCCCCCCCCCCGTCTGTCTGGTTGATCCAATATAGCATCTACCATAAAAAAAAATACCCTTGTTTTTACATTTTAAAAAATGGCAGCTGTGCTTTCCAGAATAATACTATAAAAAACACATCAAACTGTAAATATATTTACAAAGTAACATGTAAATTTAACATTTTAAGCATGTATATGTACGCTGGATCACTTCAATAAAATCTGTGTATCGTTAGTGGTTTTTACATGTGCAAAACTTTACTTTAAATTTACTAAATGTCCAAAAAACAGAAGTGCATAGTGTCTGTTTTTCCATTAAATCATAAATCCAATAATAAGTTTGGTTATTATCATGAGATGATGTGAAAAGTTATTCCATTAACCACGAGAAGTTAGTCCATTAACATGGTGACGAACTTAAACTGGTCTGTTTTTCTGATGTGTTCACACACCATGTTTCTTTTAAAATTCATCTTCTTCGCTTGTTGTAACATGCGTTTTTTAATTCATTTGAAAAAAGTTCTTTCCATTGTAGTTTTGGGTAATACACCATTTTTGTTACAACCAAAAAAATCCACCTCTTGCCAGCGTAAAAGCGTTTGATCAAAAAAATTAGGGTTTTGTCGAAGTAAAATTTTTATGCGCAAGTTAAATTTACGCAATTTAACAGTCCATTTATTTTTGATTTGTTTTATGAATTGGGTATTTTTATTATTTTATGAGTATATTCCTGCTAAAAATGAGTTTGTTTTTGCACTTTCTTGTTTTGAAAGTTAATAGTGTACTTTTGTTTCAGATTATCGCCATGAAAAAGTCAAAGGTTACTTTAGTTTTTCTAATGTGTGTTTTTGCTATGAAAAGGACAAAGTTTATTTTAATGTGAAAGGCTGCACTGTTATTTTGTTTATACTGTAAAAGAAAAAAATTAAAAAATCACATCAAACCATAAACATATTTATAGAGTAACATGTAGATTTAACATTTTTAATTATTTATTCCTATATGTTTTTAAAGTGAATAGGCTGCTATTTTAACATTATCATTATCGCCAGATTGCTTTTCAATTTACAGTTTTATTTTCTCACAAGAATATACATAGATAATACATAATTTCTATAAAACTGGTTTTGTTAATATAATCTTGTAAAAAAATAAAAACTACAGCTACGTTTGATTTAATCATTAGCACAAAAATCTTCTCAAATAAACAACTTTATATTGTATTTTCACTTGCAGTTTTTTTTATATGGCATTTCTACACATTTTTATTGTTAATTCTACAGTCTATTTTTTTTTACAGTGAACAAAATAATCTTATTTAAGATTCTCTCTGTTGACTAAACATTTAGCCTGTCTTTTTGCATGTACGTAATCAGATTTTACATTAATCTTCTTATTTCTTCACTCATATTCATCTGCTCATTATTTATAGCATGACCTCATCCAGACATAATCTCTTTCGTTTATACATTTACCTCTTTTATCCAGTACACCCTTTATATAAACATGAGATGATATCTATTGAAGTGCTCTGAGCTGGATAACTGGGGTAAGAGGGAGAAATGAAGTTTAAAGCCACCGCCCCTGTTTCACTTAACACTGGATTGAGTTTTTTTCTTTTTTTTTTTTTCTGCTCCGAGGCAACTTCAGGACACAGAGGCTCCAGTGGTATTTGAATAAATGAAATTAAACAATGTAAATCCCCTCGAAACTCAGTTGTTTTTTGTTTCTTTTTTCAATCAGCTTCTTGTTATATACAGGCCTAACTATGAAATCTAATTTTAAGAACAGATTTGTTTTCCAGGCTGGTGTCATATCCAAACACCTACTCAGTTCTTATTAACCCATTAACAACCAGTGTTACTTTTATGGCAGTTCCCAAATTCATTTTTCTATTTATTTAATATTTAATAAACCATTTATCACTATTTATTCTTGAATATTGTCATCTGTACTTTGCATTTCTTCAATAAAAATCTGGTATTTTCCCATCATTAACCCAGTCAAAAATTCATGAAACCAGTAACACAATGGACAATAACAGCCAAATAATGTAAAATAAACCAACAAAATAATAAGTAACATGAAGAAAATAAGACATAAATGGCACTAAAGTGAAAAAAAATAATAAAATACAATATTAAATATAGAAATATGAAACAAAATAAGGAGCAAAATTAACAAAAACAAATATATATCAAATAAATATTTACAAAATAATAACTTAACTAAAATAAACTGAAATGAAGTATAAATAAATAAATAATGATGTCATTTAGTTCCAGTAGTTTTAGTTTTGGCTTTTTCTTTTTTCTTAATAATTAGCTTTTTGACACCTGTTTATTTTTCTTATGTCAGATCCATGAACAAAACTCAGTAAAATCACATTAAAGAACAGTCGTTTTTTTCTGAATATTGAAACTAAAATGGTTAAAGGGTTACCTTTTTAGTAAAATTACTAGTGACTCAATGTCAACGTCATTATAGTTCAGGGTCCAGATTCAACCCAATATGATAAAAAAAAAAAAAATGGGCCGGATCTGAAAATAATTATGTATAAATATATGGACTCAAAACTTTTCTCATGTATTAGAGTGAAAAAAGTAAAATCACATTATGAAAATGTTTATATTTACAAGCCATCGTGAAAAAATTTAATTTAAGGGGAAAATTTCAATTTTAACACCAATATGTCTAAGTTTATCATTATAACTTCCATATCACAGTGGATCTACAACAACAGTAACATTAAAAAAAAAAATAATAATAATAATAATAATAATTAACATGTCTGTCTGTCTGTTAGTTAGCAAGATAACTCAAAAATGTATGGGTGGATCTTTATGAAATTTACAGGGTAGTTTGGTAATGGAAATGATTATATTCTGGTGGTGATCCAGGTGGGGTTCAAGATAACTCAAAAACTTATGGACAGATTTTGATGACATTTTCAGGATATGTTGGGAGTGTCATGGAACAAATGATTAAATGTTGGTGGTGATCCGGAAGAAATCCTGGATTCTGGATCACTTTGACATTTTACATTGCTGTAAATGGAGAATAAATTTCCAAGTGATCCAGAATCCAGGATCTCTTCTGAATCACCACCAAAATTTAATAATTTGTTCCACGCGACATTCCTAACACGTCCTGAAAATTTCATCAAAATCTGTCAATATGTTTTTGAGTTATCTTGACCCCCTCCCCAGATCACCACCAAGATCTAATCATTTGTTCCTTGTGACACTCCCAACTCATCCTGAAAATTTCATCAAAATTCGTCCATAAGTTTTTGAGTTCTCTTGCTAACAGACAAACAAACTCTGGCAAAAACATAATCTCCTTGGCGGACTTCTCTTCATTCAAAGGGGGGAGGGTATGTGCTCAGAGTGCTTTTCTAATGCAATGTTGTTTTATATATCGGTCTTAAAGTAATAAAGTGGTGAAACATTTTTTTTAAAAGTTTGAACATGTATTTTTTAAAATGAAAAACCAGGGAATTAATCAAATTACCTGTTAGAAGTAAAGCAACACCATTGCAGTAAATATTGATAGAATAGTTAATAATTGAATTAGTAATGAAATATGAACAATGCTTCTGAGGATTTTTTTTGGTTTGTTTCAGAAATGTTTTGAATAATTAAACACGCAGTGGGTTAAATTAAACCAAGAACATCGTTGCTGTTCCTGACAAATGAAAATAACAAGAGGGTGAATGAAAAAAGCCTGGGTGTCAGGAGTTTAACTCAAGTGCACAATTTATATTTCTTTTTTTTTTATTATTATTATTATTATTTCTTTATTTTTATTTGAGCAGTTCATCTAAAAAAAATTAATAAAAAAAAAAGAAAAGGAATAAAATACAAAACAAAGGACAAAATAAGGAGTCACCATTCAAAAGTAATAGGTTTTAATTTTATTTCTATTTTCCTAACATGTTCACAGGTTTAGGATTATGTTTGTACTGAATCCCTTTGTATGAATATTGTTAGTGTCATTCATGTTCAGTTGTGACTAAAACAAGATGAAAAAGCTTTGAACAATGGCCCCTCCCAACCCGAGCACGTTGCTGCTTGTCTAAAGGTATAGATGAAGGGTGAACTAACTCGACAGTCGCCTCACATTATTATTATGACTCATGTTCCACTGTCTTTGTTTTATCATTTTAATGACACACATGAACATTAACTCTGGCTTCATGATGGGGGATACTCATCCTCAGCACAGGTGGTAAAAGTACTCACATTCTGTACAACTACTGGTGTGAAAAAATACTCTGGTAAAAGTAGAAGTATTCAAGTAAAAGTAAAAAAGTACAACTGTAGTGTAATGAAGTAAAAAGTAAAACTGTCTCTTTTTTTTTGCTGTGGATGAAATAATACTTATTTAACCAGGAAACATTTAAAAAATGTCCAAAAATAAACTGTGTAAAAGTGAGTTTATTTATAGGATCATAATACTCAGTTTAGTGGGTATGGACAGAAAATGTGGGAAAAATTCAAAAGTCATAAATAGGAGATTTAAAAAAAAAAAAAATAATCATCATCATGAGATAAAACAAATCTAAATTGTGAGATGAAATTTCAAAATTATGAGATAAAGTCAAAATTATCAGATTGAAATGTCAACATTTTGAGGAAAATTTTAAGATATGAAAAAAAAATCAAAATTCTGATTTTTGAAAAAAAAAAAGTCAATTATGAGATAATAAATGGATAATTATGAGATAAAAAGTCAAAATTATGATATATCAGATATTTATACAAAAATGTAGGAAGTAAAAGTAAAAAGTTGCCAGAAAAACACTCAAGAAAAGTAAAGATACTTAAAAAAAATCTACTTAAGTACAGTAAAGGAAGTACTTGTACTTAGTTACTTCCACCTCTGATCCTCAGGTTAACGTGTTGAGTGACTCCTGTTCACTCAAACTGTTAAGACTGAATTCAAACCAAAAAACATGTACTTTTCAAAGAAAAAAAAAAAATTAAGAAAAAAATAAAACTTGTTCTTTTGGGTCAAATGCCTTCAGGCCACGTTCTGTTTGATGGACTGATCCTGTCTGTTGCTGCTCTACCCACAATTCCTGCAAAACTAAATATTTAAACACAGAATAGTTGAGTGTTGGAGTTTATTTAAGTAAAAGATTGAGCTTAAACTATTACAGGAAAGCTCTGGAGACAGTCTCATACAAACCACCATCTTGGCATATATGCTTTTTTTCTTTTTCTTTTTTTTTTTTCTTTTTTTTTTATTTTTAAGACTTTTTACAGACTTCTTGTTTCACTTGTTTCTACCTGACAAAGCATATGTTTTTCTTTTCATTTCATTTTCTATTATCACATATTCTCTCGATATATAATTTATGGGTGTGCCAAAAAACACTAGTGACCCACTCTAGAGACTGTCCACTCAGATACACATTGAACATGTGTTACATTAGTTGTGTTTTCCTCAGGCTAGATCAATTCAAACTTTATTCTTCACATAAAGGCTTTTGTACGGCCTTGGCTTTATGCAGCCCCTTGAAAGTAAGTGGGTAGATCGTATATCAAGACCGCGGCTTTTACCCCGCAATTGTGGTGCAGCTAATGAGTACGCTAATATTCATTATTAATGATGGAACATCTGGTCAGTCCACATGTGATTGTGGCCACGGGCGAAGGCTGTAAGGTGATTTGTTACACAGAGCAGCAGAATATAAAAGTCAGAAGAGGTTTAGTTGATTGAGACGTGACGTGAATGAAACCAAAAGCTGCCGCGAGAGACGTGGGGAGAGAAAGAATCGGCAAATCAGTATTGACACCCACAGCGATCATCTGGGTGATGATGACAAGGTGAAGAAGAAGAACATCAGTGGAGGCTGAATGAGAGTTGAGTCACAGAAATGTCTGAGGAGTGATGAATGTGGGATGTTAGGGTGTGGGTGGTTCATTCATATACACTGCACTGTTGCTTTCTCTGCTGTAAAGAGAGAAAATACAGATTTTTTTAATAC
Source organism: Siphamia tubifer (assembly GCA_020466265.1). Lineage (NCBI taxonomy): Eukaryota > Metazoa > Chordata > Actinopteri > Kurtiformes > Apogonidae > Siphamia > Siphamia tubifer. The sequence goes on from CM035787.1 coordinate 40,660,578, forward strand.
ATGTATTAACCGACTTGAGAATATCTTTTCAGCACAGATGGTAAAAGTTGAGACATAGCTTTTCTCTTAAGTGTCTGTATTTCTCAGGCACAGAAAGAAAAAAACATGTCAAAGTGAAATTTTCATTTTCTTTTGTTTGTCATTCTTTATGTTGTATTTTCACTGGTATCAGCTTTAACCATTAGTGCGTTTTCACTATGAAAAAGGACCCGGTTCCATGGTACCTGGTCCTAGATTTTTGGTATCTACTCAGCTGAAGTTCCAAGCAATACTATAACGTGATGTGTAAACAGTGTAGAATTGTTTCTGCGTAACTGTGTTATCAACATGTGACCCGCCATTTTACGACCTGCATTTCTTAAAACTACAACGTGGCCGGTCGTGGAGATTGAGACATTTCTGTCTTTCGTGGTTGATGAAAAAAATCTGCACAAAACTGATGGCACCTCAAGATGACATAATGGAAACGCTGTCAAGGAATAGTATGTGGCCCCAGAGTCGACTTGAGCAGAATCAACTAGAACCTATAAGATGCAGTGGAAACACAGCATTATTTCCTACAGCAGGGGTTTTCAAATAGTGAGGTGGGCCTCCCCTGGGAGGCACCAGATGACTTCAGGGGAGGTGTGACATGAGAAAAAATAAACCTGAATAAAAATTAAATAATGTGTAAATGCAGTTAGCTAACTACAGAACATGCAGTTAGCTAACTACAATACATATGGTTAGCCAACTACAGTACATATGGCTAGCTAGTTACAGAACATGCAGTTAGCTAATTACAGTACATATGGTTAGCTAACTACAGAACATGCAGTTAGCTAACTACAGTACATATGTTTAGCCAACTACAGTACATATGGCTAGCTAGGTACAGAACATGCAGTTAGCTAATTACAGTACATATGGTTAGCTAACTACAGAACATGCAGCTAGCTGACTACAGTACATGTGGTTAGCTAACTACAGTACATGTGGTTAGCTAACTACAGTACATATGGGTAGATAACTACAGTACATGTGGTTAGCTAACTACAGAACGTCAGAATTCTGAAGAAATGGGGACAAATCTGAGGGAAAATGGTAGTGAAAAAAAAATAATTTCTGACTTTAAAATCAGAATTAAAGTCAGAATCCAGATTGAAATTCTATGGAAATAACAATGACTGGACTTAATGAATTGTAGATGTTTTAAAACACACAAAGATGTAAAAAAAAAAAAAAAAAAAAAAAAAAAAAGGGAGGATAATGTGAAAAGTATACACAAATGTGAAATGAAAATGTGTTTAAAAGTTGTTAAAAATACACAAAAAAATGTTAAGATGTGTTAAGAGACATTAAAAAACACAATTTTACATTTTAAAAAATGTTAGACACAAATATACATCACCTATATCAAGAGATGAAGATAAAAATGTAAAAAAATAAATAAATAAATAAATAAAATAGAAGTTTAAGAAATAATAATTATCAAAAGCAATTTTTTTTTTTTTTTTTTTGGGGGGGGGGGGGGGGGGTCTATTTCTTTTAGGGGAGCTTCACTATCCCATCATTTGAAAACCCCTGTCCTACAGTATTTAGTACAATATTTTTTACCTCCTACAATTCCTCCCATTTCTGTTTTTGTGTAGTTTTTTTTTCTCATACCAGAGCATATGACCTAGTTATGTTTTGAATCAGAATCCACATGTACAGTACAGCTGGGAAAAGCCCATAGACAAACCGCTGTAGTTGGGCACAGCAAGCTGGAAACTGAGCTGTGTCGCCCTGGAGAGTACTGTCCACAGTGGAGATGGATTGTCTGACAGATAGACAGAGGTAGAGGGCTAGGAGTGTGTTTTTCCTCTGCGCTGAAGAGCCCTTGTGTAAGTGGGCCAGGAGGGGCAGAAATAGCTCCCGTCCCCTTGAGGAGTCACTCCAGAAGGTCACCTCTTTGCCCTAGGCCTTTATGTGTGAAACTAAGTGTCCAATGCTCTTTTCTTTCACTCCCACTCTTCCTCTCTTTTGTTTTTTCTCACCGTCTCTCTCCATTTTTCTCTCTAAGGCTTAATGGCTTACCCAGGCCTCTGTATATCAGCGAGGCCTCTGCAGCAAGACTTTAGTTTGTGTGCTAACGAAGCCCCAAGCTAATTAGAATTTCAGCCAAGTTGGCTACCCTCCTCATTTCCTCACCATTTCCCTCCCTTTGGACAAATACAATTTCACCCCTCAACCCGTGCAGAATTAATCCAGTTAATGTTCAACACTGAATGAATAATGGCCACTTATCTACAGGGGACATTGGTACCGAGAGGCTCACGGGTGGAGGACCCGTACTGAGCCTGCAAGCTTGTGTCATACTAAATCTGCTTTCTGGGCAGTGGAGACGGACTAAAGTACTGATAGGTCGTGGAAAAACCGAGGTCACTGAGTCTTCAGAAGGACACCATCTGAATCCTTAAATCTGCGCCGTTCTGACACAGAGACACCAAGTGTTTCCACCATCAGAGCAAACGGTGTCTGATTGGAAAACCAGTGAACCCTTAATACTACCTGTCAGGTGTTTCCTCTGCTTTATAAGTATGTGTGAGTCAGCGCTTTATGAATCATTACACCCCTAATGTAGTGTGAGGGAAGTTGTTTTGGATAATCATACACCAATAGAAAGAGATATTGGTCCAAACTAACAGAAGTATCCTTCAACAATAATCTCCGTTCATCTTAACCCTTATAGTTCATCAGAGATGAACTATAACCAACCAATTCCAGGGTGTTTGCACAGGTCTCGAAAGTTTTAAAAAAAATATCAAATGTTGTTGTTTGGATCCTGGAAAGACCAAACAAATGTAATTTCATTTGATGTGTCCTTGAGATAAAATAATAATATCGGATTGGATTTATATAGTGTTTTTTTGGCCACTCAAAGCACTTCACATTAGTGACACACTATTCATTCACTCTCACATGCATCCTCTGGTGGTGGTAAACTACATACATAGCCACAGCTGCCCTGTGGCAGCCATTTTGTGCCTACGGCCCCTCTGACCACCACCAAATATTCATACACCAGTGTGAGTGGCACTGGAGGCAAGGAGGGTGAAGTGTCTTGCCCAAGGACACAACGGACTGACTCGGACAGAGCAGGATTCGAACCACCAACCCTTCAGTTACTGGATGATCCGCTCTACCAACTGAGCCATGGCTGTCCAAATGACAATGACCCTATTTTATTTTATTTTATTTTATTTTATTTTATTTTATTTTATTTTATTTTATTTTATTTTATTTTATTTTATTTTATTTTATTTTATTTTATTTTATTTTATTTTATTTTATCTAACTGAATATTATTTCACTAACTGGTCGATAATGGAACAATTCTGGAGAAATGTGTTTGTGTGATACAAATGCACTTTTGTGTTTTCCACATATTTTGAAAATATAAAACATAATTTACTGTGAATGCTATGCCTTCATTCATTATAAAATTAACTTTTTTGCATATCTTTTTGGATATTTTAGCACATTTTTGGTAGTTTTTTTCCGCATTTTAGAACAGTTTTTGAATATGTTTTGTATTTTTCACGATTTTTTTTTAGGTTTGTTTATTTTTTTTGGGACATTTAGTGGATTTTAGCATAATTTAAATCTTTCTTTCTTTTTCTACACATTTTTGTTTCTTAGTATATTTTGTGGGAAATTTGAGTACAAACTAAAAAAAAACCTGAGACAGAAGAGTGAACCAATTTAAAAATTCTAATAATTTGACAGACCCAAAAAATATTAAACAAAATCCAAGAAGTAAATATAAAAAATGCAAAGAAAAACACATTTAAGGCTAAAGGACCATGTATTTTGGAACATTCCAACAATCATTTTAGTATTCTTGTTTGTCTCCAGTACTGGGCAACCATCTGTTCCACATTTTTCCCTCGTGATTGTGAATAAAACTGCATGACATATAATTATCTTTCAATATGCACCCATAACTAATATTACAAAATGTGACTTCTTTAACCCCTCATAGGACACTGATAGAAATACTCTGAAAATCAAACTGTCAACATTAGTGTGTTATTTGAGGACATACAAGACTTTATTACTAACATGTTTTATTATTATGTAGAAAATCCAGATCAGTAGTGTTACCATATTTGGGTCCTAATGGCCACAGAAAAGGAAAAGAAATCTAAGAAATACATCTAAAAATATATAAGAAAAACTAAAGTGAATTGAAAGGAACATGTATTTTAGAAGATTAGACCAACATAAATGCTGATCCAAACATTTGTCCACATCATAGCATTGAACATCATCCCTTACATTAGTACCATTACTTCCTGGTACCTAACAAATCAGGAACAGTCATTATTCATGCAGTGACCTTACAGACCCTGTAGACCACATTAGGCCTGAGATTGTTGCCGTACTGTCCTCACTCTTAACAGTTGAAGTCACTAGTCACTTTTCCATTGACCCTCAAATTGCACAAATATAAGTCACACATAAAAATGTATCTAATGGTAAAGTGACAGTTTTGCCAAAACTCAAATTTTTCGCTTAAAAGTTTTATCATTGGCAAGAGGTGATTTTTCAGGTGAAGCGCAAATGGTATATTATATAAAAATTTCAATGGAAAAAACTTTTTTTGCAACTAGAGACAAGTACGTTTAAAAATAAAAGGATGTTGATGAACATTACAATGAGTGAAGAAGAAGAATTTTAAAGGAAATATGGTGCAGCATGTGTGGACACTAGGAATACAAACACTTTTTTTTTTTAATTTAGTATGAAATACAGGGGTAATATATAATTATAATGTATATACTTACCTGTAAATCAACATGATTCATCACCATGTTTATGGAATGACATCTTGTGTCATTTTCTAATAATACTTTTTTTTTTATCATTACATTTGTGATTTAATCGAAAATCCAACATTACGGACTTCTGTTTTTTCAATAATAAATTCTGGTAAAGTTTTGCACATATATCCCACGGAAAAGCGATTTTCAATAATTATCAAAAAATAAGCACTCGTCTGATGAAGGTTTAAATATGTTATTTAGAGATTGCATCATCCTGGTTCATGAATTATTTGTCTTAATTTAATTATACACCAACTATTGTTGCTGGAAAGATACTTGCACTTGAGTACAATGTCAGTTTGCTCTGTATAGGCTTTACATTTTTACTGACCTTCTGTCTAATCATTAATCTTGTTTTAAGAAAAACAAAAGTGACAGTTTTATCTATTATATCTAGTAATTTGTCCCTAATTTAAGTCTTAAAATAACCCTCTCACAGTCCTTTTAATAATATCACACAGGAACAGTTTCTGAGGAATTTCAGGCATTGTACAGTAATTGTTCGGGGTATTTTGAAAGTTACTGAAGAAACCTTCTGTAGCCAGGGAAGAAAAGCTATATGAGAGGAAGTCGGTTCTTTCCCTCCCTCCCAACATGTCTTGGATATCAGCTGTTGGGGTGAGTCCCAGCTGCCTGGTGTGTTGACTCTAGAGTGATAGCCATCAGCATTTGCCACATGAAAGAGAGGAGACTGGTGTTCCTAAAAAAGCAGATGAGAAATAAAGATGAGGAGGCCATGTTGGGATGTTGGCTACATTTTACATCTAGATAAAGTCACTGATTTATCAGTAGTGGGTTTTTTTCTGCCCCTATCAGACAGTATATAAATCAGTTCCTTCCCCTGTAAAATGTGAATAATGTTCTTGTAGGATAAGATCCGTTTGAGGCGGCACAACCTTTTTTGCGTAGTTCAGATAGACTCCCAGCCTTAGGGGAACGTGTATTTACAATATCGCTCATCCTGTGCTTTGATACAGACAAAACCCTCCATATACTGTGCATGCTTTGAAAGGGAGTAAACCTGTTTAACTCACTGTCTAAAATTACCACGCAGGGGCTCTCAGTGCATGCCAAGAGTCCGTGCAGCCATTGCTATCTGTGGTATGTCCCCCCCAAGCTGGTCTCTACACTTTTATTCAGTCCTCATATGGCTTTTTAAAAAGTGCACTGCAGGTTGGAGAACAGTTTATTGGGGAAAAGGGAATGACTTATTGGAGGAAATAGCTGGCTCCAAACCAGCTGACACGCTCTGCGGTTGCTTCGAGCAGAAGACGATGTCACTTATGGCTCCTAGTAAAATCCTGTGGATATTCTGTAAGTACAGTCTGAGCTGTAATAGATATCTTTATGTGTGTAATGGCCCGAGATTGTGTGTATTTATGTATGAGCCACTGCAAGGGCTCCATATGAGTGGGGAACCCAGAAGAAAATGTGCTCTTCTATTTAAAAAAAAAAAAAAAAGCAATGCATACCTTTTGGTTTGACCTGCAAAAAGTTCAAAAACCAAGAAAGTTACAATGGCTTCTTTTTTATTAAAATCTTTATTTAACTAGGGGGTAAAGGAGGCTCACTGAGATTAAAGAGTGTCCTGGCCAAGATAGCATCAGAAGTTACACAAAATGGAAATCACAGACATGGATCCATACTAAAAGTATACATAAACACATTGAAAGTCAGTAGTAAAAACATAGAACTGACATATAAAACATCATTATTTTAAAAAGTCGTAAAAGTATAACCACAATGTTCCATAAAACCATCTCAAAACTAAACCCAAATCAATCAACATTCATTCCTTTCCCATTTGTTTAATCATTTAATGCAAGAATTATGAGAACCTTAGTCAAGATTTTTTTCCTCAGAGTTTTTACTTCTCTTTAGGCATGAACAAAGCAATGTGATAGAAATATTTTTAATTAACCTATTTTTTATGGAGTTACAAAAATGTCCACTCAACTGGACAACATGTGTTTAAGCTTTGAAACAAAGAAACATGTATTTATAATGCAATATCAGAAGACTATGAAATAAATCTTTTTTAATTATGTTTTTGTTTAAGAAGAGACTGTTAATTACAGTCTAATAACAACAAACAATTGATTTACCTGTAAATATGTTAGTACAGATCAGGTATTAAGAACAGACCAGTTACAGTAATGATATGAACTGGTTGATATGGAAGTAAAACAACAAAAACAATGAATATATAAGAAAACAACTGTAGAAAAACTGTCCACTGCACCAGTATGCATCAAAAGGTTAAAATTACTTTCAATGTTCTTTCAGTTTAATGTCCTTCTGTATGTTGTTCCAGTCAGTGGGAGCAGAACATTTCAAAGTTTTCTCTTCCCCTTCTGTTCCAACTTTTATTCATCTTTCTTCTTTGGCGCCTGTGCATATTCTGCAGGTAGCAACAAGGGAAAATGATATTTATTTAGGCTACTGTGGAGGATTAATAGCATGTAAGTGGTTTATACAGTGTCTGTTGAAACCCTCCACAAATATGCTCAGTTTTGTATGAATTTCTTGACACAGTAGATGCTACTGAAATAAGTAAAGGAGGTGCACTAGTGGGACGCTGTTCAACACCACTTACTGGAACATGACTCAATAACATCACAGTCTAGTTTAGTGTCTCAGAGATTAAGGGCATTTTCACAGTGGGTATCCAAGTCCCCAAAGTCAACTTAACTTTAATGTGAATGCAAACGTTCTGTGTATGAACACTGTACCAAAGTCCAGCTGAGAAGGTAATCCTGGGTGTGAAAAGGTTCCAGTGTGGAACGTTGTCATGAAAAAACAATCTCTACCTGAGACCATAACGGACCAAATCACCACTCTGGCAACAGAAGTCACCAATGAGACCATAGATAGTGCTTGTTGCGGCTACCAGTTCCATCACCAACAGAAGTTCAGTGGCCGCAGTAGGCTAAAAGGAGGAACGAAGTTATATACGCGCATTCAATGTCCACACCAGTACTGCAGTTCAATATAATTTATTTATATCCATTTAATCCAGAACACTCCAATAGTATTTAGGACGACCATAAACATTTTAGATAATCTATTACATCATCAAACCTTAGCGGTAGCGGTGGCGGTAGCTATAGTGGTACATAAAAAATAGACCTTCCTCCTTGGTCACCCCACACCACAACTGAGCCAGATCACAGGAATCAGGTATGGTTATATACAGCTCCCAGTTGCCTACCGCCCACACCCAGTGCCAACAGTAACCATAAAATAAAAGCACAAACCAAATAAACCAATACCCATACATTTGACATATTAATGAAAAGAAAAACCTGAAATATTTATGGCTCCTACACTGCTCCTGATGTCTCCTGAAAAACCCTTGGATCCTTGTGGCACAGGTCTCCTTTATCGACTGAACCACACAGTAATATATTAGGGACAATGAGGGTCGCTCTTTTTGTCTTTAATTCAAACAGAAAAACATTGTGTGATTTCCAGCCATTCACAAATGCAATTGTGTGGTTGATCCTGGCGATACCTTTGGTCATAAATCAGTGGTCCTATGTCACACTGTGACACAGGTTCAAGGGTGACTGTTGTCACAGTCTTGCAGTCAAACACAGCCTGCAATAAAATTCTGACACTGTGAGAAATTTGGGGTAATCATCTCACAGTGTGACTGCTCTTACGACCTACATTCACACATTGACCAATAGAAATGCAACATGAAAGGACGTACTGTACTGATCAGCACAATACTGAAAATAAACCGTAACAGTAAATGCTAAAGATAGTACCAATGTCCCTGTCCTCATCCGGACCTCACAGCTGTCATGTCTTGTAATCAACAAAAGGGAGTCAATCAATAGATGATAAAATCAATCCCACTGTGTATTTTTATCAACAAATGTCAAAAACAATGTGAATGGTATAGGAAGCCCCCAAAGCTCTTCTGGGGTAACATTTGACTGAACTAAAGTAGGTGACTGGGTAATGACATATTACTGTGGTTAAAGATGTTACACAGGAGGTTGTTGGTTCAAACTAATATTGGGCCAATTATTTTCTAATGAATCAATCAGAATTTAAATCTAAGGGAGGAGAGGTGATTTTAGTGCCAGACTGGAAAAATAAACTGTTTATTTTTATTTTATTTCCTGTCATTCCAAAATGACAGGAATAATGTTAAAGTGGATTTAACTGTTTACATGGCAGAGGAATTTATTTGGAATTAGGTTTAATTCGGAATAGTCATTTTCAACTGCAGTTAGGTGTTTGTGAGATGACAGCATTAATGTTACGTGGAATCAATTGCAGTAACTGTTTATAGACGTTGACCATATCAGCGAGTGAGTTAAAAATCATTTCACTAGTGGGCAACTATACTCATGGCATATTTTAAAATGCAAGGGAACATTTGGATGATAGAAGCATGTGTTTTATATATAGTCTACCATGGCTTTAATCCTGCTAAGTCGGCTTTGCATTTGTTATGATTCAGTGGTTTTATTGGTCTGTAAAGCCTTTGTCCATTCTCCAGCAAATGTCCATTTCTTATGTTAAACAGCACTGTTTTGTTTACAAGGTTCTTTCCTCCCCAGTTCCACTTGCAGGTCAACCCCCTGCAGACCCTCTGTGTCCTTTTTTTTTGCCCCTGGCCAGTTGATTCAGGGAAGTGGTTTGATTCACATGTAAATGCTGCCAGAACAGCGGTCATTCATGCTACTAATTACACCAATGTTGAGAAGCTGACTTGCTGACATCACACAGGCACATTAACATGCAGAGTGTGGCAGAGTGTGCATGTGAAACACAGCAGAGATGGTACTAGATGAAACCGGAAGTTAGCATTTTTGTCCTTCAAATAAAAATATTTTTGTACAGGAAATGGATGCATTTACTTTAATAGATTTCCTTAGGCTTAATCTGATGGAGACGTCATTTTAAAATAAGTAGCATTAATAGATTCTTGTTGTAATGAACAAGACAAATGACACTGAAGCCCCTTAATCACAAAATAGTGTACTGTCAAATTGTATGTATATATGTATATATGTATATATATATATATATATATATATATATATATATATATATATATATATATATATATATATATATATATATATATATATATATGCATCAGATGTGAACTCATCAGGTTACATCTTATTTTTCTGAAGTCCACTGTTTTATTGTCAGATTTTTAAAATTTTAAATCTACAGAAAATCTGTCATTTAAACATCTAGTGTTTTTACTGGGAAATCTGGCAGAACCTCAGGAAGCTTGCATACATTTTTTGAAAAGAAATGTAATGTTTTCAATTTCTAACATTTCTTCTTCTTGTTATTATTCTTATTATTGTTGTTGATAAAAGCAACTTAACATATTTTATCATGTTATTTTCTTTTACAGACAAGGATTAGGAGCATTCTTCAAAAAAAAAGCTCTTGTTTTATTATTCTGTAGGAAAAGTCAAAATTCTGAGGATATTTTTTTCTCAAAATGTTTACTTTTTTCTCAGAATATTTATTTTAAAAATGACCTTTTTCAGTGGCCTTAATCCTCTTCTGTAATCCTTGTTGGGGGATTTTTATGTATTTTTTTTTAAAGTGAATAAACACCAACAATGACCCAGAATATGGATTCGTTTTGGGATCTAAAACGAGCCCTGTGACATTTGACCTGTGTGCTTTTATTTTGAAAGCGCCTCGTGGAAGTGGTTGTGTAATTTCCGTACATTTGACACTGGTTTAGGATTAAAGCGCTGCTGTTCAGTGGGTCGGTCAGCAGCAGTGAGCAGAGCAGCTCCAGTGCTCCGGGCTTTACGCACAGAAAGTCCTCACGGATCTAGTTTCAGAACCAGCGGCTGTGTTTAACTCTGATTCAAGGGGAGATTATTGTTTTGTTTTTTTATATTCTGTCGGATAAAAAAAAAAAAACTCAATTCAGCGGATTCCATCTCCCTTACTTGGATCTTTGAGTTTGACAAACGGGAGGTTTTTTCTTTTTCTTTTTTTTTTTTTGCGCACTTTGTTGGCTCCTCTGGTTCGCTTTCTCCTGCGCATATGCTCAACTCCTGACTATGTTTGCGGAGAGCAGGGGGTTGACAAAAAAGGTTTTAAACAGAGGGGATAGATGTAGCACAGGGGTGCAGACTCCACGCAACGGGTGAGAGTTTGATGTTTTCGTGACAAAGCTGTGACCGTGGAGTGATTTGATAAATTCTGCGATGAGGAAGATTTATTTTAAAACCAACACATCTAGCGCGAAGGTCAGGACTATGGCTTCCCTCAGTGGCAGTTTGTAAGAAGGTAAGCAGAAGATTATTCATCCTCTTTATGTTGTTTTGCATCTCTTTTCATTGAGATTTATGATAAAAAGATTTTTTTTTTAAATCTCTTTATATGAGTTTAATAACTCGGATTTTTTTTCCTTCTTTTTGCGTAAAATTACAACTGAACCATTGCGCTTTATTCAAAATGTGTTATTCCAAGTTTTTACCTAACAGCTCGAAGGGTAAAAAAAAACTCTACAGAAAGTATGTTTTAGCTGTGAATATATACCGTGGCTGTCCCACTGTGGACGTGGTGTGGCTGGTTCATACCCCCACCCCACCCCCTGTAGCGCAATGTCCAAACTCTGCGCTTTGCAGGGAAATAGCTGTGTCATCTAGAATTCTTAACACACCACCAATCATGATAACAATAACAATAATATTAAACTCATTTTACATTTAACCCTTGCTTTGATTTCAGATTGATCTCTGCACCATTCATTAGTTTTGATCCTTTTTTATTATTATTATTATGTTAAGATTATTTTCCAGGGTTTCACTGCAATTATAGTCACAAACAAGTGGTATAATATCAGCTTCATTGCATTTATTTAAAAGAGGACATACATGCAAGACTTATTACATGCTAATTGACCCGTTAACATAGCTTTTTTTTTTTGCTGTATAAAGGGTCACTGGATTAGCACATGAATGAGGAATAATGAATAATGTGGCTCCAGCAGCTGTCTGCAGTATCTTTGGGCTCTTCAGGTCTGAAAGCAGCCCAAACATTAACTCAGCAGCAGCCAGCCATTATTTCTGACATCCATAACTGCCTCTGGAAATACTTCAGCAGTGTAGTGGATGGTTACTGCTTTTTCCCCTCTGAAACATAACAAACAATCAACCAAAAAGGCTTTAAAGGACAAAAATAGTCACTATGTTTTTTTTGTTTTTTTCTCCCCCCCTTAGGATATATGCTTTACTTGGTAAGCTGTTATGTCTACACTGAAGTCTGTAGCAGATCCCTCTTTGGAGAATGTCCCTTCCATGACTTCTCTTATTCCCATCCAAACTAGTGTCACTTCTATGGAACAAGTCAACACTGAATGAATAAGTAATGCGATCCACGTTCAAGTATAGGATGGCTGTGGCTGTAAAGTGTCCCAGTTTGATGTTACATAAATACATCTTTCTGTCGTTTGCTTTCTCTCTCTCTCTCTCTCTCTCTCTCTCTCTCTCTCTCTCTCTCTCTCTCTCTCCGACTTCCCACACACACCCTGTGCCATTCAATTTCCAAGGACAGAGAAAGAAAATACGGGACGTTAAGATAGTCTTACCATTTTAATTACCTTAACAGAACATTTGGAATTTAAAGGGAATGTCAACAGCAGCTGCATACTGTAAGAGTCAGCAAACTGGTTAAAATTTCAATGAGTCAATCTTCGGCCGCTGTCGCCCACCATCTATTGGAAGATGAACTTACTCATTATCTGCTCAGAATTTGGGGACCGATGTGAAAAGTGAATACTTAAGCTCTTTTAAAACTTGTTATGACAGGTGGATGCAGGCCTAATCTCTGTCCTCGGGAACAAATTGCATCTGGTTCTTACTAATTGGCCACTAATGGAAAACCTCTTTGTCGAGCCTGATTCTTGTCAGGAACACCTCCAGTCATGTTTAACTGTGATTAAATCCTAATGGCTCTGAAGTCGACATGGAGCCAAGCGGTCCTACACAGTCACGGTGTATTTGTTGTGCATTGCTAATTTGTAAAAGCAAGGCTCTTTGTATAAATCCCTGGAAATTCTAACAACGGCTTCATAACACTGAACGGAAATGTTGTATCTGTTCCACAAAAGACTGATAAAGACAAAACGGCCCTGTCCCCCCCGTCCCCCCCCGCCCCCTTCATCCATTTTCATCCAGAAAACAAAAGCAGAGGCAGGAAAAAGAATTTGGCAGCAGCGTTGATCCAGCTGTTGTCTCCTCTGCGCTCCGCTCTCTTGTCATCCATCCTCTGCTTTTGTGCAGAGCTGCCATTTAAAGATGGGATTTTAATCTGACCATCTACACTGATGCCATGGAAAAGCTGCAGTGGTTTTGGTAGTTGCTCAGGAATGACTGCGGAATGAGACTGCGCTTTAAACTCACTGAAGCTGTACTTCAGCAACTGGCTCCTGGATTCAGATGAATCAGATGATTTTTCTAAAGCCCGGGTTGAGCCTGAGAGCTTTTTATTTTTTCTTCTCTCCACAGCATTTCAGTGACTTTTTGAAAATAACTACTTGTTGATCGCTCGCAGACTGTAATTCTTAACTGGTAACATGATGTGATTTTTGTTATTAGCACTAATCAGAAGGATATTGGTTAAGATAGTAAATGTGTAGTAATGTGAAGTATTTGTAAAGTACCCTACATTGTTAAACCAAAACAACTGGAACAAAACTTTCAAACTGTCAGAAACTAGTTAGTTATTCCAAACATTTGTTACCTGGGTTACAGGGGTAATCCAGAGGAGCATGATGATGATAATTAACCTGACACGGTGAATGATTGTCCACTGACATCATAGTCTTAGAGATAAGTATCCATCAACAACAGGCCCCCCAGGTTTTAAACAATCCTCACACTCCAAACAGACCAATAGTATGCGAGCATTTACATCTCCCTGGGGATTCAAAGGCCAGTCACATTTAGAAGAAAAAACAGACCACTTTCCTTCCTTTTCTTTACTTCAGAGTCATTTATGAGGCGTCAGTGATGTAGTTGACTTGTATTACCAGAGTCCCTAAATCTCTCCTAATTGAAATCATGTAGATTACAAGAGGATTACGTTTCAGTGGAGGGGAAATCCCAGGCATGTGCGTGAAGCGTGTTGTAAATCATGGGGATGGAAGAAGAGGGAAAGAGCAACAGGGCCCCGTGGGTCGACAGAATCCTTAGCCAGCACTGATTTGGGCAGATCAAATGTTTGCGTGGTGAATCGCTGGAGGAAGGTCATCACGCATCTGGACTGAGAATGGGTCAAAGCTATGTGTGTTCTCCTCCCAAAGGTCGCATATACTCAGGGTCCTCTGTTTAACTCCACTGGAGGAAACCAAACTGTGGGCCTTGAGGTTTGTCCTTTTAGATGGAATGCAGTGTGAAATGTTTTCCTTCAGTCCACCCAGCTTCTTCAGGTTATAGAGGAACTATATACTTTCAATACTTTTATCTGTTTCTCACCTAGAGGGAAAATATATTGGGTGACTAAAGGCCATCAAATGTAGTTTTCAATTGATATCAATGAGGAAATATTTTAGCACTAACCACTGAGGGCTGAGTACATGCAGGCTCCAAATGTCAGTTGATCAATTCATAATACAAAACATTTTCTTGCAGTCATTCTAGTATGGTTTGCTTCGTTGGGGTCCTCTAATAGGTGCACATATAACCCTGTTGTAAGTAATTCTTTCATCAATAAGCTTTTACAGGTAATAGAATGTGTGTGTCTGTTTATTGATGTGTTGACAGCTTTACTATAGGTGTGGTTAAAAGGCTGCATTAAGAAGACTTTTAACCTAAATATTAAATTGAATATAATCAATTTTACAGTTTTGCAGTGTGAGTAAATTAACAGTAGAGTTAATATCTATAGTGAGTTGCACCCTTCACACTTGTACACCCCTAGCTTCATTTTTTTGTCCAAACATGGGATTTTTTTGATAACATGATAACAATCAGAACATAGATTTGAGGGTGTAGCAGGACAGTCTAACAACTGATGGGTGACATCTTTATTTTTTTATTGTCTATTTGTGTCTCCACATTCTTTCTATGCAATAAAATATCACCTACACAGTATTTGTGCATATAACAAACTGTCTTGAATTAGTAATGTTAGTGAAGGCGGTGGGCTGTAATGAGGCAGCTTCTATTGCCCCTGGCTATACTGTTTTGCCCCTGAGATGGTGATTTGCAAAAACACCTAGTCGGTTTGACAGCTACTTGATGTCTTTGTCTTCCTGAGCTGCAGTACTGCTCTATTTATCGTACCCATCAATATTAATAGCAGTGAGATCTGGCCATGTCCCTTGTTAATATTTATGTAGTCACTTGCTGAAGGCCCTGACTGTAAAGCAGTTTGCCCTTCTGCAAGTTGCCTTTTTGCTCACAGCTGTGTGGAAAGCTGACAGTAATTGAACGTTAGCCTTCTGGCAGATAATGCAACATCTTAAGTGGTGATGGAGAGTATATCCAACTCTGAATGTGTACTATTTTTCTAAGTTTTCTTTGAGATAAAATAAAAGTCCCATAGCCAGTTGTAACACGTCAGTGGAATGTTGTATTATAAGAGCTACAACCACTGTCAAAGTATTCCCAGTGTCAGTTCTGTCAACAAAATCCATCTGTAGTAAGCCAAAGAGACTGTGGTGCTTTGTTAACCAGGGCTCAACCTTTGGACAGGAAATGCTCTTTTGAAGCTCAGACAAAGTGAGGCATCACCAGGTTCTGCACTTGGCACTGTTTGAGATCCAAGAACTTTACACCAGTAGATCGTCAGCCGACCAAGCTGTCAGTCTGTCAAACGGTGTCCTGAGTGTCCTTAAGCTGCTCCGTCAGACAGGCAGGCGTCCATCTGGAGTAGTAATGGGATTTTCTTTCTGCCCTCAGCAGCCTGAGGGGCAGAAGAGGTTAGTGGGATGCGACCTTCTGACCACCCAAGGCTTCCTCTGCATAGAGCTGTCAAGGACACCACTATTTGTATGTGTGAAGTGTTTTGCAAAATTAGCATCAATGTCCAAGTTTATTGAAGGTGGCCTACATTTGATTTTATTTCCATCTATGCTTCAGGGTATTTGACCCACATACCAGTTGGGATTTTGTGTGATGTCACATGAGGTCTGCCAAACTCCAAAGAGGTCCTCTTGGATGGTGATCTCAATGTTTTTGGAGACAACACTCCAGAATAGTTGTTTGAGAAATACTACAATCCTCTTTATTACTCTCTGGACACATCTGGAGATGAAAGCGCAACAGGAGGTGGAGTGTCAACATCCAACACGCCCAACACTCTTTTCTGTGGAAACTCACACAGGGATACTTTTCCATTTTATAGCTGGGTGGGTCTGCTGGACGTACAAGAGTAGAGTACTGTCCTGGCTTAGCATCTGCTAGTGTTTCAAGCTAACCTTGTACACAGTGGAGAGTGTGTGCATGTATTTGTACTGTACTGCTTTCCATCACTGTCACTGACTGTATTGCTGTTCATTTCCATAGCCTGTTTGCGATTATATCCTCATTTGTGGTACCCCAGAGGATGGTTGGGCATTATAGTTGTAGTATGTGCGTTCTACTGTCAGAGGTGCAGTGGGAAACTTTGAGCTTTGAACTATGTGGAATTACAACCTGTATAAGTAAAGAGTCTGCAAGCATACACAGGCTTCTTGCGGTATTGAGGAAAAAAATCAAGAATTTTAAAGAATTTTCCAGGGGCTTCATTATTCACAACCAAGAAGGTTGGATGATATATTCTACTTTTGCTTTGGGCTTTGTTTGAAAAAACCTTTTGGGTTATTTTTATTTTCATGATTAATGGCAGGTTTCAGTGGCCCAACAGCAACTGCAGTATGACATCTTGTTTCTGCTGAAACTCGATCGCCTCAAATGTTGATCTATTAACAGTGATTTATTGAAGTGAGTATTTGTTTTCACACCAACGGTGTTGTGTTCTCAGGCACTGTGAGTTAATAATTGTCAAGGTTTCCTTTCAAATAACAAATCACACTTTTTAATTCAGATGGTCAAAAAGCATGACTTCAATTTCAGATATGACTCCACCATTCAAATCTCTCATTAATTTGAGGCTGTTAAACAGTCATGAGGTCAGCTTTATTTTCTGTCTTTCTGACCATTTTTTCCCCCTGCTTTTCTATGAAAGGAAGATCTGTGTGCACTGTAAGTGTCGTCGTGAAGAACATGCAGTGACAGCCATGCCCGTAGAGATGGAGAAGACGGTCACCAAGCTGATGTACGACTTCCAGAGGAATTCGACCTCAGACGACGACTCAGGTTGTGCCTTGGAGGAATACGCCTGGGTACCACCAGGACTCAAACCTGAACAGGTATTAGCATGAATTGTCTTGAAGCTCAAGGTTCTAAAGGGTTCTATGCACAACCTGACTACCTCCTGAACTTAAGGCAGGTCCTTCATTTCCTCTTTTTCATCATTGGATACACTGATTAATCCAGATATGTTTGCTACTTCTTGTAACTACTGTGGTCAGACACACCTGGATTGATCAGTGTGTCCAATAATGAAAGACAGGAAATAAAGGAGCTGTCTTAAATTAAGGAGGTAGTGTGGCCGTGCATAGAGCCTATTATAGTTTGACAAAGCCATATTTGACAAGCTGAAAAGTAATTCTGCCGTGCGTACAGTATGTACTGTTTTTAAAGGTAGTTTTTCTGTGAATTTTCTGATGGCATCGCAGTGTTTTATGACTGTCTTGTCACCTAGTTGTCGGTACGAAAGAACAACCTGATTATATACACTTTGATGTGAATAACTTGTGTTTTAGAGACTGGTAACTGACTGAAATGTTACAATAGAAACATGGCTCTGTTAAAGCATTTGAGTCCACAGTTATTCTATACGCCATTTCCACAAAGTGTCTTTCTTGTGTTTTCTGTTGTGGGCTGAGTATGTGGTAAGAATAGATTGTTAGCAAGTTGGGACTCTTTGAATTGGATCAAATGACAATGGGAGTCTGGCGATCACATTACAATCACACTGTACTTGATTATTTGCAATAGGCTCCAGTTGCACCCTATAAACTACAATGGGGGGAGGCGGAGGTGGTAAGCGTTTTCACATTCCTACATTTTTGAAAGGATACATTTTTCATTTAGAAAGTATTTTAAAAGGCTTTGTCAGCTGTTTGTCTGACAAAAAGTTTATATGGTCATGGTTTTGGTAACAGTTACCACATGACATATCTAACCTCTCACCAGGGTTACGACAATCCACATATAATGGTTTTAACAGTTAAATGCTTTTGGATTCGCTTCACTGCTGCGTTTTACCTCCTCCACTGTGTGTGGTGTTTCACTTCATGCTCACATTTAATTGTCTAGTTAAACCTGCATCCTACCATCTGATAGCTCACCAGTTATGCTGACTGGGCCTTCTGCCGGCTAATGGATAACATGGATTATGTGGCTCCTGCAGTCAAATTAATCTCCAATTCACTCTGGCTGCAAACGTGTTTACAGTACATTTTATCACTCTTAACGCAGCTCAGCTAAGCCTGCACTATTTACAACCGCATTTAATGCCCCAGCGCACGGCCAAGAAAATCCTCTTTTTATAATATTGGAGTCCACCAAAGGTGAGCACATGTACAATGGAACCATTTATGGGGGCTGATTTCATTTTGTTGATGAACTGAGTGCAATGAACTGGTCAATAGTGTTGGCACAGCCTCCTGTTTTCACCTCTGAGCCGGAGCAAAGCTATTTTTCATCCCCCTTCAGGGTCACACATGTAACCCCGAAGTCAATTAGCTTGTCGTCTAGTGGCGATATGACCTCAAGAAGAGTCAGGCCATAATGGAAAATGGGCCGTGGTGTGCTGCAAGAGCACACTGCTAAACAACATTAAAAATAACCTAAGCTATTTTGGACTGTTGACAGTTGCCATGGACAAAGAGCAGCTCTTGTGGAAAAATAGTTCCAATCAAAAGTAAGAACAATTTACAGGTCAAATGACTCTGTAAAGGTTCACGTGGTGTCTATTACTAAAGAGTTTCTATTTTTTTTTCTTATCCTGACATTGAAGTTATTCAAGCTTATGGAAAGGTTTTTTTGTGACCTCTCAAAGAGCGGTGGAAGTTCTCCTGTTGTGGGGGTTTTCAACGCTCGCCCTTCCACTACATGAGGTGCACAGAAAGTGAGAAGAGGAGATGTCAAATACAAAGCTAATCTCCAGGATCTGA
The DNA here is from genome assembly GCA_020466265.1 of Siphamia tubifer. Classification (NCBI taxonomy): domain Eukaryota; kingdom Metazoa; phylum Chordata; class Actinopteri; order Kurtiformes; family Apogonidae; genus Siphamia; species Siphamia tubifer. The sequence continues at coordinate 40,679,661 of CM035787.1, forward strand.
GCAGTGGCTTTAGGTTTCCCCATAGGGATTCTAAGCTCTGTACGAGTTTCCTATTTATCCAGCAGTGGTGCAAAGTCACCACTATTTAAACAGAAATTTCCACCTGGAATTTTATGCATCTATCAGAAGAGTTATGAAGGATAGCTGAGAAACATCAGTATTTGGATAGGACTGCTTTAAATATTTGTGTGGATTTCTGTCCAACAAACATATATTTACTCTAAGAAAAGAGCTGTGTTGCAACTTAAGGCTCTGCATTTTCCCCAAGTGTTGGTGAAATACAGCCTCGATTAAAGAAGACACGTTCAAGACTGCATCTTTATTACCAAATACATCCACATTATTGAGTGTGTTGGAGATGTTATTGAGCTGCAGTGATAAAAGACTTGCCAATATTCTCTCTCCACCATCTCCTTTCGCTCTCTTCTCCTGATCCTTCTCAAATAAATTTCTCCGATGTTGCCAAGTTACAGCTTGTCAAGGCCAAGAATGTTACTCAGCAGTGGCCTGTTTTTGGTGTGTTTTTTTTTAAAACCTTCATGTAGCATGAGTTGCAGTATAAAATGCAGACTCTGCTCTGACTCCATGAAGATCTGGTTTTAATTTGCAGCCGAACAAGACATACAACCCTTAAAGCAACTCACATATGAGATATTTGAAAAGCAATACAGTTCAAGGATATTCATGAAAATTAGACATCTTTCCAAGTTGGTAAATGGACCCACAGCGCTGTTGTAGGTAAATTAACTTTCAAACGACCGAGTCAGAGTCCCAACAAGACCTGAGGACAGTTAGATTAATTTCACTCAGACTTCAAGGTCTGTGACACCTGCCAGCCCCTGAAAATATTAAAGCTAACATCTGACAGTGAGCAATGAAATGCACAGGGATTGCAAAAATGAAACAAGAAACTAGTAACACAGTAAATTCCGCTCAGATCTGATGAAATGTTTTGAAAATTGAGTCAAACTTACTTGGAACCAAATTATATCGGCAATCTTCTACCTTTCAGCAACATTTTTGGCTTTAAACAGTAATTCATCAACTATTGGAAGGATTTTAGCTGCAACTCATCCATTGATGTCTCATTCAAGGTGAACTGTAATTATTTTACCCTATAAGGACCTAAACATACACGATCAACCAAAACCATCAACTGATCTAAAATATTGAATACCTGTTGATCCACTAATCCTAGTCTCTAACTCTACATAGCAATCTTTCTGTTTGTCAGACCCCACCAGTGTCATCAGAAGCATCTTTATCTGCTTTGTCGTAGAAAAAGGCAGTCATCTTCTTCTGCCCCGGGCAGTCTTTAGGTTGTTTTTTTTTTTCATTTTGTAGCATGGGATGACATATTTAAATACCTAAGTATCAAATAAACAACTCAGGATTTGCAAACTGTCAAAGCTTCCCGCACCAGTGGGTGAAAGGTCTCAAAAAAATCTCACTGACCTTGTATGGAAGCTATATCAAATCTTGCAAGAGCAGCTGCAACAAATAAACAACTAAACAACATGGTGCCTCAGTCTGGGAAACACACATTTGGGTTATTTTTGCACTTACTGTCTGACAGTGTATTTACTAAGAATGTTTTTGGAGTAATAATGACATTTTTGATGATGTTACTTAAGGTTCAATTTGCACATTGCCATGAGGGTGATCATCAATAACACGAGGGTGTAGCACCTCTTATTACCCCGTTCAGAAAAAACCCTGATGTGGAAATATCATCACCTCCTACATTGAATCACCAGTAAAACCCATGGTGTTAGATTAATGACAATAGAAGGAGACTCTTGGTATATGTTCAATTCTAATGATAGATTTTGTTTTAAGGTCACTCTTTCTTAAGTTTTGTCTGTAACTGATAAAATAGCCTTCAACTTTAATCTAAGCTTTTATAAACATTTACATTATCAGTAAATTGAATTTAGGAAAAACAAAATTTTAAAAAGAAGATAATATTACAATAAATAGAGAAAAAATAGCAATTTGGGAACTGTCATAAAGTAGCATTGAGCCTTTATGGGTTAATGTCATTCTTAATAGTTTATTCATAGTTTTATCGCTATGCTACAGCTCAGAGTTGTTTTAAATAGTACATGTTTTTTAATGTACTTAGATTTATTTTTCCTGCACAGTAACCATTCCCGGGACAATGACTCCAAACACAACTATTAAATCTGCACGTTCCCTCATAATAACACCATCATTCCCACCATGTTTGGTTGTTACTACCAGTGTTTTCTCAATATGTTCCCCAACCGCTGTAAAGTGGCTTGTTGAGAGAATGTCAGACTGGTGCCTGGTGGTGTCTTTTCTTCTGGCAGTCTGGCCATTAACAGCAATAGAAACCAGCTGTGAGAAGCGATCGCTCTTGTCACTAAGATTCAGAGTCCTACTATTTGCTTTAGCTTTTAAAAACACCACTTTCAGTACAGTTTGAAATTCTGCCCTGTCTTTAGTTTTGTCTGCTTTTGATTACAGTTATTATCACAAGCTGCTGCTCCCGGCGCTCGCTGCGTCCGTTATGTGCATGCATGTGTGAGTTTCAATCTGTCTTTAGATCTTTTCCTCAGGGCAGCGTGCTTTTCACCTCCAGATTGTAACCCTGTTGTTGTTGGACGCGTGTTTTGTAATTTATCACAAGGTGTGTGTGTGTGTGTGTGTGTGTGTGTGTGTGTGTGTGTGTGTGGGTGCATCTGTGTGTGTTTTTCCTCGTGTGCCTATAGGATCTGTGTGATTTATCAGTGCTTGACCACAGCCAGTCTTTAATGGACTATCTTGAGATCCCCCCTGGTGTCCTTAGTGGTGCTGCTGGACACGGATCTTGGCCAACAAAGCCAACAAAAGCATTGCAGAAGGAATTGGGTTACACTCAGAACAAGAGGCTCTGGCTATAAATTCAGCCATCAACAAACATGTTTATATAAGGCTACGAGAAAAAAAAATGCTAAATGCTTACTGTGTGCATCTGGGAGGTAATTACACTTAAATTGTAAAAACCATTAAAAAAAGGCAACCGTGGTTTATCAATGCAATACAACATGCTTTACATAAATCTAGAGGAAATAAAAACAGACAGCAAAATGTTGGAACTAGACCCCGACCAATATGGTATTTTTGGGCTGGAAGCAAAAATGTTTTTGGAGAGGTAGGAGGTGGGGTGGCTATGAAGAGCCGATATCTGATATATTGGCTCATAACTGATGTATTGGCCAATATATGAAATAAGAATGTTAATATAATAGTCTTATATTAAATGATTGGGACATGTACATTAATGATAAAAAGATATATCTGTCAGCCACTATATCAGGCCAATATATATCTATATATATATATATATATATATATCAGTATTGAGCATTGGTTGCCTTTTTTCCTGCCATGATTTACTGACAGGCGAAGTTCACGACACCTCCATGATCTTGGAGATACTGTTGTCCACACTGGACAAAAAAATGTTGTTGGTTTTTCTTTCTTTTTTTTTGGTGTAGTAATATTTATTGGGTTAAGATTTTCTGACATTTATAAATTGACAGAGAGAAAAAAAAATCACTGTGAGTTTAGGAATATCAGCAGTTTGTATCAGTCATCTGCTTAAAAAAAAAAAAGATCACCCCCAAAAATGTAATCCGTCTTGAGGTCCCCACTACACTATAATGACCAAGATCTAGTTGAAAGATAAGAAAACATTACAAGTAAAGGAGAGCACATATAAAAAAAAAAAAATACCACAAGAATCAAATATTCCTTCAGTTTGGGCTGGTTTGTGTCGTAATCACTGATACATATCTACATTATTCCTGTTAATCTGTACGTCACAGATCAAGGGTGAGGCTGGCGGCTGCTGGTCACTAGATGCATTCAACAGACAGATAAGTCATTAAGATTGGGTCCACCTAGTCAGCAGTTATCGATTATGTCTCCACATTTTAAGCCTTCACTATTTTCCCCCTCTGTTGTTTTCAACCATCTAATTTGATCCACAGTGTTTTCATTTAGCCTCTGCTCGCTTCATCTTTACACTCTTCTCTTTGTCCTCAAATCTCCTTCTAAAATCCTGTGGTTTTTGTGGTTTACCTCCTACTCCAGCCACATTCATATATGACTGGCTGACCTCCGTTACACCCTAGCCCCCCCCTGTTACAGTGTAATAGAAAGACGGCCATAAATAACACACAAATGACACTCATTGAAATGTCCTGTAATCTAAAGAATGTTACAGTAATTTAAGATGCCATATTAGCATTAACCCTGCTGCCACACACACACACATTGTACATGCTGTGTCTTCCTGTTAATCTTTCTGTCTTTTTTTTTTTGTCATATGCGCCTGTGTACGGCAGTGGAACATTGACAGGACAGTAATACATTCCCATGTCAATGAGCAGATAGAGGGCTGAGGTTCCATTAAGCCTCGGCTGGTGGGCCATAAATCAAAGGGCTTTAAAGTGTGTGCATGTGCGCTGGTCACCTCTGCTTTTATATCTTCTTAATTTTGCCATCGCACAGTTGCTGTGGTACAATGATGGATTGAATGGAGAGTAATTCAATCAGTAGATTCATTATTTTCAGAATATTTTCAACTAAAAATGATTTATATGGATGGTAGTTTACATCCTGTCCACTGTCAGGATTAATTTTTTTAATTTATGTAACATACGTCTTATTTTTCTTTCTTCTCTTGTATTGACCAAATAGTCAGTGAACACAATTCATAGATTTAACTGATTGTAAATCAAAAAAAAAAAAAGTTTTTAATCTTATAATATTTGAACTGGTGAAATTAAGTATATATGGTGGTGGAGTGCATTATATTTGTTCTAGTTCCTAATCGGTCCATCTATCTGCAGGTTCATCAGTACTACAGTTCCCTGCCCGAGGACAAAGTGCCCTATGTGAACAGCCCAGGAGAAAAATACCGCATCAAACAGCTGCTCCATCAGCTACCGCCCCATGACAATGAGGTGAGAGACTGGACTCACCCCCTCCTCCACCCCCTATGCCGAGATCTATCCATCGAGCCAACCCTTCCTTCGGGGCGAGACAGAGATAAGAGGGGAGCAAGGCAGAGACAGACACAGGAAAAACCAAGACTGTTTTTATTTTTTATGTGTCGGGAATGGAGCACATGGTGTTTGTGTGTGTTTACATCAATTCAGATTCCTTTATATGAATGAATCACTGCCAAAATATGACATTGAGACAACAACAACATATAAAAATATGATGAGGTATTTCAAAGAACATAAAAAAAGATTTATATCACAGCAAAAAAAAATGGTATCTTATCAGTTTCTTGGAATGCAAACTGACTGAAACTGAAAACAAGGTTCATCCTCTTTAAATCCAACAAGAAACATCTTTGAATGAAGGGGAATTTTCCCATTAGTGCACAAAAAAATGAGCGACAGCCATCTTAATCTTCTAAAATGCTAAGATTTAGAGTGACGAGCCTGATGTAAAATGGCTGCCTACCTGTGCGGATGGTTGTTTTGATTTAGTTTAATTTAATTAATGATTTATAAAACTGTTTGGCTTCTATATAATTGTGTTTGTGTGGTTTCCAGGTGCGCTATTGCAACAGTCTTGATGATGAAGAGAAAAGGGAACTTAAGCTCTTCAGTAACCAACGGAAACGGGAAAACCTCGGCCGCGGCAACGTCCGCCCGTTCCCCGTGACGATGACCGGGGCGATCTGTGAGCAGGTACCTGACTGAAATATCAAAAGCATCTTTTTTTTTTTTTTTTTTTTTTGTTATTGCTTTTCCAGCCGGGAATAGGTGAGATCAGACATGATGGCATATCCATCCGTCTTTTGACTTAAATGTCATTTCTTCAACCCGTTGTGTGACCAATAGAATTAAGTGTGACAAAATCTAAGGTGTTGTCATGTGGTCAGAAGGATGAAAGCAGTGAGTCGTGTGACAGACATACTGAACAGCCTGCTGACATTTCCAACCTTTATGTATGAGAGATGCTTCATGTTGACATATAAAGGGCAGGAGGTCAACACTTGTCTTCTTTTACAACATCATAGCGACCTTGTCAATTTCACCTCAGTGTGTTAGACCTGTCATCTTCGTCTTCCTCTTCATCATCATCATCATTGTCATTGATGTATGCTTGCTCTTCCCACTTCTATACCAGCACTAACACTCGAACAATTATGTTGTTGTAAAACTGTCCTCCGAGAACTGACTTACAGCTCAAACGCCTTTAAATCTTCCTGAAAATATTTCACAGCACTACCAAAAAGTCCCATCAAATATTTAATGTTTAGTCTAGCTGGGTTCTTGTAGTAGCCTTATGGGACTACAGAGTACTCTTTTAACAACAGTGCACTACGCTGCCGCCATTTATTTGACCGTTTATTACGAAATGCCTTTGCAAAGCGGGACTTGTATCTCCTTTTATTTCCCCAGGTGTATTGGTGCTTAACAGCTTATGTTTGCCCACAGACTTCCACAGAACACACACACACACATACAGGGAGCAGATTGTTGTGTGAGCGTGTATTGATTGAATTCCCTTCCCCCTCCTGGCCTCCTTGCAGCAGGAGGCTGTGTGCCAGTTAGATAACCTGATTGTAACTCTCCCTCTGTCTCCATTTTCCCAACCCTCTAAATCTAGTTTGCGTATCTGACCTTTCCCCTTGTCTCCTTAGCACTCCCTCTCGTTTGTCTTTGTGGATTCTCTGCCCGTACGCCCCTTTGCTGCTCTCACCCTCCTTTTTTTTTTTTTTTATCCTGTCATATATCTGTCCACTTTTATTCCTCCCCTTTGCCCCAGCACTGTCCTCAACTTCCTCCAGTTCTTTTCTCCTTGCCATTCCAGGTCACGCATGTGTACACGCGCTCCTCATTTTTGCAGTTTTCATTCAAATTACAGGCTGGGATGCACAGATCCATTAGACTGGATCATTACTGTCTAACACTTCAGCTACTGGGAGTTTTATTTCCTTTGGGGCGGGGGGGTTCAGTGATGTTATCCAGTTACATTTATAGTAGCGCTGTCAAGTGATTCGAATTTTAATCAGATTAATCATGGGGAACTTGTGGATACATTTTTTTCAAGCATTTTTAGAAGTTTTAGCATTCAGTCACAGAGAAAATATTTATCATAGCAATACATAACAAATAAATTACTATGTTAAAATCTACTAAAATGTGAGGCTGACAATAGAATACGTAAAAGATAAGTAAAATATCTATCTAAAAGGGTAAAATATACATCTAATATCCACAGATAATACTACTACTACTGTATTTACAACCCTAACCTAAAGACACAGTGAAGTATAGTACAAAGCAGCAGAGCAAAGTCCAAGGAAGCTTGTGTTACAGTCAGTGAATGGCTCTGTCATTTTGACTAATCACAATTCAATACTATTCCTTTTTAATCTAAAAAAATGTCAATCTAATTTATAAAATTAATTCTGCATTTTATTTTTCAGAATACCCAAGTAACATACACTTTGTGTTTCAGTGAAAAGAAAACTCCATTATCCGGTCGACTGTTCAGTCTTGGGTTTTTTGTTCTCAATTATTGTGCTGTTTTGCGACTTCCATCTTTCCATTTGCACATTTGCAGATGTACGATGGCTACCTACTTGGACAAACTGCCCTGAAATCTATTGGCAGAGACATTCAGAGTCGTTCATTTTTAATTAGATGTATCATGACGATGGAAAAATCTGCCTTAATGTGTCAAAAAAAATTTCAAATTCACACATTGAGTCATATCTTATCACACAAATGTAAAAATTGAAGTACTTGAATACTTGAATTTCAATGTTTTTTCAAGGCCTGAAAAGTGCTTGAATTTTAGTTTTAAAATGCTTGAAAATGCTTCATTCTAAATCTGTAAAGTGATTTATTTATTTGAAATATAAACTGTCAGGTTAGATGCCAAGGCAAAGCTACTTACAGAGAGGCGATACATTTTGAGAAAATAAAGGTTTCCCATGTTATCTCAGGTCAAAGCGAGGTAAATTTTTGTCTTAATTTTTCTTTGTTGCAAGTGTGCCTGAAGAATAACTGACTTCCATTTTGTCTGGATAAAACTCTGTGTTCCCCTTTCATTTCCAAACTTTGTGGTTTTTAGGTGTTTATAGCATAAAACAATGTATATCATTGTGATGAATAATTTAAAATAGAGTATTATAATAATAATAATAATAATAAACTCTATTTATATAGTACCTTTCATACAAAAACTGTAGCCCAAAGTGCTTCACATTGATTAAAAATTAAAATAAAATTTTAAGACAAGGGTAAAATAAGAAATACATTAATATTTGATTGCGCATAATTATAAAAGTACAAAAGTACAAGATAAACTGAGTATACATACATTATAAAATTTCAATAAAAAGTATATGTATTTCTGTACATGTGTATTTTATCCCAGCAATAAAGTGATGTGCAGGAAAATGTGGGAAAATGACCCTTAAAAGTTATTTTAAGGGTCATTTGACTTTGAAAAATGTGTGCAAAACCTCTATAGGAATGATTGTATGGCAGACAAAGTCCCAGCATTGGTCTTTCAAGGAATTTAGCTTCTTATTTTTAAAGTATTTAATCTTTTCCTTTCAGTGCAGAGGGCAGATTTAAAATAAATAAATAAAATTAAGTGGATTTTAGTGATGAGATCCAGTTGCATTTATAGCTATATAACATTCCATTAAAGTCACATATTGAGCCACTTCTGATCACAGTAATGTATGTCACATTTATCTTTGAAGGAATTGAACTTTTTATTCCTAAAAACATTTTTTGCCTTTTTTATTTCAGTGCAGGGGGCAGATAAACGGTGGTGACATCGCCGTTTTTGCATCCCGGGCAGGTCACGGTGTGTGTTGGCACCCTGCTTGCTTTGTCTGCAGCATGTGCAGTGAACTCCTGGTGGATCTTATCTACTTTCACCAGGATGGAAAGATCTACTGCGGACGACACCACGCAGAGCGGCTGAAGCCCCGCTGCACCGCCTGTGATGAGGTAACACCCCCATGTGTTAACACATCCATGTATCACTTACTTTAACATACTTTTCCTCTGATGGGGTACTGTGTTGTTAGAACTATTTTTATTAAGTGTTTATATGTTTCCTTAGATATAGCATTACAGTTGATGTCTAAATACGAGACGTCTTTCATTTGACGTCTATAGGCTGTACCATCACAGTTGAACATCTGCAGGAGTTTTTCCAGTCTAATGGGGTTAGTTCTTGATATACTGATCTTGGAACCATTAACAGTTACTGCAAATGGGGACAAGGACACTGTTGCAATTTACTGGGTGCTTAGTACTTAAAAAGCACCCCAGTGTTTTAACAGCGGTATAATTAAAAGTAAATGCTCCAGCTTGACTTGAACAACTCCCCATGCACATTAGCCTCCTACATAATCAGTGACAAAGAGGATGATCTAAGAGTACTAAAGCTGCAAAGGAGAAAGTGGTGCCTATGGAAGGGGAGGGGGGGGGGCTTTTGTCCTGTCATTCAGCACACAGTAATAACCCTGCGAAGGTTTGAACTCTGAGCGCCCGTGATAAACGATACTTTTTCTTATCTCTCTTTTCTTAGATCATCTTTGCAGATGAGTGCACCGAGGCAGAGGGGCGTCACTGGCATATGAAGCACTTCTGCTGTTTCGAGTGTGAGACGGTGCTGGGGGGGCAGCGATATATCATGAAAGAGGGACGCCCCTACTGCTGCTCCTGCTTCGAGTCTCTGTATGCTGAGTACTGTGACTCCTGTGGGGAACATATCGGTATGCCGTCCCTTCACCCACAGCCCATTAGTGTTAATGCAAACTGCTATGATCACATTGAGGGGATCACTTACAGAATAAATACAATAAAATATTAACTGTGCTGCCATTCAGCTGCAAGTTTTCAGTAAGGATAAAAGTGTGACCTCATTTTTTTTCACAATACAGAGAACAGAGCTACAGTAAGAAGGATGTGGCCTGGTTTATATCACAATGATGTCATCATGTTAAAACATTTCATGCAAGGTAACGCAGGCCTCCAGAGATCTCACTGTGTAGAAAATAGAAATATGCACAATATATAAATGGAGGGAGAAGTCAGCCTAGAGCAAAGGCATTGCATTTATATCAAGTGACTTCTTACCTCCAGGGTCTGTTTTTCTCCCAGGCACATGCAGAGATTGTGAGTTAAAGCCAAAGTTAAATATCGTACCACCTGAGAACACCCTGGAGTTGGAGGCAAACTCACTGGCAGAATAAACTGGAATATTTTTCAGCAGGAAATCTTCATATTAGCACCATTTGGTCCTATGCCACCTCTTGTTGCAAATGTGTATGTCTGTATCCCCAATGTGAAGCCCAGGTGTGATTTTGGCACACACTGTACCACGACTAATTTGCTCTGTAATTATTTGTCAGACAGGATGCACAAAATTATTTGGCTAAAAAACACAAGTTATTAAAAATTGAAGCCATCACAAAACATGGTTTAACCAGATGGCAGCCATTAGCAAATAGTTTGTTTCCCCCCCTGTGACACACTCAGAATGCAGTGTGTTAATACAGTGGAAGTTCTGTTATGAGTTTGCCTCCAAGCACAGCCCAATGTTACAGCCTCTGGCTTTACTGTCACATTCACTCACCAGGTGACTTGAAGTAAACTACTAATTTAGCTTTTTTCATTTCTCTACTTTATTCAGACTTTTACATTTCAAGCTCTTCGGTGGAGTATGTGTTGACACTTTGGCAAATGAATCCAAAGCAAATAGAGTAACACATTGCTCTTTTTATTTGCAGGTATCGATCAAGGCCAGATGACGTATGATGGGCAGCACTGGCACGCCACTGAGGGTTGCTTCTGCTGTGCCCGATGTAAGCGGTCTCTGCTTGGTCGGCCCTTTCTGCCCAAACAGGGCCAGATCTTTTGCTCCCGCTCCTGTAGTCTGGGTGAGGAGCCCAATGGCTCAGACTCTTCTGACTCCGCCTTCCAAAGTGCCCGCTCCACCAGAGAGTCTAGACGCAGCTCCAAGGCAGGAAAGACTGGAGGAGGGAGTGTTGGAGTACAGGTGGAGAGATTTTCAGGTGAAGTGGACCCTCTGTCTTTACAAATGGACCTCCTGAGTCTCTCCAGCCAGACTCCCAGTTTGACCCGTGACCCACCAACCTGGCAGAGCCAGGAACAAGCAAATGACAATTATAACTATGACTCCCAGTCAGACCCATCTGCTAACCCCACCCCACTCCAGCTCCTCAGCCAGTGCAATGTCAGGACTACCTATAACCCCACCTGCTCTGGACAGAACAATCAACAACAAGATCACAGGATCAAGGAGAATGGAGGTTTAAAGCGACCCCCCATCTCAGCCATGAAGGGCCAGTCTATGAATGAGACTTGGTTTCAACAGCCAGGCACTGAGGAGTACTACCCACCCAAACTGAGGAGCCAAAAGAGCTTCACTGAGGTCACTCATTGCTCTCAGCTTCACAATGGCTTCTCCACGGACAAACGCTCCATCAGTCTCCATGGCTTTCAGCGAGAGGCGGGGCCTCCATCAGCCACACAGGTGGCCCGAAGCAGGAACCCTATAAATGCACTTAACTTCCCTGAGCACCTGACCCCTCTAGAGCAGACCCCGAGAGGGTCCATGGAGTCCCTGGCACTATCTAATACTACAGGTGGGTATGGTAGTTGGCTAGTTAAAGGGAACAACTGTGTGTTGTTTCTTCTCATGGTTGATATCACTAAGGATTAGTCAAGACTTGTGATTACCATTTAAAACTGATGTTAAACTTGAGGAATTAAAAATGAGTGGTTTTAGTAGTTTTTATTTCTGAAGTCAGTGTTGTCAGGTTGGTAGGTTATTATTCCTGACAGATATCGATGGAGGCAGAATGGTGTAAGAAAAATACAAAGGTAGCTGTGAACATTTAATCATCTTTATCACCGTGGTCAAATGAATTATCAGGATCATCAGTATTTTGGGAGTTGACTGAAGTCACATTTAACCAAAATCCATCCTTTGTCTTCACAGGTAACTCAGCAGATGGAGGAGGAAAGAGGCAGGAGCACCTCTCTCGTTTCTCGATGCCAGACTTGAGTAAAGACTCTGGGATGAATGTGTCAGAGAAAAGCAACATGAACACTCTTAACTCTTTGGTGCAGTTTCGTAGTTCAGAGTCCCTCCATAGCCTCAACGCAAGTCAGCCGTACATGGAAATGGAGCCACCTCGCTCTGCCCCATACCAGCTGCAGTACTGTGAGCCCTCTGGGATCGGTGTTGGTATAGGTATGACTCATTTACCCCCAGGCTTCACCTTTCAGGAGGAGGATCGGGTTAGTTTGGTGAGCAGTGCAAACGCCGCCCGCTTGCCACCCATTAGTGAGCGCAGGGTGAGTGGTGTCGGTGGAGGAGGAAACGGAAGGGGCGCGAGTGTCCGCATAGAACATCCAGAGGAGACCCCCCAGAGGCGTCGGCACCACCACCACCGCCCCAGGAGATCCAGACGTTCTCGCTCAGAAAATGCCCTCAACTTAGTGGCGGAGCGGAGACCGAGACCTCAAGACAGACCGCAGCTGCGTGTCCGAGAGGATTACGACCGCTTCCCCCCGCCGAGGAGCGCCAGGGACCAGTTCGGAGTAGGAGGAGGGGGCAGGTACCAGCCCCAGCTCTTCAGGCAGTGCCCGAGGACCACTTCAGACCTGACACTTCAGAACCCCGGGGCGAGCCGGCGCACAGGTTTGAACCAGTACTCATGGGATGATTATGATGACGACTGGTGCTCGACCTGCTCTTCATCTTCTGAGTCAGAGGATGAAGGTTACTTCCTGGGTGAGCCAATTCCTAGACCCATCCAGCTGCGCTACCTCAGCAACCAGGAGCTGGTCCACAAGTACAACACAGGCATAGGAGGACCCAACCGCAGCGGACAGTTACACACTCGCAAACGCAGAAAAAGCAAGAACTGTATCATCTCCTAACATCCTGAAGATGTTTCTAGCTTGTGTACACTAATATCTTCCTTTGGGGACAAAAGAAAAAAAACAAACAAACAAACAAAAAAAAGAACACCCGGTCAATTTATTCAGTGTTGTTGAGTGTTAAATAACATGTAATTGAAAGTCAGTGATAACAGTTGGTAAACAGTAAAACAGAACCCGTGTTTGCATGTATATTCATTTTGATGTTTCAGGATATTACAGTAACATGCAAGGTTCTATCAAGTCACATTTATGAAAATCTGAGGTGCAATTATTTTGATCATAACTTCATAACCATGCAGCAAACAAGTGTGCACAGTACTTGGTTTGGTACAGTTTAGCTTTTTTCATGCAATGTGATTTAGACACAGGATATACTGTACTATTGTCTTCAGTTCATAATGTGTAAATAGATAAATGAATTAATAATTTCACTTAAGTTAAGGAAGTCATTGTAAATATGGTTGTAAATGAAGCCTCACATATTTTTATATTTTGTATGGATAGAATCATTTATGTATTAAATATCTATGATGTAGACATAGAAATTGACAAAAAAAACAACGTATGCATGTTTTATTTGGCTGACCTGGTCCTGCATTTGGAATAAAGGAGTATTTCAGTGAATGTTTTGATTGACAGCTGGTGTTTCTCTCCAGAGAATAACACACATGTGCCCACAGGTGTTCGCAACAGTGACTTCCAGCCTCGTAGCCACCTTCTCCATCTGTTTAATGCATAAATGAATGACAATGGAGTGTAGAGGTTGATTAGAAAGTCACCCTCTGCTGGTTTTTTATTATACATACTTAGACAGTAACGAGTGCAGTCACATTCACACACATGCACAGAGTCCTGTTGTCTTACACACAACTTTAAGGTGTGTGTGTGCTCATTTCAAGTTTGTATTGGTGTCAGTGTTTGTGTTTCTAAGCTAATAGAAGCCACTGCTGCACAGCGCTTCCAGTGTCAAAGAAGCCAAGAGGCATTAGATAGAAGACAGACCACAGGCGATTATTATGGATAATATAAGACACAGTAATTGGCTTAGGAGAGGAGTTATCTGACATATAATGCAGTACTAAACTTCACTTAAACACACAAATATTGCACTCCATACAGAACATGTTAATACTGATATACAGTTGTGGAAAAAAATATTAAACCACCCTTGTTTTCTTCAATGTCTTGTTCATTTTAATGCCTGGTACAATTAAAGGTAAAAAAAACAAAATGTACACATGTAACACAGTTAACCAAAATCAGTTAAATTCTTACATCAATATATATGTCATTGTAGTGACAAAAGCAGTATTTTTAGGCAGTGCATGTTTTCTTCTCTGTCCATTTTAGTCATATGATAAACAGAAGTTAGTATTGCATTGTATAAGTATTTTTAATGATTTTTCATGGTCTTATATTCTTTTCCATAACTGTATGTACAGCAAAACAGGTTGTATGTTCAAGCAGTGAGGAGTTTTGTACTGTAAATTGGATTGACTCTAATGTCCATGTGGTTAGGGGATTACTGTCACTCACCCTATAATCCACCCCCCACCACACACACACACACACACACACACACACACACATACACATACACATACACATATGCTTGGAACACAGGTGTGTGAATGCCAGTCACTTGATTAGAGGTGTTGAAGCACTAATACTGTTGACATGATTGGCACATTAGTGGAGTTACTTCACCCAACTTCAACTTTCAAGACGTGTGCACCAGTTTCTGTGTTTACTCTGGGACTGAATTCCCAGACGGGAAAGGAAAAGAGGGTCTCATTAAGTTAATATATGACACAATATGACAAAACCATCTGCTTTAACATACAAATCCTCATGTCAAGAGTCAAGACTGCTGATGGTTTGGAGCATAAATGTGAACTTTTCTCTCTTTTAGTGAGTCCTTTGGCTTCAGCTGTAGACTGTTAGTCCCATCAGCTGAAAGGTGGAGTGTGTATGATTGCAATCACTGGAAGTGGAATGAGACTCAATAAAACACACTCGCCAAACTGTCTTCAGTTATGTGGCTATTATAGGTCGAGACACTTGAGCTTTCCTCATACATCATCATTAACAAAGCACATATCATCTTATTTCTTTTATTAGTCCCATGCCAGGCCTTTGCCCAGTGTGTGTGTGTGTGTGTGTGTGTGTGGTATCTCCATGTGTTTAATTAAAAGCAAATGGAGGTAGTATAGTGTGGGGTGCCACAGATTGTAGCCATATGCTTCCTGGGCTGTTCCATATTCAAGGTAGCGGATGGTGGGGGGATAATCCTCTAGTTGCACGGATGCTTCCAGTTTGACATAATATCGTCAGCCAAGCTCCGTAAATTAGATCCACGAGTGGTTGGATATCTTTAGTATTCCCTCACTGCACAAACAGCTTACAGTCTGCTGACACAGTCAACAGAATTATTGGGAACTGAAGCTCTTATTGTTTTCTGATCATATGAGACAACAACAATACAAATCATCTTTTCTGTGCAGCTGCATATTTATAAGATCATCCACTATTTAGATGCAGTGACACAGTGACTCAGTGCGAGTAAAACACAGTCCGTAGTACCTGATGCATGCGCTTGAAGATTAGATCTGTTTTAAACATATTTAATTGATGTAACATCTTGGATCACATGTTTTCAATCTTGCATTCAGCTAAAATCTCTTACAGGAGAAAATGTTATTTTCTCACTGTATCTTATGTTCATGATAGTCCAAAAAATCTTGCTTTTCTTTGTCTCTGCATCAACACTATATAGGAAAAATGGTTCATGACACATATTTAGTGAGGAAATCTACTGGGAAAACCATGAGATTTACTGTAGTAATCTACTCGTGGTTTCATCTGAAACAAGACAAACATTTATTTTTTTTATCACAGGAACAACTGACTTCTGGCAGTAATAGTCATTTATTTCAGATTTTGTGAGGGTATTCTTAATACAGAGGCCATACTTCCAGCATATTCTTGTTGTGTTTTACTAAAGATACTGAGATGCTCATTAGTGCCCTGCATAAACACCAATTAGATGTGGCATAAACTACACATGTATTTTACATTGTAATATGGACTGAAATTAACCCTCAGTAACTTAAACAGCCACAGGCAGAGGCAGTTCCACAGGCTGGCACCAAGTGTCATTTATGTGCCCTGGTGAATGTCTTATTCTGCCACCCCAATTTATTTTCAATAGTATTTCAATTAAAATGTGCATTTAGAAAAATTATTTAGTAGTTTATTAACCGAAATTCACTCACTCTCATTTCTATTTATGACTACTTTTTTTTTTTTAAATGTCCTGCCCCCCCTCTAAAATTTCGAAATAGTTTCACCCTTCCCCCCTGACCTTTCTGTGACCCCAGACACCACTCATGATTCCACCATTATTCTTCTCATCTATGAAGGGAAAGCTATATTTTCAGATGCAACTTGTCTGATGTGAAAACAATAAACAGCGAAAAGGTTCGTCAAATTCAGCGAAACCCTTGTCATACAAACTAAACAAACTCAGCCCTATCTTGTCCTGAACCACATTTTGGTATCCAATTAATTTTAGCCCAGCTTTATAATATATGTAGTATATGTATACATATGTAGTAGTTAGGACAGCATGCTAATCATGACTTGTTTCCCAACCATGGCTCTAGACTAGCATCTGTCTTTGGGGTGGATTCTGTAAGAATTGGATCATGCAGGTGGTAGTTTGCATGGGTTACTGTTCATCATCAATACTCAGCTTCAACCCTTTGACTTTACTAATATTTTAAGGATAGTGTATTATGTCTTTCACACTGTCTTTTTTTTATCATTTTGTGCCATTGATGTTAAGAGAGCCATTTTAGGATAGCTGGAGCCACCATTTCTTATGTCAAAGCCATTCTATAATTTTTTTTGGCGATTATTAAAATTACTTATATACTTTTTCTTTTCTTAATTTTTTTTTCTCCCAAAAACAAAGGCAGTAAAGCATTGAACAAGACCCATCAAGAACACAAATTAATCTGAACACAAGTTTCTGTTTGCTTATTTATTGATTAATGCAATTGAAACCAGGTTCACATAACACCCTACTTCCTGTGCCACCGTTATCTCTACAATAGGGTCGTTTCTCAATACCAAATCTGTCTGGTTTGGACCTACGTACTTGGCAGTTTGGACTTAGCAAGTTTGAACTAGTAGTACAGTCTCTTGAGGACGCTGGACGGTTATTCTGCAATTGAGCTCCGGACGTCACGTGACATTTAGTTGTCAGGACGCCATGTTGGCAGTAAACATGACAGCCATCTTCACACCATTGGAGTGCACATTTCACTTCAGTTTGCGTGAAAAAATCTCATTTATATGCAGAAATTGTACAGATTAAATATAATGGGGTGCTTTTTAAAATGATCTCCTCAGCTGAAGAAGATGTCTCCAATTTGCAGTATGCTAACATCTGCAGCTACCTCATTAGCTTCCCATCAGTTAACTCTCTGAGAGCCTTCAAGGTTTACAAATGGACTCAGTCTGGCTTTGTTTCAAACATTCAGATGTGTAACATTAAATCCAAAACCTGCAGCATCATCACTGGAAGGGTAAGTGTTAAATTATCCCAGTTCAATAGGAAGTGTCTCGTTAGCATGTTTGTTTATTAGCTGTGCTAGCTACATCTGACAGCAGTGCAGACGACACTGCTTGGTAACCTCAGATACAAGGGCTCCTTGACTTTCTTTCCATGTAGGAAAAAAAACTCACACCATTTACTTTACGTTTTTGTGAACAGTTAAGGGGGAAAAAATTAGGCTAACAAAATTCATTATTATCAATGGTTATGCAATCAAGTACTAACTCTTGTGTGTATCATTTGACCAAAACAGATAGAAAAGAAAACATGGAATGAATAAAAGCACTGTTTTTGTCAGTACAATGCCACTGATCAAGATGGAAAACATGAAAAATGGCTTGATGTCAGCTCTTAAATACATATATATATATATATATATATATATATATATATATATATATATATATATATATATATTCATTGTTATTATATTTGTTCAAACAAATGTACCTTTAGTTGTACCAGGCTTTGAAATGAACAAAAAAGGGAAAGAAAACAAAGGTAGTTTAATAATTTGGTCCGCAACTGTATATATGATCAATTAGTTAAATATTGTGGCCTCTGATTTTGACTGAAAAATGCTGATTTATAACATTTTAACAAATGGTGATAAATAATTTAAAACAAGATGGATGTTGGAAAGGTGCCACAGAAATGGTTCAAGGTCATAAAGGGTTGAAGTGAAGTTAAAGTAAACATACAGCATAGGTTTATATGTTCTTCAACATATGTTTTCAGATTTGCAGGGAGCTGTGTTTTTACATAAGTGAAAAGCCTTTCATGTGTTTTATGGTTTAAGTCATGGTTCAATGAAAATCACAACACAGGTATATTTTTGTCATGTTTTCATGTGACCACACTTTACTGAAGGTTGTTACTTTAAGATTATTTACTTGTTTGATGTATGTGTTTTCTCCTCTTCCCACAATAAATGTCCATGACATGATATTCCCTGTATTGTTTAGGCCTGACATAGATGACAATGTGTGGAGAAACACAGCCACGCTTTCATTAACTCTGAGGTATGTGTCTGTGCTGGATAAACAACAAATCAGATAATGAACGTACAGACTGAGGTCCTTCATAACGTTTGGTCAAACGTTGTTTGGTCAGTAGTTACAATAGTTGTAAAAGAAAAATGTAATTTTCCTGCTGTAGTATCAATCTCCATTAAATACAGATGTTGTAAAGTTCCTGTTTGATTATGAATTGAATTTAATATCACAATTTTCTCTCGATCTCATTTCTAGGTAAAATATCTCATCACACTCCTGTTGTCCTCAGTTCAAAATAACACACCACTGTGCTAAAAAATAATAATAATAATGATAACAATAAAACATTCCCTAAACAATATTTTTTCAACTTGAAATGTGATGACTTTTCCGAGATTGACCCCAACATTAGAAAATTAAATTGCCTTTATGCATATTTCCATGAAAACCATACAAAAAAGGTACAAAGTTAAAAATTACCTGCAGTCAAAATGAAATAAAATTAGCCAGAGTTCGTTCCACACCACCTAATGTGAAAATGTTTTAGTTCTGTCTCAGATCAGTCAGTAGCAGACATAAAGATCTTCTGGTCGACTGCACTGTCTTTGCAAATAAATGTTCATTTCAGACAACATTTAGGCTATATAAATGTATATTATTATGGATTGAGGCAGGAAGCCAGGTGTAGATTACAGTACAAAATGAAATGTTTCTTTTTTTTTTGTCAGGATATGTACAGCCAGTCCAGTTTGTATACTGAAAAAAACTAAATCTTACCAAGTGTATTTTTTCTTATTTTAAGCAAAATATCTCATCCCACGCAAAATAAGACATGATTACCGATAGAGGAACTTGTGAGATATAAAAACTTAAATAAATCTTGAAATTCTAATTCCAAGAAAGCACAATTTCCTACTTCAATTAAGCAATGAATAAATATTTCAATGCATACTGGTCACTACAGTGGACAGTTCATCACCAATTGTTCTCTCGTATATTCATGTGTTTTGTTGTTTTAGTTCCATACCAGTCAGTTCATGTCGTCACTGTAACTGGTCTGTTCATAATACTTGATCTGCACTAACATGTCTACATGTAAATCAATTGCTTATTATTATTAATCTGTAATAAACAGTCGTCTTAAACAAAAAGTGCATTAAAAATGTTGTATTTCATAATGTTCTGATATTGTGTTTTAAATGCACGTTTCTTTGCTTCAAAACTTAAACGCATGTGGTCTAGGTGGTGGACATTTTTGTAACTCTCTAAAAAAAAAAAATAGGTTCATTAAAAAAAAATGTCTAAAGAGGAATAAAAACACTTAAGAAAAAAAATCTCAAAAAAGGTTCTCATAATGATGCATCAAAGGGTTAAGCGAAAAAAAAAGCTGCTAATGAAACAAGTGAAAATTACCTCAGTAAGATTTCTTTAAATAGAATTTTCAACATCTATTGTTGAAAATAAGTTCTTATATTTCACTAAAAAAAAGTTACTCTTTAGGTGATTATGTCTTATTTTACGTGTGATGAAATATTTAGACGAGAAATAGGAAAAATGCACTTGGTTAGAGTTTGACTTTTACAGTACAAAGTTGTCTTCGTACCTATTGAACTCCACCTCAGCTGTAAAATACACTCATTTAATTACCCACCACACATATGTTAGTGTGCCTGTGTATGTGTGAAGGTCCAGATGCTCAGCTGTCATGAGTTGAAGTTGTTCGAGTCATTTTGGGAGACGCTAAAAAAGCCATAATTACCCGTCCTTAAGAGCAGAACGGCTGCAAATTACAGCTGTGCTCAGAGGAAACTAAAATAGCCTGATTCAATTATTTACAAACCAAGAATGTCAGTGGTGTGTTATCGCATGTACACACAACCAGTCTGTTCTCATAGAAGTACATGCAAACCGTCCACACATACACTCACACAGAGGGTTTGTGAATAGGAGACGCGTGATGAGACCGACCAAGGCCTTACCAGCTCCCTTCTTTCATCCCCGTCATGTGTGTTCAATTACCAAGAACGCACCAGAACAATGTCAGCAGATGCACAAATATTTTCATCTAGTTTTACAAAATAAAAAAAATCTAACTCATGTCAAGTGTATTTTTCCATATTTCTAGTATAAATATCTCATCACACATAAAATACCTAAAGAGTAACTTTTCAGTGAGGTTTTTTGCTTGAATTAAACAAACCAAAAATAAATAAATGTCTTGAATTAAGAAGAAAAAAAAATCTGTGAAAATGATCTTGGTAAGATTCCTTGAAATAAGATTTTCTACTTCGACTTTTTAAAAATGCGTTTCTTGAAGTTGAAATCTCTTTGAAATGTTACTCTTTAAATGATTAGGTTTTATTTTAAGTCTAATGAGATATTTTGACTAGAAATGAGAAAAAATATACTTGGTAAGATTTGGATTGTTTTCCAGCATATATAATTCAACTATATTTTATTTACAGAGAAAACAAACACAGAGATACCTGTCCTTAGACCCTCCTTCCCAGCAAGGAAAAACTCCAAAACCCAGTGGGAAAGGAGAACCCCCGGGAAGAACCACATCTCCTAAAGTTATGAATATCTACATAAGTGAATTAAAAATAAGCAAATACATGATGTTCAATAATGGATTGGATTTATATAGCACTTTTTTTGGCCACTCAAAGCACTTCACATTAGTGACCCATTATTCATTCACTCTCACATGCTCCCTCTGGTGGTAAACTACATATGTTGCTATAGTTGCCCTGGGGCAGACAAACAGAAGTTTGGCAGGCCCCTCTGACCAACACCAAACATTCAGTGAGTGACACTGGAGGCAAGGAGGGTGAAGCGTCTTGCCCAAGGACACAACAGACTGACTAGGGCAGAGCTGGATTTGAACCACCAACCCTTCAGTTACTGGACAACCCGCTCTACCAACTGAGCCATGGTCGCCCCTAATATAATAATAAATTAAAATAAAAGAAAAAAAAGAAAAGAAGAATACAGATGATATTATAATAATAAATGGTGGTAAATAACTTTAAAAAAAGTTAAATATAGATTTGGAAAAAGTATTTTGGAACCACTACAGAGGTAACCCTGGGTCTGTACACTGGGAATTTTTGTAATTTCTAGGCAAAATATCTCAACATATTTACAATAAGACATAATCACTTCAATCACCATTTCAGTGACATATAAGACCCTATTTATAGACAATAGATGTGGAAAATATTATTGCAAGACATAATTTTCCATTAGTAGATTTTTTTTCCTTTTAATTTGTCGTTAGAGGGGCATTTTTTTCCCAGTGTATTTCACCCATACAAGCAATCTGACATTTAGATGGATGGCCAACGTCACGCTCAAAATCACTTTTATTCAAGGTTAACAGATTAAATACTTACAGGTGAGAGGCCACTGTTATTTTAGTCAAACCTTTTCTCTTTCTCTCAGTGTGAATTCCCACTTTCTGACACAAAGTATTCCATTTTTGTGAGGTGTAATCGCTCTCCATGGCCTGTAATCCCTGTAAAGGTCAGAGGGGCAGCCAAGGATTTCCCTCCCCAATAGCCCACTCACAGCCCCCCCCCCCCCCCCCCCCGGCCTGTCATTAGGTGGATGTCTTTATATTCAGTGGCTTAACTCTAACACTTCATCTGCTTTTCCTCTCCTTTCCTTTTCTCTTCCTTTGTTTCCTGTTGTGTCATCTTTATTCACTTCCTCACTATTTCCCTCCTTTCATACAGTATCCTTGTTTCCTTCTCTTGTTTCCTGTTCTTTCCTCCTGTTTCCTCTTATTTCTTTCCTTTTTTCAGCTTTATTCCTGTCATTTCCTCATATTAGCTCACCCTTCATATCCTTGTTTCCTTTCCTTTTTTGCTCCCCTGCTTCATCTCCTCTTTCCTCTAGTTTCTGATTTATTCCTGTAAATTTAGGATCAATTTATTTCCTTCCTTTCATATTCTTGTTTCCTCTTCTCCTGTTTGTCTAATTTTCTTTTCCTTTTCGTCCCCTTCCTCATCTTTGCTCTTGTTTCATCCTTATTCCTACAAATTCCTCAAATTTTCCTTCTTTTCATATCCTTGTTTCCTTCTCTTGTTTCCTCTTCTTTCCTCCTGCTTCCTTTCATTTTCTCTCCCTTTGTTTCCTCTTATTTCTTCTCCTCTTCTTTCCTCTAGCTTTATCTTTATTCCTAGGATTCCCTATCAATTCCTTACATTGTTCCTCTTTTCATATCCTTGTCATCTCTCCACGATCCTTCCTCCACTCTCCAATCTGCTCTCCCCTCTCCCCTCTCATCTCTCATCTCTCATCTCTCCACTTTCCTCTCTCCTCTCTCCTCTCTCCACTTTCCACTCTTCTCTCTCCACTTTCCACTTTCCTCTCTTCTCTCTCCACTCTCCTCTCTTCTCTCTCCTCTCTTCTCTCTCCACTCTCCTCTCTCCTCTCTTCTCTCTCCACTCTCCTCTCTCCTCTCTCCTCTCTCCACTCTCCTCTCTCCACTTTCCTCTCTTCTCTCTACTCTCTCCTCTCTTCTCTCTCCACTCTCCACTCTCCTCTCTTCTCTCTTCTCTCTTCTCTCTCCACTCTTCTCTCTCCACTCTCCTCTCTTCTCTCTTCTCTCTCCACTCTCCACTCTCCACTCTCCTCTCTCCACTCTCCACTCTCCTCTCTTCTCTCTTTTCTCTCCTCTCTTCTCTCTCCACTCTCCTCTCTTCTCTCTTCTCTCTCCACTCTCCACTCTCCACTCTCCTCTCTCCACTCTCCACTCTCCTTTCTCCACTTTCCTCTCTCCTCTCTCCTCTCTCCACTCTCCTCTCTTCTCTATCCACTCTCCTCTCTCCACTTTCCTCTCTTCTCTCTCCTCTCTCCTCTCTCCACTTTCCTCTCTCCACTCTCCTCTCTTCTCTCTCCACTCTCCTCTCTCCTCTTTTCTCTATCCACTCTCCTCTCTCCACTTTCCTGTCTTCTCTCTCCTCTCTCCACTTTCCTCTCTTCTCTCTCCTCTCTCCTCTCTCCTGTCTCCTCTCTCTCTCCTCCTTCTCTCAGCCATAAATGCCTCAGCTTCTACATACCAGACTGAGATGCAATTATCCAAATCAAGTTCCCTCTACGTACAAACGACTCACTATTGTCTGTAAAAAAAGAAAGTATAGTGAACGATTGTTAAGTGGCAGAGTATTAGACCTGTAGACCTTGATTAAACCCACTAATCTCTAAATGCATTCTCACCCCATTAAGCATGACCTTTGACCTTTCTGTGGCCTCAACACTGACCTTTATATCCAACTCGGATTTGCCACTCAAACTAATCTCTGTGACAATAGATTTTGTGCAAGTTTTCAAAAAAGCTGTTAAAAAGAAATCACAGTGACAACTTAAACCCATTAATTAGAGTTTATAATAGGTCTCTATGGGGGCTCTCATTAGGCCTCATTGTTGTATTTCAGCCCTAATTGGAGAAAATAATAATTAATTTGCAGTGTTTGTTCAGTCTGACACGTGACACCAGGTTTGGGTTAATCTGCAGATCTAGGGGCTTGAAGGACATACTAGTGCATTGCATTCTGGGTATCTCAATGCTGTGTCTGGTTCATGATATCAGGCCATAGTCCCTTCCTCCCTGCTGTGACTCATTAACAAGCTGGAGTCCCACGAGACGTCCCATCTGTGTAACACCTGTATGAAATTGCCTCAGCTTGGAACATTTACCGCAGGACACGTTCACATGTTGTGTCATTACTTTACACATGCAAATCACTGGAGTGGTGTCATCCCTGTTCACCTATTTTCTGCCCTTTTTCTTCTTCTCTCATTCTTCGTCCACCTCCTGTCCTCTGTCCGTTAAACAGAGATGATGGATGGAGCGATTAGTCCTCAGCTGTAAATGAGGCAGAGAAGGTCTGTGATGTTGACTTTACTGCGCCACGTTTTTCCAACTCTTTCCAAGACCTATAAATTACCATCACACTGTGATTTATAGGAGCAAACTGGGGTTTTTTTTTTCATTGTATAGGCTTTGCAGTGGTGTATGTGCAGATCTGAAAGTTTTAAATTAATTTAACAACAACAACAAAAAGTTGAATATTGTACCCCATAAAGACCCAAACATCCACTTATGACCAAAATCTACTGGTGTAACTGTTTAATTTAAGCGGAAATTGTTGAAGAAAACTGTTGAATTATTGAGTCTCTTTGTATGACTGTACTGCTATGATCATTTTGTTGTGCATAATTCCATTACAACATGATGTAGTTCAATGCAAAAATATAGAGAAATGTATTGTTTGATTTTTATATTACTGTAAAAAATGTAGAAGCGGCACCGTGGTGCAGTGCAGTATATATATATATAAACTGCCCCACAATTTTCTTTAAAAGTCAAGTCTCTGTCTATTACTGTCCACAGATACTTGTACTGGTCCACACAGTCCACAGGAGATTAAGATCCTGTGTTTAGGGGGGGGGGGGCTTTCTAAAACCTATATAAATGTTCATGGTTTTAGACGTGTTTAAAAACAAAAAGGAATCATCATACCACTTAATAAAATCATCAATGACAGGCCCATCATCGGACTCATTTTTACGCAACAAACTGACAATGACTGTGTTATCAGCAAATTTTAGTATGTACCTGTTCTCACATGTCGTCTGACACATATTAGTGTAAATAATAAACAGAGGAGGTGAGAGGACACTGCCCTGGGGTGAGCTGATGTTAGAACTACCGGCTGTGGTTCAGTTGGTAGAGTGGGTCGCCCAATGACTGAGAGGTTGGCGGTTCGCGTCCCGGCTCTGGCTGTCCACATGTCGAAGTGTCCTTGGGCAAGACACTGTATGAGACCTGTATGAGTGTGTGTGTGTGTGAGTGGGTGAATGAGAGGCTAATGTAAAGCGCTTTGAGCACCATGAAGGTGGAAAAGCACTATATAAGTGCAGTCCATTTACCATTTAGTCCATGATGACTTTTATACTGTTAAAAAGTCTAAACGTATCTGAAACCATCCATTTTCTGAACCAGCTTTATCTTCACTAGGGTCACAGGGGTCACTGGAGCCTACCCCAGCTACTTAAGGCTGAATAAGTTGCTAGTTTATTGCAGGGCTGAACATATAGAGACAGTCACTGTCACATTCACCTATGGGACATTTTTAGTGTAATTAGTCAACCTATGTCTTTGGAATGTGGGAGGGTACCTGCAGAGAACCCACACAGACATGGGGAGAACATGCAAATTCCACACAGAAAGGTCCCACCCCCATCAACTGGTGTTGGAAGCAGACCCAGGACCTTCTTGCTGTAAGGCACGAGTGCTGCACCACTGTGTCACCCTGTCTGAAACCAATAAAATTGCACAGCTCAGGATGAAATTAAAAGGAAACCCTTAGTGAGTATATGATAATAGTCATAAAAGTGCTGTAACTGTCTGTTAGAAACCCATGAGAGGATGACGACATCAAATAAATAAATATATGAAATGCTCCGATAAGTGAGAATAAGAATGGTTTGTTTCGCACGCGCACACACACATACTGGAAGTCTCTGCAAAAGCCACTGACTAGTATCAATGTGACGTGTTAATTCTTCTGGCATCTGCTGCTCATTCTTTTCCACTTAGACAAAGTAGATAATCTTCAGACACAATGGATGGTTTAATCAGGAGGATGTTTTTTTTGTGTGTGCACTAACTGACATGGTTTTACATATTAATCATATTCACATGAGATACACAGAACAGCACACGTAGGCTCTATTCACTGGAGAAATCAGCACAGTGATTACATATTCAGAAATCATCCAAGTAAACCAATATACAACTTGAGACTTATGAAACAGTGACTCATTTAGTCTGTAATGCATCCAACGGCACTCACTCTTCGCTGATTTGCAGCACTGAGTGTGAGCTCAGTGTTACCAGGCGGAGAGATGGAAGAACAGTGGCCCACATTTCACCTTTTTCTGTGCTATATGTGCTTCTGACTTCACTACTAGAGGAGGATTTTATTTTATGACTGAGTTTAACTAAAGGATAAGGAAAAAGACTAAATAGCATCATTACATTTTATTTTTTTTTACGTTAGTAGCAAAGTAGTGATTTTTTTTAACGTATTTTGTTGTAATTATACTACATTTCAGAAAGGCAAATAGGAATGTTTTTGCAAATATTTTAAATTACTAGTATGAGTTGCATGAAGATGTAAAATTGATCAAAGTTAAGTTATTATTGGTTCCATGTATTTGAATAGCTTTCATTGACTTTTCTTTTACTAAGTGTCTGCAGATGAGCAGTGGTGCATTTCAGTGGAAGGCTAACACTGCCACCTGTTGATAAAACTGAGCCATCGCAGCTGGTTCTATATTGATTTATCCTTTATTTATCAGAAAAGTTCCATTGGAATGTAAGATCTACCAGTCAGAATGTCAGAAGGCATTAGTTTCACACAAATAGTAGCTAATAAAAGAGAAGAAAAAGAGGTAATGATGACAAGAAAGAAGCATAATGTAGATTAGATGACAGATGACATGACAGTTCTTAAAGCATCTGTAAAGACTAGTGTTTTCCAATCCATTACAAATACAAATGATCAATACATTTTCCTATAGGGAACACACAAATCCTTTTTTCTTTGTTAAAAAAAATCGAGTTAAAGCTTTAAATCAGTGGTCTTAAACGTATTTTCTTGGAGGGGCCACATTCACCTTGATTTAATAAAATAGAATAGAATAGAATATTTATTTTTGTCAGTAGCTTCACACACTACACTGAAATTTGTCTTCTGCTTTTAACTCATCACTAGGTCATGCATCACACATGTAAATTAGGAGCAGCAGGCAAATGAGGGGGGGGGGTAAGTGCCTTGCTCAAAGGCACATCAGCCAACAACTCTCTGCCAGTCCAGGGAATCGAACCGGTGACCCATCGATCACAAGCCGTCTCTCCAGCTGACTAGACCATGGGTGCCTAATCTCAAGTAGGTAAGTAAAAAAATAATATAATCTATGAATAAATCAAATTTTCCATTTTTATTTTAGAGCAAAAACAACCATTAAATTATGAAAATACTTGCTTGATTTGGGAATTACCTGGGGGGAAAAAATGTAATTTCTTACAAAAAAATAAATGCAATTTCAACCATATTATATCTCAACTTATCACAAAAAATGTGAAATATGACATAAAACTAAACTAAACTCCTAAGACACTCCTGCGTATATGTATCCAGGAGCCTTTTGCACCAGTATGAGGAGATTTCTGCCCATTTATTTTACATAGACACCTATAGGGCACTACAATTGTGAGCCCCATGAAAGGTTAATGTTGTGGGCCTTTCATAACATTAAAATATTGGAAATGTCTTTTTCTTGTTTTTTTTTTTTGTTTGCGATTAAAACTTAAGAAAAACTGAAATAAATAATTCGGAGAGAAAAAACAGTGCATAACTTCTAACCTTTATCCACTGAGCCCCCTGGGAATGCTGGGTACACACACTGACTCTGGTATTGTACCTGTGCAGTGGACTACTGTACGAGTTAACCTGCAAAGACCCATGGATTTCACAGCTTTATACAAAAAAAAGTTCACTGCAAAAGGACATTCCATTTTTTATGTATCTAACAAAACTTTTGGAATAATAATAATTATAATTTGTTGTTGTTGTTGTTGTTGTTGTTGTTGTTGTTGTTGTTGTTGTTGTTGTTGTTGTTGTTGTTGTTGTTGTTGTTGTTGTTGTTGTTGTTGTTGTTGTTGTTGTTGTTGTTGTTGTTGTTGTTGTTGTTGTTGTTGTTGTTGTTGTTGTTGTTGTTGTTGTTGTTGTTGTTGTTGTTGTTGTTGTTGTTGTTGTTGTTGTTGTTGTTGTTGTTGTTGTTGTTGTTGTTGTTGTTGTTGTTGTTGTTGTTGTTGTTGTTGTTGTTGTTGTTGTTGTTGTTGTTGTTGTTGTTGTTGTTGTTGTTGTTGTTGTTGTTGTTGTTGTTGTTGTTGTTGTTGTTGTTGTTGTTGTTGTTGTTGTTGTTGTAATAAAGCCAAAACCTGTACTTTTCTGGGTTAACTTTACATCATGTGCAGTTGAGTTTAGAATCTAAACTTTAGATGACTGCTCACTGTACCAGAGACAGCAGACACACTGAATGCCATGAATAACTTGTTTACAACACCATACATTCATAAAATATCTAATACAATTTAAAGACTGTATCTATGTAGAGGTGCGACAAACATTCTTTGATTTTCTTACTAAAAACAGAGTTTGCCCACATGTAAATACACAACATAAAAACTACACAAGTACTTTGAAATGTCTTCACAACAATCTGAATTTTATGGTGATTTCACTCAGAATTTTGTCTCCACACTCTCTTCTTCTGCAAAGGTTTTCCCACAGACCGTGATTCTTTGGAACTCCTCTGAGATCTCCAGCGGGGTTTTCCTTTTAGTCTCAGGCAGGAACAAAAAGGTATAAATGCAGCCCAGCAGGCAGGTAAAGACAAACAGCAAGAAGGCATAAGAACCAAAGGCACCCTGAGGCAGAAGAAACACAAAATGATGAAAAATGACTTTTATCTTTGAATGTTTCATTTACCACCTGACATTTCCTCAAATAAGTGAAGAGAATATTTGAAACATTTCTGGTGCAATCTTTGGAACTAAATAAATACTTCCTCCTCTTTTACACACACACACATACACATATATATGTATTCGAATCGTCAAATTTTTAAATTGGAGGATTATCGTGTTCTTAAAACATATGAAAAATATGTTGAATTTTTTTCTCTTCCACCATGTTCCACTTTGTTCACCAAATTTATACTTATATTTGAGGTTGTGAATTTGGATTGTTTTCGTACTTGTAGCTGTTTTTTTTTAACTGACACGCATTGGGCCGTTCCAATATGTCTGGCCCTTGTTGGCCACCGTACTTTTAAACCTTTCATGGATGAATTGCGAGAACCTTCCCTTGTGTATTTATTCCTATTTAGGCATACAGAAGAGGATTAGAGCCACTTATGTTTGACACCTGTGCAGTACAGTCACAGAAAAAAATTGTTAGACATTCAAAAGTCATCAAAATCTGTGGTTATGTAATCAACTACTAACTCATGTTAGCAGCATGTGACTAAAGACAAAACATGGAATGCCTAAAAGCACTGTTTTTGTCAGTGCAATGACATAATCACAGTTGCCCTAGGGCAGACTGACAGCAGCGTGGCGGCCAATTTGTGACTACAGCCCTTCTAACCATCACCAAACATTCATACACCAGTGTGAGTGGCAATGACGGCAAGGAAGGAGAAGTGAACTGCCAACCCTTCAGTTAACAGATGAACCACTCTACCAACTGAGCCATGGCCATCCCATCAAATAACAAAATAATAAACTAGAAAAGCACTCTGAGAGCGAAAACCTCCACTAAGGCAGACCTCCCCCCCTTCGAATGAAGAGAGGTCCGCCAAGGAGGTTATGTTTTTGCCAGAGTTTGTTTGTCTGTCTGTCTAAAAGAAAAAATAAATAAATAAATAAAGAGCCACTAGAGGGAAAAAAAAGGCCAGTATTTATTTTTCTCAGAATTTCACACTTTTTTATTCCAGAATTCTTACTTTTTTCTTTTAAAATTCTGACGTTAATCTCAGAATTTCTTAATTTTTTTGTCACAATAATAATAATTCCAAAAATCTCTAGAGCCCCCCCCCTTTTTTTTTTCCCCCAGTGGCCATAATCCTCTTCCATATTAGGCATGAAAAAACTATTGTGTATCTACTCATGCAGTGTTGATGTTTGTTATCACTCGTCTCACAATGAGGAAAGGAAAAGCCAGTCCCAGTGCGCTGAGCAGTAACCAGCGTAGTAACTGCATGATGACCAGCGCTGCCATCCGATCAGACTGGATGAAGATCTCTGTGCTGAGCGTGGCCGCAGTTCCCTCTGCACAAACATAGCAAATGATTTAGAGGGAAATGCTCTGAATCCTCAGTTTTTGTGTGTTAGATGTAAACAACATACGAGGTCCTCCAGAAAAGAACACGATGAAGATGATGATGACACCAGTGGTACAATATGAAGCCCACCAAATGGAGTCCTACATTATGTGAATAATAATAACATTTATTTGTAGTGCTATAAATATAATGGACAATTATTCAGTCATTCTTTTATTTGTAAAGGTAGCATGTTTTCTATTGGTTCACACATAAAAAAGGTTTACCTTTAAATAAGCAGTGACGATGACCAACACCCAGGACGCAGACATGACACCATAACCACAAACGAATAACGGCCTCCGTCCTATGCGGTCGACCAACAGACCCTGAGACAGAAACAAACAACACAACTATAACTGTGTAGGATTTATAAAGTACAGTAGATAACAATGTGTGACAATTTACTGACAGAAACACTAAATTTGGAGACACAAAAATGTCCTAGGTTGATACACTGGAAAAAATCTGAATTTTATCAAGTGTATTTTTCTCATTTCTTATCAAAATATCTCAGTACACTTAAAACAAGACATAATCACCTAAAGAATAACCTTTCAGTGAGGTATAAGAACTTATTTTGAGACAATAATTGTTGAAAATCTTACCAAGATCATTTTCTCTTGTTCTATTGGCAGATTTTTTTGCCTTGAATGAAGACAAAAAAAATCTACCATTGGAACAAGTGAAGATTATCTTAGTAGGTAAAAATAATAACATTGACTGACATTATACTATGTGTATGACTGACTTTTACATCTATCTCACTTTCTTTCCTAATAATAAGACAATACTGTAATAACTGGCTAATAATGTAAGAAAACTCCTGAACTGATATTGCAATAACTTTTGGCTAATAATGCAATAATTGATTATGTTCTCTCTCTCTCTCTCTCTCTCTCTCTCTCTCTCTCTCTCTCTCTCTCTCTCTCTCTCTCTCTCTCTCTCTCTCTCTCTCTGTCTCTCTCTCTCTTGCCAAGATCTGTAGACATCATCATTCAGCTTTTGCACATAGTTTGATGTTAAAAATGCAAGCAAAAAAAAAACGGGAATATTGAAGAATCAAAATTTAAATCGAATCGGTACCCAAAAAAAATCATAAAAGAATCGAATCGGCACTAAAGCATATCATCTTAGCCCTAGTATATATACGTGTGTGTGTGTGTATGTGTATGTATATATATATATATAGTATATATACATACATACATATGGCATGACAGTGGCATGAAGGATGTGTCAAATGGAGAGGACAAATTACATTGTACAATGTCTAATGACATTGTACAATGACATAAAGTTGAATGTAATCTAATAAAAAAAAGTAATCTATTGGCTTCTACATGAACATCCCTGAAAAGAAGTTGCAACTGCAACAGTTCTATGTGACAGGACAAACCAGACAAGAAAAAACAACAACTTTTCTTTCAACTTTCAGTCAGTAACAAAGTAAAGTAGAAAAAATACTCACGCAAAAGAAAGAGAAGACAGTTTCCGACACCCCGAGACCCAGAATGACATATTGAATCTGGTGTTTTGGAATACCTGCCTCCAAGCAGATGTCAAAGGCAAACATGTTGATCTGGGAAGAAAGAAAAAACTGATATTAAGGTGAAGCTTGGAGCTTGGACAGTGTTTGACAGATGTGCATCCTCACCGAATTCATGCCTGATGTCATGTTGCAGAAACAGATAAGGCTAATTGTGATGACCTGTAATCTCACACTCTTCTTCCTGAGAAGTTGCACCATGCTTTTTGGAGGGGCAGCTTTGATGGCCTCCTGCTCCTGTAACAACTCAGTCATCTCCTGTTTGTAGTCACCTGGGCCCCACAAAGTCTGCAGAGCTACAAGTGATACACAACACAATCAACTCTAAACAATGACTTATGGTGCTTTATAAAATATATTAGAGATGAATGAAGGACAATACATCAAATTCTGTTCAGAGTAATGTTTCTCATGCTATAATCTTCTGATTTAATATATGTTTAAAAGAACAGTTTGAAAAGGTATGAATACATGAAAATATGCAAACCCTTTTTACATGCCACTTCATCATTTTTCTCTATGAGTAAGTATCTGGGAGCCTCAGGGATAAAAGGCAGCACAATAATTAGAAGAACAGAAAAAACTATAGGGACACATGGGATCACCTCCCACGTTTCCTCACAACCAAGGATTTCTCTGAAACAAGGAAAAAAGAAGTGATGCATAACACGTTCATGGAAGTAAAATCATTTGGGAAAAGTCATTAAAACAGACATATGTGCACACCTTATCCCAAAAACCTGTCCAGACATTTTACCAAGAACTATAAAAATCATGTAAGTCTGTGTCACTAAGCCTCTTATCTTCCTCAGTGAACATTCCCCAAGATACATCAAGTGAGTGGTTCCACCCAAACCTGCAGGTCAAGAGAAAATATTGGTCAGTCAAGGTTAAATGCAACGTACTGCCAACATATCACTTAAGTTGACATGTACATGTACATGTTATTAACCCATAAAGATACAAACATCCACCATTTACCCAAATCATCTACTGATCTAAACTGTTTAATACCTGTTGATCCAATAATCCTATCAGTACATTTAAATAATTGGTATAAAATTATTTTCATGGACATCAGATATGACCCATTTGCAAATTCTGTGTTATTTGTGCAAATGATTTTCCTCTATTTTCGCCTTTTTAAAATTGATTTATTATCATTTATATATTTTTCATTCTTACGTTAAATATTGCCCAATATTTCCTAAACAATTCATGATCACTGTCCAAAAAAGCTGAAATTATATCATGTTATTTCATCAAAAACTGAGAAAATGGAGGAAAAAGTGACTTTTTTCAGTCAAATCAATCATTAGCTGAACACACACACACACACACACACATATATATATATATATACATATATATATATATATATATATATATATATATATATATATATATATATATATGAAGAGTTCATTTGCAAAAACAGATAACTCCATTTTTCTTTTTTTTCAGAAAATTGCATTTTTTACTCTACATTCCAGGTAATACTCATTGATTTGATATATTATTTATTCAATTTAGTGGCTCTTACCAAATGAAATAAATAATATATCAAATAAATCAGTATTATCTGTGGAATGTAGAGTAAAAAATGACATTTTGTGAAAAAAAGAAAAATGGAGTTATCTGTTTTTGCAAATGAACTCTTCATATATATATATATATATATATATATATATATATATATATATATATATATATATATATATATATAATGTATAGTGTACGCAGAGTGTCCTGTTTTACCTGCACAGATTCCAAAGAGAATCCTCCCTACAATGACCATCTCAAACGATTTCAGCCTTTTGCATGTCAACATGAATCCTGCCCCAGCAATGTAAATGAAGCTGGTGAAGATCATCACCTTTTTTCTGAATGAACAAACAGACAGACAGAGAGACAGATAGAAATTCCATCCAATGTAGGAGAAATTTTTTTTTAATATTTATTAAAAGCTGTAACTCTGATCTACTTTTCCCCAAATGTAACACTGTTCTACAATTTTTAGAAAGTATCTTCTTCATACATTAAATGTGATAAATCTTACATACTTTGATAAAGATGAATCAGAAAACAAATGAGGAAAGTGCTGGTTAGTTCATGTTTTTACTGATGGTGTGTTATTCCACATATATGGTGGTTTATGTACATGTACACAATTTCTAAATATTCCACTAGAAAGAACATATAAAGTAAATGGATCATAATGTGCAGACAGTGTGTTGAAGTAAATCTGGTAGATCTGAGAACAATATTCCTTTGGACTAAAACCTATTCTCTTGTTAATGCTAAGACCCATTTTGATCCCAGACTTATCTTGGGAACTTGAACCAACCAGCATTTAAGACTTGAGTTTTCTTGATCAGTAACACACATGTGGTAAAATTTCATTAGTCTTATTCTGGAAGACTTTTACTTTTTGAACAGTGAAATCTATTCAAGATCTATTCTGGGTGACTGGCAATGTATAAACTCAATTCAACTAAAAGTTTTGCTGCTAGAGTGTTAACAAAAAAAACCCCATACTGAACCAAAAACAATACCCATTGCCTTCCCATTCAGTAATAAACAATGCATTCACTTTCTCATACTCACCTTCCAAGCCTGCTTGAGATGTATCTGACACTCAAAGTACCGCAGAGTCCCCCAATGGGAAGTGTGCCGACTATAAGAGACCAGATCATGGTGGTGGTCCCAATAGATGGAACTTCTCCATATCTGTCGTACCAGCTGCCGTTAATGAACTTCTGTATAAACTGAAAACACAATTTCAATGTAAGCAGAACATTTTGCAGTACTGATCCATTGATGAATGACGGACTGAAAAATATATTACTTTTAAATAGATTACAGAAGATATTGAATGGATATATTTCATGCTTCACCAACTGATGAACAGGCTGTTACAGAAGAAAAAGGTTATAAATTGTGTATCTCACCGGTGAAGGGGAACTCAGGGAAGTCACTTGGTGGCCCAATTGAAAGCTTCCTCCAAGGCCCAAAATAATAATGACGCCCACAGCATTGCCACGAAACTAAACACAAAATTAGCATTTAACACTGAAAGGAGAGTGAAAGTGACCCATCACAACTTATTATTTATCATAGTCTTTTGCATTTTAGAGTGAAAAGCAGCATTTTTCTTATTTTAATAAATAGTTTGTGCAAAAATATATCATTAACTGAACATAAAATCAAGGATCTTTGTCATTTGTTAATTTACATGGGCTTCACTGGTGAGTCAATGTTGTACAAGGTAGCAGTCTTTCCATGATAACTACAAAGCATCCGAAGCATCCAAATGAGTCATATCTGATGAACATAAAGCAGGGGTGTCAAACTCATTCTAATTCTGGGGCCACATTCAGCCTAATATGATATCAAAAGGGCCAGACCCATAAAATTCTAACAGTAAAAAGAGTAAAGTTACATTATGATAATGTTTATATCTATAGTCTTTCCCTCAAAATGAGAATAACAACTTGACGTGACATATTTTCAGAAAAACAAGTGCAATTTTAACAATTTTTCTGCCTCAGTCTGTCACTACAGAGTTGGATGAATCACTGGATGTAACGAACACAGCTCAGCTTGCTGTGTTTGTCAGTGTTGTTGTTTTACATCGAAGGACATCTTCACTCTTCTCCATTTGAAGTAAAGAACGACAGGTGAGGACATTTATGATGTATTTAAAAGCATCAGCGTAGGTTTCTATATAGATGTTTGGGGATTGCAAAATAGTCCCTACCAATATTTGCTGTTTGTCCTTAATATAGGAAAAATCTACATTCAATGAAAATTTTGAAATACTATTTCAATAGATTACACATATGGTAGCATTAATAAAACATTTCTTTATGTTTTGGTTTTGTGTGTGTGTGTGTGTGTGTATATATATATATATATATATATATATATATATATATATATATATATATATATATATATATATATATATATATATATATATATATATATATATATATATATATATATATATATATATAATATTGGTGTTCACATAGGGTGTTCAAACATCCAGTGAAGGACTATCGAAAAATATTCCCCTTCAGGGTGGGGAATATTTTTCTGATTGTAAGGCGTGGGCCATACAGACCCTTTGGCAGCCAAGAATTGGCCCCTGGGCCTTATGTTTGACACCTGTGCCATAAAAAGGTGTTAAAGTGCATTTGACCTTAATTATGTAAATGAACCGATATGATTTATGGTTCTAACATTATTAAACATTTTAGGTCATTGGATGATAGTGGTTGCTTGTATGCATCTGTAAGGGTTAAAATATTATGAGTTTTTCAAGAAATCAATTACACTAAACATCACATTTAATATATTTAGCTGTTTTTTCTGACTTCCTTTAACTTCTCTGTTATAATATCAGATAGATAATGCTAACTTTAAAGCCCAGGCTTTCTCACCTACTGCATTAGCAAATAATAATAATAATAATAATAATAATATATATATATACAACTGAGTCATTTTCAATGTTTGTCATGTGGCTGAAAGAATTGGATAATATTCTACATTGTGTTAAATAAGAGTTTATCACTTGGTAAACTCTTTGACACTTGGTAAATGAAAGCTGTTTTCCAGGTAAATGTCTAACCAGTTGAACATGCCACAGTGTCATGTGTTACAGAGGAGTTAACAAAGACTACACGTATATTGCATTTTGTGTTTTTGTTTCTCTACATTATCAGTCTGCGGACAAGGACATTACATTACATTACATATCCTCTTGAGACCCTGCAATGTATTTTGGGACTCTGTGGGGAATAAGATTTTCACAATTTTCCTTTAAAAAAATAAAAAAAAATAAAGTGGTGCCGGTCCACACACACACACATACCTATTGTAAAAAATTATTTAATGGCTTTTTTTAAAATATATTTTACAGTAAAATATCCCAAACTTGTACTTTCCTGGGTCTCAGGACAATATAATGCATATGTTCAAATTAAACAATAATGTGGAAGAATTTCAAGTTTCACCTTAAGTGAAAAAATCTCATATTAAATTTATCGGTCTAGTATTTATTTATTTATTTATTTATATATATATATATATATATATATTTATTTATTTATTTATTTATATTTGTATTTTTTAAATTTAGATTATTATTGTTGTTTGAGTTATTGTTGATTGATGGAGACTGGGCCTGTAAAATTAATTGCCCATTGATGGGACAAATAAAGTGATCTGAATCTGAATCTGAACCACAGCATTCCCATATAGGACGCACATTTTTGCATTGAGTTTTTGTTTTTCCATTGCTGTGGCCTGCATTTTTTTTTTTCAAAGTTTAGCATAATAAAGAAGTCATACTAATAAATATAATGAACAATAGTCCTCTGTGCCTTGCATTACATGCAAACACATTGGGTACTAATGGACTGACAATGACTCAGCTTAAAATGTAGTTTGGATATGCACCGGGATAAAGCTAAGAATAAAACACACAACATCCTTAAATCAGACCGATAAAGCTTTTCTTTTGGTTAAGTTCATGTAAATTTCATACAGTCAAAGGACTTTGTGTTCATGACAAATGAGAAGTCGAAATAAGCATCATGATTTTGTCCTTGGGTTTAAACTGCAACGTGAAATCATTATGCATGTAACAAATGTTTCCACTATCTTTTCTACAAAAAAACACTAGAAGTCAGAAAAATGACCTACCAGCTGCTGCACCATTGTTTCCTTTGTTTCACCACAACACAGCTCAGACTGAATATAAAACACTATGTGGACTGTGTTGTTCCATGTTGGTTATCATTAACTTGTCAGACTTTTCAATTACCTAGGATACACTGAAACATTTTCCTCCAGTGTTGATGTTACATAATGTGGAAAAGATCTGATCCAGTGTGTTTCATTTGTAAACAATTATTTCTGCCTTGATATTTCAATTTTAGTTTAGAATACCTGAGGATTATGCCGATACTTTTCAGAACATGGTGAAAATCACTGACAAAACAAAAATGTGAAAAGTTATACCTCTGATTCTTGTTGGTCACATAAAACAATGTAATGTTGTGTTGTTTTTGTTTATTCTTCACAAAGATACATATTTAGGAAGGATCTTTAGTGATACAGTGGTGGAAAAAAGGTTTCAGACACCCTTGAAATTTTACACAATTATTTTGCTAGCAGACAGAAAAAACAGACAGAGGGTGATGAAAAAAAAAGGACCTTTCTGGTGGAGGGGACTAACATTTTGATTTTTGACTTCTGTGAAACAATGCACACTCAAAAGGGAGCATGTGACTTTGGAGAATGGGACGATACTCGACAGAGTTCAATGACTTAGATGGGACATATGTCCATTTTCCACCAGTGAACACAGTTCCCTGGTGTGTCAATGACATGTCTGTGACATGCTTTGGTCAAATACCACATTGATGAAGAGAAACAGCAGCCTCTTCAACCCTGAGGACCAGCCTTTTTTAAAACACTCACTTTTAGTGTCTCATGCTTTCATACAAATGAGCCATAGCTGACTCTTCCCCTCACTTCCGCATTCTACCAAAACGGAGAAGAGAAAGAAATTGAACCTGAAAAGAGACAAAGAGAAAAAGACATTAAATAAAATAATCTGGAGAAAAATCAAAGTGGACTGAGTGTTCAGTTTTACAGCCCTGGTGCCTTTGGGTCCTGGTCTGTTAACAGCGCCTGTGTGTGTTTGGATCCAGTTTGTCTGGACCTGGGCCGGCCAGACGAGTCAGGACACCACGGTTGCAGTGCCAGTCAAAGGAACAGCCCGTCCGATCAACCTGGGTCAGACCAACCAAGGACCCAGACGCACAGCGACCAGGGCTCAGACCCCAATACACTGGACGCACACCAGGACTACCGATAGAGAATAATGGTGGATTTCTGATTCTGAGCAGAGGTTGCTGTGACCAGTATGTGGGGTTAGCTGAGCTGCTGGGGTGGAGTATTCAAATTAATCAGTCAATCAAACAATCAATTGTTATTTAGATATCATCTTACAACACCAAAAAGGTACACAAGATCCTTTCCAAAATGACATAAAAACAAAAAACAACAAAAAAAACAGTTATGAAACCATAGCAGAGTGGCAGAATGCCGCACAGTGGTAGCCTGAGCGGTCTCTGGGCTGTTTTGCAGTGTTGCACCTAACAAGCTCGACAGAAACATAGACAGAAAGGCCTGAGCTGCAATAGATGCTGCCGGTATCATAGATGATGCAGCAGAAAAAACTGTTTCTGGCAAGCAATGCCTTCCTTTTCACAAAATTTCTCCACACTTTGTTTACCTCATTGTGTTTGTTATCCGTAATTTTCTCCATCTCCTAATTAAATAATTGATGCATAAAGAGGACAGGACCATGACCCTTCTGTGATTGGCCAACTGCCCAACGACCCAAATGAAATAAGTAAGATGATTGGAGTTGGACTACCAGAGAAACTGAAGACATTGGTTATCATTATTAAAGATAATAGTTAAAGAAGATTATCATATTAAAGCAGGCTTTAATTTAAAAATTAAAATAAAATTAATCAGTATTGTCACGAGAGGATGCCATCCAAGTCTACAAGTACCTGCATGGAAAGTACAAATAGGACTGTGAGAAGATGTTTCCTGTAAAACAAAACAGCAGGACCTGAGGGCATTCCTTACGTTTAGAGTGCACTTCTTTCCCTCCCAGCGTGTGGTGAATGCGTGGAACCAGCTGTTGGAAGAAGTGGTATCTGCAGACACACTCAATACTACATTCAAAGCCAGATTGGAAAATATTGGACGAACCATCCACTCTGTTTTGACTACAGAGCTGGAGATGATGTGTGCTGAGAGACTGTAATCTCTGGTGCATAGGCCCGTAGGCCTTCTCATTGTATTTTTTGTATTGTATCGTGTTAAATTGTACCGGCTACGGGTGTAAAGATAAACTGATTTGAATCGATTATCGGTCTGTGTCGTATGAGATCCAACTGAATCGATTGACTGAGCCCTGAATCGCTAAAACTGCCTAGAAATGCCCCGGATTTACGGCCATGGATCAGTTTCTTGAGGTCCAGCCACCAATCTGTAATTATGTTATTTATATCTGTGGTCAAGTGGCTTAACAATGACATGGCACTTTTTTTTTTTTTTAGAAATGTATACACGTTAAAACTTCCAACAGGAGATTTATCCGCTGATTTTTTTGGTGGTACAGATAGAGGTAAAGTTAAAGGAAATGCAGGTACTGGACAGGAAGTGACAAAATAAAAGCATATTTATGGATGAAACCATTGATCCGTGCTTGATCCACACAGCCAAATCGTTTTATTTTGAAGGGATAAAGCATATCCGTCCACAGATTTTCAAAATACTGGATGACACTTAACCAGGCCCTTTAGTACTAACACGTACTAGCAAGATGTCCCTGAGCAAAATTGATGTGGTGTGTGGTTTAAACTGAAAATAAAGCTAAACGGTGAGGTCCTGGGTAGAGAATGTTTAATCGTGAGTAAGGTTATGGATCTAAAGTACGTGGGTACAGGTTTGTAAAGAGGACCTGTGTGAGAGTTAGTCAGTTCCGTTAGTACGCCGGTACTTAGTCACATGACTCCATCAGTCCACCTGTACTGGATCCCCGGTCAGTCTCCTGCTGTCACCCATTTAAAAATACCTCTGTAAACCCTGACCTCTGACCCCTAACTCCTAACCCTCTGTAAACCAGACACCAGCATGGCATCAGAAAGAATTATTTGTAGTCAAATCAGGGGATGTAGTTTCAGTGACACATGATCATGTTGATCAGTTGATTTTCCTCAAAAAGAATAAAACACTGTTTTATGTCTAACCTCAGTGTTATGCTCAGTGTATTCTCACATTTGCATCAATAATTAAACTTGATATTTTCATATTTTTTGTGCTTCTTGGGGGAAAGTAAGTTTTTTTATTTTAAATATGAAGAGAGACTTCAGTTTATGTTGTGCGAATTTATGTTCAGTAGTTCGTGCTCTATTGCCTTTGTAAATAAAAGGATATGGTTTGGACATTATATTTGTGTTTCTTTGTCTTCTCAGTAACATAAAATAAGTACTTGCAGTTGATTTGTCAATTTGTATTGAATTAAACTGAACTGAATCATATCGAATCGTTTACTAATTTTTAATAATCGCCCTGAATCGGATCGTAGTTTGTGAATTAAGATTTTAATCGGATCGTTGTGTGGGTGAAATATTTACACCCCTAGTAGAGGCCCAAACTGCCAATGGCTACTCCGCCTCTGAGTCTGAATGGACTGAATGGATTGTTAAACGCAGCCGCCTGCTAGTCGTTGTTATGGGGTCATAACAACGATTTGAAGTAGCGGAGAAGTTAAAATACAGAACTCATCTAGACCGGGAAAGGATCGAGTTTCCGCCACTGTTGTTATGGCAACCAACGACGCCCAGTGCATGATCGGTGAATGACAAGCTGTCCGTTGAATCGACCTCCACACACTTTTGGGTTAAAATGCTCAGTTTGATGAAACACTCAGTCTGTTGTTTAACTACTCAGACTTTAAGCAAAGTAAATTGTAATGCGACCTCAATTTAACTGACAGTAAAGGTGTATTCCAAAAATGTACAGCCTTGACCTACAGTATTTCACCTCCGGACAGCCACCACCGACGGCAACTCATTAATTTGACCCTGACATCTTTATATGATGCGGTTGATTGATGATGGTTAAAAGAAAACGTAGTCAGTTAAGAAAAGTTAAGTGTAGAAATATTAAACTATCAAAATGTACACGGACCCTGCAGCCACGGTACGGTTGATCTCTCAATTCAATTCAATTTTTTTCAATTTAAATGGCTTTATTGACATGGGAAACATATGTTTACATTGTCAAAGCAGCAGAAATAAAACGGTGAAATACAAAATAGTAATAACACTTTTCAAGTATACTCTAAAGTCTGGCTCTGTTACAATAGAGTTGTAATAAATTTAAGGCTGACTAAAAATATGTCTGTATACACCTATGTACACTGTAAACCTATATACACTTTTATATACCTCTCTCTCTCTCTCTCCGAAATAATGAAATTAAAGTCCACATTTGATTTCAACTTTATTCTTGACATTTCGTGATTAAAATCGAAATTTTTAGATTAAAGTTGAAATTTTGAGGTCGAAACTTCGACTTTAATCTCGAAATTTCGACTTTTAAAGTCGACTTTTTAAAGTCTCTTTAAAAAAATTATCTTGTCATATCAAAAAATTCACACGTGGCCCTAATAGTTTTCAGTTTTCTTGAGGCGCCGTTTACCTTCCCGCTCTGTAGAGGGAAGCAGAAAGAAATATGCTACTTCCGGGTTGTCTGCTTTATTCCGTCGTTGACTAACAGTCCAGCGGAAGTAACACACACGGTGCAGTGTTTTCCGTAGTCATCGTAGACTAGCTGAGTCCGACCCGAGCAGATTCCTGTCAACACAAAGAAAGCATTTTGTTTGTGTAGTTGCTTTTATATTTTAGAATAAAAATGCCGCTGGAGAATCTAGAGGAAGAGGGTCTGCCTAAGAACCCCGACCTGAGGATAGCCCAGCTGAAGTTTCTGCTCACAATGGAAGGACACCGACAGGATGCTAAAGTGAAGACGGAGCTCATGGATGCTATCAAAGCTAACAGTGAGTTAGCACATCCCTGCACCAGCAGTGTAAAATTAACCGCAGTCAGAGTACGGACATTCAAATTGACAGTTGTGTATGATTATGTTTTTCCCCCACACTGTGCACGTTATATATACAACCCAAAATTATCAGTATGTCACATTAATTAAAACTGGCACTTAAGTCATTGTATTTAGCCTAGGAGAGCTAGCCAACAAGCAAACTTAAGTAGCATGTTGGGTAAGTTAAGCTATCATAACAGATACTTCAAATAGAAACTGGATATCTTACGAAAGGCGTTTTTTCCTCTTGCACAGACGTTTACGCTCACGTAAAGCAATTAATATGTCAAGTATGGTCTTTTACGTATATAATCTATTGTATTCTGTAGACATGGCTCCATACTATGAGGGTCTGTGTAAAGAGCTGAAGTGGCAGTTGGACACCGACCTTCTAAGCAAAATGAAGAAGGCCAACGAAGAAGAGCTGAAGCGACTGGATGATGTCCTGGAAGACGCAGAGAAAAATCTGGGAGAGAGTGAGATACGGGACGCCATGATGGCCAAAGCTGAATATTTGATCAGAATTGGCGACAAGGTAGAGTATTACAACATTTATATTTTATAGCTTGACGATCACTGGGAAATGTTTAACAAGTTAATTGTGACTATAGAAGCGTGGAAGGAACTATTAACTCAGTTTATTAACTAGTGACTGGCAAAGTATTTTCTGGAGATGGTGTTTCTTGAAAGTTGTTCAGGTGTGTGAAAAACACTTTAATTGCATACTCAATGATAAAATGCAGTATAACTGTACATATTAAAGGTATACAGCTTTGCCTTCTTTTGGGACTGGGACATGTGGCCACAATTTCCATGAGAGTTTATAATGACCAAAGTAAATGTCAAATCAGTATTTATTTCATAGCTGAAGAATTGTCATTTTTTTGTGGTTATGTAATATTCATAGAAGTTGCAGTAAACAATTTACAAAAACAATGTTCGAGAATGATTAAAGGACAAAAGAAATATGAAGATAATCAATATAAAAGACCTGACAAAAAGAAACGGGTTATAAAAAAACACGCCCAGTCTGATTTTGATTTAATGCTCATTTGTGTACAATCTCAGTTCTTTTTCAGCAAGATAAAACCATTGTGTTTTTGCGGACAGTAAAAACAAATTAAACTCTGGAGATAAATGAATAGTATGTATGATAATATTTATCACATAAAATTACATTACATACTTGTTTTCTCACCCAGGTCTACGTTTTGGTAGTAAAATCACCTTGGCCAACACAGAGCAAATCAGACATAAAAAAAAATTATAATCCTGTTAATATAAAGCTGTGGAAAACATTAAACAACAGCAAGAAGTGAAGTAATGTTGATGACACTTGGTCTCAGATTTTTCATCTTCTCTTTACATTCAGGAAGGTGCCTTAACTGCCTTCAGGAAGACGTATGACAAGACGGTGGCTCTGGGTCACAGACTAGACATCGTCTTCTACCTGTTGAGGATCGGCCTTTTCTATATGGATAGTGACCTTATCACTCGTAACTCGGAGAAAGCCAAGAGGTAACGGCTATAAGAGTGTTTGATCTTCCACTGTAGTTTTACAGAAATGTATCAGCACTCACTTGTTGCTGCACTGTTTTTCTTCTATGTTTGTAGCCTTATTGAGGAAGGTGGAGATTGGGACAGGAGGAATCGTCTGAAGGTCTACCAGGGTCTGTACTGTGTGGCCATCAGGGACTTCAAACAGGCAGCAGAGCTGTTCCTTGACACCGTTTCCACCTTTACATCATATGAGCTCATGGACTACAAAACTTTTGTTACTTACACCGTCTACGTCTGCATGATTGCACTCAAAAGGCCTGACCTGCGTGAAAAGGTTTGTGAGAGGATGCTTACTCACTATAAATACGTTTTTATATATGCCCATGTGTAGATTAGAAGTACCTGTTATACGTTTGTCTTTAGGTAATAAAGGGAGCAGAGATCTTGGAGGTTCTGCACAGTCTTCCATCTGTTCGCCAGTATCTGTTCTCCCTCTACGAGTGTCGTTACTCTGTCTTCTTCCAGTCTCTAGGTGAGGAAGCAAATTCAGTCATTTGGTCACAGTCCTTACATTATTAATGAGAATGTGGAAGATTACAAATTTCCTCTTAAATAACTTAAAATCATTA
Source organism: Siphamia tubifer (assembly GCA_020466265.1). Lineage (NCBI taxonomy): Eukaryota > Metazoa > Chordata > Actinopteri > Kurtiformes > Apogonidae > Siphamia > Siphamia tubifer. Next base: position 40,724,609 of record CM035787.1, read on the forward strand.
CCTCTTTGTCACAGCAATGGTGGAGCAGGAGATGAAGAAGGACTGGCTGTTTGCACCACACTACCGCTACTACGTGAGGGAGATGAGGATCCAGGCCTACAGTCAGCTGCTCGAGTCCTACCGCTCCCTCACCCTGGGCTACATGGCTGAGGCCTTCGGTGTCAGCACAGAGTTCATCGACCAGTGAGTACTCCTCCTAAATAGATCCTGGGTGTCAAATGTACAGCCTTCAGACCAAAACCAGCCCTCCTAAAGGTTCAGTCTTTCTCACAGGATAAATTTGCAAAAGAAAGTGCATACATTACAGAGGACATTGACAGATCAAAAATTTAAATGTATTTTTCACTTCCTGATGCCTGTTAATACATTTTTGTGCATTTGTAGATCCACTGTGATCTGTAATGCACATGTGATAAATTATAAAGAAAGACAAGTTTAAGAATGCGTTTCAGGTTTTTTTTGGTAAAAGTAACGTTTGTAGATGTAAACATTTTCATACTGTAATTTCCTTTTTTGCACGAAAGCAGAAACAGTTGGTGTTGTCACCTCCATTACATTTTGTACAGTATATGAGTTGACCTTTGACAGTCCTGTAGTCTTCTTTGTATTGCCTGGTTTCTATAATGGAATAGTTGGATTGCATCCAACAACAAAAAATTGTTAACTTTGCTGTTTGTCGATAACTGTACTTATTTGAACTGTAGTGGAAGAAACTAAAAACAAGCAAGGGAACTTCACTATTATGAAGACATTTCTTTCCAACAAGTTTGCATGTAGCACTTTTTCTCTCCATATTTCTAGAGGGTGTGAACACATAGCTGATGGTATGTACTGATGAAAAACAGCCACGTGTAGCGGAGCCCATAACCCTGCCTACAAGCCAAACCAGGAGATAAAATCATGCCTTATTCTCATTTTCAATTTTAACTATTTTCAGGTTAGTTCCATAGAAACACAGCCACCAAGATGTGTCTACATCACATTAACTTCTAAGCATTTGAATTTGGACAACAGTCCCAATTCAAGAGCCTCAGTAAATCTTGCTCTCAGCAAACTATTGACTTTAGTCTAAAAAGTGTGTGCTTGTTGAAATTGTGTATATTCAAAATTCTTCTGAAAAATGTTTTTTCTGTTTGGATGAGTGTTACATTTTTATTGGCATTCGTTTTAAATTTACAAATATTTGTTCTTCCTCAGAGAACTGTCACGATTCATAGCTGCCGGCCGTCTCCACTGTAAAATTGACAAGGTTAATGAGATTGTGGAAACCAACAGGTAAAATGTTGTTTAAACCTCCATACTCTGATACTTACTGAATAATCCCTGTCAGAACTCTAATCTTGTGCTGCTCTTCCTCACAGACCTGATAGTAAAAACTGGCAGTACCAAGAAACCATTAAGAAGGGAGACCTGCTGCTCAACAGAGTCCAGAAGTTGTCAAGAGTCATCAACATGTAATCACAGGGGCCATATTTTTGTCTTTACAGCAAAAAAAAAGGGTGGGGTGGGGTGGGCTTGCATTCTTCTTGGAATACCCAGACCTGTAGTTTGTCTGACAAAGTCACTCTTATATTGTGTATATAATAAAAAATTGTTTCACTGTTGAAGCTGGTGTTAAAGAGCTTTTTGTCTTTACATGATTCCAGTGGATTCTTAAAAAGTCTTGAATTTACAAATCTGCATTCAACACTTTAAAAATCTTCACGAGATACAACATTTTATATGGTGGGCCTTCAGTTATGTTGCCACGACTGTTCCAACTAGACCATTTATATTGAAATTCAGAGCCAGTTATGGCTAACTGGTGGTAAATGACTGTGGGAATCAAAAGTGCTGAAATAAATACTTTTTCCAGTATGGTTGCGTACTGGGCATCAAATTCAACTTGTAGAGACCTATGAATTTAAATGTCTGTCAAATGTCCAAGCCACAAAGAAAGTAATGTTGACTGAACTCCAACCAATTTATATTGAAAAAATTCCGAACCAATTATCACACACTTTCCAACCTTCAGAGGAATAATCACAGAACATTCAGTTCAACACATACAGCTGTTAATTAGCTGATTCTGGGAACTTTTAAGGCAGCGTTTCCCAACCCTGGTCCTCGAGGCACACTATCCTGCATGTTTTAGATGTTTCTCTCTCTAACCACACCTGATTCTAATGATCAGCCTATCATCCAGCTCTGCAGAAGACTGATAATGACCGTCAGGTGTGTTCAAAGAGGGAAATGTCTAAAACATACAGGATAGTGTGCCTTGAGGGCCAGGGTTGGGAAACACTGCTTTAAGGGATGGCTCGCAAACATTTAGAAGTGGAAGTTGAATAATGCTTTGTTGTCGACCTGATTGACATAAGTGGAAGGGAAAGGCTGTGAAATGGGCACAAAATTCTGTTCCCAGTAGGTCTTCAAAGTATTAAATGCAACTTGTAGAATCCTGTGGGAAGACTGATTAATTACGAGGCAGAGACATGATTTCATATAAATAGCAGTATAAATTATTTTATTTACAGAAACTTGTTACAAAACAAATATACTATACAATCTTTTTTCTTTAAATATTAATTCTAACCTATGTTTTGTTCATGAATTACATAGCAGCCAATACATAAGTCCAGCTGAAAATGATTTAATGTATACAAAAAAAAAAAAAATCTATACACGCTTTTACATGATGAATGGTGGATCTACTTTTTCCTCCCAGAAACAAGCTGTATTCTCTCTCACTTTCACATTCCAAGTCTATGGTGCTAATAAAAAAAGGACATCCTCTAAACATTTCCATATTTTGGAGACGATGCAGAGATGTCTGAAGTTTGAGGGTAAACAAAACACTTGATTGAAGGTTTCACGTACAAATCCCAGTAAACCAGAGGGGGTGTAAGCCACATACTGAGGCTTAAAACTAAAACATCCAAAAAAAAAAAAAAAAAAACATTTCATACTAGGCAGCTGACAAGCTCCGGTTTTACCACATTTAGGATTCATAGGCAGATTAAAAACAAGCTCCTAACCACTTTGAACATTCAAGTAAGGTAAAACAACCCAAACAATGCTGTCCTCAAACAGTCAGGATGAAACAAATTCAGGCACTTTCTTAATTTGATATATTTTTTTTAAAAAGCTGCAAACAATTTCTTTAAAAGCTGTAATTCAAATTACTAGTTTGGCAACGATAATGCAAGCAGTTGGACTGTTTGAAGTGTTCCTCTTCCTTGCAATGATTGCTTTAGTCCCTTCAGCCTTATAAAAGAACATAAGTGTTTCAATCATGAAATGCATTTAAGGTACTCCATCTGCCATTGTATGTGGTGGAAATTGGTTCAACAACGGGCACAGCTTTAAAGCCTGCGGGACATTTCATAATCACAGGCTAACTGGATTACATAACATTTTCCTGTTGTGTTGATTCATAGGCAACGTAAAATGTATTGTAAAAGCACGTGTGATTGAGACCTTGAAAAGTGAATAAAGGTATCCTCTGTCATACAGACACATGCTACAGTGGCAACACTTCACCTTTGTTCCTTAAAGGATCTCAGTACATGATTCATGAGATGCTTCAGCTTCTACATATAGGCGTATTGCATCATATAGACTTGGCAGTGAACCACTTCAAATAATCAAGTTCTCTGACATTTAATCTTTTTTTTTTCCTAAATAAATAACTTTTTAAAAATGTTTTCCCCCTTTTTTTTTTTTTATTTAAATTGTACCAAAAATACGAAAAATGCCTGTGCAAAAATACATATTTAACTATGTACAATTTGTTAACAAAATATGTATTCTCAAAGATGGATACTTCAAAAACTTGTTTGATACATAGGCTACAAGAAAAAAAGCTAAATTATGTTTTCTTTAAAAATTGTTTCCTCTACGTTCCACAATATCTGACATCAGTAGAGGTTCCATAAATATGCCAAAAGTTTCAATATGTCCTGTGAAGCCATCTCTATGAATCTCGCACTATTACACCCACTCGAGACAACTCAAAATGAGAAAATATCCCGACGAGATGGGCAAGTATTGCCTGATTTAAGACTCCATTTTGACAAAGGAATAGAGTATAATGCCTGGATATCCATTCATCTATGACAAATCTTTTCTCAGTACACACCAACATAGTGTTAAGGTGAGGCATCAAAACTTAACATCCAGAGCTTGGGTAGTGGTTACGCATAGGAGAGACAATCATACCCACAGAAGACAGGTGACGTGCATAAGTTTGCTCCAGTTAAGACGTACCATACCTGATTCCCAATGTAGGAGAAAAAAAAATTAAAATTCACATCTGCACACACACAGCTGTGGATGTTACACTGCTATACGGGTAAATTACTCTCAAGAGAGAACAACAATACAGTTCGCACAGATGTTTTGTTAAATCCACACAGGCAATGCACTATCACCGCCTCATGAGCAAGACTGCCCACCTTTTAGGTACAAAAAAAGTAGTTGGCAAAGCCGACAACAGCTTTTGGTTCGCGTTGTGGACAAGTAAGCGGTGCCTGTGGAGAAAAGTAGGTATTTAGTGCTGTTCACAGTTGGGGGTAGGTCTGCTGTGGCTATCATTCTGTACAATGAAAAGATTCTGAAAAATTAACTGCTGTACTTAAGACCAAGCTATCCTTTGACAAAAGATCTAATCAAATGGGCACATCAGGCATCCTTTTCACATTTGAAAGCACTACTGTCTTCACCACGCCTACAAAGACTCTTTGTAGTTCAGTGTAAAAGCTCATAAGAAATCATAAAAAGGTAACACTTGCATAATTATTGTGGGTAATAAAGAATTGACCAGGTCGTCCCTTTCAGCTGATCTCAGCCCACACGCAGCCTGTAAGCTGAAGTTGCTCAACGCGTCACCAGAGAGAGTCAAACTAACAAAAGGTGAAACCACAAGGTGATTGTGTGTTTAAGGTGTTGCAAGTAAAAGTTTGCTGGTCCTCCTGCTCTCCTTCCAAGGCTTCTGAGATCAGGCGCTGGGGGTGTAAGTACGTTGGAAATTCCAGTAGTCCAGCAGAATCTGACATGAGAAAATATACTCGTACACGCTTGCACGTTCACACACACTCATTCTGTAATAAACACGGAAGAGAACGGGCTTGCTGTCTCCCCAGTTGCTCAGCGTCATGACAGTGTGTTGCGCAGAGCTTGCGCCAGTCATTGAGCTTTAAACCACAGAGACCCATGGCTGTTTCTACTGCTCCGCCTACTTCCAACCAGACAGGAAGACCTCTCAGAATACTGGGAAAACACTAGCGTGGGAGGGTCATTGGCTCGCTATTTAGACCCCTGGTGCTCCACATGTGATTTATCCCCATACAGTGCTGCCACTGCCACCACCACCCCACCCCACACATGGCTTTGGGAGAATTAGTAAGGACCACACTGACTTCACTGGGCAGTCCAGATCATCTCCACCCTGAGGATTGTGGGAAGCTGAGAGTAATGTGGGTTTGACTTTAGAAGGCCTCGTGCAGACCAGAGCAGCATGTAGACTGCCCCGGACTATTCCCCGTCTGCCTGCCGGTTCCACACACAGAAGCCGGACCCCACTGTCAAGGACGAGCCTTTGGCTGTAGAGAAGAAAGGGGACAAAAAGCATCTTCAAAATGGTGGTTAAATATTCAACAAACTAGTCTGGGTAAAATATTAACTGCCTCTCAAAGCCAGACTTCTACTACTGCACATTGTAGACCGGCCTTACTGGCTGGCAGACAATGATAAATACAAATGTGGAAATGTCTTCATGTCTACAGAATTAACTATGTAAAACTCTGCACCTTTTAAAATATATTCAACTGATAAAATGACAGCATGTTGTGACCTAGGATCAAATCAACACATTGCACCAAACTATTGCCATTTATGAAAAAGCGTTTATCCAAAATTAAATTGCTTTACAGTTTTCTCCTGTGTGTGGTATTGGTTTGCCCCCAGAGAGCACAGTGGGCATCAGTGGGACACTTTAACATATGAGATTGAACATTAAGCACTAAGGTTGGTGAACAACTGGATTTCACTCCTGGTAACACACAGAATATGCACAATGGTTATATCCTGTCTTTATTCTGAACAACACATATATTTTAATTGATGACATTTTTGTTTTTAAATTATATATTGAAATAAAATAAGCGTCTCTGTATTTGACTTTTGTGGCGTGGACTACTGAATTTTATATTTCTTTATAATCCTTTTCAGACATGTTCTATTGGGGAAATGGATAATGCTTGAAATGAGATTTTGTTCAATAAGTGCAAAAAAACCCCAAAAAAACCAAACTGATTTATTAATTATGGCTTGTCTCAATGGACCTCACTGAGACCCAGTGTGTTTGAGCCTGCTGGCCTTCATCAGGGCGAGGGTTCGGATAAACCCCTGGTGAAGGCTGGCAGGCTGAAACACATTGAGGCTCAGTGAGGTCCATTGAGACATGCCATAATTAAAAAAGACATTTTAAAATTATAAGAGTGCACCTTGTTGGTTTTTTTGTGCTTTGTTGGTCCCTTCACCAAAATGTACCTACTTTACTATATTTCATCACTATTTTGAATTACTGCCTGGAGTCCCAAAGAAGTGTTCCTCTTTACGGTTTGCTCAATGAGATTTTCCTGAAAGGTTTGTGTATTATTTCTTTGTTTTCTTACCCATTACTTGGTACATCAACGTAAATCTATGCACCATGATTCATTACTGTATATAGTGATAATATCAGCTAATCAAAGTCTTGAATCTGAAAACATGTCCACTGTTGTGTTTATTATGGAAAACTTGCACTAATTTCTCTGATACACATCACATCTCTTATTTGAAAGACATTCTGCTCAGTAAAGAACAAATCCTACCTGATGTAAATGAGAATTGTTGGGTAGCCCCGGCGTCCCTGGAATGCTGCGCCCATGCTTCCCATGGATGTTGTTAATTGCAGGCGACTTGGTCACCTTGGATCTACCTGGTCCTGGCCCTCCTCCACCACCTCCACTATTAACACTGCTGGAGGCAGGAGAGTTTTTGCGCTTCTTTCCCTCCAGGCGCCCATCTGAGGAGTGGTGGCTGAAGCTGGTGTGGTGGTCAGATGAAGATGAGGACTGGTGGTGGACAAATGGCCCCAGGGAGAGGGTCGAGTCACTGCTGTTCATCACCACGCTCATGCGCTTGATGGACTCTGCTGGACTGCCTGATGGAGGACCTCTTGCTGGCGGCCCTGAGGAGCCACCAGCTGAACCTCCGGAAGGCTCAGCCTTGAGACTAAGGGAGTTGGTCCGCACAGTGGGGCCACAGTTAAGGCCCACACTGTGGACTCCACTATGGGAGGAGGATAATGATGATGAAGATGAAGGTCCTAGTGAGCTGTGGTGGTAAGTGCTCCCTGAGCTGCTGACATTTGCACAGTTCTTTTTGAAAGAGGAGGAAGAAGAGTAGTTGGCATTAGAGGAGGATTCAGAGGAGCCATGTGATGAAGAGAGAAGAGAGCTGTTCTTTCTCTTCTTCCCCGAGCTGAAGCTCGTGCTGCTACTGTTACTGTTGGCTCCGCTGCTGCCCCCGCTAGTCGAGTTAGGGATGACAGGTGTGGTGGAGCCAGAGGAGATCTCTTTGGGCCTGAAGGACGATGCTGACTTGGTAGTGTTGCTGCTAGAGGAACGGGACTTGAGCGCCCGGCCTGAGGCAAGGGAAGGAGCTGAAGAAGAGGATGAGGACGAGTGGGCTGAAGGCATCTGCGGCGACGAAGACACTTGTCGGGCCTGCGTGGTGCCGTAGGCCGGGTGCTCAGCCCCGCCCTGAGGGGAGCTGCGGGCATTTAAGGTGGTCCCATAGGAGAGCACTGACTTGCCCTCATAAGATTGGCTATAGGGGGTCTGGGGCAAGGTGGCAGGGGGGCCCAGGAAGCCTGAAGAGGGAGTGCTACCATGATAGTTTGTGCTTGTCCTATGGGTAGGTGCAACAGAGGAGTTCTCCAAGGCCAAGGGGATTTTCCTAAAACAAGAAGTGAAAGTCATTAGTTTAGCTGAACTCAAACCTGCTCACCATTAGATTCACTTAACCCTTGTGCGGTCCTTCGGGTCAAAGAGACCCAGTGGCGCACAAATGTACCTTTTTATACATACTGTAGGATGCCATTGCTTACTACTGAAAACAGTAATATATCCTTGGGGGGGTGGGGTGATGAGTCTATGGAACTGAACTTTGGAATCTGGGTTTTTAAGGCCCGATTGTAGGACACAGCCAGTGTGCCTTTTACGAAGGACCGCACAAGGGTTAAAAATGTTTTATACTGTACTTGTATTTCATGTAGTAGGTTTTCCCCCACCCTAGAATAAAGTACCAAAATATACACATCGCCCTCGGTAAGTAATCTTATAGGGTGCCAGATAGTAGTACAATCAGATTGATTTTTTTGCACTGTAGCTACTGGTGTGCAATGTTTATCTTGTTCTATAAAAAGAAAACATGCAATTTAAAATACTTTTAAAAAATTCAAGTAACGTTCTGATTCTTATTTAAAAGGGACTTTACAGGAGTTGTATGCCTTGAGGACACTGGGAACCTATCAATCAGATTTGTAATTCAGGAATGTCACCATTATTGCTGACAGTTTTTCAGAGCATAAAATTGAGAAACTGCTTCATAACTGGGACAAAACCACAAGCAAAACAGAATAGGACCATTACTTGCACACAAAAACACTTTACATCAGGGTGTACTGGTCTGGCTGAAAGACCGTTGATCTTCTCTTTTTCAATAATCCCCTTTACGTAATATGGACATTTAAGTTTGAGTCTCTTTCATATATTTGTGTCATAGGGTGTTTTTATTGAATTACAGGACTGTGAGGTTATGGCAGGGGCACAATATGTTATCTCTGAATTCCCTTGTAGTCAATTTAGTTTTAAATTCAGTAAAAATTAAATACTAACCAATCAAGAGGGCCTGGTGTTTGACCACAGACAGACAGACAATGCATTGATGGAGATTTAACACACACTAAGCTTGTGTGTATAACGAGTCCCAAAATCTAAACAGGAACTGGACTAAATCAGAAGTGTGTGAAGGATCTGACTTACTTCCACATTTGAGAGTTGACGTGTTTGTCCATCATTGTGGTTAGAGCACATCGCACTCTGTCCCATCGCCGGTCAAAGGAGTAACAACCCCTCCCAAACAGTCGGCTTCCAAAGGTACAGTACTAGAGGAAGATGGTGGATAGACAACACACAAATGGATGTAACTAGCAGTTGCATTTACAACCAGGGGATTTCTAAAGTTACCACAAAGTGACAAAACATTATGTTGCTATGGCTTATCAGAGGCCAGGGACAGTGGCATAGACTTACAGCTGCCGGTCGAGGGTGATAACCTGAATAGTGACAGTCCAGTTTGTCAGTGTTCTCCTCCCGCTCCTCATTCTCACCCTCATCACTGGAGGGGCGTGAAAAACCATCTGGGGCAGCTTGTGGATGATGTGGTGACTCATTGACTACTGTAGGGTCTACGGGGGTACCACCTCCATGACTGCTGTTTAGTCTGAAGGACAGAGTGTATATTTAAAAAAAAATTAATAAATACTGACAACAACAAAATATAGCAAAATGCTCGTAATTATTTGACATCGTACACTGAGTTACAGTTCCCCTCTTGATACTGAAAACATATTTTCCTGATGTCATTATATAACTACAGAAATGTAGAACTGTGAGGGGGTATAAGAATGAGGGAGTAGTTTAACTGTTGGTTTTATTTCTACACTTTCAGTTGCATCTTTACTTGGGTAAGTTCTTTATACATTTGACTGAGTATTTAAAATTTAACTGTTATTTAATGTTTTATTGAATTGTACATATGATTGGGATGATATATGAAAGGTTACAAAAGGTTAACACGCTTTATTATCCATGCAAGTACATTCATCCTATGTATTTTACCATTCCTAAAAGTGTCTTAGTACCTTGCATTAGCATCAGCACAGCACACAGTGCAGTGAGTTGCCATTGAAGGCACGTGGGGACCAAATCCAGATCTTTATCAGTAGTAAACGGGAGAACTGACAAATTATTTTGCCTGACCCTGTACTCGTTAATTCTCCTGACACAATTGTAGGTTTAACAAAATGCAAATCAAGTAAAGAAACAAAAAGGTGTTTTTATTTTTGAAAAGTACATATAGTGCCATTTTTTTTTCATATAATGCCATTTTGTTTTGTTTCTTTACAATGCCATTGTTTTTCATTTCTTTTTCAGTTGCTGCCATGAATTGGACTAGTGAGCATTGCGCTTTCATTGTGGAAACGTTTATCAAAACAAATGAATCTGTAACTGCAACATGAGCGTTCCATTTGCACTTCAATCTTGGTAGACATGATCCCGTACCAGCTCGAAACACGATCTTGTTATGGGTTACCAACAAGATTGAAGTGCAAACGAAACGCTCGTTGTGTTGCTGTTACAGATTCGTTTGTTTTGATAAACGTTTCCACAATGAAAGTGTGATGCTCAACAGTCCAATTCATGGCAGCAACTGGAAAAAAAACACACAAAAAAAAACAATGGCACTGTAGAGAAACAAAACAGTATATGAAAAAATGGCATTATATGTACTTTTCAAAAATAAATACACTTTTTTGTTTCTTTACTTCATTTGCATTTTATTAAACCTACAAATATGTCACATCATTTTGCCTGTTTCTATTGGAGGGGAGGGCACATAGTATTGAAATAACAAATGAACTCAACACAGAAATACTCCTATTTTGACCGGGGAAGTGATCCTTGTGAAGTTTTGGTTTTTTGCCTCATGTGTTTGGCGTGCTGATACTGACTAAATTCTATATTGTCTGTATTTATCAGAATTACCTTAGGTCACTTTTAAAGCAAGGGGTAGGTTTTAGCTTTGTTAGAAATAGGGACCATCTTCATAATAAATTGTACTTTTTTTCTTCATGTCTTAGGCCCCGGTTTATAAACTATGGGCAGCTTCTGTGGTTACCCACTTTACAAACTCGTAACTCGCTGGAAATTATGAATGCAACCTGCATACATATTTTAAATTGTTTGTAATTAAATATGGACTAAACAAGTACTATCCAGGACGCCTACAGTTTCTTTATGTTATGGAAGAAACATCATCAAGCTTAAATCTTAATATAAACAGTTGGGGAAAAAAAGATTTAAGTAGAAAAATAGCTGTACATCCTCCAAATCTATTTTGTTACATTTTATACTGAACTTTACACTGAACTGAACTGCTTATGTTTTGTATGATTTGGTGTCCATACATGTATAAAATAAAGATTCTTAATTCTATCATTGACATTACATCATGGATAAAGCAGATATGTTATGATATAGGTACAAATATAGACAAGAAGCAGCACAACTGGTTGGAAACCGGCACTCACCGTGGAAGACCAGGGCTGTGAAATTTAGGCTTTATAAGTGGCAAAGACTTAGTGACGTCTAGGGTGGGTCCGTTGCCATGAGACACCTGATGGGGGTCATGGGCAGTGATGTGTGAGGAGGGGTGTGTGTCCCTGAGAGGGGGGGTTTGCTGAGAATGGGTTTGGTGGACTTCTCTCTCCCTTTCTCGCTCCCTTGCTCTGTTCTTGTGCTCTGCCAGTAATGTGTCAAAGCGCTTCCTCCGCCCTGGCACCGCCCTCCGCTGGCTTAAGGAATGTGTCTAGTGGGACATGGGAATGGTTATTCACATCTGGGTTGGGAGACTCGTAACAGACTTTTTTTCATTTACATAACAGAAACATGTCTCCAAGGTATTTGCCACAGTTGAGGTCAACAGTTTACATATACCATGGCAAGAGGCACTGAAAGTCATTCACTTCAATGTGTACTTTCTTTGTCGACCCAGTTAAGACGTCTACTTTCTGGAGGAATCTCAGGGGGTCAAAAGTTCACATACGTAAAGTTACATATATCGTATATTTAAACTGCCTGGAAACTTCTAGATGTTGGTGGCTTTAGAAACTTCAGGTCAGACAACTATCGTTACTGGAAGCTAATGGTGTACCGGTTTCTGTATTTTAGTTCAGGCCCAGTGTCACAGTGGGAAAATAAATCTACCAAGACATTCAAATAAATTACAGACTCCCACAAGGATGGTTTCTCCTTCCAAAATCATCATCATGTACCTCCTCCAACACTACTACACAGCCATTAAAGAGTTCACTCATGTCTTATCCTTTAAACCAAAAAGGCTGTTTACAAGGAGTAAGTCACTACTCTACCACATGTTAATGTATAAATAAAGTTTGCAAGTGATGTCATCTGGTCAGATATGCTAAAAATAGAATTGCTGGTCCACAATGATCAATGTTACGTATGAAGGTGAATAGTGAACAGAATTATGTGGATATTTAGAATCTATGCGTACTTCTGAAAGACCAACAACACAGCCTAAGGTCAAAGTAAAGTTTTTGAGTGGCCACCACAAAATTGTAGAAAATCAGCAGTTGTAACTGGAAAAAGAGGTGAATGAAGGAGACCAACAGTCCAACCACATTTGTAGTACAAAGCTCATGGTCAGTTGAAGTTAGTTGTTCCAGTTGCTTGACTTTCTAAGAATGATCAAGTGCATGACAGCTAAAGGTAAACTGTCTACTATTAGTCTGAAGTTTTAAAACATCCAAATTAATGTTTGACAAGATTTAACCAAGGCTCATGTAAGCTTTGTTCCTCAACTGCACCTCACATTGTCTTTGCAACAACCTAATCTTTAACAGAATTTATGATAATTTCTTTGCATAGAGACATAACCATAGACACCTTGCATGTTAGAGATCTTGTGCACGGTTTCCGAGCCGTTATATCCACAACGCCACAATGGACATCTGGGTTGAACTCGCGTTCTGCGGACACAGAGCAAAGGCAAAATGAAGGAAAACTGTTAATTTACATGCACCGTGACAATTCAACTGCTGTGGTAACTTTGCATAAAGGTTTTATTCTCTCCTCTGGTGTGGGAGGAAATGTGTAATGGGCCAACTTTAGTTGTTTGGCACAATGTAAGATAAAGAGTACACTGTGTGAGCATTTAATAGTAAACACTCAATGTCAACAAAATCCATTATTCAGACTTGACTATATATAATTAAAGCACAACACTCCAACAGTACTCCCACAACCCCCTCCAACTGACCTGTCACTTTCTTGTTAACGTGACGTCTGCTACTGGCACTGCTGCTGCTGTCCTGCTTCTTGTCAGAGTGGACCGTGAGGTGGCCCTTGCCATTGGGTATCTGACCCGGGGCCAGTAATGGAGGCTTTGGTATGGAGGGACAGTTAAGGCCTGGTTTAAGGGCTGATGAGGAGGAGGTGGTGATGGTGGTAGTATTGGAGCTCACAGTGGTGCTAGAGGAGGATGTGGAGGATGAGGTGGTGGCGGGGGCAGAGAGAGTCTGCACCAGCTTAGCTGACGAGTCCACATTCAGATGCATCTTCTCCACCTTGACAGCCGGGGTGAGGCTGGAAGAGAAGGTTAGAGAGATGAAGAAGGCAACAAGGAGGAAGCTGAGAGTTAGAAACAATGAACTAGTGAGAAAGCCATGGCAAGAGACAGATGTGCACATATGGATGGGGCTGGGAGGACAAAACATAAGTCTGATATGATTTGTTGTTCTTCCAGGAATAAAGACTTGAGAAAAAACAGATGTCAAAATATACTGATTTGTTCAAAACCTCTAAATATACAGTGGTGGAAAAAAAGTTTTTGGACACCCCATGCATTTGTGATATATTGCATTAAAAATCATTCTCAAGTCACTGAAATCTGCCAAGTACTCCCCAAACCCACATGTTTCCTTCTGCACATGCCCTGTTCTGTTGAGGTCAAAACTTGATGTTTCAGCAGAAAACCATCCAGGACATGTTGAAACCGTCAATAATTTAGTTTTTTTTTCTTGTAAAAAAACAAACAAATCATTTGCATCTGTTTGTCTGATGCAGCCACATCTTTTGAAACACAAAAAAATATTTTTCTGCAAATATTTCATGATTAAAAACTGTAAAATTCTAAGGATATGCAAAAATGTTTTTCCACTACTGTATATTAACAGTGATTAGACTACAGATTTTCATGATAAAAAGACCATAGTGAAAATAAAAAGGGCATATTCATAATGAATCCAAGATGAGGAAACATTTCAAACTGAATAGAACTTCTAAAAGGGTAGCCAGAAGAAATGTGATTAAAAGCAAAGGAACATTTAACAACTTTGCCTAAATTGAGTGTTGTTTTAAGGAGATCTATTCTGCACTGTCTGCAATGCAATTATTTCAATTTTTTTTTTCAAATTATTTTAAATACCAATGAACAGTAGTAATACTGTCCAACAGAAGTCAGCATTCATTTAATGTTTAAAAATCCTGTGATGTAATCTGTAGCCAACGCTGTGACAATAATCATGTGGGGCCAATTACACTGAAGTAGTAAATGAAGAATTATGTAAGAATGACCATTTCTTCTGCAGCTCTCTCCCCTCTGTCCAAATCAAAAGACTAAATATAAATATAGGTGACATGACTTCACTAAGTATACATTGACATTAATGGATATATAAGTAGTAAGGGTACAATGGTACAGATGGTTCGTACCTCAGTTCTTGTGCCACAGTTTTCAGTTCGGTTTGTAAAGGTAATGGGGGATTTTTCACTCCCAAAAGTGTATTTTTATTTTGCTTGTCAAAAAAAAAAAAAATTCACAGTAGGAACAAATTATGTAATTGTACTGAATAAAATAATTTTTTATGTCCTGAACAATAGAACTCTCTTATTCCTTTACTTGTCTACAGTTGTATAATACACACACAAGCACACATAAGGACCCAAGGGGGCTTTTTAAAGAAATGAATTCCTGTTCTGCATTTCCTTGTAGTAGTGTGTCATCTAATTTTATGTGTCAGAGTCCTGTACCTGGTCAGAACCTGCATATGCGTAAAAGTGAGGAAAACTAAAACAAAGTGTTCAATTGCGGGTCGGGTTTTAGATCTAATGTATGCAACTATAACAAGATGTGGATTTGGAAAAGTGGTGGATCTGTACAGGACTGATGTTTTGAGTCTGAAGGCACTTATCTGACCGTTTCTGACCGAGGGGCGGGGTTTCCCTGTGCTGTATACTCGCATGCAGAAAGATCGAGACTTGCAGGGCAAACTTTCGCCACCAATGCAAAAATCAACCACAGAACTGAAATACCGCAGGTTCACAAGAGCAGTTTGTACCATTGAGGGTGAACTGAATGATTCTTGGTTCTCCTGAGTACCGTTGCATCTCTAATAAGTAGAGAGCAAAAAGGTTAACTTTTTTTTTTTGGGGGGGGGGGGGGGTTTGATGTTTTAAGATAACCCAATGAATGAAATACAAGAAAAAGTGGGGATTTTTATACTAGATTTATCGTGTAGGGAAAAAGGGATATTTCAGTAAGATATAATGCTAAGCCACTCTGAGCTATAGAACAAAATAATACTTGCAGAAGTGATTTCATGACTGATTAAATCCTGTGTCAAGTACTGCTCATGTAAAGCAGTCCTGTGCACATTGCCAAGTCTATAATGGTCTAACGGAACCACAATAAATAGATGTTAGTCTGTTGAAATATTAGTTCAACTAGCTCCCACATGTAGAGAAACTAAATTAGAACTGGCCACAACTAAATAACAGTCAAGTATTACTGTGACACAGAAAGTACAGCGTACGCCAACTGGTTGTGGATTACAACTCACATCTTGTCCGGCTGCAGCACCCTGAAGGGGGAAAAGGGTGGTCTTCGCTGAATGCTAGGCAGCTTTTCTTTGGGTGGTTTGAGGAGTTTGGAATTGGAGGAGGACGAAGAGGAGGATAGGCTGGATCCAGCGGTGGAAGGTCGGCTGAGAATGCCTCCACTTGCCACTCCAGCGACAGACCCTGAGCCTAACCCAGGCCCAAGTCCACTGCCACTGCTCCGGTTCCTGCCCGACACTGGGAAGGGCGAAGTGGATCCTGGTTTGCTGGCTGAACTGTGTCTTCTCTCTGGAGTCGCAGTATAAATCAGGCTCACATTAATACGCAAAATTCAACACAGTTACACAATCAGGATATGGCATCAAAATGCTGTGATCAAACTGATCAAATACTTAGGCTGAATTTAATTTCACCCCCCTAGCCCTACCCCTTCAAATGAAGCGTAGGGCTTGAAAAGCAACCCCTATGAATTG
This sequence comes from Siphamia tubifer, assembly GCA_020466265.1. Lineage (NCBI taxonomy): Eukaryota > Metazoa > Chordata > Actinopteri > Kurtiformes > Apogonidae > Siphamia > Siphamia tubifer. The sequence goes on from CM035787.1 coordinate 40,740,813, forward strand.
GGACACCCCTTCAACACTCACCTACGTCATCAGTTCGCTCCAGTTATGTCACCAAATATGACAGCTGTAACCAGAAGTAAACAAACATGTCTGCTGCTGTAGTTGTCACGTTCTCCTGGGATATGCGGATATTTTTTCTTTTACCAATATCTGCTTTTGAATTGGAGAAATGCTATGAATCCACCGATTACTCCACGTTTACGTTAATAGCGAATTTTTCATGTGCGTTTTTATGTAGAAAACTACCATTACACACTGCAGTTATCACAACTTAAAAGTAGTTAATTATGACGAAAACACTACATTTGTGTACTTCTTTCGTTGATGCTGCCATTGGTTTTTTTTTGTTTTTTTTTTTAAATGAGTCGCATTGTATTCTGGGAAATTTTATGTACCCCTCCATTTGGAGTCTGCCTCTGGAAAATCTCCATTTGAAGGGGTATAAACACTTCTCCCTCTACTTTAATTGAGGCACCCCTACCCCTATACGTGGACTGGTTAGGGCTAAGAGGTGAAATCAGATTCAGCCTTAATGTGACTAAATTTGGAAGCAATTAGGTCTTGATTTAGGAGAAAAAATGCTAGGCTCATGGGAACATAAAATATTTCTTCGCAGAAGTGAGTAAGATCCCTCAACAACGAATAAGCAGCATTTGTGATCCATGCCAACGCGGCCTAAAATAGAACCAACCAACAGGTCAAGAGCTTCATTTCCTGCCTGAGCTTCATAGAACAGCTTCTGTGCAAACTGATAAAAGGCAGCATGACAGAAGAAAAGGTTACAATCATAGAGAGTTGTATCATCCTGAATGAGACAGAAATAGACCAAAGTTAAAAACAAAAAAATAAAAAATAAAATTACAGAAGCTGTGGGCTTTGAAAAGCCACTCTTATCATGGGCTATTTTCAGCAAACCACAGACAAATTAAATAGCACACTAGAAATAATTTCACTGACATATCCACATCAGTTCCACAACACAGATATAGCTCACAGTACTCAAGCAAAAGCAACCAAACAATAAAGCAGGACGACAACGTACAGCCTCAAATACATTTTTTAAAATGTGAGGCTACTGCAATTTGGGTCACCACTCTATACGCTCTGTCGCCGTGGTCACCAAGAGGGTTACAGACAGACGGACAAACAGGGCTGCTGTTGTTCTGACCATAAGTGGGGAGAGAGAGACAGACATAAAGACAGAGGTGTCTGCTGATGAGAAGTAAGGACGTGAAGGTTAACCTGGTCCTGCTGTTGTCGACAGCGCTCTCTGATTTTCACCAGTTACTTGGCAAACCACTTATTAACACTGGCTCCAAACACTGAAGTTACACCAATGCAAACTGAAAAAAGAAATATTTCAATCATGCCTTGATTGAACAAATTGAACCTAAATACCAAACCATTTAAACAGAAAATCAATTCAAATAATATATAATAACCATCGCAATTTGACATTTTATCCAAACCAAATCAAAAATCCTTTCAAATAGCAGAAGGATCAGGTCAAGCAGTGACATGGCGACATATTTTGTACATATATAACCTATATCAACGTGTGTTAGTGTGTGTTTGTACGTACTTAAACACAGTAAGGACGACGTTTGCATGAAAAAAAATATTTGACCCAAAAATCTTTTAAAATTTGTTCAATGACAGGGTATCATCAAAACGTCCTTATTTTTGGCAAGGTTCACGCAAAACCGCTTATCATGCGCTTCTCAAAGTAAGTTCACTTAAATGTGTCTTTGATGTGTTAAACATATTAAGCTATGCTGATGTCAAAATTAAGGAAATATTGGAAAATGTAGGATTTACTGATACAGATTTAAAGGAACACTGTTTCAATCCTATTATGATGTAAGAATTAATATGTCCAATAAACAAGCTAAAATATTTGTAATGGACACATTTATTATACATCAAAGTAAGACAACAGTTTAGTTTATTCAGAATAGAATAAACGAAACTTCAATTTTTCTCACGAGATCCCTTTGATCATTTCGGCATCCTCATAAAATGTTGACATGCTTTGCTTTTTGACTTCTGTCATTCATATTTTTGTCTTGAACAAAGTTATCATTGATTTTAATATATTTCCTCTAAATATGTAAAATGTTCTGCTGCTTTGTGTATTAGAATAATGGCCATGAAGACTTTCATTCATAACCAAACATAAAATAAAATAGATTTATTTGCTTAATCACAGCTACTGTTCATTTTGAATGATGTGCCTTTTTTAATCCTGGTAGATGGTTATATCACACTGCACTGCATTCAGTGATGATATACATGATTCACTGACCTGTACTAGCTTCGCACTGCAGCTATACAGCGAATAATGAATGAACACCAGTGAAAACAAAGCGGACTTGGGCTTGAGGAGTGTATAACCATGTCTGAACAGTAGGGTAGAACAGTGGAGGGTTAGCTAACCAGCCCCACACCTTAGCACATAAGTGATCTTCATAGTGCAGCTGTGAAATGGGCTGCAGGCCAAAGCTCAGTCTCAGCAGGTGAGCTGCAAACAAGCTTGTTGCTCCAGAAACAGTGAAGGGAATACGAACACACAAGCACTCACAGAGCTGCCACTCCCAATCTTACTCAGCCCTCTTCCACAGGCAAAAAATGCACACACTTTTAAACCATTCAGGCTCTCCCACTGCCTTTTTAGGAGAAAAGAAAAGCTTTTTTAAGTGCCATCTTCTTACCTAAGGGCCTCTTGCCACACACCCATTCACTCCAAATAGATTCCCTTCCTCTTTCTACCAGCTCAACAGCCTGTCTTTCACTCCCTCTTCCCTCCCTCTCTGTCTTGTCCTGTCCTGGTCACAGTCAGTAGCACACCCTGCAAACAAACTCACACCAGGAAATCCCAGCGTGGTTCTAGCCACAAGTGCTAACATTGAGAGAAGAGAGTCAACACCAGTGGCACTGGACAAGGGATAAAAGAAGAGTGGGCAAAGAGTGTGTGTGTGTGTGTGTGTGTGTGTGTGTGTGTGTGTGTGTGTGTGTGTGTGTGTGTGTGTGAAGGGCAACAAAACAACAGAGCCAAGGAATAGGTGGAGCTTTAATATCTTCTTTCAGACTGTCAAGCAGTTGGCTCAGTGCTAAGGGGAATCCCTGGTTGTGGGAGTGAGAAAAGACAACAACACAGCCGCAGTACGGTCAACACAGGAACCATGTTCAAGAAGCAGCAAGACTTTAGTTTACAGTAAATTTAATAAATATGGCTTTCGGGCACAGTCACCGATTATTACTTGTTTTGCCACATGAGCTCAAATTGAGTGTGTTACTCAGTCGGCTAAGACATATGAGTAGGTGTGTGGAGCTGAGTTTTTGTTCAGAAACAAATGCATGAAAGGGCAGCCGAGCTCACAGCTTCCCGTTCTGTGGTGAGCGTCACCCCCGCTGAGAGCAGCCTCAGCTGAAGAGTGAAAACACCTAACGGGAGACAGATGGGCTCAAAGAAGCACGCTAAAATCATATCGAGACCATCTCTATGGAGCTGAGATCAGTGCCTCTACCCCATATCAGCGCTGTATGGGGTCTTCCGATAATGAAATCTCAGTGTAAGAGGAAAGGGAGGGGAAGCAAGAACCACTCTATTTGGCCACATCTCATACCATTAACACAGTCACACTTATAATTAAGGCTGTTTCATCTCTGGTGCGTAAACCTGGATAGCAACTAACTTCACAGTTTGCATTCATTAACCATTTGGTAAAATATAAAAAAAACTGTTTTACATATTAGGTTGAGCGATTAGTAGATTCAATATTCATAATATTGACTTTTTATGAAATAAAATGAAACTATTTAATTTTAAAAAAGTTATATTTACACAGTTTTTGTCCCACTTGGCACATCACCCAATTCTGAACAACAATCCAATGTTGCCGTAGTGGAACTTCTGAGGCTCACATCTCAGTAAGAATTACTGTTTTACAGATGTATTTTAATATTACTTTATCACACTGCAGAGAGATATTTTGTTTACTTATAAAATATTAACGTTTAAGACATGCAACCGGGAACTCACTCAACTTTACGTTTTAATATAAGCTTCAAGATTTCACTTTTAATTAAACACATGCTTCAAGCTAGTTCAATTATTTGTTGTTCTAAATGTTGATGCAATGTTTTTCATTATATCGGCAAATCAGATCAAAATATCAGTTGTCAGTCCTTGAGTAATATTAATTGCTGTCATTCTTGAAAATAGCATGAGTCAGTCACTAAAACATAATGTGCAATAATTAGTCAGTTACTAATGACTTATATAACATATGAAACTGCTGGTCATTTAGGTACTAGTACATTACAGATATATCACAATTACATAATGTGATGTGATCAGTTCAGTTGTGCTTTGTGGGTAATGTACTGCCGGGCAACCTTTGACCCTCTGTATTGAGAACCTCGCAGGTCAGAAATGTCAAATTAAAGTGAAGGTTTGAATGAACCCAAATAAAAACAGCAATAACAGTTTATATTATGGAGTAGTTTTTTGTGTCAAAGATGCAAGGGCAGTTCTACTTGCCATCTGCTGTTATAACTCCCCCTAGTGGCTGACCTTGACTATTGTAAGTATTGTCACGTTTTGTGGAACACACCTCACAGACGTATTCAGTTTCTACTTTCAGCCAACAAGCAATGTAAATGTGACAGAATCCTTAATAATTACTATAAAGGGACACATGAACCAATGTTTACATTTCCCGTCTTCACAAACTCATTTCCCTTCAAAACCTAGAAAAACATCTTCACACGACAGGACGCCAGTAGATATTTCAATTCATAAGATCGGATATCAATCCAGTGAAAATCCATGCAGTGACATGCACATCCCTGAAGTATTAACAAAACAAGAAATTTAATCTGAGGTCTGTGTGTTAAAGCAGTACATTACTGGGAAGACAGAGAGCGACATCAAATATTAACACAGGGATTGTAAACACAAGTGAGACAGTGAAATAAATAAATAAATAAATCAAAGTCTGTAGTGTCCCCCTCTCAAGTTACTGTGCTGAGAAAAGACAGTGGCTGAGGAATACAAAAAGCATAGGAAGAAGGACGACAGCAGAGGGTAATAATATGTGAAATATTACCTCCAATATTTATTATGAGAAGAGTGTTCTCAGAGGCATGCATATGCATGTATATATGTATGTGCATGCACATGTACAAGAAAACTTACCATAATGTGCTTGGAAGGCTTGGGGCTTCACTACCTGACTGCAGTGGCTGCACATCACCAGGAAGAAGTCATCTTGTGCTGGACACTGGCCAAATATGGGCATGTCTGTACATACAAGGAAATCAACCACACAGAGCATGAGTCAAGAAAATGCAAATGAACAAGATCTGACATTACCAAGTGCCCCAGTTGGCAGCAAACTCTGAAATATCAGTCTTTCATTGTCAGCACTATAATAGTTCAAGATGGGTTAATTCCAATTTGATGGCATAATCTTCTTTGGATAAACAGGCCACACAGGGGAAAATATCTATGTGTTAGACGCATAATCCATGCCAAGAAAAATAAAAACAGGCTGTCTTTTGCTAATCGCCATTATGGCCAGGATGCCCCGGAGCTACAAACCAGATAAAAGTGCTAATCTTCTCTTCATGCTTAAATTTTCTTATAAAGGTAGGTTAAATATTCTGTGTCATCCAGATGCAGTTTAATGTGTATTCCCCCTAAAGGGGACGTCCTGTCTAATCTCCTATTTTTATGGCCTTATATTCTTTGACGATGTTAAATTTTAATGGACTCTGGTCCTGTTCTTCTTAAGTCATAATGAATATTTCCATTTTTAAAACAGGTAATTTCTTCGTGAATGTCCAGGTCATAGAAATCTGCACAGGGATCATCCTATGTAAATTACAATTCAGTGATTGTCAGTTCATAGTTTAGAATCTAAGAAAACAGTTATATTAGCTTAAGATTGGAGTTAGCGTATTACTCTTTACACTAAGCAAGTGCTTCTGTCCAGGAGCCAGTGACAGGAAAAGAAAGTGGAACATATGGCTACTTTAAGGGTATCCATTTACTTGCTGCAGGATACAAGGATCAGGATTTTCCTGTAGTGCTACAAAGAGAGGAAAGTGCAGTTTTCAGGTGCACAATCATGAGGAAAGGAATGGTGAATATCAAAGCACATGAACTAGAATGCTGTGAGCATAAACCCCAGCATCTCTACCCACCCAAAAAGTATGAATCAGCCATTACACTTGACAAATCACACTAAGGAGGAAGGGGGGGAAAAAATCTGAGGGAAGTACGGCTCCTCACCAGAACGTGATCAAAATTTACCCCGGCGCAGAGAACCAGAAACCACCTAATTAAGGAGGCTAATTAAGAGATTGCCTCAGGCGTTATGATGAGCAGAGGAGAGGATACAAGAGGGGAGAAGTGGAGGCCCTCTCCAACATGTACTCCGACTCGGCTGTCAAGGGTTCTCCAATCATCACTGGCCCAATGAAGAAGAGATGAGGGCCATTTAGGCAACGTCAGTATAAAAGGGTTTACCTGGTAGGTTCCCACTCAAGGAGGTCAGAGGAACCCTTGTGTAGAAGAATTGACAAGAATGATGCAGCCAAATGCATGTCAAGTCGCAATGTTAAGTGCATCCTTCAACAGCAATGGTGCAAAAAGATCATTTTCACAACAGCTGAAGTCTGTCAGGAAGGGAAAGGGTAAATGTCTTCAGTTAATGCACAATGGCATGTAATTTATAGAAATCCAGAGCATGGAGGCACTATGCTTGTGTGCATAAGCAGCTGTCTGACTATTCTGCAGAAGAAAATAGGAGCAGAATTGAGATGTGGCAGGTGGCAATCACTGGTGACAAGATGCAAATATGCAAGACATTAAAATACTTTATCTGGCCTATAGGTTCTGTGCAATTCTTTGACTTTCCATCCCACTCTATGAGGCATTTTCCTGTGCCGCTACTTTAGTAAAGTCAAAATGAGTGTGAACATATTTACTAATCAATGATTCCCCTTTTCCTCTCCATTAAAAATCCACCTTCTGTGATTTTTTTCACTCAAATTGGCTGAGAGTTGCCAAGTCAAACAGGCCAAACACATTTCCTTGCTGGAGCAATAGCACGGTCAAATGAACTCGTTCCCAAACTGTTGGTGTTGTTCACTTGGAGCATTCTTCTGACCGTTCTGTTCACTAAAAAGGCAGTCCGGCTAGATCGCCTTGCCATTTTGCTTTCAGTGCACTGGCACTCAGAGAACTGTACTGCTCGAATGGCATGAATTGAAAGGTGGTCAAACGCCACAGTGTCTGCCCCATTCACACTCGCCATTTTCTTCTTTTTCAAGGAGAACATGAAAAGGACAGAGAGAGAAAGGAAGTCTCCATAGAGGAGAAGGAGACAGAACAACAGAGCAAAGCCAAGAAACAAACAACAGCGGGAAAAAAAAAGAACAGAAAGAAACAGAGCATAGAAGCAGGCCGAGGCCTTAGCAAGACAAAGAGAGAGAGAGAGAGAGAGAGCAGCGGACCTGCGCTTGAGGAGCAGAAACAGCCTGAGAGCAGAGACAGAGGGGAATGAGACTCTAGTTAATTTCAGCATCCTCATCCATGGCAGTGATGAATGATCCTTGTGGAATAGTAGCAGCTCTGGCTGCCTCTGACCACAGCACAAGCTGGCTGAATCTGACCTGTGGTTGACACTACATTTCCCAGCTCCCTACACTGTGATGGCACTACTGTAAATGCATGACAGTGTAAATCCAGCAGTCGGTGATTGCCACAGATTTTTTACAATGAGAGCGTATCTGTGTGTTCTTTCAGTTACAACACACGAGAAATCTGGTGGTGAGTCACGGTGGAGAGGTGTAGTCATCTACTTGTAATACCCCCACTAGACACACGCACTATATGAGGAATAGACTGTATGAGCACACACTTCTGCCATGAGCAGCATGTGCTGATCAGCCCCATGGCACAAACAACACTCAGAGACAGACGCTGTGATATGATAGAGCCATGTCTCAAGCCCTCTGCATGTCTTGTTTTTCTTTCTCTAACAAGCCTTCTGTCCTTCTATCCTTGTCTGAGAACACATTGAGAAATTTATCCACTTTGAAAAATAAAATCATCATCAAATCATGTCAGCCAACATCTAGCTCAAACCTCACTTTTCTCAAACCATGTTAAGTATTTTTATGTTGTTTTCATCTGAAAAATATGACTATGAAATATAAAAACAGCATTTTTCCTGTCATTGCCAGCCTGTCTGACATTTTCATCTGAAATTGTGCAATGGTCTTGCACACAGTTCACGTTGTTGACCGATGCAAATACAACATTAGATAAGTGGCCTTACAAATAAGTTAAAATTAACCCTTTCTTTTACTGAAACACGTGGCGAGGATATAAAGCAAATTACAAGGTGACACACAATGATGACATCATAAATATGGGCCAAAATCACATCATCTGAGTGACTGCCGCTTTGAATCTTTGTGCTTTTAACACCGTAAATATATCATCTGGCAACAACGATTTCAGTAGGTGTGCTTGCCATATGTTGGTGAAATTAGTATCAAAGGGATCATACATTACAAGTAATTCTGTGGCTATTATGCACACCACTGAGATTGTGCTGTTGCTTGTTGGAGAATTAATGATGGTGTTGTGTGTCTGATGAAGATCCTTGCGGCTTTTGCTTAATTAGAGACACTTTTCTCTGCCAAATTATACACACAAATACTTTTCCCCCCTAACAGAATAACAGTTTCTGTTGACTCCAATCCACTTTACCTACATCACACTCTGAACTAGAGCTAAAGGAAAAAAAGAACACATCTTAGTCTCGGTGTCTTAATAAGTGCAATGACCACATGGCCGTAGAAAAGTGACACTTGACTTGTACTGATATTGTGTCATTGAGGAAAAGAAAGATCATTTCTGGAAAGTCATTAAAAGTTGCTGTGGATGTGCAAAATATAAACAAGCAATTATGTGAATTACACTTGAGCACATTATGCCATGACATCAGGTTACTCCAGGTGTAAAAAAATTTATGAATTTTTCAGGGATGTTGATGACTCATCCTTTCAACTGATTTAATCTGATGTGAAACGTATGAGCGGAGGAGTGGGAAGAAAAAAAAAACAACACTTTTTTTATTTGCAGTTTTACTAATTTATTATCTTACTCATTGGGGTTTACAGAAGGTAAGCTAGATATTAAACACTTCCAAGATATCATTATGTGGTATTGATATAATAGGTTTAGTGCTTCTTACAATGTAGGATCTGCCACTAATGTTAAAGAACGGCTTCTCTCTTTATTCCCTCGTGATCATTATTTTACTTTTAAAAAGAATGAACGAACATTTTTCAACATCACTATTGGCTTTAACAAAAAACACAGGATATTACAATTATTTTTCATCAATGTTTTCATTGATGCAATAGATTTTCTCTCTATTTTGAAGGATCATCCTTGAGCTACAAAATTTTAGTTAATGAGTATGACACGACACCTTTATACAAGTTATTTGAATATTTTGCTTGGTTTTTTTTGCAAGTCTTATCACAATTAGACATAAAGTGCTGCTGATCAATTGTTGTGATGTTGCAGCATGTGAGGAAGGAGGCTGCCATATTGTAACCTCAACTCATTTTAATAAAATCTGATATAAAGGGGGATCCATTGCATAATGTCCCCAACTGTTACAGTAGTTACATTTCATCATAAGACTGTCGAAAAGAAAAAGAAATGCAGGATATATGGAAAAACGTCTCACCTTATATCGTATATTAGGCTATAAGAGATTTTATCTGTAAAATGACAAACACTAAGTCACCCGACACAAGACCAACATAATATGACAATGCTATTAATACACCTGGATCTATGCTCAACTACAGTGAGCCCAACTAGTTATCTGATAAGTTATTTTAAGAGACGATTGCAAATGTCAACCGCCGCACGAGTAACAGAAACACGTTTCACTCATTATATCCGGTTTTCTATTGTCAGGTCGGGATGCACTTCATTTACAGTAGGTTTCTTTGCACTGTGGCCGAACGAGGCTTGTAAAGTGTTTTGAATGTATGTGAATGTGTGCAAACCCCCAGAACCAAAATACACATTTGGCCCTAGAGGGGGGGGGGGAAACACTCACCTTCTCTGCACAAACGCATGGCTTCTCGATTTTTCCCGAAGTCTTTGAAACTTTCCTCCGATTCAGCACCTGAAAACGAGGCGATCCGACACATACACAAATAAATAGTTGCACTTGCTTTGCTTGCCCGTGCTGTTGCTACCAGTAGCGTTTCTTCATATTCCACCTAAAACTGCATGCAATCGGCCAAAAAACAGGACAGGACTGGCAAGTGTCGCGCTCTTCCTCGGCTTCCACGCGCACATTCGGGCCCGTGGGGAACTCACCGTCGTTGCCGTGGAGTTTGGAAGCGTCGACCCAGTTGCTCCAAGGCTGTCCCAGCATTATTTCTGGACTAGGCAAGGATCTCCGCTCCGCAACAGTCGCCATTGCTGTGGAGGCTTCTCCCCGCTGGATCTGCTGCTGCTTCAGCTGCTGCCTGGCCGCTCGGCGCAGCTCCCCCCTGACGTCATCCTCGGCCCTTTCCGACATTCTTTCCGCTACAATGTAACAACACAAGAGTCAGCTCTGGACGCGCTCGGGATAGGAGGACTTCTCTCACTGATTGACACGAGCAAACGCGTGTTGTTTCATCGCACCCGCCCCCGGAGGAAAAACAAAAAAACAACTCTGTGTGTGGCCGCTTTGCAAGCAACAAGTATAAAGCCTATACTGAATTATGTATCTGAAGGCACGCGCATAGATTTAAATATGTCCTCAATAATTATTCAGGAACACGCCCCAGAAAGGTATTTTAAAAATAAAAGCAGACCTTTATTTTGAAAATAACTACAAATGTACTCTGAGCGCAAACCTCCGCCAAGGGAGACTTCCTCCCTCCGAATGAAGGAGGTTATGTTTTCGCTGTCTGTCTCTGTCAGAAACATTACTTAAAAAGTTATGGATGGATTTTGATTTCAAAAATTCAGGATGTGTTGGGAGTGTCAACAAATAATTACATTTTAGTGGTGATCCGGAAGAGATCCTGGATTCTGGATTGCTTTGAAATTTTACATTGTGGTGAAGGGAGAATATATTTCAAAGTGATCCAGAATCCAGGATCTCTTCCAGATCACCACCAAAATGTTATTTGTTCCTTGTGACACTTCCAACACATCCTGAAAATGTTATCAAAATCCATCCATAACCTTTTGAGTAATGTTTCTGACAGACAGACAAACAGATAAACAAACTCCAGCGAAAACCTTGGCAGAGGCAATATATATATATATATATATATATATATATATATATATATATATATATATATATATATATATTAATGCTCCTTTTTTTAAGAATATTTTTTAATTACTTTACCTTCCTGAATTATGTATCTGAGGGCAGGCACATACATTTAATGTGTCGTCAATATTTACTTAGTAAACAACCCCAGAACAATAATATAAAATAAAAGCAGGAGATCTTTATTTTGAAAAACCCACTGAGAAAGACTGCCTTTCACAGGCTTTCCCCTCTTTTTCCCATTTCTAGAATAATGTGACTCAGAAATATTTACTTTCTCAAATTATGTATCTGAAAGCATGAGCATACATTTAAATATGTCCTCAATGTTTATTTAGGGATCCACCCCAGAACATTTTAAAATCAATGTAGGAGACCTTTATTTTGAAAACCACCTGTACCATACTGAGAAACACTGTTTCATAGGTGGGTGCTTTTCCCCTTTTTTAAATTTCTAGAATAATATGACTTATAGAAATACTCCACCTTCCCAAACTATGTATCTGAAGGCATAAACAGAAATTTAAATATGTCCTCAATATTTATTCCACCCCAGAAAAACATTTAAAAAATAAAAGCAATAAACCTTTATTTTGGAGAAAAAAAAACATTGAGAAACACTTGACAGGCTCCTTCTTTTCTTCATTTCTAGAATAATGTGACTCAAATACATCCCCTTTTCAAATTATGTATCTAAAGGCATGAGCATAGATTTAAATGGGTCCAGAAAAATCTGTATAAATAAAAGAAGGAGACCTTTATAAAAAAAAAAATAAAAAAAATCTTATATTACTAATTGTGAAACACTGCGTTTCAGAGGCAGGTAATTTTCCCTTCTTTTCATTTCTAGAATAACATGACTCACAGAAATACTTCCTTCTCATTCTCAATAAATTAGTTATGATTATAATGTGCTATAGGTGTGCTATACATTCTATATTGTCAGCCAGGTTTAACTGCAATACCGCTCAAAAATATACTTTGAAAGTGTAGAAATCCAAAATATATGTTAAAAAAGAATGAAATATTTAATAGCTTTCAAAAAAATCTATGCAGGCAATGGCAACCAAAAGCATCTGCTAATCTGAAATGTTTAAAAACATGAAAACAAGCCACTAATCTCATTAATACATTTAACAAAGTAAAATACAGTTGAACATTCAAAGGCTCCACAGTGAATGTGCAAACACCATCATCTACTGCAACAATGATTCACCAATAGTTTGACAAACGGTAGTGGTTATAAATGCTTGTTTGTATGTTCAGTTAATAACTTTGTTGAAAAAAAAAATTACTGTCCTTTCAGTTTTTATATAATTAATCTATGAATTTACTCTGAGCTTTTGTGAACATCTACTGGATTTTCAATTAAAAAAAAAAATGCAAAGGATAATACTATGACAAATATTAATCACTTAGAAAAGGTTAAATATAGAAAATAATTCATTCAGAAGTTGCCATAAAAATAGTTCTAGTAACCCTTAGGTCTTAAAGATTTTAACTGATGTAATATATCATTCAAACAAATGTCAGCTAAATTTTGTTTTCCTTTGCATAAAAAGAACATTTTGAGAATGAGTTGCTGTACATTTAACCTAGACACTTGCAACAATGCATTTGACTTCCTGGTAAAAAAAAAAATAAAAAATTTAGAATTGTGGGTCCCTACAAAGTTCAGATCATTCTGATGCCCATGTCTGAAGATGACACTGCCTGTCCAACGTGATGCCCAAATAGCTGTCTTACATAGTTATTCTATGAGTTATATGTAGTTATACTCAAAAGTTTACATACTGCATGTATATGGGATGGTCTTGGATGTTTAAACATGACAATGACCCAAAACAAAAGGCCAAGTGGACCTGTCATTAGCTACAGCAGATTAAAAGTGAAGGAGTGTCCATCTCTGTCTGACCTCATTATCATTGAACCACTTTGGGGAGGTGTCAAACATGATTTTCATGCAAGAAAAAAAATCTTAAAAGGAACTGAAAGTGTTTTGTCAAGAAGAATGGACAGCTTTACCAGCTGACAAAATAAAGTGTCTCATCCACAACTACCACAAATGATTTAAACCTGTCATTGATGTTAAAGGGGCCAGCACAGAGCATGAAGAACTAGGGTATGTACAGTTATAAAGGTCATTTGGATAGTTTCTATTGTTTAGTGTGACTTTTTTTTTGTTTTACAATAAATGGCTTCACCAAACCACTAGCCACAAATGAAAGAAAAGTTTTTGTACTACCATTCATATTCTATGAAAAATATTCAAAGAATCAAATTCTGCAATTGTAGTAGAGTAACCCAACATTCAAAATGCATTTAATATTCCCAGAAATTCCCCTACATTTGTCCTGTGTGTAGCTGCTGTGATGGCTTTTCTTGATTTTATTTGATGAATAACATAATTGAACAAGTATGATGCATGTCCCTTCAAAGTGGCAGAAAAATCTCAGTTGTGTGACTCTTAAAATGGTGAAAACTCAAGCATGTAAGTTGTAGTAGAGTTCAGGTTTCCATTAATTGTAAGACAGTAAATATCTAAACAGTAGCCTACAGGCATAAAAACTGGCTTAACAACTTTCACAATGGTTCATTGTAAACTGTAAAACTCATTCTAAACAAGGATGCAACTGACTTTTCGCTAAATATGCAATGACTTGCATGTTATATGTCCTTATGTACACTATACAGAAATAATAAACACTGACATAAAGCATGTCCTAAATTCTGTGACCAAATCTTTAATTTCTTAATCAATGTACACTCTATTCAACAAGTATTTAAAATCTGTTACACTGTATCACAAGCTGCATGCACAAGTAAACACAAACTTAAGTCGCACATTTACTCATATTAAAAAACGCAAATGGTATTATGAATATGTTAAGATGTCAGATTTTTGTTTTTAATGTAGATAAAGGAAAAACTAAGTATGCATAAAAGTGCACAAGATTTATAGATTATTACAAATACTTAACATTTTTGTAAGTTAAATGCTGCTGGTAAATTTGTAATAATTTTATTTATGGGTACCGTATTTACTTTGATGCAAGTCCCACACACAAAAATACAAGACATACAAGATCAAAGTTAATTTGGTCTTCACAGATAATACCTCAATGACTGATGGTAAAATGTACAAAAAAAAAACATACATGCATGATTCCCAAACTTCTGTAGTTATCAAAAGCCAAGTTTTGGGTGGTTACTTATTCACAGTGACAGGAATGTGAACAACCGTAGCAATGCTGTTTTAAGTAAAGCATAAATAACCCAAGAGTCCAAACATGTTGTTTGTACTGGCCTTATTTCATATGAGAAACAAGGTGCTCAATTCTACTTCATACCCTTCCTTTTTCATATTATTTCTAAATCTTCAGTAGTAACCATCTGTCAGTTTGACAGAATAAGCAGCCTCCAACTCTGTCCTTCTGGGAAAAGAAAATTCAAGTGGAAGCCATTCTTTAAAAGTCCTCGGTTGGCATGTAGCCTGTGGAGCCTTGAGCACAAACCACCTTGGCCCTGGCTGCTAGTTTAAAGGGTACGGTTTAGAAACTTGATTTTGTTATTTAACCAACACCAAACATAGAAACACTTAAAAACCTTGTCCTTATGATAGCTGCCAGTTTATCAGAGTGCTTTTATATCTTTGCATCCTAAATATAACTTTGTTACCACCTCATGCGTAGATACAAAATATATATATATATATATATATATATATATATATATATATATATATATATATATATATATATATATATATATATATATATATATATATATATATATATATTCAGATTCATTCAGCTAAAGCCAAGTTACATTATAACATGAGCTGCACAGCCCACGTGAACATATTCATATTTAAGTCGCCTGATTGAACAGTAACATTTCACTTACCTGAATGAATAAGAAATAAGAATGAATAACTACAGAATATAAGATAAATCAGGATACTAGATGCTGTTGCATAAGTATGATGTATGTTAATAACTGTAAACATCCAGTTCTAGCATTAAGTTGCACTAAGCTTGAATTATGTTCAACAAACAGTGGATCAGCGTGTACATTTCACACTGATTTAAAGTGGTACTGATGGGTAAAATGCCTGATGCATAACAGTGCAACAAATTAATTCAATCTCCTCTTCACGAGTAAATCAGCAAAAATCTGGAGGAAAAAAAATGCAAGTACTTACTATCTTACGTCTCCAGTCTTTTTCATTGTGACTTAGTTAAGGTTACACATTTCAAGAATCCCTGAGTGATATTTTTGATATTGGTTATTTAAAGGATGGCCATGGGCTACTTATAATTGTCATTCATTCTTTCATAAACAGCATTTTAATGATTCACTAGTACCAGGGTAACCATATCACTGTGCAGTGACTTTGAGTCGATGATAGAATTATACCTTCTTGAAAACAGACAGAAATCAGAGTGTTACTTCTGTAGTCTTTGTGTAAGTTACCTCCTGGTAGATATTTTTCCAGAACTTTGTAAAAGTTTTGTATTTGTTCGTTGAACAAAAAACTGTATTGCACTTCTTTATTTGTAGAGCTCTGTAAATCATTTTGACTCAGTGGATCAGGGACTACCTCTACACAAACTTTTGGCCCCAAAGCTCTTAAATAGGTTAAACATCACGTAACGGGTACAGTTTGTCAAGGAGAGGGCCACAAATCAGACTTTGATGAGATGCCTAAAGGTATGTCCCGAGGTTCCATTTTATCTGGGATTTTACATAAATGATATAGGTAAAGATATTCAAGCTAAATTGCATCGGTATGCTGATGTCACAATCATCTGCATAACTGCACCCTCTGCAGCGTTAGTGATAGAAGTAGTGCAGGCTGCATTTCCATGTGAGCAAAGAGCTTTAAAAGGTCTAATATTGGCTTTAAATGCCCATAAAATAAAGTTCAAGATTTTACCAAAATCTTGTTTTCAAAACCATGACAAAATAAGGTCTTTTACATCTCATGGTACATTGATTGAAAGGGCATCCTCCTATAAGTGCTTGGAAATATGGACTCATGAACAGTTCTCTTTTAAAGTTCATATTTCTAATCCACTTTAAAAAAAAAAAATCAAATTAAAAATGTGAGTTTTATTTCAGAAATAAATCCTGGTTCATATTCTCTACAAAGAAAAAAAAAACTTGTGGAAGCTACCTTTCTATCTATGATGGATTAGGGGGATATACAGTATAGGCTTCCAGCTACCTCCACTTTAAGGAGCCTTAAATTAGTGCATCATGTTTTTTAATATTTCATCGCAAATGCAAAATCTCTCACTCATCTAGCCTAGTAAACTAGCTGGCCTCTTGGCATATTTTGTGCCTGAATCGTTGGTCTAGCCATACTCCATAGAGCCTCAGCCAGGGCCAATTCCAGTTAACCAATCACAACGCTCCATTTGTGTAGCAAGATTGTAGGGCAATAACGACAGGGTTGCATGATAGTGTAGATAGCAGAAAAAGTATGATGGTGATGGCTATGGAACAGCAGTTGTTTAATTTGGCTTTAACATTAATTTTGGAAGAGTTACACTTGGGCTTCTCTATTAAAGCCGAGCAGGAAGAAGCACTTAAGTCTTTTCTTTTAAAGAAAGATGTATTTGCTGTATACGTCACATTGTTCGTTGCTCTGATTGGTCATAGCGCTGGCCGATTACGTACGGAGCAGTTTGAAAGACAGCCATTAATCCCACCCCTACACTTAAGCTCAGTCTATGGATCGTATCCAGACTATGTATTCATATCATAGTCGGTCTTACCAGGCCATCACTCACCACTACCTTCCCTATGATTTCATGGATTGTACCTCACAAACTATTCGCAGACAACAGCATTGGCTTACGTTCATCTTTATTTGTAAAGCTCTACAGGGGAAACTTCTAGAATACCTCAGCACCTTTATTTCTGTTAGCTCCCATAGTTACCATGAACGTGTCTCCAAGTGGTTGCTTTTGACTGTTCTACGAGTTCTGACAGACTTTGGCAAAACTGCTTTTTTTTAAATTATTATTATTAAGCACCATGATCATAGAATAATCTTCAAAAAACCTAAGTCTGTTAATGATTTTAAAGGTATCATGGAACGTGCAGTGAAGCAGGAATCTCACAGTTTTATTGAGAGGCCAATATGGTTCAATAATTACTATTCTGTTTGATTTTTTTTATTGTGTATCATGTATGTGTTTTTTATATTTTTGACTTCGCTGCTACCTTGGCCTGGTTAGATAAAGGTAAATTAAAAAGTCTATTAGCTGGTTAAATTGTAATTTAACTCCGGTGTTTGAATAACATATTGATCATTTAGACACAATGACCATAATAATATGACTACATTACAATTGAATCCTTTTCCAAGAGAGAAGCTGTAGGTTCGCACTGACACTCTTTGAAATTTGTTATATCAGAAATTGTGTTTGCAATATTTCCCATTACATAAGCAAAATACAAAAGGGAGATTAAAAACAAAGCTGCCTTTCACCTTCATTTCAACATGGCTACAAGACATTATTAAGTATCCTTGAACAAATATAAATGGGTTTCTTCCTCTGATAATAGGAACATCTAGAAACTGGTACTTCTTAGTGATGTGGGAGGACAAACTACAGTATATGCTGAAAACAACTACTATAAGAATGTTAACGGCAACTTTAAACACACGGAAATGTACAGAAATGTACCAATATAGCTGCCATCAGTAAGTAATATGATGATCCTCAATGGCAGTAGTGATATTAGTCGACTCTTGTACTAAAAGGTTGCTTGATAATATGTTTACACAAATTTGTGCTTAAAGATAATGCAGTGAGGGGCAGAAAGACTTTTGCCCACGGGAAAAAAAGGTTTACAATAACTAGCTGTAAACCAATTTGCTATTGTGAAAATGAATGCTTGAAATTGTTTCTAAAAACTGGGCAACTCAAAGCATTTTTACACTGATAGATAAAATACTCTAAAGCGTGACCATCATAGGAAACATGAGAGAGATCTTACCTTGACAAATAAGAAAAAAAGGAACTTATTTTTAACTCAATCAGCCGATCCTCATCAGTTTGGGTTTTCACTGGCTGACACACTGCAGAGGAAGTCTGAAGATATATAGACACAAAGGCACACGACCACACACATGCACACACGCACACACAAACACACACACGCACACAGAACATGTCAGTATCAATTTCTTGTTTTTGTTCTTTCTGTGTCTTGATAGAGTTAATCAGTGAATAGGGAATTACACAAGAGTGTGTGGAAGGTAACTCTGTCCCTTTCCTGCCTTGGCCTTGTCATGGACTTTTTCACCATTATGCAGTAATCCAATCCATTAAGCACCATCCCCAACCACCCTCTGCAACCATGCACTAATCCCTTTGAAAGGCAGACCATAACCATTTCATCATTATTTTGTTGTGTTAACTGAGATGTATTCATAAAGCATGGGACTAAAGAAAAACCTTTTGTTTGTAACGTAATGCGTTACATTCATGTCATATCTGACAAATGTATCACCGCTGCAACAAGGCTTTTTAATCTTGTCAAAGTCTATGTAGGCTGGACACGGTAACTTACTGCCTACTCCTACATGTAATATGCTTATTTATTTTTCAGCCTTTATTTAGACTAAGAATATATGGAGGTGGGGCCTCATTTTCAATACAGTTATGTGAATAAAAGATAAAACAAAAGCAAATTCAAATCAATAAAATGTGACGCAAAAAATCAACTAAAACTAGGTGATAACAACATTTGAGCAACTTAGGGCCTATAAAATCTAACAAAAAAAAAATTAATCACCACCCAAATTTGCAATGCACAAAACCAGAGTTTTGTAGCTAATGTAATTCATTTGACTTGGGCTAAGATTTGCATAATAATTCAAACTGTTATGAATGAAAATACTTCATTGTCATGAATAATGTGGTATGTTATAACTGCATATGACTTTGTTCTTCAGCTTCCTGGTAAAACCATTAAGAATGTCTATTACGTAATGAAGCTTTACATTTCATACATGGCTATGTATGTTTATAATGTTGATGACACCACAGCTCAAAGCAACAGAGAAATATGTTCATCTCCAAGTGCTAGACTCCAGAAAGTCAAGGAATGAGATTAACATTAAGAGCTAGTATTCTGTGCTAATACTACTAATACTGTTCAGTATGTGCTAATTTGTTCCCACCTCAAGCCATGTTGTGGCTGTAGCTTTAAATCAAAATTAACTAATTCTATTTTATTTCATTCATACATATAATATGCGATGGTTCATTCAATTTTGCACATCTGTAAAGAACACCCACAAGTGTGATTGCAGAATACTGTGTGTAACTAAAGTGATCAGCATAGAATACAAAATTATCTGTCATGGTTCCTGTCAGATAACTTTACTGTAAACTCTTTATTTCCTGTTGGTTTCAGGAGCTTCCACATATTAATTTTGGAATCAGATTGAGATTAGCTGACTGACCTATACACTGTTTTCAATAAAAATAAATAAATAAACATGCAGCTTGATGTTGTGTATCATTCCAACATGGGTTTATAAATTTCTAATGCATCATGGATGACCATAAATCAAAACATGTAAGGGTCAATGTATAAATCCAAGAAAATAGTAATTATGAGCACAATTTATCAAATGAATGAGAGCCTGTAAATCACATCAGAAATTGACTGGTTAAAAAACACAAGACATTTCCAACTACATGAGGCTTTTTTGATTGTTCTTGAAAAACTGCTCATCCCTTTTTCCATGTCAAGACTGTTTTTTATTATTATGAGGACAAGAGAGTGAGATCAAACTCACTATGTAAAACACGTCTGTTACTATTTTTTAACATTAAAATATCCGGGACTATAGTAAACATAACATGTATTTGATTAAAGTTCGTTATTTTTTTATTTTTTTATTGACACCAAACATTTTAAACCATATTGTTCACATATAAAGTTGGTAATCATGATATAGTAAAATGCAAGTCAATACATTATGAGACTGTGCAGTCTTTAAAAAAACAAATCGAAAGTCTGGCAATATCCGTGTGTACATGTAACTGTACAGTAACTAGCACAGTTACAGTATGGGGAAATGTAGTGTTGACATTGACAATATTTCTACCTTACTACGTAAACAATCGTAGTTTTTACTAAATCTTCGTAGTTGAATGAAAAAAGTATCGATTTCCTTTATCTATGGCACCCGATTCATAAGTTGACTTGAGTTAGCTAACATTAGCTAGCTGTGACCAACAGGAGCCAGCAGTTTTATAAGCTAGCACTACTCCCACCTTTATGACATACTAACGCACATTGGCACTTTTTTAGAAGAGAGAAATGAAAATAATTCACTGTAAAGGGAATACACGATAAAAGACACTGTGTTAATCAGGGAATATGTCATAAAAGCTGTCTCCCTCCAGTGTGGGTCAGTGACTGGTACAAACGTTACTAGAGATCAGTGGTGGCTACATTAGCCTGCTAGCTGAAGCCTGTAGCCAGCCATGATTAGCGTTAGCGAGGAAACTGGCAAAAGCCTGACAGCACAGCAGAAGTCATCAGCAGTCGTCAACGATCGACAAGAACTTAGCTCTTACCAAGGCTCTGGATACTGTAGACGAAAACGTGACACCAGGTAGATGTAAATCAGATGGATGCACTGGGCGAAAGAGACAGAAGACGGTGGGAAAGAGCGAGTGCAGAGCTCAGCCTCTGTGGAGGTCTTCACCTGGTGCTTCCATGTCTGTTTACCAGACTGCATTCTGGGACGAAGACGTCACTGGACGCCAGCACGCACGCACTCTGCTGGATTAAAGCATCGTCAGAGTTGTCAACTTTTTGTCCCTTCTGTAAAATAAGACACTAGAATAAAAGACTGGGGTCAAATTTTATACAGTGCACCTGGTACACACCTGGTTCATACAGTGCACCAGGGACGTGAACCGTCAACCCTTCAATCATTGGACGACCCGCTCTACAAACTAAGTCACAGCTGATCTAAGTAAAGAGATTTCTGCACAATATCAGTAATACACTAGAAAAGTCACACTAAATTTTAACACATAATATATATATATATATATATATATATATATATATATATATATATATATATATATATATATATATATATATATATATATACAGGTTAAGAAAAAGAACAATACCAACATAGCTTCTGTTATGTTTGCTATTTTGATTTCAAAATAAATATAACACAGGTGTCTGCTGATAAGACAAAGAAACAGGTATGCATATATGAAATGTGAAAACCTTATTTCCTTTAAGACAGCTTTTTCCTTTCCTGTGTACAAACATACTCTTTACATGTGGATGGAAAAGCCAAAAAGATTAAAAGAAAACAAAAGTTCATACTGTAAAATATTTGTTTTAGTGTGTTTCTAGTTAAAATAATTTTGTACACTGAAGGTTTCATCATATCCAGCACAGAGCTTATCCTCATTCAAACAACTTATGGCCGTGTATGGTGTCATGACTTAACCAGTCTAACCTAAAAGCTAACAAAACATCACATGACAGAGCTATAAATGTAATTGAGTGAAGCATACATCAACTCAGCATAACAGAAAGTACGTAATAGATTTGCTAATGACTTACCTACACAATGGTGCCAGAGAAGGTTCTAGCAGTTTCTACAATTATTCTTGAAAATGTTACAAAAAAGCTTTCTGTGGCAGGGTTAATTTTGTTTCTGTACCTGTCACACTTTCATAGTTATTCAAAAATTTTTATTGCAAGAATGATCAATCTTATCCCACATATATATTGATTTTCTATAATTATTTAAACCTCCAAATCCTGCAGCATGTTACACCAATATTTCCTTAAAATCACATGAAAGCTCTTATGCAATTTCATCATCTTCTATATCATTCATGCATATAATACTTAAATAGTGCCTTTAATATGTATCCAGCTCCATAGAATAACCAAATATGACCTTTGATTTAAATTCATTTGAATATCATTTTGGAAATTACAGAAAAATAATTAGGTTTAACTTTTAAAATCTACAAAAACATTCTTGCCCACCTTTTACATTTTACTGCTTGAAATACGTTAAACACACCGTATTTATACATCAAATAGATTAAGCTTTAGAATCTAAAAGGTGGGTAAGATATTTGAAGTAAGAAGGTTTAAAAATGATACACTCCATGAAGGGAAAGTAACGTCCCAAATAATTACCTTAACATGTCAGATTTACAAATGCTTGTTATTAGGATCATAAATATCTGTTGTTTAAATGAAATTCCCATTGAGTAAATCATGTCACTATTACTACAAAAGAGTTCCAGACAGATCACACTAAAAATGATCCATTTTGGAGATGCTCAAAATTACTATTTTACTTCAGTAATTGAATCATGTTTCACCGAGCATGGTCCAAAATGATTTTCTTCACACATTTAACTGACCTCGACACACTTATTTGTCAAATAAATCCAAAGTGGGCAAAACAGATAGTAGACCAGAAGTTGTCCTTTAACAATTTATTAAAATTTTAAATGATGCACTAAGTGCAGTGGCAGTATGTTCACCAGATAATGTCAGGGGAGCAGTTGTTTTGGAGGAACATCTGCATGAGGGAAAGGACCTCTGGGTGTTAAAACGACTAAACTCCTGCATAAGAAGTGAAATATTTCAGGAGGGGATCTCTTAACATCAGCACTTTCAGAACTCCTCAATAAGCTATTTCTTCAAAAGCAATTTCTGTTAATTAAAAAGGTTCTTAAAGTAATTGTACACTGTGGATGTAAATCAAATCTAATGTATTCTCAACCACTTTGTCAGATCCCATGAAGAAGCATTTGTTTAAAAAAAAAAAACCCTTCAGAAGCCACTGGTCTTGGGTAGAGCCAGCTTTTTTGTAACTCTTCTTTCTTATATATACAGTAGATATGGATACAACATCACATCAACCATGAAAAATACATAGCACATCTTTTGAGATAGCCTATTTTCCATTTCCCACTTTAAAAGGTATGGACTCTTGATCAGGTGGTTCAGACTAAACAAAAAAACCCTACCACTACTGAGTCTGACTGAATCACTGAATCTGTCCACTTTTTTATGTCTTAAAGATAAAATAGTTTGTCTCTTGTGTCACTTGCTAAGATGAGTATATGAAACACCATCCATCATCCGAACAGCAGTAACATTTTTCAGAGCATTTGATTGTTAGCATGAATACATTTAATTAGTACAACTTATATGATTAAGGCAAGGCAAGTTTATTTGTATATCACTATACATATACAGGGTACATGAAAGTGCTTTAAAATGCATTAAAAATCACAGAAAAACAAAATACATGAAACATCACAAAAAGGGTAAAAGTAAGTAAGTAGTAATATGATTTTAAAATGCATTCATAGAGTGAAATAGAAATTAGCATACATTAAAATTAACATCAAAAGTAAAATAGAGTAATGACAGACATTAAAATAAAAAAATGCATTTAAAAGACAAGATCAAAAAGAGTTTACTCATGCACACATGACAAGAGGGATAAGTTAAATGCAGAAAGTACAGTGGTTGAAAAAGTTTGATCAAATCCTTCATTTCCAAAGTTAGCATGAAATATTTGCAGAAAAATAGTTTTTGTGTTTCAAAAGATGTGGCTGCATCAGACAAACAGATGCATTTTTTATTTTTTTGTTTATTGTTTAGAAGAAAAATAAACTAAATTATTGACACTTTCATCATGCCATGTCCTGGGTCTTTTTCTGCTGAAACACCCACACATAGCACGTGTAGATGCGAGCATGTGAGTTTGGAGAAGGGAACAATACTTGGCAGATGTCAGTGATTTGAGAATGCAATATATCACAAATTCGTGGGGTGTTCAAAAACTATTTTTCACCACTGGGGTTTGCCCATGTTACGCGGCCACCACACATTTGTAGTAACAGCACTGACTGATAGAGGGCAGCAGCTTAATAATGCTACATGAAGTATGCTATAAAATAATAACGAAGAAAATCATATTCACATTTTGACCAATCACCGCCCTCGATTTTCAGAGGCGGTCGCTGTGTTCCTTCTGTTCACATCCTTTTGTTCAATAAAGTTTTTCAAGCCCGGCTTCGATATGGGGGCAGTTACAGATGGTAAGTAACTGTTTAATTCATAACTACAATACATAAAAAGCAATGTGCCCCAAAATTATTGCAAAATGAATCTTGCCATGCTATAAAAGATGAAAAACGGGACGAAACAATCCGTTTTTAGACCATAAATGCATACAGAAGTCATATTAGCTAGCTAACGCTATAGCACAGCAAGCTAGCTAATTGAGGCTAAGTGCTTTAGTACATGAACTGTCTCTTTTTCTAGATGAAGTTATTCGGAAACGTCTACTTATCGATGGAGACGGAGCAGGGGATGACCGGCGAATTAATGTGCTCTTAAAGAATTTCACAAAATGGTGCAATTCGCCTGGGACTCCGGAGGAAGGGTCAGTTGACTCCTCTGTGTAAACCCCAGCCATAAAGATGGAGTGACGTAGTGTTATAATTATCAGAAACGAAACGTTAAGACTTGTAAAGCTTTTTGTTTTATTCTCTTCAGGTTCACACAGTATCAGAGGATGATTGGTACACTCGCTCAGTGTGAATTCTCCATGGGGAAGACGTTGATGGTTTATGATATGAATCTTCGGGAAATGGAGAATTATGAGAAAATCTATTCTAACATCGGTAAGATTAAAATAAATGTAAACAACGTTATACTGTGCCTAAGATTAATATCATGTTTCATTTGTCTATGTTGTAGAGCAAAACATAACGTCTGCGCATGAAAAAATAGCTGAATGCAAAAAAGAAATCCAGAGAGCAAAGAGGATACGAAAGAATCGTCAAGGTAAAAAAAAAACACAAAACATTCAGAATACAGAAGTTACGTTTATTAGTAGATACCATTGTATACTCCAAAAAATAAATGCATTGAGCATACCATATTAAAAAAAAAATGAAGACTCCATCACACACATGAATGGGTAATATAACAAATGATTTCCTAAGTGTATTTGGCCTTATGCCTTCTGCATTTTTATTTATTTTATTTGTTACATCACAGAATATGATGCTTTGGCTAAAGTTATCCAGCAACACCCAGACAGGCATGAAACTTTAAAGTAAGTCTACTTTTGTGATTTACAAAGTGGTTGTCATAATTATTCTAAAGTGCTAGATGATTTTTGGCTATCTTGATAATCAGCGCTCAATTACATTGTTTTTATTTGCAGGCAATTGGAGGCGCTTGACAAAGAACTTCAGCATTTGTCTCAAATCAAAGAGAACGTCGATGCAAAGGTAACACAGATTCCAAGTTGTTTATTCCCTTTTAACATTACTCTCATTCACTAGTAATTCTAACTATATTATGCCTTTTACTGTTTACTCTACCTAGTTGGAATTGAGGAAGAAACAGTTTCATGTGCTTCTTAGTACCATACAGGAACTTCAGCAGACTCTTGACAGTGAGTAAATAGACTGGCTGGACCAGTCTTTTTTTTTTTTTTTTTGCGAATTTGCATTGGGTCGTTTAGTTGAGGTGTTTTGCTGATTGATCTTGCTGGTACAAGATGTTAAATTGGAAAGTAATTTCTTACTGATTATTTCTCTCTCTCCTAGATGATGAGAAGTCAGACAATGATGACAACAATCAGGGAAGCCCTGCAGACAGTGGAGAATGAATATTTGAAAGTCTTAGATAGTGGAAATTACCTGAGGGTTTTTGTTGTGGATCACTTTTTGTATGTATTTTTGAATAAAGTTGATACTTGTCTTAGCTTGTCCCAAGTGTGTGAATTTAGATTACAATGGCAGATTGACTTTCACTATACCTGTCCCCAGAGTTTATGGATTCATGAGGGAAAAAAATCTGTCAAATGTTTGATGTTAATATATTCATGTAAGAAACATAAGACACAGATGAAAAAAAATCAAATACAGCCCAATAGAATAACCTCCACCGTAGCATACTGTTACTCAACCGTTAGAGACAAACTCAATGTCTCTTCAGTGCTATGATATTATATTAAATGTTTACAAAAATGATATAACCCCAGAAGTAACAGAAGCAGTTTATGGGGAAAAAAGTATTAAGAAATAGTTTAATATTTTCTGTGACTAACTGTAAAAAGGATGTTTACTAATGTAATTCCTCTATGTAACCACAAGAGTGAGTTATGTTAATCAAGAGTGATGTTAATTCTTAAACATTGTCTTAATTCATAATTTGCACAGTTATTTGTAGCCAAGCACCACCATACTAACTTAACTAAACTTTATTTGTGATCATGATTGGCCCTTTGCCCTCTAGAATTTCACCAGATATGCTCGAGCCTCCATGAGGCGCTTGTGGCGACTCTGCAACGCAGCCCTCTTGCTGCCGATATCGAAGTCCTCTTTTAGTAGGTGCTCAATATTCCCCTTGTCCTGAAGCATCTGCAGCATCTCCCTCTGCAGATTAGCTGCCATCTCCTGGAGCATCTGGTAACGGATTACCAGGGGAATCTGGTCCGCCAAACGCTGGCTGGCAATCTGAGAAAAAACAAAAAAAAGAAATAAAATAAGGAAATAGGTATTTTCTTAAAATCCAAAATGACATGTTTTACTAAAAAGAACTTACAGCGTAGTATGACTTAATGTGTAACATCAGCTCTTGGATTGTGGCCTTACTATCCTCACAGAACATAATACTCTGTGGTGTTCTGTGCCCAGATTTTGTAAACTGCCTTTCTTCTTCTTCTTCTTCATCTTCCTCTTTCTTCCTTTCACTCAGACTATCACTGTAGGTCCGGTCCTGGGTGTAAACGATCAGCTCCATCTTGAACTGAGTTCTCAATGTGACCTCAGCAGTTGACTCCTTTTCCTGTTTAATGGACTCAATCTTTGCCTGGAAGATAAGATTGTATTGACTCAGATAACTGTCCAAGAGAACAAAGAAGATGACAATGATTATCTTTCCTTCAAGTGGCTTCATCAAGCCATCTTAATGACTTTTTAATGGCTACCTTGACTGCTTTCATAAGGTTCGGGAATCCATTGAAGCTGATGTGGGCCAGTTGTATGAAAATCTTCCTTACAATATCTGGAAGAAAAAATAAAACATTTCCATATATTATACAGGCTGTTTGCAAATGTCTTTGAAGTCTTAAAAAGTAGTTTCTAGACCTTGAAAAGTCTTCAAGTGTGAAAGGCTCATAGTATTGAAAGAAGTTGTCTCACAGATGATGTAGTATGGTTAAAGGCACATAATCATGTAAGATAAGAATTACATAAAGAAAGCACAAATAACTTAGTTTAGTTTTAATATGAAAAAAATGGAATCTTACTTTCATCCTTAGAAATACAACAAATTGCAACAAAACATGAAAAAATATATATATACACACACACACACATACATACATACATGAAAACAAAATATGACTTTTCGCAAGTCACTTATAAAACTTTAAAAACTTTATATGCTTTCACTAACCAGTTGGGGTTGGAATTGTAGTGAAACTTATTTGTGTGATATTGCACTTTCGTGAAATTCATACATTTTGAAGTTATGCAGTTAATTTATGACAATGAACTCTACTACTACATACAATAGGTACAAATTCAACCAAAAACAGAGACATAAGAATAGAAGTACTGACAAGTAAAGGTCGACGGGGAAAGAAAATAGCACTTTTGAAAATGTCTGGAATTTTAATTTGGATAAAGACCTAGTACTCTTATGCTATATGTATCATAGACTCTTTTAGATCCAGTCCAACCTTTTCTTTTAATGGTTCTGGGTTTGAACTCTATAATTTAGGCGTGATTGTTATTGCACTATGTTTTACCACGAATCATGACTTACTGCTATATTATTATGGGGTTCACATCATTCTAATAAGCCTTTAAGCACATTATTTTCTTTTGTTCCAATTTTCTGTACTTTATTTTCAAGGTAATTCGCTCTCCTGTTAGTGTTTCAACATTTTGTTTTGTTTTTCTGGATTTCTTATATATCGGTATATTGAGTGGCTTGTGTGTATAAAATGCTCTATGAAAGTATCTGCATTGCTAAAGAGTAGTTCATCTGGATATGTATGATAATACGGAATCAGACATACCTCCTATATCTTTAAGTGTCCTGATAGCTGGTTCCTCTAGCTTCTTGATCTGGTCCTTGATCATGCCCTCAAAGGTTTTGTAGTTGATGAAACCTGGCAGTTCTCTTCCACGGTACTTGTCTTCATATGCCCACACCTCTTTTTCAATTATGCGATTAACTGCAATAGATTTCATATTTTTGTCGATATAAGAACCTAGTGTCAGATGGCAGATCCAGATCACCATCAGCAGACCAACATACTGCACTTACAGTCATTTCCTGATCGTTCAAGGACGCTTCTCCATTTTGTAAATTCTCTTCTGAGTCCAGAGAAGACATTGAGTTTCTCTCCACACTTGAGTTCCTCTCCTACAGTCAGATTGACTGCGTCATGGTTAAATGCTGTAATTTTCTAAAACACACATTTAACCACAAACAATATCATACACAGGTGTTTGATATTTATGTGTCGGTGTCTATTTACAACATCTTTGTAAATGAACGTTACATCTATGAGGTATGCAAGTCTCTCTGCTGCATCAGTTGGAGGTCCAGAACCATATCTTTCCATCTCTGCCTGAGTTTGAGTTAGTTTCTCCTCGATCTGTTCCTCTAGTCGAGGTAGAGATTTCTGAAAAACAAAGCATCAATATTTTAAATTCTTTAGGTTTGAAGCCTCCACCCTATGTCTGTACCATCTAACACTAGGTTAGGTTGCTATGTCACCTAAGCTACTCTGTAACAGAGTATTTGAATGAACAAAAAGTATGATAAAAAGATATGATTATACAATAGTGGAAAAAAGTTTTGTGACACCCTTAAATTTATACAATCTGAAATATTATCATGAAATATTTTTGCTTTTTAAAAACATGTAGTTGCATCACATAGACAGAAACAAATGCAACTTATCTTTTGTGTTTATTGTTAAAAAGAAAAAATAACTAAACTAGAAAAGTACTTCAAAAGTGCCCCCTCCCCATTCATCTCCAACACTTAATTAATCATTTCTTTCTTGTGCCAGTATCAATGTTTCCTGAGAATCCTTCCACAATTTTTTTTGTTATTTTGCTACAAACAAACTCTGCTAAAAACATAACCTCTCTGGTGGAGGGAAGTAACATTTTGGTATTTGTTGACGTCTATGAAACAGAGCACGCTCAGAAGGGAACATATGGGTTTGGAGAATTGAACAATAGGAGTCAGAATTCAATGATTTAAGAGTGGGTCTTAATGCAATATTTTACAAATGCATGGGTTGTCCAAACTTTCCATTACAAAAAAAGCCCAAACATTTTTAACTTTTACCTACATTTCCTGAATTATCACATTCAGAATCAGTCACTTTGGTAAGAATACAACCACTAGTTTTTCTGCAAGTGTTAAAAAAGAAACAAACCAACCAAATCAAAAACAATACCCCATTGCTTCTCTTTCAGGGGGAAGGGTAACAATTTCCCAATTGTAGGATCAATAAAGTATTTCCATTCTATCCTATTCTAAAGATGTAAAAAAAAAATGTTCATGTTGAATTTAAAATTTCTGACAATCAGAACTGCAACATGCTTTTTTAAAAAACTGTATTTTATATAGTTTTTCAACAACACATTACAAGTGTCCTCTCCCAAATTTGCCTGTGCTAACTTTGACCTAATGTAAGTAAAACACTATCTTATACACCCATATGATTTATATTTGATGTTTAAGGTGCATGTTAATTACACAAATTGGGTGAGATGCTATATCATCCTAATTTGCATTTAATTTATTCTTTTGTATTTTATTGAAGTGTCTGTGTGGATAAAAAGCACAATTTGTTAACAGATTATTAACAAACCTCAATATGATGCACCAGTTCAAGAGTGAGTTTTTCAGCCAATTTAGGAACTGTGGCATGGCCGTCATCATAAAGCACACTACAGGAAAAAAAAAGTGCTTTGAGTATATGCAGATTAGTTACCTCGAACAATGTAAATACCCTGCAAATGTACCACATACATTAAACTTACTTGAAAAATGCATGATCTGTAAAGAAGGCTTTTTCTCTTTCGATTGCTTCAGTGAGGGAAACCTTCTCTGTGATCTCCTTCTGACCCCTGCACCTGACGATCATGTAGCCTTTGTTCAGATGGATAACCTCATTATGGACGATGTCAACCACCGTCTCTTCTGTGCCCTTGTCAACCAGATCAGGTTTGGTCAAGATACCTGAGAGAGAGAGAGAGAGAGAGAGACAAAGTGATTGTAATTGGAGGAAGGCCTGGAGGATCCTTTTTTGTCATTGTGTCTGTTTACCTAGAGTCCTCTCTCCATCAGGATCCACTTCCTGTGCCATCTTCAAAGCTTCTGTCGTGGCTATGTCCACATTGCATGGAACCACCACCAAACTGATTGTCTCTTGTTTTTTGATGAACTTACTGATTAGTCTCTTTATCTGTAAGTATGTTACACAAACAAAATATAAGCAGAAGAACTACTGAGTGAAAAAGTGTTACTAACACTTTGCCCCTCCATGATATCCAGTCTATCAGGTCGTAACTTTCAATCTTTTCAAAAATGTTGGAAAAAGAAGAAACAAACAAACAAACAAAAACTTAAACCACAAAAAAACAAAACAAAACTGAGAGAACAGCCCATGTAAAGAACAAGTGTAAAATCTGAAAAGAACTGAGGAAATAGTGTCTCCAAAATTAGTCGAATTGGATGTAATTCCAGATAGGGCAATATATTACACCCCATAGCCCATGGGTAGAGATATAATTACATTGTTAGGATGTTCTCACACATAGTTTCCAAATACAAACAAAACAAATATACATGCTCTAGTTGAAATTATGGATATTTATTGACAGTTTCCTGAAACTTCTGAAACTGTGACTGGAGCATCCTTCTATAAATCACAGATCTTTATGAAAACTATTCTGCATCTGGACTGAGACAGACCTGATCTCCAATGTTCTCAGGTTGTCCCTTCACAGCCACCCTGGCAATGCCTGGCAGGTCTATCAGCGTCAGATCTGGAACATTAGGAGAGGCGATCTCCAGACTGATGAGGTCATCACTGATTCCCACTCCGATTCCAGCTATCTTATCCTGAGCTGAAAGGAAAGCATGCAATCTAAAAAAGAGGAACTGATATCTCAAATAAAATGAAAGCATGTTGACACTGTCACAGCCTGTGATAATTTTTTCTATTTAACAATTTTACATACCTTCTCTAATCATTTTCTCCACATCTTCAGGGTCATCTATATCTTCCTCATGATCCCCATAACTGATCTTTCCATACCACTCCTCTCCTACTTTTTTTCTCTTCATCTTCAGTTCCAGGGGGCATCTTGTCACAATACCTGTAATAATGATCATAATAATAATTAGTGTTGCACCTATCAATCATAATCGGCTGATATTGCCTAAAAATAGCCTAATTGGTGATTAGAAAAACATGCTGACCAAAAAGCTGATCACGTGGCGTAAATGACTAGGGACCGTTTTCAAACTTGCAACCACGCTACAGAACAGATGCATCATGTCTTGACTGTTTCTGTACTATTTAAAATATAGTTAGTTAATTAATATAGTTTTATTTCTATGAACGATGTACCTAGAGATGAAACGATTCGAGTACAAAAAATGTTCAAGGCAAATTAAATGCCTGAAGATTTGTTTAATTAATGTCAAAGTTCATCAGGTTGCCGTCATATCAGTCTGGCACCTCCGCTATGGTTTCACACAAACTGTTTGAATTGACTTCCTGTCCGTCTGAACATGTTACAGATGTTCACTCAACCATGTCTATGTGCTAAACTGTTATGGCAGAAATTAGCATCATGTGTAAAAATCAAAACATGTCAGTAATTTGGGACTATTTTACCCTGTGTAAGGCAGACAACAGTGTGCGCACAGCAAATTGGTATTAGCCTACTACTGCCGGATCTGCTACAACACCTGAACCGAAGGCATCCACACTTCAATGACACTTTGTCAAAAGCAGACTCAGACCTTCTATGTTTTGCTAACTGGTAAGTACTACCGCCAATTAGCATGTAGCCTCACGTGTTGTAATTATTTTTAGCAAATGTACCAATGCAGTGTAATGGACAATATCTGCCTCCACATATCCAGGCGCATGCACCTATGCGCGGATGCACGCACACACACACACACAACTCAAAACAACTCAGCCTTCTCCCATCCCCATTTATTGATTGATCTGATTGATTAATCCCTTTAACTCCTGAGGAATTATTTCAGGTAAATGTGCTGCTGTAAATTTGTCCTAAAAGTTGCTGTGAGTCTGTGTTTGTGTTACTTTTCTTCAGGGGTTTTGTTTTACTGTGTTTTAGGGTCAGTTTGAATAACAGAGAAAAGACAAAGACAGTTTAAATTGAGAACACTGTATGTACATCAGTTTAGGATGTTGAACATGTGAACTGGAACACATTTTACAATAAGTCTTTGAATTTTGGCCCAGCAGGTTTTGTTTTGCTTTCTGGCACAATTACATAGTCAAAAATTTGTAAAGATACAGTGGGGGAAAAAAGGAAAATCACAACAAAACTGGAAATAATAGTAAAAGCAAACAAATCCCAAACATTTATTTTAGCCTCACTCACTGCTTTGTTTTGCCCCATTGTATTGTTCAGAATTATTATGAATATTTAGAATAACTCATAAATATAGAACACTCACCAATGATGCATCAGAAGTTAAAGGGTACACATAGAAATGTGTTGGAAGTGTTATTGGGCGTTCCCAGCGTAAATAAAGGCTGACTGAATTACAACACCATGGCTGGTTTTTATTATAATTATTTCCTTGCAACGTTTCTCTGCTCGCAAACCTGTGTTATGCCACACCTCAAAATGTGAACAAATGCTGTTTAACTAGTTGTATGGGTTTTAAGCTACATCTCCCAATCCACAATGAAGTGCCACGTCTTTCATCTATACAGCAAATCCACTTGTTGGTGTGAAACCACATGGTAGCGTATTTCTTGTAAATAATTAGACAGTAGCTGGACAACATAAAACAGCTCTTACAATTTTTAATTTGACGACACTTGAATTTACACAATTTGTTGGACATATACAGGTGTTTTGATTATAGCCCCCCCACACACACACACCCATTCCATCCGCCACATCATAAATGTAGCATACACTGTATACATGGGATTTTTGTATTATTTAGATTTTTTTGTAGCTTGTTGGTACACTAAAGTGCACAATAGTACATAGTAATAGTAAAGTACCTGTTCACTAGATGCCAAAGATAGTTATTTTCATTTCTTTGCTATGTAATTTATATCAGATGTGAAATTGAAACTAACTTGAGTGCTTTTGTTGAGACAGGTTAGGAAGTTTTTTTCCTGCAAACATGCTAGTGTTCACTTAATAGGAAGGTTAAGTCACGCCCTTCTACTTGTGGTCCATGAGTGCTGAGCTTGCAAAAAACTGAATGGGAGTGAATGGGTGTAGTCCAAATTATTAACAGGTTTTTTTTTTAACAGGTTTTTTAATAAATCAGCCGTTGGTTAACAGAAGCAGTTCAAATGTACATCAATAACTGTCATTTATTATGAGGTACAACATGTGCGTGATTCAGGGCACATGAAAAACCAGATATGATTTTATTGAATACTATTCATTAATTTTCCAATCTCAGCCCCCATGAGCAGCACTCGTGCCTCACAGCCAGAAGGACCTTGGTTCGATTCCCACATTAGACCTTTCTGTGTGGAGTTTGCATGGGTTTTCTCGGGGTACTCCAGTTTCCTCCCACCATCCAAAGACATGCACCGATAGGTTAATGTAGGGGTCTCCAAACTATTCCACAAAGGGCCGGTGTGGCTGCAGGTTTTTGTTCCAACCAACCAAGAGTTCACAGTTTGACCAATCGACTCTCTGAAGACGGAGATCAGTTGATTAATTGATTGAAGTCAGGTGTGCTGCTGCTTGGTTGGAACAAAAGCCTGCAGCCACACCGGCCCTTTGTGGAATAGTTTAGAGACCCCTGGCTAAATTGCCCATAGGTGCGAATGTGAGAGTGATTGTTTGTCTATATATGTTCAGTCCTGCGATGAACTGGGGATTCATACAGGGTGTACCCCGCCTTAGCCCATTGTAGCTGGATTAGGACCCTGGTGACCCCCTGCGACCCTAGTGAGGATAAAGTGGGCTCAGACGACGATGTTGAAAGTAGAGTCTTTCCTTGGACTTACACTCCTACAGGAAAAAGGAAGCCAGTATATAAACGATGTCAAAAAGCAGCTGTTAATGTCGGTATGAGTTGAAAAAAAAGAAATCGCCATGGTTTTGAAAGTTATGGTGAACACAAATAAGTAATTTTCGACGAGAACTGTAGTTAGGATCGTTTGCCTTTACATGCCAGTACAGGAGCATCGTAAGGAAACGGTTAAAATAGCGATAGAGCTGCAACTGCAGTGAGTGAACAGCAGTCTACTGCAACAGGAATAAGTCGCAATGGGTAACATCTAGCCCTCACAAAAACCTGCCCGTCTACTAAAATTGATACTATGACAAGCAAACACCAACATAAACAGAAACTGCCAGAGAAAAATGTGAACTGATTATGACAGCATTCGGCAAACGAGATGTAGACTTGAACCATAGACAGAACAAATTGAAAACAGTGAAACAGTCCATGTCCTCTATAGACTTAGACTTAGACTTCCTTTATTGTCATTGCACAAGAATACACACAACAGTGGGATTTTTGGCAACGAGACGTCGTTGCTTGGCTTCCGGAGTACACCTACTAAATAAATAAGTAAAAAAAAGCATCTGAGGAACAGAGTAAACAGGATGAGTAGTGTCGTAAACAGAATGAATAGTGCAAAAAACAGAATGAATAGTGCAAAAAACAGAGTGCAAAAAACAGAGTAAAAAACAGAGTAAGTAGTAGTGCAAATATAGGGGGGGTTGTTTCACAACCAGGAGGTAGATTTTTTTTTTTGTCCATGTTATGGATAAGTGCACTGAGAGTACATTGTCCATGAGGTACACGAATGAGTTTGTGGGGGGGTTGTTATTTGTCATTCAGCAGTCTGGTGGCCAGGGGGAAGTAACTGTTCCTGAATCTGGCCGTTCTGCAGCGGATGCTGCGGAACCTTCTCCCTATAGGGAGCCTAAGTGACGCGATTCTATTTCCAGTTGATTTCCGGGCAATGGGACCTAAGTGCCATAAAAAAATTAACGCGAGTCAATCGAGGGATAAAAGTAATTTTCTGGTCCTGTTTGAAATGTGCTACGGTTTTCATATATGATGTCTGTGAATTTTAAAGATACATTTTCACATTGAGAAAGCACTCACTTTGGACAGGCATCAAAAGTTACGTTAGGTTTTATGTGAGAGTAAGTAATGGACTACAACGTTCGTCTCACAAATATTACGTCACCACCAAGCTTCACCATCAAACTCTTTGAAAATGGCTGTGACTTTGGCGAGCTTCACCTCCTTCTTTCATGACGAAGGCAAGAGCATCAAACGTGGAGAAAACCACTTTAAATTGGGGCATGTGGAAAGTGGCAGCTACGTGACCTAAGTCTCCGCCCCTTCCGGTCTGTCCACTGGGCCTAAATTCGGAAAAATTTAACATGAGAGTGGATGAGGAGAAAATAATTATTTTCTGGTCCACTTTACTTTATGCCCTGAATCACATAATCAATTATGTGCGTTTGGAGTTTCTTTGATACGTGTTTTGTGATTTATTAGCGTGTAAAAATATGTAATTATTTGGACTCTGTTTGGACTACATATCAGACGTCGCATAACGACGTCACAGCAGAATCTTTCCCTGCTAACGCTACATGGCGTGTAGCGCCACCTGGTGTCTGGGAGTGGTACAATAATGAGACTAGCTGCGGATATAAAATAAGAAACTCCAGTTACATCCTTACTGCCAATAGCACACTGACTGTCATTTTTTTCTCCATTATTATTATTTTTTAAACATTCTTAAAAATAATCTGAAATAAAATAAATAACAATTAAGGTTAATTCAAATGTCTCACTTCACTACTTCCTGATACATTTCTTTGCATGATATTTCTGAGGTGATGCTGGAGACCTACCACTTCCTCTGGGCAGAGCCACTCCTGACAGGGCCTCCAACACTGAGCTCTTCCCGGAGCTTTGGTCTCCAATCACGGCGATGGCAGGAAGAGCCAAATCCTTCTCTACTCCCAGAGAACGGAGGGAGTCAATGAGGTCAATGCAGGGCCGGACCTTCTCCTCATACTGCTGGTTCAGGGTGTTCATGATGGATGCACACTAACTGCTCTAACACAGTGTTTCTGCAAACGGAGGTAACTGGTTTAAGACACTGGCTGAACCAGTCTTTGTTCTAATGTAGACAGGGAAAAACCCGCCTCCATCAAAGAAGTTTCGTATGCGGAGAAAAGGAAAGTTAATTCACTAAGTTTCATTTCTCTCACTCACACGCTAGATCACAGGTGTCAAACATAAGGCCCAGGGTCCAAATCTGGCCCGCAGGATGAATATCAATGAAGATATTAATGGTGTAAAATGATTCAGGTTCTACATACAAAATAATTAGATCTCACTTGTGATATACCAGTAAAATAGGATCATAATTATGTATAAATAATGACAACTGAAGATTTTATGATTGTTTTAGTGTAAAAACAGTAAAATTACATTGAAATCTTTACATTAACAAACTACCCATTTACAAAAAAATTTGTATAACCCGAACAAATAAGAGCAACCTGAAGTATCTTAAGAGAAGTGTAATTATAGCAATATTCTGCCTGTTACGGAGTATGTTGTATATTTTTAACTGTAATGTTACAGTTCAATTCAGTTAGCATAATGAAATATAAATACAGTACAAACATTTTATTTGCATTGCCTGGTATCTCAGTTTGATATATACAGTGTTGTCACATTTTCATCTACAACCACTCTTTTTTATTATTTTTTTTTTTTATTTTTACAAGTTTCGTTTTCACTCATACACAAAGTCCAACCAAACCTGGCATCTCCAACTTTCATGGCATTACAGGTGATTTGAAACTGTCACATTAACAAAAACTATCCTCATGAGAATGCATTGTATTTGTGATGGTTATTGATCATCTCCTGCTAATGAAGACTGTTTAATAAGTGAATGAAAGCTACAATTTTGACTGATAAAGACAGGAAATGACACATTCACCAAGACCAGTAGAAAATATTTTAGGAGTAACGGAAACATTAGATGTAGTTCCACTGCAATGAAAGTTTAATTTGCGTATAATCTTCTCGAACAAATGTACCACAGTATAATCTGTCATTTCAAGTCATAAAAACTAACAAGGTTTATTGCATCGCATTGGGTTTATTATGTATCTACATGTCAGTTATCACATTTGCATTGAAGACTTCATATCTTGTGAAAGTGAACACAAGTACTCTAAACGAGGGAAACACATGAATCACACACACATATATATTAATAAACATCTAATTACACTACACAACTATTAATCAACTAAACTCACAAAGCTCCTTTTTATTTATAAGAAATACATGGATATTATATCTAATACTGTAACAAGAACTTCATCTATTATCCATGTGTTTGAAATCACCTGATTGTAGTTGTTTAAAACAAACAAACAAACAAACAAACAAAATCAAACAAACATCAAAAGACTAAAAGTAACAGAACATTTTCTGTGGCAGGTCCAATGTTCTGGAATATTCTCCCCACCAAAAACGTCAAGGGTCCATAGAGGATTTCAAATGTCTTTTAAAGAAACATCTATTTACACTGGCTTTTAAAATAAGAGTGTGACTTTGGTTTTTAGTACCCCCCACCCCCAAGGGGGGGCATGGGGTATTGTCAGTTTGTTACTCCAGCACAATTCATACTAAATATGGTGACAGTGATCTGATTAAAATATTATTACAGTTTGGGAAGAATAGGTCAAAGTTAAAATTTTATATGTATTTTTAAAATCTTTTTTTCCTCACATTTACTTATAATGGATGGCATTTGAAATGCCTTAAAAACATCACTTTTGTTTCAATTTACTTCAAACATGGAACATATATAGGCAAAACCAGTACACACAGACATGATGACATCGGCTGGATCCATGTCAAAATAACCTGTAATGCATCTGAGGGGCAGGGTTTGAATCACTTGTTTTTACTATTTTGTCATATCATTTATTTTTATCTCTAACATTGTACGGCACTTTGTGGTGTTTTACAGGCACTATATAAATAAACTTGGCCTTGACCCTAACTCTAGAGTGCAATCATATTGGAGTTGTGAAATTCATACAAGCGATGCTGTGCTTTTGTCAGGCGTTTACGGCGAGCTTGTAGATTAACTCTCTTGTTCTTTATGCCGTAGTCTTCTCTAAGCAGGACCTCAAGCTTCTTTTTGTCCTGAAGTGTCTGCAGCATCTGCCTCTGCAGCTGGACTCC
This sequence comes from Siphamia tubifer, assembly GCA_020466265.1. Classification (NCBI taxonomy): domain Eukaryota; kingdom Metazoa; phylum Chordata; class Actinopteri; order Kurtiformes; family Apogonidae; genus Siphamia; species Siphamia tubifer. The sequence goes on from CM035787.1 coordinate 40,779,800, forward strand.
AGTTTCCTGCAGCATTTGGTAGCGGATCACCAAGGGGATCTGATCAGCCAGACGATAACCAGCAATCTGGGATTTGGTGAGAAAGATAGTGTTTTAGATTGTTTGTAGGATTCACCTGCAATGAGTGGCACCGGGGGTGGTCGAACACGCCTCGTTGCTCAGAATTTCTAGCATACTAATAAACAAACAATACAAATTTGTCATAAATGCAGGCGACACAATTGATCTTTTTCATTGCTAGTCCACAGAAACAAAAGCATGCATAAAGGTAACAATGTAGACATAAACACAATACACCACATATAGTACTAACAGATATAAGACAGTCTATAATTAAAGCACCTGCAATTACTTCCAATTCCTAATTAATCAATTCCTCCAGCACTATGGAATAACATGTATGTTTCTGCTTTGATTATACATGACTATAATATTCATGGTTTTGGAAAAACTAAATCTGTACACACCTATATGAGCAACAAATATATTTGAGAAGTTAACTCTGAAAACAAAAAAAATAACTTTTTAAATCTGTAATATGATGCTTGAAGTTTTCTCAAAGGCTAAAGACAATGTTAAGTGTTAAAAATATTGGACATGTTGAATGAAACTTGATATAGAACATTAGGAAAAAAGTTAATCCCATGAATCTCATATTGTCTCAACAAAAGGGCTAAGCACAAAAGGACGCCACACTAATAATACCTCTGTGGTTTATATAACCTGTTTTAACCCTACATTTTTTATTTCTACTGCTGTACATTCTTCCTATGTGTCCAGATTTGATCTTAATATAAAAACAGTCCTGAACACTTATTATGAAACCAACAAACCAAATGTTGGCCTAAAACCTTTGCACAGTATTGTATATATGCCTGAGAGTAGCTCTTTATCCAATGAGAAAATTTAAACATTGATGAGAGAGAGCGAGAGAGAGAGCGAGAGAGAGCGAGCGAGCGAGAGCGAGAGAGAGAGAGAACGAGCGAGAGAGAGAAGTAATAAAGTAATACTCCCAAATTTTTGACATCCGACCTATTTTCCGAGTGAGTTAGAGTGTAGGTAAATGTGTAGAGAATTTTGTATTTTTTATTTCATGTAGCCTTTGTAAAATCAGAGGTGGCTGTTGCTAGGCTAGTGAAAGTGAATGTCCTTTATGGTCAAATCCTCAAAGCACCCAAATGTTTGTGGTGATAGAAAAATGTTTGAAATGAAACTGACCTTGCATCACACGAGTTGTCACAAGTTCAGGGACTAATTTCTCAGCAGCAGCGGAATTTTACTTCGCTTCCATCAGTTGTGATGCGACCAGCCCACTTCATTCAACAGTGAATCGAGAAACGTACGTAGCTAATGTAGCTTACGCAGTAATGCTACCTTTGGAATAGTCGATTAAAAACCAACGATGTGGCAACATGGTGCATATACCAATTGCAACAATAAAAAACATAGATTGATACAAAATTGTTTTCACTATTTTCCACTGAAAGATTCGAAAAGAACGAAACTCTGGCTCCAAGCTACAGGATTGGACATGGACACACCGATGGAGACGCTCCGTAACCCGGTGATCTGTAGTGATCCTTTCAGTCCAGATGACTTGATAAAATCAGCGATAAAACTACCCTGAAAACATTTGCGGTGCCATCTGCCTTCCCTGTTCTTCTGTCCTGATTTTCTGCAGCAGCTTCAGCGGTGGCTGCTCTCTCTCATTTGACCTTTTGTAAATCGTCTGTATACTCTGGCTCAGACAGGTGTGCTTCGTTGGAAAAATTAAATTGCACTTCATCATCAAAACAATTGGGTTCACCAAACATTGACATATTTTGACCAGTTTCTAATGTGCTCATGTAGCTATGACAGTTGCACTTAAACTATTAAAGTAAGTAGAGCTGGTAAGATTGGTGATATCAATGTGCAGCAGCCAAGCTTTCAAATAGGAAGTATGAATTGCTGTTAGTTAGCAAATAAATGCGAGGTTGGTTTAACTCTTAAACCAACACAGATATTTACATCGACAGCCTGACATAATAACTGATTTGCTTTGGGTGCTTTGAGGATTGGAATGTGTATTTTAGTGGCTGGCTAACATAAAGGACATTCACTTTCACTAGCCTCGCAACACCCACCTCTGATTTTACAAAGACTGCATGGAAAAAAAAAATTCTCTACACATTTCCTACACTCTGGCTAACTCAGAAAATAGGTCAGATGTCAAAAATTCCAGAGTATCACTTCAAGTCTCAGGTGTCTGGGGAGAGGGAAGTCTGGGCATCCCTGCTTAGACTGTCACCTCCACAACAGGAGAGAAGGAAGAGATAGATGGATTTTTTAAGAGAAACTTCCAAAATACAGTTGTATCATACTTTTCACTGCACTCATGTATATCAATTATTACTCATTTTGCATGCTGATAGATACTCACTTTCAACAAATCACACAACATTAAATGTCACATACTTGGTAGTATGATGTCAGATGTGTCATCATCTCTTTCAGGGTAGCTGAGTTCTCACTTTCTATTCTGACAACTCCAAATCCAACTGATTTGGCTGCATCATTATCTCTCTTCCGCTTCAATGTTTGGCTGTATCTGCTATCCTGGGTATAAACAATTGACTCCATCTTGAACTGAGTCCTCACCAAGGACTCAGCAGCAATTTTCCTCTCCTGAGTGATGGCTTCAGTCAGAAGCTATAAAGCAAAGAAACTGTAAAAATATTGAACTCATATTTACAGTGTTATATATGTCAGTATTGGAAAATAATAATGAGACCTTAGCTGTATTAATGAGGTTTGGGAATCCAACAAAACTGTTCTCCGCCAGTTCAAACAACTCTTCCTTTATCATCTCTGAAAAATAAAAAGACAAATTCAGAGGTCAAATAATGAAGCAAAGGAAATTAAAGGAACTTGATTTTTTTTTTGTAATCATTGAACAATTATCAGAACACTTGCCTGCTACAGATTTGAGCAGCTCAAGAGCAGGCTCCTCAAGCTGTGCGATCTGATCTTTGACCATTCGCTCAAAAGTCTTGTAGCTGATGAATCCTGGCAGTTCTCTACCACGATACGTCATGTCGTACTGAGTAACCTCTCTTTCCAGTTTCTGGTTGACTGCATTATAAATAAGCTTGTTAAAGAAAATCTAAAGATAAAATATTGTAGGTGAGTAGGTTAGTTAACTGTAAACCATCAAAAGTGTTGTACTTACATGCCATGCCAGAGCTGTCTACTCGAGCTTTCCAGTTACTAAACTTTTGTCTCAGTGTGTAGTAGATATTTTCTCCAAATTTTTGTTCCTCCCCTGTTGTGAAATTGTTCATATCTTGAATGAATGCAGTCACTTTCTAAAAAAAAAAAAAAAAAAGGTTCAGATAATCAAAATAGATATGTGAATTATCTCAGTGGAGCTGTATTGGTTTGTACAGTGTGTGTAAAGTTTCCTGAGATCATGTCAAAGATGTCATGTCAGTATTCTGTATTGTAGAAGTATGAATTAAATGTATTCAGTCACAGGCTGGCATGTTACTGCGAATACATATAACCACTAAAGGGAGTAGTGAGTCAATGTGTCTCCATCCCATGATGTTTAAAAACTGGTTACAGATCAAATAGAAGCCTTGCTGTTGTTTTCACCATTGGACACATTACTAAAGTAAATTTACTGAGCTCCATGCTGAAGTCAGGTGAATCTGATCATGAGGCTTAGAAATGTAGAAAATGACTACGCATTAGTATTATGGATTAGAGGTAGACTGAGATATATCAGATGATATCTTCATTGTTTTATATCGGCCATCCGCCTAAATTTATTTTTTGAA